>BSBN01001347.1:0-642754 GCA_027924645.1 Cunninghamia lanceolata | reverse complement strand
TCTTGTTTCCATTTCATCCTCCCAATTTATATCCTCATCTGTCTTTACATGTCCTAGTTTTCTTGTTTCCATGTTCTTTGTTGATAAGGGAGAGGAAGAGGGAGGAAGAGGGAGAGAGGGTGGAGATGCAGGGGAGAGATAGGGTGATAGGGAGAGAGAGAGTCCTAGTTTTCTTGTTTTCATTTCCTTCATCGATAAGGGTGAGGGAGAGATAGAGAGGAGAGATAGGGAGATAGAGGAATGATAGGGGAGAGAGAAAGAGAGAGAGAGAGAGAGAGAGAGAGGAGACATATAGGGAGAGATAGAGGAGACAGAGGGGATAGATAGGGAGATAGAGAGTGAGCGAGATGTCTAGAGAGATAGGGAGAGAGATTGAGAGGTAGAGGGATGATAGAGATATAGGGAGATAAGAGAGAGATAGGGAGATAGAGGTTTAGGGTTTAGGGGCATTATTTAGGGTTTAGGGGTTTTAGGAGAGAGAGAGAGGGGGGGTTTAGGGTTTAGGGGCATTATTTAGGGTTTATGAGTTTAGGGTTGCTCAAGTTTAGGGTTTAGGGGAATTATTTAGGGTTTAGGGGTTTAGGGTTTAGAGAGAGATAGAGAGAGGGGACAGATAGAGATTGGGATAGATAGTGACAAAGGATTAGGGTTTAGGGTTTAGAGAGGGAGAGAGAGGACTTATAGGGAGATATAGAGGAGACTGAGGGGAGGGATAAGGAGATAGAGAGTGAGGGACATGGCCAGAGACATAGGGAGAGAGATTGAGAGGTAGAAGGATGATAGAGATAGGGAGATAGGGGAGAGATCTAGGGAGAGAGGTTTAGGGTTGCTTAGGTTTAGGGTTTAGGGTTTAGGGTTTAGGGATTTGGGGTTTAGGGTTTAGGGGTTAAGGTTTAGGGGCATTATTTAGGGTTTATGGTTTAGGGATTAGGGGTTAAGGTTTAGAGGTATAGGGTTTAGGATTTAGAGAGAGAGGATTGATAGGGAGATATAGAGGAGACCGAGGGGTGAGATAAGGAGATAGAGAGGGAGGGACATGGACAAATACATAGGGAGAGAGATTGAGAGGAAGAGGGATGATAGAGATAGGGAGATAGGGAGAGATCTAGGGAGATAGAGGTTTAAGGTTGCTTGGGCTTAGGGTTTAGGGTTTAGGGGTTTAGGGTTGCTCACAGTTAATGTTTAAGGGAATTATTTAGGGTTTAGTGTTTAGGGGTTAGGGGTGAAGGTTTAGAGGTATAGGGTTTAGGGTTTAGAGAGAGAGGACCGATAAGGAGATATAGAGGAGACCAAGGGGAGAGATAGGGAGATAAAGAATGAGGGACATGGCCAAAGACATAGGGAGAGAGATTAGGAGGTAGAGGGATGATAGAGAGAGGGAGATAGAGGTTTAGGGTTGCTTGGGTTTGGGTTTTAGGGTTTAGGGGATTGCGGTTTATGGGTTTAGGGTTTCTCGGGTTTAGGGTTTAGGGGTTAGGGGTTAAGATTTAGGGGAATTATTTAGGGTTTAGGGTTTATGGTTTAGGGGTTAAGGTTTAGAGGTATAGGGTTTAGGGTTTAGGGAGAGAGAGAGAGAGAGGATCGATAGGGAGATATAAAAGAGACCAAGGGGAGAGATAGGGAGATAGAGAGTGAGGGATGATGAGACTAGAAATGTCTCATCTAAATTCATCTATATTTTCTCTTAAAATTAGCATTAAAAGTGAATTTAAATGTAGTTTTATGAACTATTAGCTTATTTAAAATAGAATATAGGATATATATTAGTTTATTTCTTAGAAGTCTATTGCAATTTAATTGCTAACATTTTCTAATGTTTATTAAAAAAATAGAATGCAATATGTTTAAAAATGATGTAGAATTAGTCTTGAAGTATTCCAGCCTCTTTCAGCCAACTTTGAAGCATTCTAAAATCACTTTCAGGGCTAAATTTGAAAGTATTCCAGCTTGTTTTCAGCCAAAGGTGTTTCAACTCATTTGGCTTAAACCATGGATTTGATATTTTCTCAACCTTTTTTTTTCTAAAAAGTTGAAGATAAATTGTTTGGGGAAAATAATAAAAGTAGCAAAAATAAAACCTTTTTCCCTTAAAAGGATGTGGATGTGTTGTCACTTTGTAATGATGAAATAAAGGATGTTGTTCCTTTAGGATAGGATTAGTAGAGAGAATAAAGTAATTTGTTTCCTTTAGCATAGGAGTAGGAGAGTTAGGTGTAGAGAATAAAGGGAGTTGTTCCTTTATCATAGGAATGTGAAAGACAAGTGTACTTATGCTTTCCACTAGTTTAGAGAGTTGGGTGAAGATCTTCAATGTATAAATAAACCTCTCAACTCTAAAAAAAGGAGAGTTTTTATTTTGGCAAATTTTTAGAATAAGAAAGCTACAACAATTTTAAAAATAAATTTATAACATTTTGTCGAAGAAATGAGATATATGGAGCATTGAGCACAAAGTTAGGTGAATGATCTTGGTCCAATTCCAAGGGAGGAGCAAGCTGCTCATCCAGAGGAAGAGGACAACATTTGGTACTTATTTGATTATTTGTATTATTTTAGTTTTATGCATTTCTATTTTATTTTTGTATTTTTAATTCATGGAAACATGTTTTAATTTTATAGTTTTAATTTATGCAAGTGTGTTTAAATTTTGCATGTGTGACTTCATTAGATTAATTTCATTTTTTATATTTTTATTAGAAAGAATTGTTTTCCAAAAATCTTTAAGTTCCTAATGCGTACAACCTTTGGACACCACCCCGGATTGATAAATTAAATGAAGAGGATTACAATGATCCTTGTCATTTTTGGTGTCGTTGCCAAGGACCATGGTGTTATTAGGAACTTTTTTCTCAGATGTATTTCTTAGATTTAATTTCCTTCTCTCCCTAAAAGCATAAAAAAATGAATTATTTTGCGACAGCAGATAATTTATTTATTTTTGTATAAGTAGTAGTAGATTAATTTTCAATTCAGTATGCAATAGTTTAACTTTCTTTTTTCTATAATTTAAATTTAGCATAAGTAGTTAAATTCATAGATTAGATTCAATTCAGCATAAGCATTTCAATTTGTATATTAGTTTCAATTTAGCATAAGCATTTCAAAATTCATAGATTAATTTCAGTTCCAATAAATTTCAATTTAGTTTGTGTTTGTAATTTTGAAAAAAATATTTGGTAACAGCAAGTAATATTTTCTTTATGCCATAGAGAGTAGAAGGAATCAATATATTAGATAGCTTTGATCTAAAAGTTATAAGAAAATAGTTCTATAGATGTTTTTCTAAGGAAGGCTAGAAATTATCTTCTTTATGAAGGAAAAAGGGTTTTTTCACAACATGAAGGAAAAATATTTAAGTAGAACAACCTAAGCCCTGTGATATCACTACGCTTAACACTTGCAAGTAAGAATGAGACAATAATTTTAAAGGTTTTGATATTTAAACACAATAAAATTTCATCAAATCACTCATACAAGTAGCATTAATGGAAAAGCAAACACTTGATTCCAATGAAAAATAAAGGAAAATATTGCATAAAAGACAAGAAAATAGAACCTGTAACCTATTGCAATCTCTATAGAATATGTAATCAATGAGTTACAAAACCTTCTTTCTCTCTCAAAGTGTAAAGAGCAAAAAGGTAAGAACTAGAAAAACCTAAGTTTTTCTTTACAATATATAGCTTGCTCTCTCCAAGAGGCAAGAAAAAATAACTGCAGCTAACTGCCTCTAAAAATAAGCTCTCCAATTTGATCCACAAGAAAACCAAGAAATCCCTACAAATAAGGGCCAAAACTGCCCCAAATTGAACAAAAATAGCTCCAAACTGATCCTCTCCATGTGTTTGACCAAGAAGTTGACCAAAACTCTCCAATTTGTCCTCCAAATCATGCAAAAGTCTCCAAATAGCCTCAGTTAGCTCAACTCATCTATTTTGCATGATTTTGCATTGAAAATTTGATGAAGGCAAAGAATAAAGTAATTAGGTGCTAATTACTTTACTATCAATTACATTTTATATTAACTCTATGATTTTACAACTTGTGACAAAATAATAAAGTAATTTATAAAATATTACTTTATTATTTGTTTACATTGATTCTCGGTTGTAAAATCATGCATGATGGATGAAAAGAAAACAATCACCTTATCTCTCCTATTTGATTTGTATGATCATGCATCTATATGCAAATAAAGCATAAAATATACCCCCTTGTCACTCCATGCAATATAAAAGCTCCATAATTGCATCTTACATGCACTCAAGGCAAAAATATCCCCTTGCCTCCATTACATTTGCAAAAGAAAACATTTTTAATTTGTATCTCATATGCATCATTACCCTCTTATTGTATGCCATTATTCACACAACCATAATATGCCACCTTGTATTTTGTCTTCATAATGCATTACCTTTATTTTTTACTTTGTCTTACATGCACTAGTCATATTGTCTGCCACCTTGCAAGAAAGTAGGTCATTTTGTCTTCACTTGATCTGCCACTTCACCTTTTGTCTTCATTCACCTTGCAAATAATCTTACCTTTGAATGATTCTTGTCTTGACTTTAAATGCATTCAAAAATGCATAAGGCATAAGAAAGTCCTTTGACCACACTCGGTCATCATGCATAATGAGGAATCTTGGACTTGTTTGCATATGATCACAAGGCATATTCGACCACCTTTTGTCAACCTCCATGAGATAAAGGAAATAAAAAGGCACTAAAGCCTTGCCTTATAATGATTTCGACCCTTTACTTATCAAAAATTTTGAATGCAAAAAGAAATCATATCTTTTGGCCCATGGGCCCCTCCTTGGCATAATCATTAGGTATCATAAATTGAGGTCTTGACCCCGAATTGGATAAGATGAATGATTTGATTTTGCAAAGTCAAAAACAAATGGGAAAAGAAGAGGTCATCGAACAAAAGAATGAGTGAACCATAAAAATTGTCATTCTTTCACTTAACTTTTCACTTTGCTCTGCAACCTAAGGGCCGACGGCTAGGGTTTCAAAGGCTTTCCTTCCTCTCTGCAATCTCTTCAACTTACCTTGGGTCGATTTTTAGGATTTTTTGGGCATGAACAAAAGGTAAGTTCTATGTAAAGAAAAGACTGCTTTCTTTGATTTTTTCTTGTGATTGTGCCTTATTGGGCCACGGCTGGGTGTTTCTTTCTGAGCATTTTCATGGCATCTTCTTACTGTATCTTCTTTGTATTTCTATATTTCTTTGCCCTGGTAAAATATCTTCATGCATTTCAAAGGAATTTGAGGAAATGAGGCCCACGGCCTGTGGTATTCTCCTCTCTGCAACTTCTTCATGGTGAGTTTATTCTGCCTTTACCCTTCATTTAATTGGACTATGTCTTCAATGCTGATAGGTTCAAATATTAAACTGGGTATTCCATATTTTAAAGAAATTAAAGCTTTACTATTATGGCTATGGTTGTAAATGTATTCTTTGGCTTCTCTTTATTCTGCATACCTTTGAAAGTGTATAGGGTTTCAAAAATGATTGAGGGTTTTTGAATATTGTAGAAAGAATTTCTCCTTTACTAGATACAGATAGCCTCTCTTTGACAGCTATATTATTTCATCACTATAAAAAAGAATTATATAAGGGTTTTGAAAAAAAATAGAACATGAGTTTTACCACCTTTGAAGGAAAACCTTCTCCTGTTACGGCCTAGCTGAAGACATATGTATTTGTTCTTGATGACCTTACTTTTATGGCTTTTGCTCTGGATGACAGTATTGCTTCTGAAGCACTTATACCTATATCTAGAGTTCCATTTAGTAATCTCTGCAAAACTCTTAAATTACTATAATACATGTGCAGATATTACTCTTTCTTTGCAAAGGTGTTTTACTATGTGAAAATGATGAAGGAAAATCTTTTTGCTATTAATAGCCTTCTTTGATTTTGGTAGCAAATTCTTCATATATCTTCAAATTACTGCCTATACTTATATGACTTGTTGTTACAGTTAATGAGATTGTTGTTGCAGCTATTTAGATTGCTTTTACAGCCATTTCAATTGACTATAACAGCAATTTTACACCTCATTCACAATAAAAAGTGGTAAATATTTGTTCTACCCTCTGTCTTGTTAGGGTTAGCCAACAGAAGATATCAATTAAATACAAATAAAGATTAAACAGAGGAATGAAAATACACAGAAATAATAACAGCAAGAGACAAGTTTTAACGTGGTTCACCCAAACTTGGGCTACATCCACCAATAGAGAGTCCAATATTATTATCCAGTAAATCAAACCAATTACAACCAGCAATCCCTGCAACTCAATACCGCTGCAAATGCTACAATACAATATCAATGGAAACCCTAACCCTTAGCCGATTTGCACCCCCTGCACTCCCCTGTTAAATAATTTGAGGGGAAACTGCGCTGATAAAAATGGGGTAAATTTAACCTCCGAGTCTGATTAGGCTCCATATAACAACATGTCTTGACTGTTGGAGCAAATGGGTTGAGCCTTTTGGTTGTTCATCTGCCTTTCTTTTTGACCTTTTGCAACTTTAGTTTATCCTTTTCAACCAGTGCTTCAAGTTCTTTAACACCATACAACATGAAGTCAAGATCTTTTAGCATATCTTTGTTGATAGAATGCCAAAAGGTTTGCCAGCAAAATTTTACATGCATGGCTTACCAAAAATTCTTACAACTCTTGTTTAAATATTTCTTGCTTGGATTCTGCCAGATATAAATCCCCATATCCATTTTATGCTTGAAAAATTATTTCCCTGTTGCCATCCTCTTCATCTTGATCACTTCCTATTTCATCATCTGAACCTTCATTTGAATAATAAGCCACGTTTGCTTCTATACTACATGCCTCAAAATCATGTATGTCATTGCAATCATGTGGGTTCTTGTATTCCTGAACTCCTTTCCCCTTTGTTGAATTCCTCATATGCTCTTCTCTCCAAATTATATTTGTTGGATCTTTGTTGGAGTAAAGCTTTCTAAAGCTATCCACTTGGAGACTGCTTTTTCCCTTCAGATTAATAAGTGTTACCCTCTTGCTTATGATTGTTTCTTATGACACACTTGCAACTTGAATGTGATAGGACTATCAATCTTTGGCATGATTGTCATTTGTATGTTTTGGACTATTACTTTGATTATCATGCATCTGAATAGCAAATTTACACTTCATTAACAATATGAGAAATACTTGTTACTAAGTGTTGCTCCATTTTTTAGCTGTACTTGTGTTCCTCATTGCATGGCATGGCATTGAATGGTACCCCTACTTTTGATCTATCTCATGTGGACATAAGCTCTTAATAACATAGCACAAGGATAGCAACATATGATGTAATTGTTTATCACTCCTGATATCTTTCTTGACAAAATAAGAAAGAAGCATGTTGGGCTCTACCCTTGTGGGAGCCACATTTCCTCCACATGCTTTAAGGTCTTCAAATTAGCAACATTACTTTTCCTATACCTGCACAGTGAACAAACAAGTTAGCATAAAAACATACCTCTTGAATTTGATTGACCTTTCTCATGATGATCTAATTTATTGCACATGTCTGATTTGATCCATTCACATAAAATGCCTAATATCTGCAAGTTGATATGTCTGTTGATAAAAGCATGTGATAATCTTAAATATCCGGAGCTTCTAACAAGGCCTTCCCCCAATTTTGTAGGTACACTGGCATGATCAGGAACTAAAGACATCAACCTTCTAATAAGAGGCAATGATGGATATTTAATATTCTCATATGTTCTTTCTCTTTTCCTTTTATCATCAGATGTATAGCTTGCATATGTCTGCATTGCTCAGTTTAGTCACTCCCAGGGCTTGTGTGGGACACATTTAAACATTTCTTTAAACATGATCAGTTACTTTACCTTAGGCAAATGATTTATGTATGTTTCTTTTTGAATCAAATGCATAGGATAGACTAACTAAAACTGATATGAAACATATGTTCAAAACATGATATGAAATGACAATTTTATAAATATCTCTCTTTCACACTGAAATGTGATCACTTGAATGATTCAATCATCTTATAACTGAAAGATAAAACCAGTTAGATTATCTGTCTTTCATTGACTGTCTGATATCTTGCCATTAGATATTCACTTGTTATGATGGTTTGATAGTCCTGATTGGACTGTCAGATTATCTTGTCAACTGATCCTTATTTTCTCTTGTCAAAACATTAGACATTCACTGATTGCATAACTTAAAAAAAAAATTTCACTCCTTTTGAAACAATTAGCAAATCATGTCTAACTAAATTAGGTGTGAAAAGTTTAGTAACATTTCTAGCGACCTCTCAAGGGTGTTTGCCTGCTAAACAAATTAGAACCAGTAGCCTTGCAATTCCATTGGGCATATGAGTATTATCTTGCCTGAAACTTTGAAAACCTTTGTAACTCAAACTAATAGAAAACTACAGTAGCAAAACTAAAACTATTCTGACCTGTTTAAGACATGGCCAGCAAAATGTGCATATGTACTTCTTGGAAAATGAAATACTGAACTAAAATTCTACTCTACCCTACACTAACCAGCCATTGAAGCTAGTCAAACAAATCCATTAACTAGTTTTGTAAAATAACTTCCCTTTCTGATTAAGGAAGGATGTTCTACAAGATGTTTTTCTACTGATAAGATATGATTCATAAGGACATACCTTATAGAATTCTACAAAACCTTATGAAGGATGAAAACAAACTCATCCACCATCTGATCATGGTCACAAAAGTTGCTATTATAAGGTGAATGAATAATCTCATTCTGTTGTTCTAAGGCTAAAAACTGCTCTGTGGGTACAACAACAATCTGTACCTACTTTTTTAGCTCTTTGACAACCATATCTCTGATTGGGCATCCTCTTGCAATGATGTATCCTTGGCTGATACTCCTGATGTCCTGATTTATATCTACTGTCATATGATCACTTGCAATTGGAAAAGTTAGCTCACATAATTGAAATGAAAGAATGCTTTCCTCTTTGATTTGATCCTGTTGATCACATACTGTTGATTTACATGATATCAGATCATTATCAATGTTAGAACAAAAATCCTCTATGATACCTGAAAACATGCTCTCATCCAACTGAAAATCCTTCACTAAATCCATATGATTTTCATCCCTCTAATGTACAAAACTAGACATTGATGTTATTTCAATCAAGCATGGTTTATCTTCCAAAAGCTTTACTTTACTACAAGAATCCAGCAGATTTGCAAGCTCCTTATAGGCTAAACAATCGGGATCTTGACAATTAGATATAGAGTTATCTTGAAAAGATTGAAAATCTTCAATTAGTGCACTTGGCTACTTTGAGAACAAATTAGATGTGTTAGTTTCATGGAGAATATCATCTGATTTAGTTTCATATTCAGCATGGTAGTCAATCCTATGTTCATGCAAAACAAGATTGTTAGCCTCCAAAATGGGACTGTCCTTTTGCTCTTCTAGCTAAACTAAGGCCAACCTCATCTTGGTCTTTATGGACCAGGAGTAAATCATGTTCTACATATCATTTGGTTGTCTCAAATCAGCTGGTAATTTGGGTACTTGCATGATGTCTTCATCTTGATCAACAAAAGAAGGCAGTTGATCAAACAAAGAAACTAAATCCTGTTCTTTGTCTGGTTTATTCTCACTCAGAACTTAGGCAATCTGTCTCTGCAATTGAATATTTTGGCCTTCCAATCTTTGTATCCTACTTTCATTTATCTTGTGAATAGCATTAGAGAACTTTTCAAATGATTCAAAATGTAAAGGATTTGGAACTGCAGTGACCTCTTGCTCCACATCATATGCATTATGCTTACTTTCAGCTGGGAACACAAGAAAAATAGCAGAATCTTCGGCTGTTGGACTGAAACTTGGAATTTTGATTGTCTTGGGCTCTAAAACCTTTTGCTCTTATTCACCATACCAACTTGGAATCTTGATTGGTTCATCTACTACTACCTTTTCCTCCTCCTGATTTTGGATTGGTATGGAAGGGGTAGCCTTAATAAGATTTGGCATTTTATAATCAGGATGCTTGGTCCAAGAAGGCTGCCATGGTTGTTCAAAACTGCGACGACTGGGTTCAGGTACTTGATGTGACTGATACTGAGGATTAATAGACTGATTTTGAATGCAAATAGGCTCCTGAGCAAAATCAAAACTTTTGAAACTTGGAATTTGATACCTACTAACCTCATTCTGAACAGGCTGATCTAGAATGAATGCAGCTGTCTGGATCTCTTGCCTTTGTACTTGTGCAAGCAAAAACTTCATCTACTCCTCTTTTGCTGCTATCTCCCTCCTAAGACCTTCAAACTGTATCCTTTGTGGCTCCAATTCCTGCTCATGAAGATAGGCTTGATAATCCATTTCTTCCTGTTGTTGCTTATACTCTTGCTCATAATGATAGGCTTGATTAGCCAACTCCTGTTGCTGCAAGTTATACTCTAGTTCTCTATTGAACTCTTCTAACTACCTTGTGGAGTCAAGTAACATACATTTTATGCTTGCAAACTCATCCTTTACACTCACTTGGAGCTAGTTGGGAATGGTATACTGTTGGTTTTGAGGAAAATAGGCTTCTTGAAGTTGTTTTGGCTTATGCATAGGTTGAGCTAGGGTGGGTGAGAGGTAAACACACTATGCATGCCAGTTTCTTTGTAAATCAAAGGAATTAGGGATGAAACCAGCAACATGGTTGTTTTGATATGACTGATAAGATGATGGATTAGCAGCATTTTCATGATATGATGTATGATATGACATGTTTCCATGAAGGATAGACATGCTTACTCATTCAAAAATTGAAAAATAGCACCTAATCTTATGAATCTTTTTCATAGGCTGTAAAATTTGATCTATTAAAACCAAAAAGATAGAGTCGCCAGGTATTTTGAAATAACACCTCTAAAAAGCATGTATTAACTGCTAATCATACCAAAACAACAACAATAAATAAGTTCTTTTTGAACTAAAAATCAGTTCAAAGTCCCATCGGGCATGCCAAAAAAATTGTTGTCGATTAGGATTGCACCCTTATTAAAAGTTTGTGAAACTCTTCAATCCTTCGAAACATGGATCAAACTCAGGCTGTGGGTGACCTATGGTGAGCTTGAACCTCCAGATGGGCTAGTTCCTGTTGTAATGTTCACAACACGCCCCATTTTACTCCTTAGCAAAATGAGGACCCATGTTGTCGCTATTACTTTTGCTTTTTGTGTGTGTTGTTTTGCTTGGTGGTAAAGGGAAAAGGGGATTAAAATATACAAACCTTGTTGAAAATAGAGGAAAAAAATGCATTTTCAGTACTAGGGCATGATATGGTTGGATTCCTTGTGAAAAATAAGCTAGGGTTGCTTTTTGAATCATCTTAAAATTTGCCATATTTTGCAAGTTATGATCATTTTAGTAAAATGTACATTCAGGTTTGTATACCGCTTTCATATACTAGGCCGTTTGTTTTTTCTTTTTCCTTGTATGCATTTGATGAAAGTTTTGATATATACATACAAGTGGACCCGAAGTGGTTTTAGGTTAAAGAAAATTGTTGTTTTAAATCCACTTTGTATCTCACGTTTGTATGTCTGGCAGGTAAAATATACAGGGCACTTCATGCATGCGTGGACCCGAGTTTATTAAATAAAGATTGATCCTTGTGTGTATCCTTGCTTGTATGTGAGGTTGGACACAAAGTGAACTGTGCATGGGTCCCCCCCCTCATCGGCCTAACTTTTGATATCAACGGGGGGTTGTTTTGTCTTGGCGATATCCTGTGTTTCACCGATAAACGTTTGGTATCAGCCTAACTGTGGCTATCAGAGTTGGATGATAATTTCACGTCACAGGGTTTGGTCCTGCCGATGGTGTGGGGAGTTGCATATGTATTGCTATTGACCAGACAATGGTGATCAGCAGAGATAATTTTGGTTGTGCCGATAGCAATGTTACACCGATAGAAAGAATTTAAGGGCATCAGCGGGAGATATCTTATGTTACGCCGATAGAAAGAAACAAAGGGTATCGGCGGGAGTCACATCGGCCAGACAATGGCGATCGGCGGAGATAATTTTGGCCATGCCAATAGGCAATGTTACGCCGATAGAAAGAAAGTAGTGAAGAGCTATCGGTAGGGGTTTTGTTAACCGCGCCAATAAAGGTAGGTCACACCGACAGTGCGAAAAAAATAATCTGTCATTAGGGTTTATCGGCCAGAGTGAAACAATCTGCCAAATATTTTGAGCCCGTGCCAATAGTGTTGCGTCATGCCGATGGATGGGGAGCAATATACAGAGAATTTGAATAGAGGCATCGGCGTAAGGTGGGCGATCGAAATGAAACATTAAGCCCCACCGATGAATGAAAGTCATGCCGATAGGAAAGAAACACAAGTCAATAAGGCTATTTCGCTAAAAGTGGAGCGATCGGTATGAAATTTTCTTGGACTCTCTGATACGTGGATATCACGCTGATAGACGGGGAAATATAGAACAATAGGAATTTAAGGGCATTTTAGGACCTGAATGCGTGTTTTTGGTCAACAATGGTTGACCCGACTAGTTTAACGTTGTATTTGCATTTTGGACTCAATTTTCACAGATTTGGGGCCCGATTGATGCGTTCACACCGTCACGACTAGATTTGGCAGATTGTTTTCCTTCCTACATGTTTATTAAATATTAATACTTATTTCTTATCTTTTTTTGCAGGTTTGCAGGTGAAGAAGGGCTGAATCTTGGTGACGATAACATCACGGAGGAGGGAAATCCGATCTTAGGAGCAGGGGAAGATAAGGATGAAGGGCGAGGAAGTCAAAGGTCTTCATTTATGAATGACAAAATGCAGCTGAAGAATTACTGCCGCAGACCACAGAAGTTATTATTGAGCTGCTAGGGTTTCCGAGTGGCATATTTTGCCCAGATTGGATGAATGCTCAGAGGTATTTTGGGAAACTTGTTCTTCAGCATTTATTGCTGTAGCCAGAGGTTTGAACCATTGTTTAACTAGGGTTTTGAGTTGTATTGAGGACAATCAGAAGGTCTATATATTGTCCCTCTCTACTTTGTAAAACTTTACACAGGGGCTACACAGGGATTTTTAGAAAATAGCTAGCAGTTGTATTAAAGGGACCTTTTAGTTTAGAAGTAGAAGAAGGAGGTCACCTAAGGAATGCGTGGAACATCTAGCTTCCTTACTATATCTGTAAAGCTTGTAAGTTTTCTGTAATTTGATCATTGAAGCTAAGAGTCATTTAGACATTGTAAATCTTATATGACTGTCTGTTTCTAATACAATTGAATCTAGAATTCTGCATCTATCTTCTGAGTGTTTTCTTGCTCTTCATTGTGTTTGAAACATTTTCTCTTAGAGCTTGCAATCTTAGGTGTATGTTTATGAAAATGCTCAAAACATACACTTAAGGTTTTATCTGTGGATTTGATCAATTTGCTGCAATACTTATAAAGTGCATAACAGAACAATTAGATCCTTTGGTAGAATAAATGGAGTTTAGATTAGATCTTTCTAACTTTTCCCAACCCATCTGAAAATACTTAGCTTAAAACGTAGAAATTTGAAGGAAATTTGTCTCATATTTGAAGAAGCATGAACAACAGAGTTTGAAAGTAGACAAGTTTTCATAAATATAAAAAGAAGAAAGCTGCTATAATTCAAGAAGACCATTTAGAAGTTTTGCAGCATAGTAATATTTTATGCAAAAGGAACAAACAACTTGCTGATATTTATGATCTTTTGCATAGTTTGAGTCTAGTTAATCATCAAGAAACCCTAAACTATGTAAGGCCCCTTGAACATTATAGCTTCACATTGACCAACTGAATTTGCCCAACAGGTCAAGACCTGACCATATTAAACTTGGGATTAAGTGAATCTTAACCGATTCCTTCATATCTTTCAAGTCAGTTTTGGTTCATTTTATGTGAATTTTAACTAATTGTTATGATTGCATCAAAACAATCACCAACAGTTCCCTTGATAAAATGATAAATTTACAGGAAAAGGGTAAAAAAGATCTAATGGAATCACTAAAACTGAAACTATAAATGCGGTGATACACCTAATTTTGATGGAAAACTTACAAATCTGACTCACAATAGATCTTAGAAATCTATCCACACAATCCACTTTTGGAAATATAATCATAAAAATGTTTCTAAGAAAGGCTAGAAATTATCTTCTTTATGAAGGAAAAAGGGTTTATGAAGGAAAAATATTTAAGTAGCACAACCTAAGACCTGTGATATCACTATGCTTAACACTTGAAAGTAAGAATGAGACAATAATTTTAAAGGTTTTGATATTGAAACACAATAAAATTTCATCAAATCACTCATACAAGTAGCATTAATGGAAAGACAAACACTTGATTCTAATGAAAAATAAAGGAAAATATTGCATAAAAGACAAGAAAATAGTACCTGTAACCTACTGCAATCTCTATAGAATCTATAATCAATGAGTTACAAAACATTCTCTCTCTCAAAGTGTAAAGAGCAAAAAGGAAAGAACTAGAAAAACCTAAGTTTTTCTTTACAATATATAGCTTGCTCTCTCCAAGAGGCAAGAAAAAATAACTGCAACTAACTGCCTCTAAAAATAAGCTCTCCAATTTGATCCATGAGAAAACTAAGAAATCCCTAAAAATAAGGGCAAAACTGCCCCAAAGTGAGCAAAAATAGCTCCAAACTAATCCTCTCCATGTGTTTGACCAAGAAGTTGACCAAAACTCTCCAATTTGTCCTCCAAATCATGCAAAAGTCTCCAAATAGCCTCAGTTAACTCAACTCATCTATTTTGCATGATTTTGCATTGCAAAATTGATGAAGGCAAAGAATAAAGTAATTAGGTGCTAATTACTTTACTATCAGTTACATTTTGTATTAACTCTATGATTTTACAACTTGTGACAAAATAATAAAGTAGTTTACAAAATATTACTTTATTATTTGTTTACATTAATTCTCAGTTGTAAAATCATGCATGATGGATAAAAAGAAAACAATCACCTTATCTCTCCTATTTGATTTGCATGATCATGCATCTATATGCAAATAAAGCATAAAATATACCCCCTTGTCACTCCATGCAATATAAAAGCTCCATAATTGCATCTTACATGCACTCAAGGAAAAAATATCCCCTTGCCTCCATTACATCTGCAAAAGAAAACATTTTTAATTTTTATCTCATATGCATCATTACCTTCTTATTACATGTAATTATTCACAAAACCATAATCTACCACCTTGCATTTTGTCTTCATAATGCATTACCTTTATTTTTGACTTTGTCTTACATGCACTAGTCATATTGTCTACCACCTTGCAAGAAAATAGGTCATTTTGTCTTCACTTGATCTGCCACTTCACCTTTTGTCTTCATTCACCTTACAAATAATCTTACCTTTGAATGATTCTTATCTTGACTTTAAATGCATTCAAAAATGCATAAGGCATAATAAATTCCTTTGACCACACTCGGTCATCATGCATAATGAGGAATCTTGGACTTGTCTGCATATGATCACAATACATATTCAACCATCTTTTGTTGACCTCCATGAGATAAAGGAAATAAAAAGGCACTAAAGCCTTGCCTTATAATGATTTCGACCATTGACTTATCAAAATTTTGAATGCAAAAAGATATCATATCTTTTGGCCCACAGGCCCCTCCTTGGCATCATCATTAGGTATCATAAATTGAGGTCTTGACCCTAAATTGGATAAGATGAATGATTTGATTTTGCAAAGTCAAAAACAAATAGGAAAAGAAGATGTCATCGAACAAAAGAATGAGTGAACCCTAAAAATTGTCATTCTTTCACTTAACTTTTCACTTTGCTCTGCAACCTAAGGGCCGACGGCTAGGGTTTCAAAGGATTTCCTTCCTCTCTGCAATCTCTTCAGCTTACCTTGGGTTGATTCTTTAGCATTTTTTGGGCATGAACAAAAGGTAAGTTCTATGTAAAGAAAAGACTACTTTCTTTGATTTTTTCCTGTGATTGTGCCTTATTGGGCCGCGGCTAGGTGTTTCTTTCTAAGCATTTTCATGGCATCTTCTTACTGTATCTTCTTTGTATTTCTACATTTCTTTGCCCTGGTAAAATATCTTCATGCATTTCAAAGGAATCTGAGGAAATGAGGCCCATGGCCTGTGGCATTCTCCTCTTTGCAACCTCTTCATGGTGAGTTTATTCAGCATTTACCCTTCATTTAATTGGACTGTGTCTTCAATGCTGATAGGTTCAAATATTGAACTAAGTATTCTATATTTTGAAGAAAATAAAGCTTTGTAATTACGGCTATGGTTGTAAATGTATTCTTTGGCTTCTCTTTATTCGGCATACCTTTGAAAGTGTATAGGGTTTCAAAAATGATTGAGGGTTTTTGAATATTGTAGAGAGAATTTTTCCTTTACTAGCTACAAACAGCCTCTCTTTGATAGCTATATTATTTCATCATTGTAAACAAGAATTATATAAGAGTTTTGAAAAAAAATAGAACATGAGTTTTACCACCTTTGAAGGAAAACCTTCTCCTGTTACGGCCTGGCTCAAGACATCTTTATTTGTTCTTAATGACCTTACTTTTATGGATTTTGCTCTGGATGACAGTATTGCTTCTAAAGCACTTATACCTATATCTAGAGTTCCATTTAGTAATCTCTGCAAAACTCTTTTACTATAATACATGTGCAGATATTACTCTATCTTTCTTTGCAAAGGTGTTTTACTGTGTGAAAATGATGAAGGAAAATCTCTTTGCTATTAATAGCCTTCTTTGATTTTGGTAGCAAATTCTTCATATATCTTCAAATTACTGGCTATACTTATATGACTTGTTGTTACAGTCAATGAGATTGTTGTTGCAGCTATTTAGATTGCTTTTACAACCATTTCAATTGACTGTAACAGCAATTTTACACCTCATTCACAACAAAAAGTGGTAAATATTTGTTCTACCCTCTGTCTTGACTATTGGAGAGAATGGGCTGAGCCTTTTGGCTATTCATCTGTCTTTATTTTTGACCTTTTGCAGCTTCAGTTTATCATTTTCAACCAATGCTTCAAGTTCTTTAACACCATACAACATGAAGTCAAGATCTTTTAGCATATCTTTGTTGATACAATGCCAAAAGGTTTGCCAACAAAATTTTACATGCATGGCTTTCCAAAAATTCTTACAATTCTTGTTTAAATATTTCTAGCTTGGATTCTGCCAGATATTTCCCCATATCCATTTTCTACCTAAAAAATTGTTTTCCTGTTCCCATCCTCTTCATCTTGATCACTTCCTATTTCATAATCTGAACCTTCATCTGAATAATAAGTTAGGTTTGCTTCTGTACTATATGCCTCAAAATCATGTATGTCATTGCAATCATGTGGATTCTTGTATTCTTGAACCCCTTTCCCCTTTGCTGAATTCCTCATATGCTCTTCTCTCCAAATTATATCTGTTGGATCTTTGTTGTAGTAAAGCTACCTAAAGTTATCCACTTGGAGACTACTTTTTCCCTTCATATTAATGATTGTTACCCTCTTGCTTATGACTATTTCTTATGACACACTTGCAACTTGAATGTGATAGGACTATCAATCTTTGGCATGACTGTCGTTTGTATGTTTTGGACTCTTACTTTGATTATCATGCATCCGAATAGCAAATTTGCACTTCATTAACAATATGAGAAATACTTGTTACTAAGTGCTACTCCATTTTGTAGCTGTACTTGTGTTCCTCATTGCATGGCATGGCATTGAATGGTACCCCTACTTTTGATTCATCTCATGTGGACATAAGCTCTTGATAACATAGCACAAGGATAGCAACATATGATGTAATTGTTTATCACTCCTGATATCTTTCTTGATTGAATAAGAAAGAAGCATGTTGGGCTCTACCCTTGTGGGAGCCACATTTCCTCCACATGCTTTAAGGTCTTCAAATCAGAAACATTACTTTTCCTATACCTGCACAGTGAACAAACAAGTTAGCATAAAAATATACCTCTTGAAGTTGATTGACATTTCTCATGACGATCTGATTTATTGCACATGTCTGATTTGATCCATTCACATAAAATGCATAATATCTGCAAGTTGATATGTCTGTTGATAAAAGCAAGTGATAATCTTAAATATCTGGAGCTTCTAGCAGGGCCTTCCCCCAATTTTGTAGGTACACTAGCATGATCAGGAACTAAAGATAAAGACATGAAGACAAGCTCTCAACTAAAGCTATCAACCTTCTGATAAAAGGCAATGTTGGATATTTAACATTCTCATATGTTCTTTCTCTTTTCCTTTTATCATCAGATGTATAGCTTGCATATGTCTGCATTGCTCAGTTTAGTCACTCCCACAGCTTGTGTGGGACACATTTAAACATTTCTTTAAACATGATCAGTTACTTTACCTTATACAAATGATTTATGTATGTTTCTTTTTGAATCAAATGCATAGGATAGAATAACTGAAACTAATATGAAACATATGTTCAAAACATGATATGAAATGATAGTTTTATAAATACCTCTCTTTCACACTAAAATGCGATCACTTGAATGATTCAATCATCTTATAACTGAAAGATAAAACCAGTTAGATTATCTGTCTTTCATTGACTGTCTGATATCTTGCCATTAGATATTCAAATGTCATGATGGTTTGACAGTCCTGATTGGACTGTCAGATTATCTTGTCAATTGATCCTTATTTTCTCTTGTCAAGACATCAAACATTCACTGATTGCATAACTTAAAAGTTTTCTTTTACTCCTTTGGAAACAATCAGCAAATCAGGTCTAACTAAATTAGGTGTGAACATAATTTAGTAACCCTTACATCGACCATGTCACAAATAGTTGTGTTTGCATCATTAAATTATAGATGGTCAAATTATTGTCATTTAAATGTCAGGTGTATGTTCTTGACAAGACAAAAATGAATTGATTAGTGTGTGATCGTGCGGGGCAGACTAGCTCGACCCAAGCACGTTACATGTGTAAGTTACGTAAAAGCATCTTTATTAATGCTATTGAAAGTATTCTCGTCATACTTTGGTCATAATTATACATATAGATATAGTGTCCATTGGAGATGGTCATTTAATTATATCCACCACCTTCTCTTTATTCATGTTTATCTATCCTTTTCTTTATTTTATATATATGTATATATATCAAGGGGGAAATCTTCATCCTATGAGGCAATTATTACCTCATTCTCTCATTCTCATCGTTTATGCCAATCCTAAGAAGAAGTCCACAATGTGGACGTGACCTTATTTATCGTTTAAAAAGTGGTTGAGTTAGGCGCATAAGGTGGATTTTTTAACAACCATAGACATAGTGAATTCAACCCATGAGATAATTTAATTATCCGCAGTTATGTTTCTGTAGGGTGTCGGCCTTCAGCGTGAGAGTGGTATAGCATTCTCTGTATTTTTCCACTTATTGCTGGCCCGACTTCTTGTTGATTAACCGACGTTGATTGTTAACAGTTGAATTGGAGAGAAGTCCACAGCTTTTCCGTAGTGGGTTTTACAACTAATAGTTTTGTTTTATTGAGCTCTCAAACGTGTTCCTAGGATCTCGACTTCATGATGGATGAGTGGTATGATATACCACGAATATTTCCACGTCATGGAGGATCAACTCATTCGCACTGCCTTTGATTAAAGCTCACTGCATAGTTTATGGGAGACATTTGAAACTGTATTGTGGAGGCTCCTTTGTAATTGGTGAATGGTGGTGAAGGAAGTGGGACTCATAATTGATCCGCGAGTCTCCTTAAGACAGCGAACTGGGAGTTGTGAAAAAGACAGAGAGAAATAATTCAAAAGAGGTGAATTAGAGTTGAGAGGTGACTAGGAAGAAAAAATGACGCCGAGGGAAGATAAAAGAAGGCCTGCAAGAATAGGAAGATAACGGGAAGTCTCAGTTAGCAAGTTTAGAGTCTTAAACAAAGTGCAGAGACAAACGATTTACAGAGAGAGAGACCATGGAAGGAATTGGAACTGCAGGTAGAGGAAGGAGAAAGAGATGTTTGCTAGCAAGACTGTCAAGGAATTCTACCTCATCATCCAGCCAGGTTCATCTTTCTCTCTGTAGATTCGATGTCTCAGTTTACTGTATATACACATATGCATTTATATTTGAGGTCTACGATCATATTATGAGCCTTTACTCTATTCTATGTGGCCGACCCATTTGGGTTATTAAACTGGCCGACTCATTGATGACATTGTTGACATATTGATGCAGCACATTGCTTGTCTTAGCTTGTTTAAGTTATGATACTTTTTTTAAACTTAAGATTTTAGCCGTGAGAAACCATTAACCAGTTGTATTAGGAGAACAATAAAAATGATTTTGTTTGACATGAGATCATCTATTATAATTAAACCATAAGGGTTCTTCTAGTTCAACAAAACATGTAGGAGATATTTTAAATATGAGTGATTATCTACTTTTGCCGTAGGTTTCAAACGTAAGCAATACCATTGAGATAATGTAGAACTTATACTATGTGGAATTACTCTGGTTATTACATTCTATATTTATTAAAGGTGCGAATATATACGTATGCTATTATACTCTAGTTTTGTGACATTGGAAATCTCTTATTCCTATGTAAACCTATCTTAGGAAAACATTATCAAGATCGAGATAGATTTTTATTGTTCTCAACATGTTCGAATAAGATTGATAACACTATTCTTTAAAATCGATGGTTGATATTCCGTTATCATGGAAAGAAAAACAAACCCTAGATTGACTCAATAGGGTAAGTTTATTAAAAGTACCTTTTTTGGTTACAATTTTTATAACTATTTCTATATAGTTCATTATATGAAGAGTCAAGTGACCTAATTGGATTATCTATTATCCAACTCGAAGTATATTTTTATTGTAACCTATTTATGTCTAAACCATGTTAAATGACTATGTAGTTGTTATAGATCGACTTAGGTTCTTAAGTATCGACAAGTTTATGACCTCGAGAATTGCAAAGATGCAATAAGATTCCTCGTATTAAAAAGGTAAACCATAAGATCTATAGAATATAAAGAGTTAATGCAAACATGTCTTGCCTTGGATAAACCAAGATAATTGTAGTGTCATGACTATATAAGTTGACCAAGTCAAACTGTAGGAATATGATAGTATCCAAGTTGAGTTGGGGTGGGTGAACATTACGAACACATTCATTATGAACATATATTGATATTGAAACTTTGGTGAAAGTAATGAATTTATTTTTTGCATGCATTGTCGGTTCACCGTATTTGGATTGCATAACCTATTGAAAAAATCATACTTAGCTAGAGGATATCTAGGGTTGTATGATTGATAGAGTTATGTAGGATACAACACTATGTTCTCGGAAGGCAAATTACCACTAGTCACCTTTGGTCTAAACTCCTCACGAAGGGTAGGGCCACTTCTTATGTGGAAGATGTGTGGGGGGTCACCGGTCTGTGGATGGAGGAAAAGCACTGGGAAGATGCTCTCTCTCTCTCTCTCTCTATATATATATATATATAGCAGAAAACGCGCCGAGGTTTGTGATAAATTGTTAGATCTAGGGCACACAACTGAGAAGGGGGGGTGAATCAGTTGCAAAAAAACTTGCTTCTACTTCAAACACTTGATTCTTCTTTGTTAGTTAATAGCATATCAATTAACCATCCATGAAAGCATAATGCATAAACACAAGAGAAAATAAACATCAACACATTGGACACCAAGATTTTGACGTGGAAAACCCGGTTAAGGGAAAGACCACGGGGTGATTAACCCAAGGATTATTCTCTGTTAGAAGAATAAGAAAAATGAATGGCACATGCCAATTAGGGCTCACTGCCCGAGCACATTGCTCACAAAGAGGCACACTGCCTACAAGAGACACATTGTCTACAAAGTGATAAGAATCACAAACTTGAACTGGAGATTGACATCTTTACCATGTCTGGATTAGTTCCATTTAAGACCGAGGTACTTCTGCTCTGCCCTTCGCTCTATCGCTATACCACACTCATCCGCTGCTCAACATGCTTTGAAATGAACTCACAAACCTTTATTTATACAAGACATCAACTTAGGAACAATCATCTAAGTCGGCAATCAACCATAAGGACATTCGTAAGATGATTGATACATCCGGTCGGCCACCACAATAACATTTGCAAGATGAACAACTTCATCTGGTAGGTTAGTCTGAACAAGAACTTCATCTGAAAGAATATCTTCAATTCCAGGCTCTACCACCAATGTGGACCGATAACATAACCTCAACATGATCCAAGAACCTTCACAAGCTTGCCTGATTAACCAGGTACATCCGCACTTCCTCTACTCACTGGAATCTCTTCTCCTCTTCATCTGGAACTTCAAGAACACAGTCTATCACCACTGTCATACTGAAGAAGGTGCTTCCAGACCTCCAAACCTTGTATAAATTGAGATGACACATCACAAGGACATCCCAAACACTCCTTCCAATCCGCAGAGTCTGACAATGCTCCTCTAGATTTCACCGGACCTTTTTGTAACACTCTGTCACTCCAGAACAGCTCCCAGAACCGGTTCTACTTGACCGATCACAACTTTTTCATATCTTCATGCGGACCTCTGAAATCTTAACTGGATCATCTCAAGACTCATATCTACAAACCATTTAATCCGCATCCTCTGATTCTCAACCTATTGAGTACATTTGCCTTCTTCTTATTACTATTCTTCACTGTTCCTGATTGAGACTACTTTTCTTAATATCTTCAACACACAGCTTATCCAAACCTTCTTACCAATGCAATATGAGTATGTTGACATCAATGACAACACTGGTTAACCTCATACTTGCAACAATCTCCCCCTTTGTCATTAATGGCAACATATGATGTGAAAAACCATCAAGACAAGAACTTCTCTTTTCTGTCACAGCTCCCCCTATCAGCAACAACTCTTCACATGTCTTCTCTTCCTTTACTACTCCCCCTTTGATTATCAACCACTTGTTTTTCACATGTCTTCTCTCCTCCTTTGGCATCAATGGCAAAGGGCTCATACTTGCACTTGTAACATATCAGAATCATACCAACTGCTCCCCCTTAGTAGCAGCTCCCCATCATCAATCTAGATCACAAGATATGACTGTGATATCCACCGGACTGATGCACATCAGTGCATCCTAGTTCATCACCGGAGAGGCCATGACCCCTAACTTCTCCTGAAGATACTCAAAAGAGTCCTTGGGAAGAGGTTTAGTAAAAATATCTGCAATCTGATCCTTGGAGGGTACATACTCCAATCTGACTTCATCCTTGTTCACTTGTTCTCTCAGAAAGTGAAACTTGATAGATATGTGCTTAGTCTTAGAATGCAATACCAGATTCTTAGAAATGTTAATTGCACTTGAATTATCACAGAAAATTGTGATAGGCTCCTCATATTCAAATTTAATGTCTCTTAGCATCTGCTTCATCCATAAGATTTGAGTGCAACTACCTGCTGCTACAATGTATTCTGCTTTAGTTGTAGACAGAGATATTGCATCTTGTTTCTTGCTTAGCCAAGAAACCAATCTCTTTCCCAAAAAGAATGCTCCACCACTAGTGCTCTTCTGGTCATCCACATCTCCTGCCCAATCTGCATCTGTATATGCATGAAGAGAGAAATCTGGATCTCTAGGGTACCATAGACCATACTCAACTGTTCCTTTCAAGTACTTAAAAATTCTTTTGATTGCCATAACATGAGATTCTCTAGGATCAGCCTGGAATCTTGCCACAAGACCAATAGCCTGCATTATATCTGGTCTAGTCTGAGTGAGATACAACAATCCACCAATCATTGATCTATACTTTGTCTGATCTGCCTTTGGAGAGTCATCATCTTTGCTCAACTTACATTCGGTTGCCATAGGAGTGTTCATTGGCTTTGAATCTTCCATACCGAATTTCCTCAATAATTCTTTCACATATTTGGTCTAAGAAATGAAGATCCCTTTCTTTGTTTGAGTAATTTGTAGACCCAAGAAGAAATTCATTTCACCAAGCATAGACATTTCAAACTCACTTTTCATCTGATTTGCAAAAGTTTTGCACATACTATCTCTTCCTCCAAAAATGATATCATCCACAAACACTTCAACAATCAAAATGTTTTCATGATCAATTTTGAAATATAAGTTATTGTCAGCAGTACATTTGTTGAATCCAATCTGCACAAGATGCTTATCCAACCTTTCATACCATGCTCTTGGGGCTTGCTTCAATCCATACAATGCTTTCTTCAACTTGCAAACCATATCATCATTATCAGATAATTGAAATCCATCCGATTGTTCAATGTATACTTCTTCCAAATCACCATTTAGGAAGGCAGACTTGACATCCATCTGATATACCTTGAAGTCTTTGAAGAAATAATCTGACTGCTTCAATTCTTGCTACCGAAGCAAAGGTTTCTTCCAAATCAATTCCTTCTATTTGAGAGTAGCCTTTGCAGACCAATCTGGCTTTGTTTCTGATAACTTCACCAACCTCATTTAGTTTGTTCTGGAAGACCCATTTGGTTCCAATCACATTCTTGTTTCTAGGTCTGGGAACAAGATCCCAAGTGTGATTTTTCTCAATTTGCATCAACTCTTCTTCCATTGCTTTTGTCCAATTTTCATCATTGCATGCTTCATTTATTGTCTTAGGTTCAATCTTTGAAATCAAACAACATTCATCTGAATTTTGAGCAATTTTCCTCCTTGTTTGTACCCCTTTGCTTTTGTCACCTATGATCTGATCTTCAGAGTGATTTAAAGTTACATACCTTGGAACTTTGGGAGTCTCTTGCAGTGTTGTTTCTTGATCAGGTTCATTCAGACAAACCTCTTCTTCCTGATTTACCGGATCAGTCTGAATCTGACTTTCAGGAAGGGATTGAGTTCCTTGAATCAAAGCACCATCCTGATCATCTTCATCATATTCATAAAACCTTGAGGGCTTCTCAATTCCTTCAGCAACCTTCACATTTGTACTTTCTATCATCTTTTTCAGTCTCTTATTGTAACACCGGTATGCTTTGCTTTGAGTGGAGTAACCCAAGAAAATTCCTTCATCACTTCTAGCATCAAACTTTCCTAGATCTTCATCTCTTTTGATGTAACACTTGCTCCCAAATACTCTGAAATATCTCACAGTAGGAGTTATACCAAACCAAAGTTCATAAGGAGTCTTACCGGTATTGTTTCTGATTTGAACTCGGTTAAGAGTGTAGACTGCAGTGCTGACAACTTCTCTCCAAAACATCTGAGGAACATTTGCTTCCATCATCATTGTCCTGGAAGCTTCCTGGATGGTCCGGTTATTTCTCTCAACTACTCCATTCTGCTGTGGAGTCCTAGGAGTAGACAACTATCTCTTTATGCCATGCTTCTCACAAAAGTCTATGAATTCACTGGATGTGAATTCACCACCTCTATCAGACCTTAGACAATTCAATTTCAATCCGGTTTGATTCTCTACCATAGTTTTGAAGATTTTGAACTTCTCAAGGGCTTCTGATTTCTCTTTTAGGAAGGTAACACACATCATCTGGGAATGGTCATCAATTAGCAACATGAAATATCTATCACCTTGCATACTCTTGATTCTTGTCAGACCACAGAGATCAGTATGTACTAATTCCAACAATCCAGTAGTGGACTGATCCTTGCTTTTGAAAGAGACTCTGCTCTGTTTACCTAGCTGACATTCTTTGCATAAACTATTTGTAGGTTTCACCAATTTAGGAAGATCTCTTATAGCCTTAGTATTACTTATCTTGATGATGTTATCAAAATTCACATGGCACATCCTTCTATGCCATAACCAACTCTGATCAACTTGAACAAACAGACAACTTTTATTAGAACCAACTAGATGGAAGATATTACCTTTTGTTTGAGTACCGGATGCAATTTCAGTTCTAGAGCTTGTAAAGATTCTGCATTTTCCATTCTTGAACCGGAGATCATAGCCTTTGTCCACTAACTGACCAACACTGAGAAGATTGTGCTTCAATCCTTCAACATATAGTACATTACCTATTTTGCTCTTTCCATCAAAAGAAATAGTTCCCCTACCTTTGATTCTGCCAGCAGAATTGTCACCAAACTTTACCATTCCCCCTTCATACCTTTCCAAATCTAAGAACTGTTCTTGTTACCAGTCATATGGTGAGAGCATCCACTGTCAATAACCCAATCATCCTTTTCTTCAACTTGGGCAGCCAAAGCTCTTTCTACAACCTTATGATTGATAGATTCAGAGGGTATTGACTCTTCTTCCTTGATGGCAATAAACACCCATTCATTTCTGGATTTGCTTCCTATTTCTAATTCATCATCAGTTACTCCTTCATTGTCATCTTCTTCATGAACATAATAGCAGTTCTTTTGAAACCTTTGTCTGTTAGTATTAGACCTTGCAGATCTTTCCGGACATCTTGAAGCAAAATGACCAATCTTATTGCAGTTGAAGCACTTAAAAGGTAGTTTTCCTTCATACTTACCGGACCCTCTTGGCAGTATCTTTGCAATGATGGCTTCAAGTTGAGCTGTTTCTGCTTCTTCCTCTTCCATGTCTTTCCTTGCTTGATCATACCATGACAGCTTCCTTGAAGAGTTCTCTCCCAGATCAAATCTTTGTTTGCCTTTCACATAGGCATTGGCTTTGAATGTAGATTCAATCTTGGGGGGATCATCTCCAAACTCAGTCATTTCAAATGCAGCTAGTTGCTCTCTTGTGACAGTTGTATGGGCTTTGAATTCATCAATGGCAGCAACCTTGATTTTGTAGGCAGCAGGAAGGGATCTGAGAATTTTGCAAACAATTTCATTTTCATCCAAAACTCCACCAGCATTCCTGATTCCACACATTAGCTCATTCACCCTTGGCATAAAGGTAGTGATATTTTCATCATCTCTCATCTTCAATCTTTCAAATTTCCCTTTCAGACTTTGCAACCTTGCACTCTTGAGAAACTCATCTCCTTCATACAGAAGTTCCAGTTTAGTCTAGATCTCATATGCAGTTGGTAGGTCAATAACATTTAAGAGATCTAAGTCATTCAATGCGCTTAGAAGAGCTTCCTTGGTCCGCAAATTATTTGCAACATCTGTGATTTCATTCAGAGTTGTCGGACCACCCTGTGGAGGTACATATGGTTTTGAGACTATGGCCAAGTATGCTTTTCCGATACACTCCAAGTGACATTTCATGCGACCTTTCCAGAGAGTGAAGTTGGTTCCATCGAACTTCGGACTATCCTTTTTGTATGACGAGATCCTGGATGTCCTCAAGCAGTTAAGCTCCTTTCAGAGGAACTTGGCTTTGATACCAATTGTTAGATCTAGGGCACACAACTGAGAGGGGGGGTGAATCAGTTGTAAAAAAACTTTCTTCTACTTCAAACACTTGATTCTTCTTTGTTAGTTAATAGCATATCAATTAACCATCCATGAAAGCATAATGCATAAACACAAGAGCAGATAAACATCAACACATTGGACACCAAGATTTTGACGTGGAAAACCCGGTTAAGGGAAAAACCATGGGGTAATTAACCCAAGGATTATTCTCTGTTAGAAGAATAAGAAAAATGAATGGCACATGCCAATTAGGGCTCACTGCCCGAGCACACTGCTCACAAAGAGGCACACCGCCTACAAGAGACACACTGTCTACAAAGTGATAAGAATCACAAACTTGAACTGGAGATTGACATCTTTACCATGTCTGGATCAGTTCCATTTAAGCCCGAGGTACTTCTGCTCTGCCCTTCGCTCTTTCACTATACCACACTCATCCGCTGCTCAACACACTTTGAAATGAACTCACAAACCTTTATTTATACAAGACATCAACTTAGGTCTAAGTCGGCAATCAACCATAAGGACATTTGCAAGATGATTGATACATCCGGTCGGCCACCACAAGAACATTCGCAAGATGAACAACTTCATCCGGTAGGTTATTCTGAACAAGAACTTCATCCAGAAGAATATCTTCAATTTCAGGCTATACCACCAATGCGAACCGACAACATAACCTCAACATGATCCAAGAACCTTCACAAGCTTGCCTGATTAACCAAGTACATCCGCACTTCCTCTACTCACTGGAATCTCTTCTCCTCTTCATCCAGAACTTCAAGAACACAGTCTGTCGCCACTGTCATACTGAAGAAGGTGCTTCTAGACATCCAAACTTTGTACAAACTGAGATGACACATCACAAGGACACCCAAACACTCCTTCCAATCCATAGAGTCTGACAATGCTCCTCCGGATTTCACCAGACCTTTTTGTAACACTCTGTCACTTCGGAACAGCTCTCGGAACTAGTTCTACTTGACCGATCACAACTTTTTCATATCTTCATACGGACCTCTGAAATCTTAACTGGATCATCTCAAGACTCATATCTACAAACACTTTAATCCGTATCCTCTGATTCTCAACCTATTGAATACATTTGCCTTCTTCTTATCACTGTTCTTCACTGTTCCTGATTGAGACTACTTTTCTTAATATCCTCAACACATAGCTTATCCAAACCTTCTTACCAATGCAATATGAGTATGTTGACATCAATGACAACACTGGTTAACCTCATACTTGCAACATAAAGATGTCAAATTTTCGGATGCAGTAACTCTTGTGACTGGTGTATTAAAAAGGCTATGTAAATAATTATCTAGTGCATATACTTGTACTTGAAAAAGACAAAATTTCATTTTGACATCATGTTGTTTATTTATGAAAAGAAATTATGCAATTTGTTGTAACTTGATTTTTAAAGATGAGTAAAAGAAAAAATTTTACCATCATTTTTACATTGCATGATTTATCTCTTGGTAAATTTCTATGTTTTAAACTTATTTTAGAACTTGGATACTACATATGGTATCAAAGCTACCAGGTTCGGCACTAGGGTTTATGAGTCCACTATGCTAACTTGTAGCCAACATTATGTGATTAGCTAATGTTTAAATTTCTTGTGCTAGGATGGTACGTCTTAAGAAGACTACTAGAAAGTCAATTAATGGGAGTAAACATTTCCTTAAAGCCAAGAGAGAACGTGAAGCCATTATTAAAACCTTTGAGGGAACTAATGATGAGAGTGACATATGGTTAAGTGATACTAAAACCCTTGCGAATGCCTTAACTCGAATCAACCAAGTGAGGAAGGAAAACATAGAAAGAGTTAAGATCATAGCTAGAAACATAGCCTATATGTCTGAAGATGATACAACTATGGTTAGGTGAGATCCTCGCATACCCCCATCTGCTGAGATCATAGAAGTTAGGTCTTATAGTGAGTCAGAAGGTTATATACCTCAGGATTATGTATCTAAAAATGAATCTGAGGGATATACCCCTCTTGAGCATGACCTTTGAGTCATTTCTTGTATTAATAAAAGATGTTCTTTTACTCTTGAAATGATATAAATAAAGAAAAATTGTTTTGTACCAAACTATTGTTTGATTTGAGTTTATTACGTTTTGATTTAATGGGATGCATTAAAATCATGATCTAATAGACAACTCACTATTCTCAGGTGTGAGAAAAATGACAAACATGGTTTAGACAAGAACTAACCAAGGAGAAAGTCAAGAGGGAAACAACCTACCAAATGACAAATTAGAACAGATCATAACCATGCTTGAGGAAACCAAGAAGAGACTTGGTGATTTGGAAAAGAAGGTAGATGTTCAAGGAAATGCTGAAGGAGGAAGTGAAAATTCTCATGAAGAAAGTGGAGAGAATCACGAAGACCAAAGTAGGAGTAGGGAACCTCAGAAGGAAGCAAAGGATAGGCTGACCTTGGAACTTTCCAAGGATATGAAGAAGGTCACTCCACTGAAATTTGATGGAACAATGACTAGAGATGCAGCTGAAGCTTGGTTGACGGAAATGGAGAAATATTTTAAGATAAGAAATTACTCAGAAGTAATCAAGGCAGTTTGGGGAGCATTCCAATTGGCAGGAGAAGCATCCACTTGGTGGATGAATAAGAAGATGGAACTGAATTTAAGTTCTTTAAGAGTAACTTGGGATGAGTTCGTGGAACTCTTTCGCAAAACGTGGCTACCACAACTATATTTTGATCAAAAATTAATTGATTTTCAGAATCTTCATCAAGGAGACATGTTAGTGGTAGAATATGGGGAACAATTCACCCGTCTTCTGAAATATGTGCCCCAGTATCAGAAAGATGAGAGATTCAAAAATAGAAAGTTCGTCATGGGTTTAAATGCTCAAATTGGTGGAGAGGTGGACGTACATGGTCCCACAACAATGGATCAGGTGTACGAGAAGGCAATCAAGCAAGAACAGAAACCGAAATCTATCTCGGCCTATCATGATAGAAATCACAAGAGATTTAATAGAATTCCTACTACCCAACCATCCAAGAGAAGGAATGATAAGAGCTATGAGAATAAAAGAAATGATAAAGGAACTCAGAAGAACAAGAGTGGACTTGGTAATGAGAAAAAGAATGGAAATTTCAAAAGAAATGGGGATAATAGTGGTAAGACATCAGAAAATAGAGGACCCATTGGAGGATGATTTACTTGTGGGGGTGACCATTATGCTAATCATTGCCCAAACAAGAACCAAAATGGTCAACAAAGAGGCACTGCACTACTAACTCAACAATCAACTTTTCAGCAAAGGATTCACATAGCTCTTGACAATCGTCAAGCAGAGTATCAAATCACACCCATTGAGATGATAGGTACCTTATTTGGAGTCCCTATATCTATTTTAATTGATACTGGAGCCACTGAAAACCTTGTTTCTCCTAGAATTTTGAGTAAGTTTCCAAGAAAAGCTGGGTACATGTCTAAACCTTGGTCAGTAGAATATGCTAACCAATCCAAGGCTCAGGTAGAGAAATGTTTGTTTGAGGCCAAAATTGATCTCTCTAGTTTCTCAATGGAAGTAAACTTGTTTGTAGCCCCCTTAGGTTCCTTTGATGTAATCTTAGGAATGAGTTGGTTATGGAAGCATAGAGCTAAAGTTGACTATTTTTCAAAAATAGTTGAATGCTTAGATGACTTGGGAAACCATATCATTTTCCAAGGAATTCAAAGGGAGGTCAAGATAAGACCTATCTCTACAAAGAAATTAAAAAGGGCTAGAAGAAAAGGTTTCCAGTTATATGTAGCTAAAATGGAACAAGTGGAGGAAGGGATTGAAAGGCCTAGTTTATCTTTTGAAGAAAAGTATCCCTTTCTTCAGGATTTTCAAGATGTTTTTCCAGAAGAACTTCCAAGACTGCCTCCAAAGAGGGTTTTTGATTTTGCAATTGATATTAAACCAGGATTTGAGCCTATATCTAAAGCACCCTACTATATGACAACTACAAAATTAATAGAATTGAAAGCCCAATTGCAAGAATTGTTGGTAAAAGGTTTGATTAGACCTAGTGTTTCACCATGGGGTGCTCTAGTTATTTTTGTCAAGAAGAAGGATGGAACTCTTCGTTTGTGCATTGATTATCGTATGCTCAATAAAGCAACGATAAAGAACAAATATCCTTTACCACATATTGATGATCTTTTTGATCAAATGTGTGGAGCTGCAGTGTTTTAAAAGATTGATTTACGATCAGGATATCATCAATTAAGGTTGAAAGAAGAAGATATCAACAAAATAGATTTTAGAACTAGATATGGGCACTATGAGTTCACAGTGTTGCCATTTGAACTAACGAATGCCCCTACTGCATTTATGAATCTCATGAACAGTGTATTCAGAGATTGTTTAGACAAGTTTGTTCTAGTCTTTCTGGATGATATACTTATTTACTCTAAAAATGAAGAACACCATCGACATTTGCAAGTGGTTCTGCAACGGTTAAGAGAACATAAACTATATGGAAAACTTTCTAAGTATTCATTCTTCCAGAAGAAGATTCAGTATCTAGGACATATTATATCTGTAGATGGAATATCTGTTGATCCTGCAAAAATCAAAACTATTCTAGATTGGCATGTACCCACAAATGTGCATGAAGTGCGTAGCTTCATGGGTTTGGCTGGTTATTATAGAAAGTTTGTTCCAAATTTCTCTAGTATTGCTAGTCCAATCACTTCCTTGCAAAGAAAAGGGAAGCGATTTGAATGGACAGACAAATGTCAGGAGGCATTTGATCTTTTAAAGGAAAAGTTAACATCAACACCAATTTTGAAGGTTCCTGACCCCGAAGGAAATTTGAGGTAATTATTGATGCCTTGGGAGAGGGATTAGGGGGAGTGCTTATGTAAGATGGGAGAGTGATAGCATATGAGTCTAGAAAATTGAAATCTTATGAGAAAAATTATGCACCACATGATCTGGAATTAGCAGCAGTTACTCATGCTTTGCAGATGTGGAGACACTATTTGCTGGGGAAAACCTTTGTACTTAAATCAGATCATCAAAGTCTTAGGTATATTTTCTCTCAACCACATTTGAATGCTTGACAAAGGAGATGGTTAGAATTGATATCTGACTATGATTTTGAGAGAAGCTACATCAAAGGAAGAGAGAACAAAGTGGTTGATGCCTTGAGTCAGAGAAGACATATTTCTTCAATTGTCTCTATACATGCAAACTTTAAAGATTTAGTGTTGCAAAATTTTTCTGGTGATGAATATTATGAGCAGGTCAAGCAAGCTCTAGAGGCAAATCCTAAAGACCCAAGGTATGATGGGTTCCTTTTTGAGTCTAATGGACTATTGAGATATAGAGGTAGAATGTGTGTTCCTAATTTACTTGAATTAAGAAATTTAGTATGGAAAGAAGTTCATACCACACCATAGCCAGACATCCAGGAGTAACCAAACTTCTAGCGGATGTTAAACCTCTTTATTTCTGGAAAGGAATGAAGAATGATGCTGCGAGATTTGTAGCAAGTTGTTTGGAATGCCAAAGGGTAAAAGCAGAACATCAACATCTGGCAGGACTATTATACCCACATGACGTACCAGAATGGAAATGGCAAGTCATAAGTATGGATTTTGTTTAGGGTCTTCCTATGTCTAGGAATAGACACGATGCCATTTTAGTTATGGTAGATAAACTTACAAAGGTAGCACGTTTCATACCAGGGAATTTATTTGATGGAACACCAGTTTTGGCTCGCAAATTTGTTCAGAAAGTGTTTAGATTGCATGGAATTCTTTAAAAGATTATCTCAGATAGAGATGCGTGTATAACATCATTGTTTTGGCAACCCTTGTTCTCTGCGCTAGGGACTAAACTCAATGTGAGTACAGCTTATCATCCTGAAACTGATGGACAAAATGAGAGAGTTAATCATGTTTTGGAAGATTTGTTGTGAATGTAATGCATGGATCAGCAATATAAGTGGGAAGAATACTAACCACTTGTGGAATTTGCTTACAACAATTCCTATCATTCCGCTATTAAGATGGTGCCATTTGAAGCATTGTATGGAAGAAGATGTTGAACTCCTATAAGATGGGATAAGCTAGAGGATAGGATTAGCCTTGGACCAGAAATGTTGGTTAAAATGGAGGAAAAGGTTAACCTAATCAGAAAAAGATTGGCAGAAGCCAATGATAGACAGAAAAGTTACACGGATGCCAAGCATATACCAAGATAGCTCTCTGTTGGAGAAAAGGTTCTCTTGAGGGTCAAACCTTAGAAAAGTTCTATAAAATTTGGGAAGTCTTCCAAATTAGCTCTCATTATGTGGGACCCTTTGATGTACTCGAAGTGGTCAATCTGGTTGCCTACATAATTGCTCTACCACCAGCCTTATCTAGAGTGCACAATGCTTTTCATGTTTCTTATTCAAAGAAGTATATTTTAGGTAATAATCATATTCTAAATTGGAATGCACGACAGATGCAGGACCCAGGGGTGGTCACAATCGAGCCTCTCAAAGTGCTCGAAACACGCAAGCTCCGCTTGCGTAACAGGGAAGTTTTGCAGTGCAAGGTCCAATGGGACCAGTATGCTAAGGAAAATGCTAGATGGGAGGACTACCATGAATTTTATCAGAAATTTCCTCATTTATTTAATGCTTTTATCAGTTAAACAATGAACTTGTTTTAAATTATATTTTGATACTTTGAATCATCGAGGACGATGAATCTTTAGGGGAGAGATATGTTACATCCCCAATTTTGGCTTGTTTTTACTTTTTACTTTTACATGGATATAAGTGAATCTATTTGATAAATATTTGATGTTGGGATTAATGTCATGGAAAATATAGATTCTATTGTATATCAGTTATGTAATTAAAGGCAATGCATATGTTGTTTTGATTAAATATTTTGTATTATGTGAATTTGGTTTATTATTTATGAGATTTATGAAGGAATAACGATGCACTAATCATAATCTGTTAATTGCAAGTTTTATACAGGATTACAGGTTGTTGAAGACTCTCTGAGAAAAGAGAGAGAGTATCTTTTGAGAAGAGGAGAATAGACCTTGGGTTACGAGTGTTTATTTTCCAACTGAGTATAGTGTTTAAAAAATTGTGAACTCTGAGTCGGTTGAGGTAAGTTATGTATTGTTAGTTAAACTCTAGGTTCTTTTTGACAAGTTGTCAATGTCTTTAGATTCCTTTCTGGGTTAGTCGTATGTGTCGACCTTGTCTATCGTGAAAAATGACGTCGTCAGAATAGAACGTTAGCAATTTACGACTAACACGATCTTACATCGAGCATGTCACAAATAGTTGTGTTTGCGTCGTTAAATTATAGATGATCAAATTATTGTCATTTAAACGTCAGGTGTATGTTCTTGACAAGACAAAAATGACTTGATTAGTGTGTGATCATGCGGGGGATACTAGCTCGACCCAAGCATGTTACATGTGTAAGTTACGTAAAAGCATCTTTATTAATGCTATTGAAAGTATTCTCTTCATACTTTGGTCATAATGTTATGTATAGATATAGTGTCCATTGGAGATGGTCGTTTAATTATATCCGCCACCTTCTCTTTATTCATGTTTATCTATCATTTTCTTTATTTTATATATATGTATATATATCAAGGCGGAAATCTTTATCCTATGAGGCAATTATTACCTCATTCTCTCCTTCTCATCATTTATGCCAATCTTAAGAAGAAGTCCACAATGTGGACATGACCTTATTTATCATTTAATAAGTGGTCAAGTTGGATGCATAAGGTGGAGTTTTTAACAACCATAGACATAGTGAATTCAACCCATGAGATAATTTAATTATCTGCAGTTATGTTTTTGTAGGGTGTCGGCCTTCATGCGTGAGAGTGGCGTAGCATTCTCCATATTTTTCCACTTATTGCTAGCCCGACTTCTTGTTGATTAACCGACGTTGATTGTTAGCAGTTGAATTGGAGAGAAGTTCACAGCTTTGCCGTAGTGGGTTTTGCAACTGATAGTTTTGTTTTATTGAGCTCTCAAACATGTTCCTAGGACATTGACTTCATGATGGATGAGTGGTATGATATACCACGAATATTTCCACGTCATGGAGGATCAACTCGATCGCACTACCTTTGATTAAAGCTCACTGTGTAGTTTATGGGAGACATTTGAAACCGTATTATGGAGGCTCCTTTGTAATCAGTGAATGGTGGCGAAGGAAGTGGGAAACATAATTGAATCATGAGTCTCATTAAGACAGCAGGCTAGGAGTTGTGAAAAAGACAGAGAGAAATAATTCAGAAGAGGTGAATTAGAGTTGAGAGGTGACTAGGAAGAAAAAATGACACCGAGGGAAGATAGAAGAAGGTCTGCAAGAGTAGGAAGATAACGGGAAGTCTCAGTTAGCAAGTTTAGAGATCGTGGAAGGAATTGGAACCGCAAGTAGAGGAAGGAGAAAGAGATATTTGCTGGCAAGGATGTCAAGGAATTCTACCTCATCATCCAGCTAGGTTCATCTTTCTCTTTGTACATTCGATGTCTCAATTTACTGTATATACACATATGCATTTATATTCGAGGTCTGTGATCATATTATGAGCCTTTACTGATGCAAGAGCATCCAGTGGTGTAAGGGCAATCTTGCATCACCCAGAAAAGAGTTAATTCAAAATCATTGTAGTTGTTTTCATTTCTTTCCATAATTAGTGTTGCTGGTTCCATAATATCCAGAATAATGATGTAGGACTTTCAGTTTTTCCAAAACTGCTAAAAATAGCAGCCTACCTATTTTGGAAAGTGTAACTGCCATTTTAGGAAAGTTTGCATTTGGGCACGAATTGAAGAGAAAACTTACAAAAAGTTACATAACAGAAATATAAGACCTTTGGTGAAGGAATCGGGCAAAGATCATTTATGAGCTGAAAGATATTAAAGTTTTTATTTTCTGAAAAGCCCCTGAAAATTTTTGGAACGAGATATGAGGCACTATAACATCCCATAACATCCAGAAAAGTTGATAGAAATCCATTTATGAATTTTTGGTGTGATAGTTCACATTGTCAGCTTTCCGGGGCTTAAAACGGTTCGTCAAAAGGACACTCGGATCAAAAGTTATGCTTCCCGGAAGTTGACCTACTTTTGGAGGGAGTTGCAAATTTTGAAATTTAGCTAGAGGCCGCCAAAAAGTGTTATTTATGACTATTTTGGGAACCCTGGGTAGTAGTAGAGTTAAGGGGGCAAGTGTGAAGTCAAGAATAGGTGGGAAAATAGAAACACTAGCTGATTTGGGGTTACAGAAGGCTGAAGATTCTAGAGTCTTGAGGTTGGGAAAGCTGTAATGTGTTGCAACCAGTAGAGGATTCATCCTCTGATTGTAATTGAGCTTTTGTAATGTAATGAGTTGCCCAGATCAATAAAAGAAAGTTCTATTTTCTGTTTTTAATTTATGTTGTTGTGTATTTTGTGATTTACCCCCTTTATCAAGTGGTATCAGAGCAAGGGTTCCTGAGTGTGTAGACAGATCACCGACCATGAGGTAGTTTGCACCAGGACCTGAGGTTATGGGTTTTCTGCCGAGATCAAGATGCCTCCACGAATAAATCGTATTGGGAGGAATGCTTTGATGGAAGAGGGTTTTAGAGCCCTGCAAAGGCAAATCGATGCATTGCAAGAGGAGCTGCGAAGAGGGTTTGATCTGAGAACAAGAGAAGAAAGCGAGGATGAAGTTGAAGAAGAGCTATCTAAGGAAGAACAAGAAGCTACAGGAGATCCTGCAAAAGTTAGGTTGTTGAGAGCCATTTCTAAGATTGGAAAGAGACCCAGGATCGAAGTTTCTACATATTCTGGAGATTTGAATCCAGAACAGCTTATTGATTGGATCAATGACATGGAGGAGTATTTCAAATATGAAGATGTGGAGGACCCAGATCGGGTCAAGTTTGCAAAAACAAATTTGAAGGGCCATGCCAGTATTTGGTGGAAAGAGGTCCAATTAGAGAGGAATAGAAGAGGAAAAGGAAAGATCACCAAATGGGATCGGATGGTGGAGAAATTGAAGAAGCAGTTCATTCCTGTGGACTATGAGATGGAGTTGCTAAAGAAGCTGCAAGGATTGAATCAAGGCAACAAGTCTGTTAAGGAGTATACAGAAGAGTTTTATAAAATTACTATCAGGACAGGCCATGCAGAGTCCAACAAGGACAAGGTAGCCCTTTGCATTAATGGGTTGAGGCCGAGTATTCAAGAGGAGCTGAGCCTGGTCAGAATGACCACCATAGAAGATGCATACCAGTTTTTCCTGAAGGTGGAAGAGAAGCTAAATAAAAGATTTGACAACAAGCAAAGGGGAAGAGGTCAAGGTGGAAGGACTGGTGGAAGACCCTATGGGGGCCGAAATGAAGATTCAAAGAAAAGTGAAGAAGCTGACACCAATCAAAATTAGAGAGGAGATAATACCTACCGCCCTCGTGAACAGAACAATGGTGAGCAAAGAGGAAGAGGAAGAGGCAAACCTGGGCAAGGACCTGGAAGAGGAGGTTTCAGAGGAACCTATTTCCAATGTGGAGAAGAAGGACATCGAGCATACAAGTATCCACAACATCAAGGAAGGACAAATAGAAGACCTGAAGGTAATGCACGAGTTGCACATGTCGATGAAGATGCATAATCTGAGCGCTCTGAAGATGCTGAAAGGGGAGAAACCCTAGTTGTCAGAAGAACTTTGTTGAATGAGAAGAAAGAACCAAATCAGAGGAAGAGTTTATTCTGCACAAGGTGCAAATGTGAAGGTAAGTGTTGTGATATTATTATTGATAGTGGAAGACTGACAATCTTGTTTCAGAGGAGATGGTTGACAAGAAGAAAGCATCCACATCCATATCAGATTGCATGGTTGCAGAAGGACCACAAAACTTTGGTCAATGAGCAGTGTTTAGTGAAGTTTAAGATTGGGGACTACCATGATGAGGTGATGTGTGATATCATACCGATGGATGCATATCATATGTTGTTGGGGAGGCCGTGGCAGTATGATAGGAGCATTGTCCATGATGGTCGTGCAAACACATATTCCCTAACAAAGGATGGAGTTCGTCACAAGTTGAAGCCCTTGAAGGAGGTGGAAGAAAAGGTATGTAGTACTGCCAGAATTTGCTTGGTAGATGGTAGAAAATTTTTGGAGGGTATGAAGCATGAGCATCATTGTTATGCATTGATTCCTAAGATTAGTCAAAAGAAATGTGAAAATGTACCAGCCGAAGTCTCATTGATGTTGGAAGAATTTCAAGATATTGTGTCTGATAATGTACCAGAAGGTTTACCACCAGTAAGGAAGATAAGTCATCAAATGGATTTGATGCCAAGAGCTAGTTTGTCGAATAAGGTAGCCAATAGAATGACCCCTGCAGAGAATGAAGAGCTGAACAAACAAGTTCAAGAGTTGTTGAGGAAGGGACTGATAAGGGAGTGCCTAAGTCCATGTCCGGTACCTGCAGTACTAGCACCGAAGAAGGATGGAGAATGGAGGATGTGTACAGACTCTCGAGCCATCAATAAGATAACGATCAAGTATAGATTTCCATTGCCAAGAATGGATGACATCATGGATTGTTTGAGTGGAGCCAAGTACTTCACGAAGATTGACCTAAAGAGTGGGTATCACCAGATCCGTATCAAAGAAGGATATGAATGGAAGACAGCCTTCAAGACAAAGGAAGGTTTGTATGAGTGGTTAGTCATGCCATTTGGGCTGACCAATGCACTAAGCACATTCATGCGGCTCAAGAATGAGGTACTGAAAAAATTTTTGGGAAGTTTTGTTATTGTTTATTTGGATGATATTTTGATTTTTAGTAAGACTTGGGATGAGCATCTAATGCATATCAGAAGAGTTCTAGAGAAGCTGAGGGAGGAGAAGTTGTTGATTAATCTGAAGAAATGTAGTTTTGCAAAGAAGGAGCTGGTATACTTGGGATTTGTTGTCTCAGAGAAAGGTCTTAAGATGGACCCAGAAAATGTAAGGGCTTTCATTGAATGGCCTACACCAAGGAGTGCAATGGAGGTAAGATCTTTTCACGGTTTAGCAAGTTTTTACAGAAAGTTTATTAGGAATTTTAGTAGCATTTGTGCACCCCTAACTGAGACAATGAGAGGGGATAGAAAAGAGTTTAGATGGACTAAAGGAGCAGACAAGAGCTTTGATACATTGAAGCAAAAAGTCGTAGAACAACCTGTTTTGGCACTTCTAGATTTCAATAAGGTATTTCAGGTAGATTGTGATGCTAGTGGTAGTGGTCTAGGAGCTGTTTTGAGTCAAGAAGGTAAGCACATTGCCTATTTTAGTGAGAAGCTTAATGATGCCAAGAAAAAGTATTATGTTTATGATCAGGAGTTTTATGCAATAGTTCAGGCTTTAAAGAAGCGGAGACATTATTTGTTGCCAAAGGAGTTTGTTTTATATACTGATCATCAAGCTTTGCAGTATCTGAATAGTCAATGAAAGTTGAATCAAAGGCACTTAAAATGGGTTGAATTTTTGCAGAGCTATACTTTTTTTTTAAGCACAGGAGTGGGAAGTCCAACAGAGTTGTAGATGCCTTGAGCAGAAGGCAAAATTTGTTGACAGAAATGAAGATAGAGGTTGTTGGGTTCGATGAGCTCAAAAGTTTGTATTCAGAAGATCTAGATTTTGCAGAGGCTTGGAAAGCTTGTTTGGAACCTATTACTTTGGATAGGACAAAATGGTTGGATTTCATTATCCAAGATGGCATGTTGTTTAGAGGAAGCCAGTTGTGCATTCCAAGGAGTTCCATGAGAGAAAACTTGATTAAGGAGAAGCATAGTGGAGGATTGGCTGGACACTTTGGTCGAGATAAGACCATTGCTATTGTTAGTGAAAATTGTTATTGGCCACAATTACAGCAGGATGTGAGGAAATTTGTGTAGAGTTGTAAAGTATGTCAGATGGCAAAAGGAACAAGTCAGAATACAGGGCTATATTAGCCATTACCTATACCAGAGAAGCCATGGGATGATATTAGTATGGATTTTGTTCTTGGTTTACCAAGGACACAGAGAGGACATGATTTTTTTATTGTGGTGGTGGATAGATTCTTGAAGATGGCACATTTCATTCCTTGTAAGAAGACTAATGATGCTATTCATATTGCTGAATTATTTTTCAGGGAGGTGCTGAAATTACACAGTCTACCAAAGAGCATAGTTTCAGATCGAGATACCAAGTTTGTTGGTTATTTCTGGAGGACATTGTGGAAGAAGTTGAAAACAGATTTGAAGTTTAGTTCTACACACCATCCATAGACTAATGGATAGACAGAAGTGGTGAATAGGAGTTTGGGTAACCTACTACGATGCTTAGTAGGAGATAAGCCCAAGGGATGGGATTTGATTTTACCACAGGCAGAATTTGCTTACAACAATTCTGTCAATAGGAGTACTGGTAAATCACCATTCCAGATTGTATATGGCAATAGCCCGAGAAATGCTTCTGAGTTAAGGAAGCTGGACAAAGGAGAAAAGACAAGTGTTGAAGCTGAAGACTTTGCAGAACATTTGAGGAATTTGCATGAAGAGGTGAGAAAGCACATTAATAAGATGAATATTCAGTACAAGGCTAAGGCAGATCAGAAGAGGAGGTATAAGGAGCTCCAAGTAGGAGATGAAGTCATGGTTCACTTGAGAAAAGAAAGGTTCTCAATTGGAACATACAATAAGTTGAAAATGAAGAAATTTGGACCATGCAAAATTTTGAAGAAACATGATTCAAGATATGCATATGAGGTAGAGCTGCCAAGTGGGATCAATATTTCCCTTATTTTCAACATTATTGATTTATCATAATATCATGAAGGTGGATTAGAGGATGGACCAACAGAAGCGTGGTGGAGTGTTCCGACATCTACTTCAATGGAGGAGATAGAAGAGATCTTGGATAGCCATGTGGGAAGAAGTACTCGAAACAGGCAATATGAAGAATATCTGGTATAATGGAAAGGAAGGCCTGTTGAAGATTCTTTTTGGTTGTCTAAGGCAGAGGTTGACCATTTAGGTTTTCCTCACACAAGCATCTAAGACATGACAGGGCCACTTCTCAAATTACCCTGGGTGTCTGATGCAGGAGCATCCAGTGGTGTAAGGGCAATCTTGCATCACCCAAAAAGAAGTTAATTCAAAATCATTGTAGTTGTTTTCATTTCTTTCCATAATTAGTGTTTCTGGTTCCATAATATCTAGAATAATGATGTAGGACTTTCAGTTTTTCTAAAACTGCTAAAAATAGCAGCCTGCCTATTTTGGAAAGTGTACCTGCCATTTTAGGAAAGTTTGCATTTGGGCACAGATTAAAGCGAAAACTTACAAAAAGTTACATAACATAAATATAAGACCTTTGGCAAAGGAATCAGGCAAAGATCATTTGTGAGCTAAAAGATATTAAAGATTGTGTTTTTCGAAAAGCCTCTGAAAATTTTTGGAACGAGATATGAGGCACTAAAACATCCCATAACATCCCAAAAAGTTGACAAAAATCCATTTACGGATTTTTGATGTGATAGTTCATATCACGAGCTTTCCGGTGCTTAAAACGGTTCATCAATCGGACACCCGGATCAAAAGTTATGCTTTCTAGAAGTTGACCTACTTTTGGAGGGAGTTGCAAATTTTGAAATTTAGCTGGAGGCCGCCAAAAAGTGCTATTTATGACTATTTTGGGAACCCTGGGTAGTAGTAGAGTTAAGGGGGCAAGTGTGGAGTCAAAAATAGGCAGGAAAACAGAAACCCTAGCTAATTTGGGGTTACAGAAGGCTGAAGATTCTAGAGTCTTGAGGTTGGGAAAGCTGTAATGTGTTGCAGTCAGTAGAGGATTCATCCTCTGATTGTAATTGAGCTTCTGTAATGTAATGAGTTGCCCAGATCAATAAAGAAAGTTCTATTTTCTGTGTTCAATTTTTGTTGTTGTGTGTTTTCTTATTTACCCCCTTCATCATTTACTCTATTCTATATGGCCGACCCATTTGGATTATTAAAATGACCAACTCATTGATGACATTGACGACATATTGATGCAACACATTGCTTCTCTTAGCTTGTTTAAGTTATGATACCTTTGTTAAACTTAAGATTTTATCCACAAGAAACCACTAACTAGTTATATTAGGAGAACAATAAAAATGATTTTGTTTGACATGAGATCATATGTTATAATTAAACCATAAGGGTTCTTCTAGTTCAACAAAACATGTAGGAAATATTTTAAATATGAGTGATTATCTATTTTTTTCCATAGGTTTCAAACGTAAGCAATACCATTGAGATAACGTAGAACTTATACTCCGTGGAATTACTCTGGTTATTGCATTCTACATTTATTAAAGTTGCAAATATATACGTATGCTATTATACTCTAGTTCTGTGACATTGGAAATCTCTTATTCCTATGTAAACCTATCTTAGGAAAACATTATCAAAATTGAGATAGATTTTTATAGTTCTCAACATGTTCGAATAAGGTTGATAACACTATTCTTTAGAACCAATGGTTGATATTTCGTTATCATGGAAAGAAAAACAAAACCTAGATTGACTCAATGGGGTAAGTTTAATGAAAGTACCTTTTTTGGTTACAATTTTTATAACTATTTCTATATAGGTCATTATATGAAGAATCAAGTGACCTAATTGGATTATCTATTATCCAAGTTGAAGTATATTTTTATTGTAACCTATTTATGTCTAAACCATGTTAAATGACTATGAAGTCATTATAGATCGACTTAGGTTCTTAAGTATCGACAAGTTTATGACCTCAAGAATTGCAAAGATGCAATAAGATTCCTCATATTAAAAAGGTAAACCATAAGATCTATAGAATATAAATAGTTAATGCAAACCTGTCTTGCATTGGATAAACCAAGAGAATTGTAGTGTCATGACTATATAAGTTGACCAAGTCAAACTGTAGGAATATGATAGTATCCAAGTCGAGTTGAGGTGGGTGAACATTACGACCACATTCATTATGAACGTATATTGATATTGAAACTTTGGCCAAAGTAATGCATTCATTTTCTACATGCATTGTCGGTTCATCGTATCTGGATTGCATAACCTATTGGAAAAATCATACTTAGCTAGAGGGTATCTAGGGTTGTATGATTGATAAAGTTATGTAGGATACAACACTATGTACTCAGAAGGTAAATTACCACTAGTTGCCTTTGGTCTAAACTCCTCATGAAGGGTAGGGTTACTTCCTATGTGGAAGATGTGTGGGTGACCACCAATCTGTGGATGGAGGAAAAGCACTAGGAAGATGCTCTCTCTCTCTCTCTAGCAGAAAATATGCTTAGGCTTGTGATAAAGATGTCAAATTTTCGGATGCAATAACTCTTGTGACTTGTATTAAAAAGGCTATGTAAATAATTATCAAGTGCAAACACTTGTGCTTGAAAAAGAAAAAATGTCATTTTGACATCATGTTGTTTATTTATGAAAAGAAATTATGCAATTTGTTGTAACATGATTTTTAAAGATGAATAAAAGAAAAAATTTTACCATCATTTTTACATTGCATGATTTATCTCTTGGAAAATTTCTATGTTTTAGACTCGTTTTAGAACTAAGATATTACATCAACAAAAAGAAGTTAAATTCATATTCATGTATGCTAATAGAGATGTAATCAACACTTTGGAACTCAAGTTTTGTTAAGCATCTCCAAAGTTCACATTTTGTCTTACGCCTCTCGAAGTTCAACATATGTTTCGTAGTTTTTGAAACTACTTTCTATAGTTGCCTTCTGGAGCTACATTTCCATAGTTTACAAAGCTCTCTTTCCATAGTTGTCTCACATAACGATTTTGGAGCTGCATTTTGTAGCTGATTTTTGAAGCCGCCCTCAAGAGCTACTCTGCAGAGTTGCTTTCCAAAGCTGCACCCTAAGCTATCAGTGGAGTTAAAAAAAATCTAAAAAAAAATGTTCAAAAAAAAGCTTCATTGGTCTCCAGAAAATCTTCATGTATGCTTTGGAAATTGTTTTGTGATTATGTAAGTTTCTCTAGAAGCACTTGTCTAACAGTTCTTCAGAAGCATTTTTAGATATTTCTCTAGAGAAACTTTGTTGTTATTGTTTAAGTTCCAGAAACATCCTTTCAATGATGCTCCAAAACCTTTTTTTTTGTTGCCTAAATTTCGGAAGCATCTTTCCACCGATGCTCCAAAACTTCTGTTATTGTTCAAGTTCTAAAAGCATCCTTTCAACGATGCTCAAGAACTTCGATGCTCCAGAACTTCAATACTCCAAAACTTATGTTGTCATTTAGTTCTATATGCATCCTTTCACTGATGCTTCAAAACTTCTGTTATTGTTCAAGTTCTAAAAGCATCCTTTCAATGATGCTCCAAAACCTCTTTTTGTTGCCTAAATTTTGGAAGCATCTTTCCAATGATGCTCCAGAACTTCTATTGTCATTCAGTTCCAAAAGCATCTTTCAACAATGCTCAGGAATTTTGATGCTCTGGAACTTCGATACTCTGAAACTTTGATGCTCTAGAACTTTTGTTGTCATTCAGTTCTGTAAGCATCCTTTCAACGATGCTCCAGAACTTTGTTGTTGTTCATTCCGAAAGCATCCCTTCAATGATGCTCCAGAACTTTGTTACTATTTATTCCAAAAACATCATTTCAACGATGCTCTGGAACTTTGTTGATGTTTGTTCCAAAAGCATTATTTCAACGATGCTTCGGAACTTTGTTGTTCTTTGTTCCAAAAACATCCTTTCAATGATGCTCTGAAACTTTGTTGTTGTTTTTTCCAAAAGCATCCTTTCAACGATGCTCTGAAGATTTGTTGTTGTTTGTTCCAAAAGCATTCTTTCAACGATGCTCCGGAACTTTGTTGTTGTTCATTTCGGAGGCATCCTTTCAACAATGCTCTAGAACATTTGTTCATTGCTATAGAGTTGTTATGTTCTTCCGGAGATGTCCACTATTCTAGTGCTTTTTTGTCCACTGTTCCAAAGTTTAAGAGTTGAATCTTCTTAAGTTTTCTGGCTTTCCAAAACTGAACTTCTGAAATTTTTTGAAGTAGAAATTAGAATCAAATGGCATGAAAAAAGCAAGGATAAGTTTGAAATACAACCAAGTTATATTCTACTATTTTATTCTTAAATATAGCTATTAGTTTTTTATAATTATAGATAAATCCACTTTTAGGAAAGCTACATAAAAACATAAACTACCTGTACCGATTCACTTGTTGTAGCTAAGAGATTTCAGTAAAGGTGTTTTCTGAAGAAAAAAATTGAAGTGAGAATATGATGGCATAGAGAGAATCTAAATGCATAAAGGGATGTGATTAAAAAAAAGTTCTCATACCCTGTCAATCTTTGTTGTTCTCATGATGGTACAATCTATTTATAGAAATAACTTCTCACACATATTAAATAATCTCATCAAATGCTTTATGGGTTTTTTTTCTCTTCTATCTCAGCTTTCTAGAACATATTAAATTTTAAACTTTCATTGGTAAACATGAAAGTTATGATCATTATGACTGACAGGTATTTTATAAAATTCAGCTAAAGAAAGCCAAATATGGAAAGGAGAGAAAATTTATAAGAACAACTAAATTGATAAGCTTCAGTGAGTCTTATCATGGATGAATGGAATAGAATAATCAATGCATACTTTCAAATATGAAGGGAAAAAAAAGAGAGAGGAGAAAAGAATTGAAAGATATAAGGGTCATCAATTATGAAAAAAGAGAGCAGTAGCTTGCAAGAGGACCTGCAAGAATTTAGGTGTGGGGGAGATGATGAGACTAGAAATGTCTCATCTAATATCATCTCTATTTTCTCTTAAAATTAGCATTAAAAGTGGATTTAAATGTATTTTTACGAACTATTAACTTATTTAAAATAGAATATAGGATATATATTGGTTTATTTCTTAGAAGTCTATTGCAATTTAATTGCTAACATTTTCTAATGTTTATTGAAAAAAAATAGAATGCAATATGTTTAAAAATGATGCAGAATTAGTCTCGAAATATTCCAACATCCAACTTTGAAGCATTCTAAAATCACTTCCAGAGCCAACTTCAAAAGTATTCCAGCTTGTTTTCAGCCAAAGGTGTTTCAACTCATTTGGCTTAAACCATGGATTTGATATTCTCTCAACCATTTATTTTCTAAAAAGTTGAAGATAAATTGTTTTAGGAAAATAATAAAAGTAGAAAAAATAAAAAAAAATTCCCTTAAAAGGATGTGGATGCGTTGTCACTTTGTAATGAGGGAATAAACGATGTTGTTCCTTTAGCATAGGATTAGTAGAGATAATAAAGAAATTTGTTTCCTATATAGATAGAATAAAGGAATTTGTTTCCTTTAGCATAGGAGTAGGAGAGATAGGTGTAGAGAATAAAGGGAGTTGTTCCTTTATCATAGGAATGTGAAAGACAAGTGTACTTATGCTTTCCACTAGTTTAGGGAGTTCGGTGAAGATCTTCAATATATAAATAAACCTCTCAACTCTAAAGAAAGGGGAGTTTTTATTTTGGTAAATTTTTAGAATAAGAAAGCTACAACAATTTTAGAAATAAATTTGTAATATTTTGTTGAAGAAATAAGATATATGGAGCATTGAGCACAAAGTTAGGTGAATGATCTTGGTCCAATTCCAAGGGAGGAGCAAGTTGCTCATCCCGAGGAAGAGGACAACATTTGGTGCTTATTTGATTGTTTGTATTATTTTAGTTTTATGCATTTCTATTTTATTTCTGTATTTTTAATTCATGGAAACATGTTTTAATTTTATATTTTTAATTTATGCAAGTGTGTTTAAATTTTGCATGTGTGACTTCATTAGATTTTTTTTTTTGTTCTTATTAGAAAGAATTGTTTGCCAAAAATCTTTAAGTTCCTAATGCATACAGCCTTTGGACACCACCACAGATTGATAAATTAAATGAAGAAGATTACAACGATCCTCGTCAAGGGACATGGCCAGAGACATAGGGAGAGGGATTAAGAGGTAGAGGGATGATAGAGATAGAGAGATAGAGATTTAGGGTTGCTTGGGTTTAGGGGTTAGGGGCATTATTTAGGGTTTAGAGGTTTAGGGTTGCTCGGGTTTAGGGTTTAGGGGCATTATTTAGGGTTTAGAGGTTTAGGGTTTCTTGGGTTTAGGGTGTAGGGGTTTAGGGTTGCATGTCAAAAGCAATATCTCTCTCTAAACCCTAAATAATGCCCCTAACCCCTAACCCCTAAACCCTAAACTTGAGCAACCTTAAACCTCTATCTCCATACCTCTCCCTATCTCTATTGTCCATCTACCTCTCAATCTCTCTCCCTATGCCTTTGGACATGTACCTCACTCTCTATCTCCCTATCTCTCCCCTCCATCTCCTCTATCTATCCCAATCTCTATCAGTCCCCTCTCTCTATCTCTCTCTAAACCCTAAACCCTAACCCCTAACACCTAAACCCTAAACCTGAGCAACCCTAAACCCTAAACCCCTAAACACTAAATAATTATCCTAAACCCTAAGCTTGAGCAACCCTAAACTTATAAACCCTAAATAATGCCCTGAAACTCTCACCCTAAACCTGAGCAACCCTAAACCCCTAAACACTAAATAATTCCCCTAAACCCTAAACTTGAGCAACCCTAAACTCATAAACCCTAAATAATGCCCCGAAACTCTCTCTCTAAAAACCCATAAACCCTTACATAATGCCCCTAAACCGTAACCCCTAACCCATAAACCTCTATCTCTCTATCTATATTGTCCCTCTACCTCTCAATCTCTCTCCCTATCTCTCTGGACATCTTACTCACTCTCTATCTCCCTATCTCTCCCCTCTTTCTCCTTTATCTCTCCCTATCTGTCTCCTCTCTCTCTACCTATCTATCTCTCCCTATCTCCCTATCTCTTACCTCTCTCTCCCCTATCATTCCTGTATCTCCCTCTCCCCTCTATTTCTCCCTCTCCCTTAACGACGAAGGAAATGGAAAGAAGAAAACTATGACTCGAGAGAGAGAGAGAGAGAGGTAAGGAGGGAGGGACATGTTTTATTTCACCATAACGCAAGCACATTATAATGCACTTGCATTATACTTTACCTTGGTAATTTCCAAGCCCTAGGGTTGGATTTTCTTTGGGCTTCCAACCCAAAGGCTTGGACTGTGTTTAGGATGTCCAAAGACATGTTTTTCCAGATTGTAACAAAAATCACATTATTTGGAACATGCAACCCATCAGGTTTGCACTTTTTTCAATAACAAGCTGAAAAAATAGCACCATAATTTTAAGCTCTTTATTAGCTTTCTAACCATATAATTTTTTTCATGTTTTGAGTATGTTAAGAATTTCATCTTAATTTCTTTTGTTAGTGTATCTATTTTTTTGTCAAAAACTAGTGTCTGATATTTTTGACTTTTTTTTAACCATTCATCCAAATTTCAAATAAATTAATTTTTTAGAAACTAGACTCTATTCTACACGTTTTCAAAAAAAATTGATTTTCGATTAGTTTTCAAAAAATTTAGGGGGGAGCAAGCTCAATTTTCTATTTTTTAGGATGTGTCCACTATAAAAATTAGTAAAAGATCAATTATTCATCAAAAAATTATCAGAAAAATCAGGGATAAACTATATGGTGTTAGCTAATTTCTCACTGAAGCAATTTTTGAAATACAAAAAATAAGTTAACATTTTAGGGGGAGCACACCAGATGCTATGTTATGTTTTTTTTTTTAAATAAGACCAATTTGTGTGCTCCCCCTTTTTGAACCCCTTAATCTCAACCATTTTTGAAAAAAATTAGTAGTTTAGAAACTAGATTTGGAGCACTACGACTCTTATTTTTGTTGTATCTTCAAATTTTGAGTGTAACTATGTTTAATTTCTCATTCAACATCATCCTTTCCTAATTTTAGAAAAAAAAAGTGGCATCTTAAGACCCCCTTTGGTCCCTCATCTTTATGCACTTACCCCAAGAAGAAACTTGATTTTGATGGTAATGTTGAAAAGTATAAGGCACAGTTGGTTATGAAACATTACTCCCAAGTTAAGGGGGTGGATTATGGTGAGATATTTTCTCTTGTTGCTAAAATGTCATCCATTAGATTCTTACTTTCAATTGTAGCATCTTATGATTTAGAGATTAAACAAATGGATGTGAAAATTGCTTTCCTTCATGGTGATTTGGAGGAAGAAATCTATATGACACAGCCAAAGCACTTCATGGTGAAAGGTAAAGAAACATCTAGTCTGTAAGGTAAAGAAATATTTGTATGGCCTCAAGAAATCTCATAGGATGTGATACTAAAAATTTGATACTTTTGTGTTGAGCTTGGGATTTGAGCATTTAAATTAGGTCATTGTGTTTATTTCAAATCTAGTGGTGATTATTACCTGATTATTGCACTTTACATTGATGATATGTTATTGGAAATGGAAAAGAGTTTAATTGTGAATTGAAATCTTAGCTTGTAGAAATATTTGAAATGAAAGATTCAATTGCAACTAAACACATTCTTGGTATGGAGTTAAACAAAGATAGAGAAAACAAAAAGCCATGGCTTGGATAGATTAATTATGTGAATTCAATTTTGTAGAGGTTTAACATGTAGGATTCTTGACCATTGTGTGTTCCTATTAATTTGGAAATGAAATCATCTATAACACAATGTCCTACTTCTCCTTCGGAGATGGAAGACATGAGCAGGGTAACTTATCAGAGTGCAATCAAAAGTATTATGTATGCTCTATGGTTTGTACTAGACTAGGCACTACCCAAGTATTGGGAGTTTTAAGTAGATTTATGTCTAATCCTAGATGGATTCATTGGGGTGCAATTAAAAGAGTCCTCAAATATTTGAGGGGTATATTTGAGTATTCCTTGTGCTATCATGGTAGTACGACAAGCGATAGGAATTCCTTAGATATTCATGGTTATGTAAACTTAGATTGAGCTAGAGATGTCGATAGCAAAAGATCCACCAGTGCATATTTGTTTATTTTATTTAGTGGTGCAATAAGTTGGATGAGAAAGAAAAATTTGTGGTTGCTTTGTCTACTACTAAGGTAGAGTATATGGTATCAAATAATGCCTATAAAAGTCATTTGGTTGAAAAGATTGTGTTCAAATGTTGGGATGAATCAATGAGGAGTTACACTTTATTGTGAAAGTCAGAGTGCAATTTGTTTAGCAAAGAACCTGACTTCTCATGCAAGGACCAAGCACATAGATGTGTAGTATCATTTTGCAGAGATATGGTCAAAGATGGAAGGGTGAAATTAGAAAAAATATAAACTTTGATGAATGTTTTAGATGCTTTGACAAAGCCCTAAGCATGGAGAAATTTATATGGTTTTCAGAGTCTATGGGCCTCTTAGCCCCTAGCAACTAGATTCCAGTGTTGGTGAGTATCCCTTTGGCTCTTGCAAGGTATTTGACAAATGGGAGAATGTTGGGAATTAAGGTGTCTCAACCTTTGCAAGATTCTAGCATTTAATTTTAATTATTTATTATTTTCCAGCATTTTATTTAATTCATTATTACCTCACCTTAAAAATGGGGCATGGGATTTTGAGGTGGCATTATTTTCCAAGTGCTAGTACTTTGTGGAGCATTGTAAGAGATATTTAATTTGTCTATTTAGAGCACAAATGGGACACCCTACTTTTGTTGGATCCTATGATAGATGTTATGGAAAATTCTTATGATGTGTAAGAGACTATAAGAGGGGAGTTACTTTGGAATCTTGACCAATAGTATGATAGATATTTACACTTTTCATGTAGCACCTTAATTTTTGATAGTGGGAGTTACAAACCAATGTCCATGTTGGGTGGATAATTATGACAGTTGTAAGAGGGGTTATTCATTTACTATTTTTAGCCTATATGTTGGAATCTCTAGGTGGGCATTGAAATTTGGGGTCAAATCTAGGCAACATACCTTTGGAGGTTTTAGCACATGGTTTAGAAAACCATTTATCATTTCCAATTTTCTCATTTTTCTATAAATTGGGTGCTTGGAGTTGTAGGAGTATATTGTATGGACTTGCAATGCCAAAATGCTATCAAAACTACTCCAGAATTGTATTTTGGTGATAACTCCTATAAAACCTTTCTCTACAAGTGTGTTATGTTCATCTTATTAATTGAATAATACATTGGGGTTCTTTGGAGTGTGGAGATTTTTTGTTGAAAGGGTTTTCCCCACATATACTAGTGTTATGTGTTGTATTGATTTATCCTATTATATGTGTTTTTGCATATTTTCTATAATAGTTTTAGATCAGATTTTAAATTTTTTTGTACATCCATCCTCTCAAGATTAGCATAGGATGCTAATTATGCTACCTTTTCTTCCTTAAACTATATGTATTTTATGGCTCTACAATTACACAAAGGTTTCATTTCCTCTTTTCCTCTTCTCTATCATTTCAATATTTCATTTAAACTAGATAGTTTAAATTGATTTCTTTATTTATGTACATTTCTAGACATCCCCTAGGCTTTCTATTTTGTGACTTGATCTCCTTGTGTACAGACTGAGTAGGTCTAAGTCAAAAACTTTATCTTTCCATCATCCTAGGATGACAGAGTGCACACATGGGCATCTTGGCCAATGAGCTTCTTGAGTCTTGCTCCAAGTTCTTTATTATTTTAACATTTCTATTATGTAATCAATTTTCTATTTCTCTTTTACTAGCTTTTGTATTTATAGTTTTTCCTCATTTCCACAACCTAGCTTAATTAATGTAATATAGAAGTTAACATAGCATAATTTATCTTTTACATTTTGGTGAATCTGATGCTTTGAAGCAAAAAGATTTTCTTTTTGTTCCATTTTCTTCTAAAAACAAAACATAAGAAAATCTTTCTTCAATTTTTTTTCAAGGCACTACCTCGAACCTCATTCCATAGTCCTAAAGGAGAAAAATCATAGTTGAACCATATATGCTTTTTTCATAAACTATCCTTTATCATGTCTCACATACCCACAAGTGGTTTTGTCCTTTATGACAACTCTTCTTTAATGAAGACTTTTCTATTAAACAAATGATCAATATTCTCTCCTTTTCATCTCATGATATATCCTCTTCTTTCTCCATTTATTCTCTTTCTTTAGAGGAGGTTCCTTCCCTTCCTAAGGACAATTTGGAGCACAATGGCATCATTGACCATTTTTTTAACATCATCTTACCTACTCTTCATGTTAATGCTCTCCCCCTTAGTGATGAAGCATTGTTTGATGTTAACTATCATCCCACATCAAATAATGTGTGAAGATATTTTGAACAAACTCTTTCATCTCCTTCTACACCTTATGTTCCCAATGCAAAAATTCTTTTAGTTAATGTATGCTTCATGAATAAACTTATTGCACCTACTTTAGTGATGATTAATAGTCCATCAACATTAAAGGTGTAGTTTCTTTGGTTCTTCCTAAAATTATTGTGCATTGGGTGCTTGATTCACCCCCACCTTCTCATCCCATAATTATTGTTCGAGGTATACCTGATTATCCCCAACGTTCTAATTTCTATACTCATGTTTCTCACGCTATCTCATGTAATATGATATTGGCTATTGACTTTCATGCAATAGCTCATACATATAACACTCAACAAAACACCTTCATGCAAGTAATATGGAAAAGACTATTTAGCATATGAGTAATATGGGTTGGGACTATAATAGCGTGGAGTCCCTGTCATGTGAATCTATTAAGAAGAACCAAACAATCTAGAAAATCCTATAGAAAGGGAGTCTAATGCCTTATATGGAAAGACTTGATGGATATGACAACACTTTGCTGGAAGAATTTGTAGCAAATTAGAATTCCAAAGTGTTTTCCTTAAGGGGCATGGAGCTCCATCTCTCTGAAGATTTCATAGCAAAGGTAACATTTACTTGTCGACTAATGGGAGAAAAATGCATAAAGGTAGGAGGAATAGTGATGATGAAATGAACACCTTCCTCAAGGAAGGATAGACTATTAACAAAGCACAAATGAGATACACAAGGCTTTCCCTCCCATGGTCATTAGAGGAAATTTCTTTATAGATAATGAGATACATAACCTTGGAGGGTAGGTTCCAAGCAATCTATACTTACTATTTGTCCTTGTTGAGTCACTTATGTTACAACAGGAAGGTAAGCTTTCCTTTTTTCCTCCTTTCTTTTATGGAGTATTCGATGTTAGAATCTAAATGACTCGAGGGGGACCCTTCCCTACACCAATCCCTATTTTTTTATTTTTCAAACATGCCATGAATCTTAAACCTAAACCCTATGTGTTGGCTCACACTCCCCAAATGATCTTTGGTTGGTCCCCCTACCCATCAAATCCCCCAAAGAAAAGTGTCATCCTCTGCCCCATCTCCTTCCTCCTCTCCTCTTTCAGACCATGTCTCACTATATTCTAAAAGATTTGTTTGTTAGTGTAGGTTTTTATTTTCCTATTTCCTAGGTTTTTCCTACACTTTTATTAAGCTTACTTAGATTAATAAAGCGAGTTTAATTGAGTGGGTATTTTTATGTGTCACCATCCTATGAGAGAGTTACATTTACTATGTTTAGACCATTTGGTGGTCTCTCCCTATTGGTCAGTTTTTCCACCTCTACCCCTCTCCTTGGTCTATATAAACTCACTATCTAGCTTGTATTTTTTATCTTGGATGGTAATCTTTTTCCAATCTTTTGTGTAGCTTCTTCTCTGAGCTCGTAATGCAATTCTATCATCTTGACATTTGTATATCTCTCAGAATCGCTAGTCTATTTTTGCTTATGCATTTACAACTTTTGTAGCTTAGAAATTATTTTAAAAAGTTCTTGGGTTATGCATCTATGTTTCATATTTCTAACATGGTATCAGAGCTTTTGTTTTGAGATTTTTGAGTTCTTAGATTCTTGATTGAGAGATTGAGTTTTTCTTAAATCTTGTAAATCTTGTATGCTCTTCTCTTACATTTTTCAATGATCTGGAGAATCAGAAAGGATTTATCAAGACCCATTAACCCCTTCATTTTGCATATGTGTTTTGTGAGATTTGGGTGATTGCAACTATTTCGGTTATACTGGCACTATTTTTTACTATTCCAACATGTCTAGGAGGCTTGAGAAAATCAATATTGGATTTCATTTCATCCATTTTGAAGATTATTTGACATAGTTGCAAATGGGGGTTTGAAGATCAAATTTGACAAATGACTATTTTCTGGGGCATTTTTAGGCCAAAAGGACCTCACCATCACACTCAGAAGGCCCAAAAACATAGAGATCAACTACCAAATCATCAAAAATGATGTTGGGATCCTCAGAGGAAAAAAAAATTCTTGGAGGGTCGTATAGCACCCCCAACACGCAGGTTGACGTGTTTTTTTTTAAATTAAAAAATATTCAAAGAACTAAGCACTTTATGTGCTAAGTGCTTTATGCACTAAGGCTTAAAGCACCTTGAGTGCAATTTAAAGGGCTCTAAGCCCTATACATAGGGGCACAACCCCCTATTCAGTGGCGACCACCCCTTGCCCCCTACGAGCTTTCTCCTTTAAAGCCACTAAGTGGCTAAACCCCTAGCGGGTTCTTTAAGCTGCTAGTGGCTCCCTTTGTAACTTCCAATGAGTCTTTTCAAACTGACACCTAATCTCTACCCCTCCTCCACTGGTATGACACCCTTGTGGCCACCTCCACCAGTGGCATCACCCAAAAGGCACCATGGCCTAATTTGCAATCCAAATTGGGCTTTTTTTCAAACTTGCATAACTTTTCCTCATAGAGGTAAAATTTTACAAACAAATAGGTGAGAGAAATTAGAAGACAATCTTTTTCTAGCCAAGATGATTTTGATAAGATTTTTTGTTGTTTTTCACCAAAAATTATACGTTGAAGCTAGTAGTTGGTTTTTCTTCAACTGGCCATAACTTGTGTCCCAGAACTCCATTTTATAAAAATGAATAGGCATTATAGATGTTAGAGAGAATTACACACACATATATAGATATTTTTCCTATATTTTATATCAGGTTCATTTTGTATCAAAAGTTAATTTTTGTCCATTTGTGGGCCCTAAGACAATTGTAATATGGTAAAAAGCTTTGTAAACGCACTAAACTATAAGGTGACAAACTTGTAATCTTTGGGGGGTTGATTTCTAATCTAGTGAAAAAGGGGGGTGTCTTGTGTGCTTTATTTGAGTTTTACAATCTCTTTTTTTGCACAACGACTACAACTACAATCTTCTTTTCTGCATAAGATGGATCAAACAATAATTCCTATTTTAACTTCATATAACTATTTTGATTGGAAATCAAAAATGACAATCTATCTCAAGAAACAAGGATTCTATAGGGTAACAATGGGGCTTGAAACTAAACCAACTCTAAGTATATAAAATCTAAAATTGTTCAATAAGTGTGATGAAGCATTTGATACCTTATGCTTATTTGTATCTCCATATTTGCTTTTTCATATTGAATTTGTTTCTACACCAAATTAAGTATGGAGCACTTTGGAAAATCTCTTTGGTACGCAGGATGAAATAAGAGGACATCTACTAGAGAATGATCTCATAGGGTTAATTCCTTCTGGGTTTGATACAATATAGGACTTCTTCACTAAGATAAAAGTCATAAGATTATAGTTAAAACAATGTGGAATTAAGAAGAAAGATTCTCAATTGATCTTAAGTATTATTTCTAAACTTGGTCCAAACTATTTAGTTTTTGTTTCTACATTTCATGCTACTAAAATTGGCTTGGGAACAACTTATAAAATGCCTTCTCTTGATGATTTTGCAAATTAACTCACAAAGGAGCAAGATAAATTGGTTCAAATGGGTAAAATTAAACCCTTTAAATCTCATGCCTTGGTTGCAAATCAGGGCACTAAAGATCAAAAAGGGTCTGGTAAGAAGAATAAGAAACAATAGAACCAAGGAGAGAAGAAACAAGATAAAAAATTGGCTGCCTCTAATGCAGCTAATCAAGCCTCTTCTTCCAAAGGTGACAAGCCCAAGAAGAAGAAGGCAAAATTCATCTGTCAAACAAAGTTCATCTCGGGAATCTTTAAAGGACATGACAATAAGGGGAAAGGAAAAGGCAAGGCCCTTGTTGTAGTAGCTTCACAACCTGATACTTGAATCATTAACGTGCATGGCTTTATCACAATATGGTTTTGTCTCTTTGGAGCCATGTTATATGCCATCTATATTGATGGGTGATGATACTCCTATTAAGGTCCACAGGAGATGGTCTGTTGATGTGGGCAAAGGAACATTTCATCATATTCTCTATGTGCCATATTTGTCAACTAATATTCTATTTGTCTATCAAATCACTCACACTGGCTCTGGCAAGCAGGTTGAGTTCACTTGAGACATAGTAGTAATCAATGAAATGCACAGTGGGTCTATAGTTTTCGTGGGAAAATTGATCTTCAATCTAGACTGTATCACTTTTCTCACTTTGATCTTGATTCTCCTTCACTTTACTTTCTCACTCACTCAAATGAGGTGAGTCTTTTGTGGTATTAGTGGTTTGGCCACTTGAACTCTGCTACTTGCAACAACTCAGTTAGCATGATATAGTTTGAGGGTTACCTTCTATTCACTTTTCTCCAAGAGTTTGTCAAGGGTACATTCTTGGTAAGCATCTTGAAGATAAATATGACAAAGGCAAAGCATGGATGGCCACACAGATTCTAGAGTTAGTTCATAGTGACTTGGTAGGACCATTTCCACATCCTTCTTTCAATAGGGCTAGATATGTTCTAACTTTCATTGATGATCTTTCTAGATACACATGGATATATTTTCTCAAATAAAAGTCTAAGGTCTTTAAGTCTTTTCAGGACTTCAAAGCTTTTGTAGAGAAACAATCAGGGAAGGCCATCAAGATTCTATGTATAGACAATGGGGGGAATATGTCAACCAAAGGTTTGAGTAGTTTTGTGCTTCAGAGGGCATTGATCTTTAGCACATAGTTCCATGTAGTCTATAGTAGAATAGTGTCACAATTCACAAGAATAGGTCCTTTAAAGAGATGGTCAATTGTATGATTCACTCTAGGTCAATGGCACTTCAATATTGGGTGGAGGCCACTAACTATGTGTGTTACATCCAAAACTGAGGTCCTCACTTAGTTGTGAAGGGGGGTCACTCCTTTTCAAGATTGGACCAGTCAGAAACCCACAGTAAAGCACTTTCAAGTGTTTGGTTCTCCTACATGGGCCCACATTCCAGTAGAGAAATGCAAGGCTATGGATCCATAGAGAAAGCTTTGCATATTTGTTGGGTACACAGATGGTATCAAAGGATAAAATATTCTTCACCCTATCACTCATGAGTTATTCATCGAGATGAGTGTTTGTTTCAATGGGATGCTTCCAGTCCTTCTCGTACCACTTTCTCTATTTACTATCACTTTTGAGACATTACGACATGATGACAGTTCTTCTGAGGATCTTAATCCTCTTTATCGTGTTGAGAAGTCTTCTTCCTCCACTTCAAATAGAAATGATGATGATGAGGATTCATCTTCCTCCTCTTTTAGTCATCATTTAGAGGGTGATGATTCTCCTCCAGATTCTCCTGATTCTTCAGCATCTGGGCCTCTTTGGGCTCGTCAGACATTGGAGTCATCGGGTGATTGGTTTGGTGATCCTTCAGATGCTAAAAGAACAAGGTAATAGTTTCAATATGCTCCACATCTCTTCATTGCTTTATATTCTGATCCATAATCATTTCAGGAAGCTTCTGGTGTCCCTAAGTGGGATGCTACTATGCAGGAAGATTTTAGTTCCTTGGAAAGGAACCATACTTGGGATTTATCCCCATTGCCCAAGGGAAGCAAACTTACTTGATGCAAGTGGATCTATTGGATATTTTTTTTTGCAAATGGGTCAATTGATAAGCATAAGGCTCACTTGGTCACCCAAGGATTCTCCTAGGTTCCTAGGATTGACTACTCTAAGACTTTTGCACCAGTTGCTAGAATGAACTCCATCTGACATTTCCTTGCTATTGGTGTGACCCATCATTGGGAAGTTCATCAGATGAATTTGAAGAGTGCCTTTCTTCATGGTGACCTTCAGGAGGAGATATATATATGGAGTAACCACAAGGGTTTGTACAGGATCCTTCACTTGTTTTTCATCTTTAGAAGTCTCAATAGCCTCAAAAAATCCCTACCTGGTATGCCACGATGGACTCCTTCATTCTATCATTTGAGTTCACTCAATGCCATTTTGATCTAAATGTTTATATTTTGTAGCAAGATGATACTCTCACCTTTCTTATTCTCTATGTTGATGACTTGTTGCTGACAGGGAGTCACTCATCCACCATCAAGGTAGTGAAAACTATCCTTCATGATCATTTCCTAATGTCAAACTTGGGCCTTCTGCACTACTTCTTTGGGATTGAGATCACTCAGTCAAATTCTTCTAGTATCTTTGGTGCATATCCCAAGTATGCACTTGATATACTCTATAGATTTTGCATGGCTAATTGTAAGCCTGCACCAACTCCATTTCTGTTAGGGGTCAAACTTGAGGGTCACTAGTCTTCACTATTGGCGAATGCTACTTTGTATCACCAATTAGCTGTCTCATATACTTGACTCATACAAGGCCTGATCTTTCATATGTTGTGGGTCTAGTCTTCAAGTTCATGCAAGAGCCACATGAGTTGTATTGGAAAGCAGCTAAGCAAATTTTTCATTATGTGTAGGGCATTCACAGTTATGGGATTAACTACGTAGCAGGCATGAATATTGACTTGGTGGGCCATACAGATTCATATTGGGTGGGAGATTCTTAGGATCATAAGTCTACTTCAATGTATTGTTTCTCACTTGGCTCTAGTCCAATTTCTTGGTCAAGTAAGAAGTAGTTTGCAATTGATCTTTCATCTACAAAGGTTGAGTATCGAGGAGAAGTTAATGTTTCTACTAAGGCCATTTGGCTTTAGAACATTGTCACTAGGGTTGACATTCCTTTCTAGAAGCCTATAGTTATCTTTTTTGAAAACAATAGTGTGATACAAATCTCTCACAATCTAGTCCATCACCAGTGGACCAAACACATTGAGATTCACATGCACTACCTTTAGGAGTTGATTCATGAGCAAGTCATTAATCTCAAGTATTTTCTGACATTAGAGAAGATCGTAGACATCTTCACCAAACCCTTCACTAAGAGTAAGTTCCTTCATTTGTGAGCTTTGCTGGGGTGTGGTAGGTGTCCACTTTGGGGGGCTTCTTAGTCCTCTTTTCTCTCTCTCTCTTATGGGGGTGTTTTCTCTCTATTTGTGGGGGGGTTTCTATTCCTTTGGGTGGTTTCTTCTCTTTGGGGGGAATTCTTTGTACATGGGTACCTCACTATGTTTCATTTTTTGAGACCCATCTTTTCACCCACCTAAGCTACACTTAAGGGGGTGTTAGTGTATGTTTTTATTTTCCTATTTCCAAGGTTTTTCCTACACTTTATTAAGCTTGCTTAGGTTAATAAAGTGAGTTTAATTAGGTGAGTGGGTAATTTGAGGTGTCACCATCCTACAAGGAGTTATATTTACTATGTTTAGATTGATTGGCAGTCTCTCCCTGTTGGTTGGTTTTGCCACCTCGACCTCTCTCCCTAGTCTATATAAACTCACTACCTAGCTTGTATTTTGCATCTTAGATGGTAGTCTTTTTCCAATCTTTTGTGTAGCTTCTTCTTTGAGCTCGTTGTTAGGTTAAAATGTGGATTAATCAATTTAACAATAATAAACCCAAACATCAATAGAATAATGAAACCAAGAAAGATTGAATGAAATGGAGCAATGAATAACACAATGCAAACCTTCCTTGTTTCAAAGCTTCTATTGTTCGCCTATTAAAATTGTCCCTGCTGATATGAAGTAGGCCCTCAGTGAGTGCACTCCTTTTGCTATGTTGTAGGATGTCGGTAGTAAATGGCTGTGATAATGAGTATGCCAAGAAGATGAGCTTCGAAGCAACAATGGTGATCTCAAGCAAATAGTATTGGGGTGCCAAAGGCGCGCTGGTGAATTTCTGTAGAGTAACAATACGAATAGCCTAGATGAATAGAATGGAAGAATAAGGTTCCATTTATAGACTTGGGAGGATGAAGATCAATGGTTGAGATGAAATGAGCAGATCAATGGTTGAGAATGGTTGAGGAATGTGCAACGAATAGGGAGAGGACAAGTGTCTCACTTCCATCATGTAACAGGATAGTTAACAAAATTGATTGAAGAGTTAACAGAATAGACCAATCAGTTAAGTGAATTGATTAGGGAGTTGACTAAATTGATTGATCAATTAACTGGGTTGATTGAGAAGTCAACAGAATAGATTGACCAGTGAACTCAATTGACTAATTAGTTAACAGATTTGATTGATGAGTTAACTAATTTTGACTGGAGGATAAATAGGACATGTGGGTGAGGGAATATTAGCTAATTAAATATTTAAAATATTTAATTACATGTGCAACATGGTGAGGTGGAAGAGGTGAGGTGGAAAGGTGAGGTGGATTGGTGAGGTGGATTTATGGAATTAGGACTTAGGATAGAGGAATTTAGGATTAATTAAATAATGTAGGATTATTTAATTATGTGAGACATTAGAAGAATTTAGAGAATTTAATTAAATAAATTGATTTTATTTAATTATGGGATAACGAACCAATCAAATAACCTTAGAATATTTATTTAATTGATAGAAGAAAATAAGAAGGGAATAAATATTAAGAATATTTATTTAGAATGAATCGTGTCATTTTTAGGCATATACATTTTTCCCCTCTTTGATGCAATGCAGTTTACAGCGTTGCTTCAAAGAATAAATAGTCTAACAATGATACATGCCCCAGTTTGCCCCTGGTACAAGTTTGACGATAGGATGCCCCCTCGGGAGATTGGACGGGAAGAAGGCAGAAGGCGTGAGACGGACAATCTCATGATGAAGAAGGTTAGGTTTGAAGAAAATGGGTGAAGAAAGAGCCGAATGATACGCGATGCAAGAGAAAAAATGATAACACACACAAGCAAGCGAGCAAGTATGCACAAATGATACAAGAACAAACAAGGTATTGCCCCTGTCAAGCTGTAAACCAACTGATTAATTGATAACGATATACGACAGTGTTGTCATGGCGGGGAACGATATATCCCTAGAACAACATGAAGGATAATGTCTGGTTTCCAGAAATGAAACATGTCATGTAAGACGCGTGTATTGGTCTGATTTCGACAATGTTACATCTTGTATAAGACAAATGTTTGATTATAATTGATTGAGTTGATTTATGACCAGACAAGGATCAAGACCACTGATTGTGATTGGATCATTTGACAAGATTGACTTGACTTGATCAGGTATGGATTAAGGATGGACCTGCATTTGGATCATTGCTCAGACTGACTGGACAAGGATGAAAGATATGATGATAGATAGAAATCTGATTGATAGAAGAAAGACTCGATAGAAGGACTCACAAGCTTTTGTAAACATTGTTACTCTGCATTTTGTGGATCTTTTATTGCATGGGATATGGATGTATGGATGTATAATGGATGCTTTGCTTTTGACATCATGACGGTGCAAGTATTTTGAAGTGCTTTATTTCATCATTAGGTGTTTTTTTTTTTGGGTACTTTTTCTGAAATGTTGTAAGTTAATACAAGCATCTAGGTATAATTGAACCGAGATGACCTGAGTACTGCTTACATGGATTTTGATTTAGCAAGTTAATACAAGCATTGAGGTATAATTGAACCGAGATGACCTGAGTATTGCTTGCGTATCAACAGACAAGGATTGCCCCCATTCATGTTAGACCTTTGATGTCCTCAATGATCTTTTGCCGATCATGTCTTTAGACAAGGCTTCACATTACTAAAGTTTAATCCACAAACAACAAACAAAGAAAAAGAATCGTGCCCCCATCATAGCATCTCTAGCTTTTGGCATCCTCGAGTAGCATAGAAAGACATGATAGCATAAATCAAGACTTAATGTTTTTAGTCATGTTTCCAATTCACAAAATATTCTTGCATTTAGATGTGTTTATTTCTTGTCATAATTTGAAGAAAATCATTTAGAAGACCTTAGGTGTTGTTTTGCTTTGCCTTGGATAGGTTAAGTGCCTTGCGTCAAAATTTTTGCTTTGGGGAGCGGTTCTGCTTGCGCTTGCTTGCTTGGTGAGAAGGTTTCACAATCCTTATTGGAGAGACGGACCCTAAGGGATTGACCTAGTGCCTTGGGGGTGCATTGCTAAATGGCCTTGCCTACGTGACGACGTAGAGGCAATGTAATTCAGGGTAAACCCTAATGGACCATGGATGGACTAGAAGAAAGACGACAAGAAAGATGATACGAAACGGGATGGATGGGACCGTGAGAGCCTCAGGGGCGCATAGGAATATGGCCTTGCCTACGTAACGACGCAGAGGCAACATAGTTCATGGACCTGGACCACGGACACTGACGAGGGACACCATGCTAGGCTCACATTTGAGGAGACGGTATGGGATAGAACCTTGGTTAACAAGGCCACAAAGAGGGAGAGTATCGAGCCATGATAGGTAACTGCCAGGTGTTTATTATGGGATAGATATGGGTTGAATGGGATGCGAGTGGGGAAAGAATGGACTCAAGGTGACGGAATTCCCAAAGATGGAGAAGGTGGTTTATCACAAGTAACACCTGTTTACCAGGTTTTCATCACTTGCTTTTTATTTGCATGAGAAGCTTAGAAAGTAAACATGACGCCTGTTTGCCAGGTTTTCATCATGATACCTATCCAAGGCGCCTGTTTGCCAGGTTTTCACCAAAGGATGATTTTTTTTGCATGTTTCTATTTTTCTAATTTTTTTGTATTTTCTCTTTCATCATGTTTTTGATTTTTTTGTATTTTTGTGCCCCCTTGCATTGGGGTTCTCCTAGGTATAGAACCGGCAAAGATGCATGTTGTTGATTGGGTCATCGAACAACTCACCCTCTGACGTTGCCAACTGATATGCCCTTGATCCATAAGCAGCTACAATTACATAGGGCCCAAGCCAGTTAGGTTCAAACTTGCCTTACTTTTCTCTATCTTGTTGATTGCGAGGATTCTCTTTGAGAACGAGGTCCCTGATCTTAAAGCATCTTGGGCAAACCCTATGGTTATAGCTTCTTGACATCATCTATTGATATGCTTTGAGATGATCAAAGGCTTTCTATCGCCTTTCTTCTAGTAACTCTAGTTCTTGCAACCTGGAGACCCTGTATTCTTCATCTGATATGAGACCCTTTAGCGACACCCTGAGGGATGGTAATTCAACTTCGATGGGAAGGATGGCTTCTGAACCATAGACAAGGGCGTATGGTGTAGCACCTGTGGGAGTGCGTATACTGGTTCTGTAGGCCCACAGAGCGGGATTGAGTTGGACGTGCCAATCACGGCCAGCATCGTTGACTGTCTTCTTGAGAAGTTTCAAGATGGTCTTGTTAGATGCTCCAGCTTGACCGTTACCTTGGGGGTAGTATGGAGTGGAGAAACGGTGTTGGATTTTGAAACGTTCACAGAGTTCTTGGACATTCTAGTTTTTGAATGGTCTTCTGTTATCTGTGATAATGGATGAAGGAAGGCCATATCTGCAGATAATGTAATTTAGGATGAATGAGGAAATTTGCTTACCTGTGACGGTGGTGAGGGGAACGGCTTCTATCCACTTTGTGAAATATTTAGTGGCAATTATGATGAATTTGTGGTCATTGGACGAGGGTGGATGAATCTTTCCCACAAGGTCAAGTCCCCACTGGCAAAAGGGCCAGGGTGTCGTTAAAGGTGTCAACTCTTGAGCTGGTGCATGTATCAGGTTCCCATGTATTTAGCACTATTTGCACCTTTTGACAAATTGATATGAATCCATTTCCATGTTTGGCCAGTAATAACCCAAACACATGAGTTCCTTGGCTAAGGAAGGACCGCTAGAGTGTGTTCCGCAGATCCCCTCATGTACGTCTTGCAAGGCAGTTATGGATTCTTCTCATTCTAAACAATGGAGCAAAGTACCATCGAGACCACGTCGGTATAGGATATCGGCTATGATGGTGTAGCGAGAGGTTTGTCATATGAAAGTTCGTCTTTGATTAGAAGAGAGGTCAGGCGGGAGAATGTTGTCCTTGAGGTAAGTGTAAGTCTTACCATACCAAGGTGAATTAGATCCAACTAGATGGCAGATGGAATGGGTCTTAGGAAGATCATAAGCTGGTTGCCGCATCGTTTCCACTAAGAACTCGTACCACGACTCATTTTCAGGTATTTCTAGAAGAGAGGCAATGGTTGCCATTGCATCTGCTGCCTTATTCTCAATCCTGGGTATTTGCTCGAAGGAGATGGTCCCAAAGTGTTCTTTGAAGTCGTTGACCATCCATTTGTACGGGATGAGCTTTTCATCTTTGGTTTGTAACTCATCGTTGACCTGATTGATTATAAGCTGAGAATCACCGTAGACATGCAATTCTTGGATTTTCCACTCATTTGCCATCTTGAGACCAATTACTAAGGCTTCATATTCCACTATGTTGTTGGTGCATGGAAATAACAACCGGTAAGACTTTGGGATTGTGTCGCCTTGAGGAGTTATGAACAGGATGCCTGCCCCTGATCCATAGCTTGTGTAAGACCCGTCGAAGTATAGTTTCCAGGAAGATGTTGACACATTGAATAGTGATTCATCTGGAAACTCAAACTGCATTGGCGTGGTATCTTGTAATGGTGCATCTGCTAGTTGATTAGGTATGATTTGTCCCTTGATGGCTTTTCTGTCAACATATTCAATGTCGTACTCACTTAGAAGCATTACCCATTTTGCGAGGTGACCTGTGAGAGCTACTTTGCTGAGGAGATACTTCAGTGGGTCTATTTTTGCAATGAGTTTAACTGGATGTGCAAGCATGTAATGTCAGAGTTTTTGTGAAGCAAAAACTACTGCGAGACATGATCTTTCTACTTGTGAGTATTGCAACTCATAGCCCACTAAGGTTCGGCTGATGTAGTAGACGGCTCTTTCTTTGTTCTCAAAATCTTGTTGAGCTAGAAGTGCCCCTAGAGCAGTAGGTGTAGCAGATATGTAGAGAATTATGGTTTCCCTTGGATCAGAGGCATGAGAATGGGTGGATTCATAAGGTATTCTTTTAGCTTGTTGAATGCTTCTTCACACCATTCATCCCACCTAAATGGAATATCCTTATGCAGGAGATGGCTGAATGGTTGGCACTTGTCTGCCAGCTGTGATATGAATCTGCAGATTGCCTACAGCTTACATTGTAGAGACCTCAATTGAGTGAGAGTCTTGGGTGGTGGCATGTCCATTATAGCTTTGACCTTGGTAGGGTCCACCTCTATTCCATTTGCCGACACAATGAAGCCTAGCAGCTTGCCTAAAGTTACCCCAAACACACATTTCTTTGGGTTCAGCTTGACCTAGAATTGGTCCAATCTTTGAAAGACTTTTTCTAGTACATCCAGGTGTGAGTCTCTTGTGAGAGATTTTGCTAAGATATCATCGACATAGTCCTCCATTGTTACATGCATCATGTCATGGAATATAGTAGTCATAGCTCTTTGATATGTGGCACCTACGTTTTTCAACCCAAATGGCATGACGTTCCAGCAAAAGGTACCCCATGGGCAAGTAAAAGTTGTCTTGTGTTGGTCCTCTGGTGCTATTTTGATCTGATTATACCCTGAGAATCCGTCGATGAGAGATAGCATAGTATGTCCTGCAGTTAGGTCAACTATGATATCGATGTTTGGCAATGGAAAATCATCATTGCGGCATGCTTTATTTAGGTCTCAAAAATCATTACATAATTTGACTCGGCCGTCTGGTTTGGACACCAACACAATGTTGGATATCCATTCTGGGTAATCTATAGCCCTGATGAACCCTACATCCAGCAATTTCTTGAGTTCTTCTTTGACCAAAAGTGCTATGTGAGGATGCATCTTTCTTAGCTTCTACTTTATTGGTTTTACCCCTGGATCCAATGGAAGATGATGTAGAATTAAATTTGGGTCTAAACCTGACATGTTTGTATATGACCAAGCGAAGCTGCCTCTCTTTTTCTTAAAGAATGGTACAAACCTGGTTCTCTCCAGTGGTGTAAGAGATTTGGCAAAGTGTATAATCTTGGGCTATTCTTCTGTTCCAATATTCATGGGCTCTGTCGGTTCTACAAAAATCTACGACCTTTCTTGGTACATATCACTAGGGAGAGTGTCAAACTTTCCATCGTCATGTGCCACAGTTGGGTTTTCACCTTCAGATGCGTCCTTTCTTTTTACTGTTTTGGGATATGACACTGCCGCAAGGCTGTTTTCATTGTCAAATCCAGTTTTGACCTTGATATTTTTGCGACTGAAAGGCTTGGCACCCTCCCCGAAGTAAGCCACGGTATTTAGTTCAATAGAAAAACTAGCTTTATGATCTCCCCTGGGTAAGTGATCCCTAAGTTCCATATAATCAATGTAAGCATCATCATTTTGGAACATATCTAGTTGAGGAGTTCCTCGCAGATCCTAGTCAATAAGCTCAGGGTGCACGATGGGGAGGGAGTCGGAAGGGAGTCAGATGATAGACCTGATTCATTGATGGTATGAATGGAAATGTTGGGAGCATTGGTGGGGATTGTGGTTGGGATGGTACTTTCTTCCAAGTTGTTTATTGCAATGGAATTTAAACTTTCCTCGAAAGCCATAATCTCAGGGATGGGCAAATCAGACTCTAGTGGTCTGTTCGAAAGCATTTGTCCCTCACGGTAGGGGCTAAAAGTTTGAATGGTGTCGACCTCCTTGTCGTCATAGGAATGTTCTGTTAGATCATCCCACTCATACTCATTTGAGTCTATATCGCTGTCCTCCTAGAGTGTTTGGATCATTTCCACAAGACAAGCATTTTCTTTGGCCTTGCCCTTGCCTTTGTATCCTAGGCCACTGGTGTTTCTAGCCGATGAGGATGAAGAAGGTTGAATAGGTTCAATGATTCCTTCTTTTCTGAGGCTAATGGGGTCTTGTCCTTCGTACCCCATCCTGTGTAGAATAGTCTCACCTCGCCCGTAGAGTTCTGTTGGGAGTCTAGGCGGATCTTGCGTTGTGTTCTCTTCTTCAGCATAAAGCCATTGTAGGAGATCTCTCTCCTCTATTTCATCAGATAAGGTCCCCATTTTACAAAGGGAGTTACGGGAGCTATGGGAGGAGCAGATGGCTTTGAAAAATGTTTGGGTTGGCCAAAAGATTGAGGAGAAAAAGGCATCTTGGCAAGATTGAGGCTGTGCTCAATGGAGTACTCCCCCATTCCACTTTCTTTTATGGTAATTTTCTGCTCTTTGGGCCTTGATGAGGAGGCCTTAGCGGTATGATCATGCTGCGGGATAGGGGATATATATGCTCTGTTATTGGGGATGATGCATTCAGGTTCTGCAAGGAAAGAGTTGCAATGCTGACAGGGGTCAGGGTCGCCTTGAATGGTGACTTGCTTGCTATTGTGCGGGAACTTTATGCATTGATGATAAGTAGAGGGAACAGCTTTCATGGCATGAATCCATGGTCTCCCTAGAAGATTATTATAAGCGAGCTCCCGATCAAGGACTTGGCACACAACATCTTTGATTACTGGTCCCACTTGAATGGGTAGGACTACTATTCCCTTTGTGGTTCTTTCTTCCTCGTCATATGCTTTGATGGTAATTTTCCTCCTTGGATCAATTGCTTGTTCAAAGAACCACAATGCAAGGACTAGCTTTAACGTGTAAATATTTAAACCAGCACCCCCATCAATGAGAACCCTCTTGATGCCGTGTTTGTGGATGAAGGCGACGATATGTAGAGAGTTGTTATGGGGTTGAGAGACAAAGAGGTCATCTTGCTCAATAAATGATATGGTGTTGGAGGAAGTCAGATTGCCTACCATGGTCTGGAATTTCTCTTGGGCCAAGTTAGTGGGGACAGTGGTTTCCACTAAGGCTTTCTCAAGGATCTCCTTATGAGAAGGAGATAGACGTAGTAACTCCAAGATAGAAATGTGAGCCGGGGTTTTTTGTAATTGGTCGATGACATTGTACTAACGGAAGTTGGATGGGGAAGAGGATGACCTAGGAGGGATGGTATTGAGTGTGACTTTACCACTGCGGGTAATTATACTACAATTAGTTCTATTAGGACCTGATTGTTGGTTGGGTGAGATGACATTGACTTGGGGGACTTGCTCAAAAATGCAATTTATGGTATAATCAAATGGCACACTTGCATAGTTGGCATTACTAGTCCCGCTGTTTTGATTTGGCCTGTTGCGACTATTGTCATTATTATTATTGTCATTGTAGTTGTTGTCGTTGTGGTTGTTGTCGTTGTTGTTTTTGTTGTTGTATGGCCTGTTGTGATTCAGAAGTGGATCCCTGTAGGCCACATGAGTTTCATTGGAGGTGTGTTGTTGGGTTCCATCCTGGTTCCGATCTAGCACATCTTGTATGACATTTTTGAGGCGGATGCATTTGTTGGTTGTATGCCCCCTACCTCGATGATATTCACAATAGTCTGTGTCCTTCTAGTAGGGAGGTTTCACTATAGGCTTGTAATCACTTGTTGGTGGTAGAGAGATTTCATTGTTAGCCAACAACTTCCGTAGTGCAGACTCTTGAGACTCACCCAATGGTGTGAATTTTCTCCTTGGATTTGAACTGAACCAAGGTCTGGGCCCTCGAGAGGGTGGTTTGTTGAGCATACCATTGTTTGTTTCTCCCTTAAGGGTGAATATGGGTTGTTTCTTGGGAGCTGTTGTCTTGGCATCCACTACCCCATTGTTGACCACATTTTTATTCTTGGTCCAAAACTTTGATTTATCCGTTGAGTAATTGGAGGTAGGTGTGTCCTTATATAACTTGATTTGCCCCTTGGCGATCATAGCTTTTTCAATGAACAATCCCATTTCAATGACTTTGGAGAATGATGTAGGGCATTGTATTAGTATTTGATAGCTAAGATCGTTATTGAGGTTATGGACAAACATCTCCATTAGTTGTTTCTCAGGTATATCATAGGAGCACTTACTTGCTAGTTGTCTCCATCATTGTAAGAAAGTGGCAAATGATTCACCACTCTTTTGTTTGGCGTTGCATAAATCTAGCATAGATACCTCATGCTCGATATTATAAGAGAAGTGTGATAAATTTGTTGACAAGTTCATCAAAAGATTTGATGCCCGGTGGGAGGTGTGAAAACCACTCCATAGCTTGACTACCCAAAGATCTAGGGAAAAGTCTCATTAAGTAGGTCTCATCGTGAGCTACTTCCATGCATGCTGTGTTGAATTCCCTAATATGATCTCTAGGGTCCCCTTTCCCTTTGTACTTATCTAATTTAGGAACTTCAAATCGGAAGGGAAAGGGTGCCATGTTTAAACTTTTGTCAAAGGGGTACTGTGAGATATCCTCCAAGGAGTAAGTTTTTGTGTTCGTACCCGTCTTGAGATATGACATTTCTTGTTTGAGGCACTCAAGCTGTTTCCTCATGTCTTCCATGGTTTTCTTTTCTCTATCCTCTGCGTTTGAGTCTAGGGGTTTCTTTCTTTTTAGGGGAGCATTTTCCGCATTTTCTTGGATTGTGCGTACATCAAAATCTTCAGGGAGTTTAATTCCAAGATTAGCGAGGTAATGGAAATACTTATGAGGGTCTTCGTGGAGCACCTTTTCTAACATGCGTTGGAATCTCCTACTTTGGATGTGTTCTTGGTAATCTTCATGAGAAAATTCTTTGTCACTATCATGAGGGGTGACGATGTGGTTGGATGAGCCTGCCATTTCAAGTTGCTTTTTATACTGAGATCTAGTAAGAACCATGCAAGGTGACACGAGATGAAGTGGACTGGGACTGGAAATTTTGGCAAGGTGCCGACTGAGACTATTGTGAATAGGGTATCTAGGGAGGGACTTGGAGAAAGGATTTTTTCGCTCAATGACTTCAAGCAAGATGGATGACACAAGATGATAACCACTAGTAAGGGTACTCGATACCTGTCTTACTATGTAGGGACTAGTTGTGCAACGAGACTACTAGCAAGGTTCTGTGACCTACTAGGCTTACGTGAATTTACAAAGGATACGAAAAAAAGGGACCTATGTCGAACTGATATGGAATAAACTGACCTTGGGACAAGAAGGATTTTGATAGAAGGTGAATGGGATGACCGATGAAAGAGAGGTATTTGGGTGAAATGGACGAAGACTGACTGCAAGGTTGAATCTGATCTCTGAATGTGAAGCTAGGCTCAAACGGGTACTCAAAACAAGTAAAATTGTTTCCTCAAAAAAAGTGCAAGTACTCACTGTCGTGGATGCGCTAAAACATATGCGCAGCAGGAATGCACATATGCGCAGGAAGTCGACACAAATGCGCTGCACTGGTAAAGTATAAATGCGCAGTAACAGTATGCATATGCACAGCAAGTCGACATAAATGCGCAGGAAGAAATAATGGATGTGCAACTCTAATTTTTTTGCAAATTTTTGGAGCTTTTCTGTTGTTTTTGGTATTTTTTGCTGGAAAAAAGGTCTTCTTGGTCTGATTTTATGAATTAACAGCAAGAAAACACAGCAAGCACAAAGAATATTTTATAGTTTTTTATTGTTTTTGTGGTTTTTTCTGACTCTATTTTGGACTAACAGGAACAAAAGCAAGCACAAAGATCCTAGGCTAGAAATGGATTACAAGGGTTTTTTGGCCATTAGAACAAGGGGTTTTTAATGCGGGCAACCGTTCAAGTGGTTACACATGCGGTGGCACTACTCTCCATTGTGGAGTCTCCCAGCCTCAAAGGGTTGCACCTTAGAGGGTTTTGGGGGAGGTTGGTCGTTGGTGTAACATAGCAGCACTTGTTGCAGGAGGTTTTCACCTCAAGCACTTTTATTTTAAGTGGATTGGTAGGGCTTGGCTTCTAGCCTGTTTCCACTCAGGGTCGTTCCCACTTGGACAAGAGTGCATCCAAGGGCAGGCCCCTCCTAAAGGTTAAACAAATGGAATAACAAGTCTGGCACTCTGATCACCCAGTAAAGGGGAGAGCATAAGCCTATTGTCATTCGTCAAGCACAGAGGACATTGATTAATACAACCTTTTTAAAAGTAGAAAAACTAAATGGGCTAATCTACTTGGGCAAGCATAGAACTTTGAAGTGATTTTAGCAAGATAGCATTGGTTCAGTTTTAACTTCAGAAAGCAATGGTGAATTCAGTTTTAATCCTCGTAGCACGAATAGTTAACTTTGAAGTTTTGGTCTAACGAGATAGCAGTAGTTCAATTTTAACCCAAAAATCAATGGTGAGTTTAGTTTTATTCCTCGTAGCACGAATAGTTAACTTTGAAGTTTTGGTCCAACGAGATAGCAGTAGTTCAATTTTAACCCAGAAATCAATGGTGAGTTCAATTTTAATCCTCGTAGCACAAATAGTTAACTCTGAAGTTTTGGTCCAACGAGATAGCAGTAGTTCAATTTTAACCCAGAAATCAATGGTGAGTTCAGTTTTAATACCAGATAGCAATAACTTGGAAAATGTTGCAATGCACGAAAACAAGTGATCCAGTTACTTCTTTCCTAATTAGAGCTATGTGAGAATTTCAATGAATATCAGTGTTACTATCCCTTTAGAGAGTGAAGTGTGAACTATTTAAATGCAACTATATGGAACTAAACCCAAACCTATCCTACAAAATAGCTCCAGAAAACACCTATGAAGATGTTAGCGTTAGCAAACTTTCTCAAAAGGGTACTGAAATCATTGCCTACTACAAAAGCATAGCTTCAGTGACTAAATGTGTAGAAATAGTCAACAGAAGTGCAGCAATAATAAATGTGTCATAATAGTATGCAAAAGCACAGCAATAAGGAACAGAAGCGCAGTAATGATGAATGTGCTGCAACAGTGAGTAAAAGTGCAGAAGTAACGCACAGAAGTGCAGAATTGACAAATGCGCCGTAACAGTGCGCAAAAGCGCAGCAAGAAAGAACAGATGCGCAAGGGTAATAAATGCGAAGCAAAAATGTTTAAATGCACCGTAGGATTATAAGCGTCGAAACAGGGAACATAAACGCCGTGGAAATGTTCAAATGCGCCGAAGTAACCTATGCGTCACCTGTATAGAACCTGTCTTCAAAAAGCTCAGATTTTGATGAGATAAAGGGGCAAAGGCCCCACGGTGGGTGCCAAAAATGTTAGGTTAAAATGTGGATTAATCAATTTAACAATAATAAACCCAAACATCAATAGAATAATGAAACCAAGAAAGATTGAATGAAATGGAGCAATGAATAACGCAATGCAAACCTTCCTTGTTTCAAAGCTTCTATTGTTCGCCTATTAAAACCGTCCTTGCTAATATGAAGTAGGCCCTCAGTGAGTGCACTCCTTTTGCTGTGTTGTAGGATGTCGGTAGTAAATGGTTGTGATAATGAGTATGCCAAGAAGATGAGCTTCGAAGCAACAATGGTGATCTCAAGTAAATAGTATTGGGGTGCCAAAGGTGCGCTGGTGAATTTCTGCAGAGTAACAATACGAATAGCCCAGATGAATAGAATGGAAGACTAAGGTTCTATTTATAGACTTGGGAGGATGAAGATCAACGGTTGAGATGAAATGAGTAGATCAATGGTTGAGAATGGTTGAGGAATGTGCAACGAATAGGGAGAGGACAAGTGTCTCACTTCCATCATGTAACAGGGTAGTTAACAAAATTGATTGAAGAGTTAACATAATAGACCAATCAGTTAAGTGAATTGATTGGGGAGTTGACTAAATTGATTGATCAGTTAACTGGGTTGATTGAGAAGTCAACAGAATAGATTGACCAATGAACTCAATTGACTAATTAGTTAACAGATTTGATTGATGAGTTAACTAATTTTGACTGGAGGATAAATAGGACATGTGGGTGAGGGAATATTAGCTAATTAAATATTTAAAATATTTAATTACATGTGCAACATGGTGAGGTGGAAGAGGTGAGGTGGAAAGGTGAGGTGGATTTATGGAATTAGGACTTAGGATAGAGGAATTTAGGATTAATTAAATAATGTAGGATTATTTAATTATGTGAGACATTAGAAGAATTTAGAGAATTTAATTAAATAAATTGATTTTATTTAATTATGGGATAATGAACAATCAAATAACCTTAGAATATTTATTTAATTGATAGAAGAAAATAAGAAGGGAATAAATATTAAGAATATTTATTTAGAATGAATCGTGTCATTTTTAGGCGTATACATTTTGCCCCTTTGATGCAATGCAATTTACAGCGTTGCTTCAAAGAATAAATAGTCTGACAATGATACATGCCCCAGTTTGCCCCTGGTACAAGTTTGACGATAGGATGCCCCCTCGAGAGATTGGATGGGAAGAAGGCAGAAGGCGTGAGACGGACAATCTCATGATGAAGAAGGTTAGGTTTGAAGAAAATGGGTGAAGAAAGAGCTGAATGATACGCGATGCAAGAGAAAATGATAACACACACAAGCAAGCAAGCAAGTATAAATGATACAAGAATAAACAAGGTATTGCCCCTGTCAAGCTATAAACTAACTGATTAATTGATAACGATATACGACAGTGTTGTCATGGTGGGGAATGATATATCCCTAGAGCAACATGAAGGATAATGTCTGGTTTCAAGAAATGAAACATGTCGTGTAAGACACGTGTATTGGTCTAATTTCGACAATGTTACATCCTGTATAAGACAAATGTTTGATTATAATTGATTGAGTTGATTTATGACCAGACAAGGATCAAGACCACTGATTGTGATTGGATCATTTGACAAGATTGACTTGACTTGATCAGGTATGGATTAAGGATGGACCTGCATTTGGATCATTGCTCAGACTGACTGGACAAGGATGAAAGATATGATGATAGATAGAAATCTGATTGATAGAAGAAAGACTCGATAGAAGGACTCACAAGCTTTTGTAAACATTGATACTCTGCATTTTGTGGATCTTTTATTACATGGGATATGGATGTATGGATGTATAACGGATGCTTTGCTTTTGACATCTTGACGGTGCAAGTATTTTGAAGTGCTTTATTTCATCATTAGGTGTTTTTTTTTAGTACTTTTTTTGAAATGTTGTAAGTTAATACAAGCATCTAGGTATAATTGAACCGAGATGACCTGAGTACTACTTACATGGATTTTGATTTAGCAAGTTAATACAAGCATCGAGGTATAATTGAACCGAGATGACCTGAGTATTGCTTGCGTATCAACAGACAAGGATTGCCCCCGTTCATGTTAGACATTTGATGTCCTCGATGATCTTTTGCCGATCATGTCTTTAGACAAGGCTTCACATTACTAAAGTTTAATCCACAAACAACAAACAAAGAAAAAGAATCATGCCCCCATCATAGCATCTCTAGCTTTTGGCATCCTCGAGTAGCATAGAAAGACATGATAGCATAAATCAAGACTCAATGTTTTTAATCATGTTTCCAATTCACAAAATATTCTTGTATTTAGATGTGTTTTTTTCTTGCTGTAATTCAAAGAAAATCATTTAGAAGACCTTAGGTGTTGTTCTGCTTTGCCTTGGATAGGTTAAGTGCCTTGCGTCAAAATTTTTGCTTTGGGGAGCGGTTCTGCTTGCGCTTGCTTGCTTGGCGAGAAGGTTTCACAATCCTTATTGGAGAGACGGACCCTAAGGGACTGACCTAGTGCCTCGGGGACGCATTGCTAAATGGCCTTGCCTACATGACGACGCAGAGGCAATGTAATTCGAGGTAAACCCTAATGGATCATGAATGAACTAGAAGAAAGATGACAAGAAAGATGATACGAAACGGGATGGATGGGACCATGAGAGCCTCAGGGGCGCATAGGAATATGGCCTTGCCTACGTGACGACGTAGAGGCAACGTAGTTCATGGACCTGGACCATGGACACTGATGAGGGACACCATGCTAGGCTCACATTTGAGGAGACGGTATGGGATAGAACCTTGGTTGACAAGGCCACAAAGAGGGAGAGTATCGAGCCATGATAGGTAACTGCCAAGTGTTTATTATGGGATAGATATGGGTCAAATGGGATGCGAGTGGGGAAAGAATGGACTCAAGGTGACAGAATTCCTAGAGATGGAGAAGGCGGTTTATCACAAGTAACATCTGTTTACTAGGTTTTCATCACTTGCTTTTTATTTGCATGAGAAGCTTAGAAAGTAAACATGACGCCTGTTTGGCAGGTTTTCATCATGATACCTATCCAAGGTGCATGTTTGCCAAGTTTTCACCAAAGGATGATTTTTTTGCATGTTTCTATTTTTCTACTTTTTTTGTATTTTCTCTTTCATCATGTTTTTGATTTTTTTGTATTTTTGTGCCCCTTGCATTGGGGTTCTCCTAGGTATAGAACCGGTGAATTTAGAGAATTTAGAGAATTTAATTAAATAAATTGATTTTATTTAATTATGGGATAATGAACCAATCAAATAACCTTAGAATATTTATTTAATTGATAGAAGAAAATAAGAAGGGAATAAATATTAAGAATATTTATTTAGAATGAATCGTGTCATTTTTAGGTGTATACACTCGTAATGCAATTCTATCATCTTTACATTTGTATATCTCTCAAATTCACTGGTTTATTTTTGTTTATGCATTTATAGATTTTGTAGGTTATAATTTCTCTTAAAAATTTCTTGGGTTATGCATATGCATTTCATATTTCTAACACCCTTATCTTCTCAAACTTCAAGGAGATGGAGAGAAAATTGGATTTTTGTGTGAAATCAAAGAAGTCTAGGCTTGAACCCCAGGTAGTTATGGAAATTGATGGTGAGGGGATTTAGCTGGGTGATACCCACCGTGATGAGAAGGGAAAAAAGAAAATATAGGAACAAGAAGACATCAATGTTGAGCACAAAATTTTGGAGATGGAAGGTTGGTGTCCTAGTGATAATGATTGGGTGGATGGCTCCCATTTCCCCGCATCTACTCAAATGATATAATTGTTGTTATTGACTCCTTGGCTAGTAAAATAAATCATTTACACAATGAAATTGAAACCCACCACAAGATCCTTAAACGGTTCTTCATGGAGTTCAACATAAGTAAGATTCAAAACTCCCTTTTAGAGGAGTGGAATACCAATGAAGACTAGTTGAGAATTAAGGAGCAGATGGTGAAACAAGAAAAAAGGCTCAAGAGATTAGAGGATAATATCATAGAGATCAAGGGTGACATGAAAAAATTACCAATTTCAATAAAGCTACAATCACCAACTCTTTGAACAACATCAATTCTCTCCATGACAAGGTGAAGAAATCTCAAGGGTAGAATCAAGTGGGTCCTAGTGCTCGGAGTCGAGGTAGTACAGATAAAGTTTTTTATCCTTTGAATGTTGAAGCCATGAGCTCCCACCTCCAAGCCTTATAGGATGAACAGGAGGATGCTATTACACTAAATGGGCTTTGATCACTAGTCTCTTCTCCTATTCTATTTTTGTATCAACTTTTGTGGTGGTGGTTTTTGTTGCTATATGGTGTATGATATGTTGTAACATTGTTGTAGTTTTGTTGACATTGTGTTGTTTCACAATCGTTTATGGTATGTTTCTTATTTTGTGGTTGTAAAATGGTTAGGCCCCTTTCAAAACCCCCCTCTTTACCTTTTATCAAAAAACACTCAATAAAACAAATAGGTTAATCCTATCCTTGTTTCCCTTTCTCCATCAGCTCCTATTCTTCCATCAACTCCTCCTCTCTCCTCTAAAAACGCCAAAGAGTATGATCTTATTGAGTATATTTATGCTACTCAAGCTAAGATCTCTCTTTAGAAGCAAATACAAACTTCTCCTTCTTACAGTAACTTCCTTTAGTAGGTGTTGCAAAAGATTCCCATTTCATCTTTTGTGAAGCCAACTGAAGTGACTACTCTACTCGAGTGTATTTATGCAAATACAATTGATATCACTTTTCTCTAATCTAAACTTCCTTCTCTTAAAGTTCAACAATGAAATGACCCTTTTAATATCATTGTTGGTATTAAATCTATTGGAATTAAGTGAACCCTTATTAATAATGGTTCTAACCCTAACATCTATAATTTAGACATCCTTAAGTATATTCAAGTTGATACCTCTTCTATTTCTCCTTCTGACCTCTCAATCAAAGGTTTTGAAAATGTTAAGCACCAAACTCTAGGCACTATTACTTTGGCTATTGAGTTAGCCCTTGTCACCTTACCCACCACAGTCCATGTGATGCCAAAGAGTCTTTTGTATATCTTCCTTCTTGGTAGGCCATGGATTCATGCCATGGGGTAGTTTTGTCTACTTTACATCAGCCTATCAAATGTTATTATGATGGAAATAAATTTATGATTAAAGATGATACTAACCCAAATGTTACAATACTATTAATAGATTGATTATGGTCTCAAGAATCTTTTCTTACTTCTACTCTTCATATTTTTATACCTTTTTTCACCTAAATTGCACGTATCATTGTCACCCTCTATTAATGATGTTGTGCCTCTTCATAATTATTCTCCTTCTAATGCATGTCTTGGTGATGATAGGGGCTCCTTAGACTTCACACCTTCTTGCACTGGTGAATATTAGGTTGACCCCACTCACTTTGACATCCCTATATGGAACATGGATCTACATTATTAAAGTGAAATCATTCCATCATCTTCTATTAATTCTACTAATCCTCCAACAATTGGATATACATCTTGGTTGTTTAAGGTCGGTGATGTGGAACCTCCTTTTCCTAAATTAGAAACGTGTTACAAGCCTGGATTACAAATTCTTTCTAAACATGGATATAATGGAAATGTTCTTGGCCACATGGGGCAAGGAGTTAAGATTCTTGTGGAACCTACACCACATCTTTCTACTATGAGTTTAGGTTATCGACCTTCTCCTCTACCTAAATCTTCTCTTTCTCCATTGGTTGATATCTCTGAGACATATTTTCATGAATTACACATTCATCCCTAACAAGAAGGGTTAATTCCTCCTCCATTTTCTTCTTCTGAAACCATTCAAAATATTCAACCTTCTTCTCTTCCATCCAAACAAGTTGATAACTCTTATATGCAGCTTACTTATCCTCTTGAACATATCTTTCCTACACTCCTCAAACCCCACCTGATCACTCTTCTTCCTCCCACACACAATAAATTTCCTAAATAGGGTTAATCAACACATTATTCCTCTACAACCTAGTAGAAAACCTTTCAAGAAAAAGTAGAGGACTATTAATCTTACATTGGCCCCCAAAATGTAAAATGAATTGATGAAATTGAAGGAGGGTGGTATCATTAAGTCCATTAGGCATTCCTTATGGGTGTCTAATCTCATAAAGTAAGAAAAAAGAATGGAGATATTAGGTTTTGCATAGATTTTAGAAATTTGAATATCATGTCTCTTAAGGACAATTATACTTTGCCTAGCATGGATCATTTATTGGAAAGGATCACTAGTTTTGAGCTAATGTCTATGTTGGATTCTCTAGTTATAATCAGGTGGTGGTTAAGGATTCAAAACAGGATAAAATGGCCTTCACCACTTGTTAGGGTACCTACGCGTATGTAAGGATGTAATTTGGATTAAAAAATATTTGTGCAACCTTCCAAAAGGCAATAAATGTATCTTTTGTAGGGTGTATTAATGAAATCTTGGTAGCTTACAGGATGACCTCACCGCATATTTTAAAAATAGAGCTAATCATTACAATCATTTAGAATAGATCTTCAAAAGGGTGCCTTGACTATGGGATTACATTAAATCCCAATAATTGTGTATTTGGTGTTAAAGAGGGCAAATTGTTAGGTCACATTATGTTAAAGGAAGGAGTGAGGATAGACCCAAAAAGAGTGAAAGATATTGACCTCATTCCTCAACCCAAAACTATAAAGAGTGTACATTCTTTCTTTGGGAAAATAAACTTTGTGAGGAGGTTCATCCCCAACTTTGTGGAGAAAACCAAATCCATCTCTGAGATGCTAAAGAAAGAACAATCAATCATATGGAGTATGGAGCCAACTGATGCATTTGGGAAATCATGGAAGCTGTTAAGCAGGTACTAGTCTTGATAAGTCTCGATTATTCCAAACCTTTCCATCTTTTCTCCTTCGCTTCATTTTAAACAATTATTGTTGTATTTATTCAAAAGAATAAGGATGGCTATGAGAAACCCATTTCTTTCTTTAGAAATTCCCTTGCAAGGTGTGGAGCTAAAATATACAACTATGGAAATACATGTTTATGAGCTTGTTGAGGTGGTTAAAAATTGTAGGTCCTACCTTATAGATGCATATATTGTCACCTATGTGTTGCACACAATAGTGTAGGATATCTTCACTCAATCGAAAGCATCTAGAAAAAGATGTAGGTGGATCAATAAGATCTAGGAATACAACATGGAGGTATAGATGATAAAATTAGTTTAGGGACAAGGTCTAGAAAAGGTCATGACAGAAGCAAACCTAGATGCAGTAGAAGTGCACGAGGTAAACATTGATCCTAAGGCCTTCCATTGCAACTTAAGAGATAACCAATGGTATAGGGAGGTGGTGTTTTACTTGGAAAATATTAATTTCCCTCTTGGAAAGACTAAGAAACAACAAAGAACATAAAGTTATAGTCACAAAAATGTGTTGATTCAGGGAGAGTTATTGTGGAGAAATCATGATGGGATGCTTCTCAAGTGTTTAAATCAAGAACAGTCCCTTCAAATGATTAATGAATGTCACCAAGGGATCTACAATGGACATTTCATGGCTGAGATTGTTGGGATAAGGTGCCATTAACCTTGTAAATCCCAATATTGTATTTATTCCATTTATCATATGTAATTTATAATTATCCATGAGGAGATGTACTAGTTTCACCGGCAGAAGTAAAAATTATTTATTGTCCACGGTAATTACGAAGTTACTACACGGTAAGTCCCAGAGTTACCGGTAGTAGTTATGGGATATCATTTTCTATGGTAAATGGTAATTGGTCAAAGTGGGGTGCACATGTGGAGGAACAATCTACTTTTAGTGTTATGACGCACGTCATAGATGCTGTAAGAAGGTGTAAGAGATTCTATGACAACCGTAAGTTGTCATAAGAATCTATGACACTTATAATAGCATATGGCGTGTCATAAGATGTTGTAAGTGGCTATTTTTGGCCCCAAGGTGTTCAAGCTTGCATGGGCACATTTTTCCAAGTGTAGGATGCATGTATGATAGCATTTATGACCTCGTAAGAGCCTATTCTTGGCCATGGACGCCCAAGGTTACATTGTTGACTCTTAACAAGTGTTATGGGCTTGTAAGAAGTCATTTAATGTCTTGAGGTTGTGTAAATTCTATATAAACCATAGCATAGTAGATGGGATGCATAAAAGTTTACAAGTACCCAGGTTATGCCAGAGTGAAGGTTGAAGGACAGAGGAAGTGAATGTATTTGTAATCTCCTTTTGTGAAGATAATACAACTTGGCCTCTTTTCTTGGTGGAGATTTTTACCCGCAAGGGTTTTCTCCACTTTAAACACTTGTGTTATGTGCTTCATTCTACTTCTGGTACATTTCTGTATTGTGGGTTTTATTTTTTGATTACAATCTCCATTGTTAATAGCACACAGTTAAAGATTGCTGAAATTTATTCGAATCAGATTTCCATTAAAGTAGTGTTGCTTTCATTTCTAACATTTGGTATCAAAGCCTGGCTAGCTTTGACTCTTGGGTGGTAGTGTGGAAGTTGTAGCTGTAGTGGGAGATTTGGTTGTGTTTGTTTTGTAGATCTTGTGTTGTTATTATGGTTGCATCCATTGTTGCATCAACCTCTCGATTGGACATTGAGAAGTTCAACGGAATGGGGTATGAGTTGTGGAAGCTGAAAATGGAAGATTTGTTGGAAGAAAGAAGCCAATGGTTGGTTGTTCAAAAAGATAAGAAACCCGATGATGTCTCTCCGAATGAGTGGGCTAGACTGGATAAGAAGGTACAGGGAACCATCCATTTGTGTCTTTCATATTCTGTGCTACTGAATGTCGCAAAGGAAAAGACCGCATACAAATTGTGGAATTCATTGGGTGAGATCTACCAAGCCAAGAGTATGGTAAATAAACTTTATTTAAAAAGGAAGTTGTTTTCTTTGAAAATGAAAGAGGGTGAGTCGGTTGTAGAGCATTTAAATTATTTTAATTTATTGGTGAGTCATCTTGATTTAGTAGATGTTGAGGTTAGTGAGGAAGATAAATGTATCTTACTTCTTTGTTCTTTACCTGAGTCTTGGGAGAATGTTATCCTTGCTATCATTGCAAACCTTGCAGATCTGAAGTTGGATGCTCTTGTTTCAGTGCTACTGTCACAAGAATTGAGGAAGAAGAGTTCAGATAGTTCAGGGAATGCTCTCAGTATCAGGGGAAGGTCTAAGGAAAGGGGACCTAAAGGAGATCAGAAAGGGGCTAAGGACAAGTCCAAGGGTTGGTCTAAGACTCCTAGTAAAAAGAACAGAGTTAAGTGTTGGAACTGCGGTAAAAGGGGACACGTGAAGGAGTGCAGAAATCCCAAGAAATAGTGGAAGAGTGCTTCGGATAAGCCCTCGAATGCAGGTGAAGAAGTTTTACTTTCTGCATGTAATCTTGTTTCTAATGATCACTGGTTGGTTGACTCAAGATGCTCGTTTCATATGACCCCGCATAAGGAATGGTTCTCCTCATATGAAGAATATGATGGAGGTAATATCTACCTTGGTGACAACTCTTCATATCCAATTGTCAAGAAAGGAAAGGTATTGTTGTGTTTCAGTGATGGGAGGATTAAAACCCTCCCTGGTGTTTTGCATGTTCCTAGATTAGCTAGAAATCTAATTTTAGTTTCAAAGTTGAATGATTTGGGAATGCATGTGACATTTGACAAGCATGGTTGCAAATTGGTGAGAGGTAACTTGGTGGTAGCGAATGGGAAGAGATTCAGGAACTTGTTTAAGCTTGAAGCCACTACAGTTTGTAATGCCTCTTATGTTTCTAAGGCTTCTAAAAACACATGTATGTTGTGGCACCGCAGATTGGGCCACACAAGTAATAATGTACTAAAAACTATTAAGAATAAAGAATTATTGGACGGTTTCTCTTATTCTAATGAGCACTTTGATTTCTGTGAGCATTGTGTGTTTGGTAAACAAAATAGAAAATCATTTCCTTCAGGAAGCAATTGAGCAAAAGAGAAATTAGAGATTATTCATACGGATGTGTTTGGACCTATGGATAATGAATCTATTGGAAAATCTTGTTATTTTGTTACCTTCATTGATGATGTATCCAGATATACATGGATTTATTTTATGAAACATAAATCTAAAGTTTTCACTAAGTTTAAGGAATTCAAAGTCTTAGTAGAGAACCAATCAAGTTTAAAGATAAAAATATTAAGATCTGACAAGGGAGGGGAATATTTCTCTAAGGAATTTGATGAGTTTTGCAAGCATGCGGGTATAATCAGACAAAAGACAATTCCGTATACACCACAGCAGAATGGTGTTGCAGAAAGGATGAACTGAATAATTATGGAAAGGGCCAGAAGTATGCTTAGTGATGCACAGTTGGACAAATTCTTTTGGGTAGAGGCTATGTGCACTACTTGCTACTTGATAAATAGATCTCCTTGTAAGGCTCTTGATTCGACATCTTATGAAGTGTGGACAGGTAAGAAACCTTCTGTTTCACATTTAATGGTTTTTGGATGTGAGGCTTTTGTTCATGTGCCTAATGAAAAGTGATCTAAGTTGGCTCCAAAAGTTGAAGAGTGTACATTCATTGGATATGGTGATAATGTGAAGGGTTATAAGTTTTGGAATCCACTAACCCGCAAGATTATCTTTTCTAGAGATGTTATTTTTAGGGAACTTAGAGCTATTTCTGAACCTTAGCAGCCAAAAGAGAAAGAAGAAAAGGTAAAGAAGGTGCACTTTGATTTAGAGCAGCAAGATGCACCTTAGGAAGAATAGAATGATGGATTGGGGGGTGAAGAAGAAGAAGAAGATTCGAGTAGTTCTAATGAATATGAGTCTATTGTTACAGAATGTTACATCCCTCTTTTTGGAAACAATTACGCTATTTACTTTCTTGCAAATTTCAGTAATTTAATATGTTGTGGACGACATGGAAACTGACAATTTATTTTACAAAGTTGTTATATGAAAATTTGGAATCTATTGATTACGATCAATGTGATATTGTAGACTAAATGTCCTTTATGTTAAGTGAAATGATGTTTTGGATATATTATGATGTGATTTCGAATGTAGGTGCTTTGACCACAAAATTGTATGTGAGACTGTCGTTGCAGGAACAGGTGGACCGTGTTCGACGGGAAGAGAAAGTATCTTTGAGAGAGAGTATAGACTCTGGAAATTAACCATGGGTGTTTGTTAATGAGAACGCCAAATAGGTAGATAACCTTGAAGCCATTATTATAGTCTTGTTGTTCGACTTGGGTAGTTTAAGACTAGATGTCGACATCTGGTGATAAGGTGTAAACATCCTTTTCGTAAATCGTCTTATAGAATCTTGGAATTGACGATGTTGTCGTAAGTCCACCCAAGCAAGTCGACTTATATAGACGTTTATTATCTCATTTATAAGTAATTAAATAGACCCTCTTGTGGCAAACTGTGGATCACATCTCATAGTCAAAGGATGCGAGAAGTCGTTTTGAGCGTCTAACGATGTAGGAAACTTGTTTGCGTTACGACCAATCCGTCGTGATTGTCGTAAAATGCGTCAAACTTGTGTTGTGAATTATTCTTTCTGGAAATCGACGAATGTCGAAATTGAAGCCATAGCATGTAATAATTTGTTTTGGTCATTGTTTAGCTTGAGCCTTTTTCTTCTAGCTTTGACTGCGAGTTGTTGTCAATCTAACCTTGAGTTTTCTTAATAAGATGGTCCTTGTCTCTTTTTCCTTTTCAACCAAAACGATGCTCTGGCCATTTCCTAACCACCGCCGTGTCGAGCTTAACTCCACAATACATCTTTTAGTGGCTCTTGATTGAATTAGATGCCTTAGTATTTGAGTGAAGGTGGGGTTGCTTTATCCATTTACAAGCCACGTCGCCATAAGAGCCACCACCTTTTTAATGGTCGTAAAAAGTGGGAAGTCACGTTTAAAGTCAATTAGGTCGACCCTTGTGGATAGGCATGTGACGGTTTTTGGTCACATTGCACTATCTTCTTTCTTCATGGACGTTTGACCCAGTGAGAGTTGATGGTTAGATTTTGAAACCATAATTAGAAGTTAGTCCTTTTCCTTCGCCGTGTTGTGACGAAATTATGCCGTGGTTAATAAGTTTAAACTGTCAATTAATGCGGAGGCTCCATCATCTAGGAGGGTGGAGAGGTATCGAGTGGCGGTTGTAGAGAAACAAAAAGAAAGACCACCGTTATGGGAGTTTTGGCTGCGCAGTGCTAGGAAGGAATAGGTAGTCGTTAGAAGTAGATGGGCGAGTAAATGAGATCACTCCGTCATGGAGGGGTCAGCTAACTGGCAGAATAAGAAACGGCAGAGGATGAGGGAGGTTAAGCGTGGAGTGAAGGGAGTGGGTCGTTGTGTTAAGGTAGAGTGATTGTGTAGTGGGAGGAAGTGGAGAAGTAGAAGGAAAAACCGCGAAGAGGTGAGGGTAATCGGAGAGAGTGAACGGTTTCGGAGAGAGGGGTTTCTGAGTAGTGATCGGGCAGTGAGGAGTAGAGTGGGGAGTAGACCGTCGTTGCTAGAGGAGATCAAAGAGAGTTGTGGAGAACGCAGGAAAGGCTATCTATTTCCTTCGACGTGGGTGATAGGAGGCAGGGTGAGGGGTTTGAGAAAAGAAAGAGAGTTGGAAAAGATATTCCTTCATCAGGGAAGAGAAATAGAGGGTATTCTATCGTTGTTTAGAGTGGGAACAGCAGATATATCCATGGAAACCTCTTCGTCGTGTCGGCAGCGAGGTCTATCATCCAAGAGCGAAACTCTACAAGTATATCGCCAAGTTCTATCCTTTTCCTTTGCGCAGTCTATGCGCTTTATTTATGCTTTGTTCTGGCAGCGCTTTGTGTGATTCTTGCAGTGTAGAGATTAATGCATATAACGTTTTTCTTCTTTAAGCTTTGGGTGAGGGTTGTCCTCAATGCGAATGATAGTTTCTGAGTAGGAATCATTCGGCCCTACGCCACTGTGTAGGAGTATTTGCTTAGTTTGACCACTGTCCGACGTAGGTTGAATGCATTGTATAGCCTGTGGATTTGTTATCACTGGTTGTGTATGTATTGTGCTCTACATTATAGAAGTTAGTGAAAACAATGCGTTCTTCAATATATAAAGAATGGAGTTTGACTACTCAGAGTTTGTAATCTTAGCCATCATGAACACTGCCCTTGCAATGATGGAAACCAGGTTCACATTTGTAAACACCACGGTAGTTGCATGTAGGAAGTAAGACGAGAACAATAATCAGAATACGAAGGATAACTTTGTGGTATTTTGATACAAACCCAAAGCTATATGCCTGCTATGAGAACGCCCTCGTATGCATGTTATTAATGGTCGTAATGCATTGCTTTCATTTACCTTTGGCAAGCATTTTACATGACTGTGTTTCTATCTCAAAAACATCTCTGAATATGTGAAATATTTCCTCTCTTTGTTTGACGCCTGATGTCCACACTCGACAACTTTTATGGCTTAGGAAACCCGAAAACAAGACATTAAAAGTCAACAAATGCTTTTATCTAATTTCTTATTAGGTTTAGACTTTCAAATAAAGGTCGACATATAAGCTTGATCATCTCTAGTGTCTTAGAGAGATTCCAAATCCTTTATTAACCTTATTATTTAATTCTTGCTTCATTGAACCTCGTAAAACTATTTATTTTGGTAAGAGCTGTGAAGTTGTAGGTTAAGTAGTTATTCTCGGTTAAAAGCCGTCATGGGTTGGAAATAAACAATAGGGTGGGAAAAACCCACACTTGGGTCTAGATTACGTTGCATGCAATGATTCTAGTATAGTTTTATTTTGTAGACCTTATGAGTCTAAAATCCTAAAATTCTGGGATAACGGGAAGTTGTTTTAGATACTTGAGTATGTTGTACAAAATTGGGAATCGAGTAAACAAGTATGAAACCACTTAGGAGTGGGTGTTATTAAACAATGTTTTTACATGAAAATGGGATTATGAAACTATGAACTTAGGATTAGAGTAAATATTGCGCCATGCGCTAATACAGGAGAAAATCCTAAACCCTTGAGATCATCAAGGTCGTCTATTTGTTCAAACTTTACAAATAGGAAACTGTAGGATTTTGATCTATTCAAGTCGAGTAGGGTGGGTGAACCAAGTTCATGCATTCATAGAACACTATTTAAAAACAAATCCTTTGGCCAAGGTGGTGTACTATCGTCAAGTGCATCGAACGTTCACTGTAACTAGATGGCGTTTCTTGTGGAGTGTCATACATGACTAGAGGGTATCTAGGGATCTGCACGATAACAAGACACGTAAGTTACAACACCAGAGCTCAGATGGTAAACACTGATGGTTATCCTAAGTCTATCCTCTTGAGTAGGGTAGGGCCACTTCTAGTTAGGAAAGAGTGCGGGAGACCGACAGTCTGTGGTTGGAGGTTAAGCTCCTTGAAGATACTTTCTCTTCCAAAAACTGAGGATTGCCGAGTCTTGAATGTGATGGGTCGACAATCGAGATGCATGTTAATGGTATGTTTCCAATATTTATTTGTTTCAAGAAAATTTCATATTGTTAGAAAACAAAATGTTTAATGAATATCATTTCTTTCAGTTTTATGAAAATGAGATCATGTTTATGATAAAATGAAAAATGTCGTAATGGGTTATAGATAAGTTTCTTTTGTATTTGAATACCTAATTAAAAAAAAATTACCTTTGTAAAAACCTAGTTTTCTTGTCAATTCGGATTTGGATGTTACACAGAAGAAGTTGGTGCAGATGATCATGCAGAAGAACGAGTAGAGTCTCTTACTCCACCCTTAAGGAGATCCACAAGAGAATGGAATCCAATTGACAGGTTGATGATTCTATATTGGTTATTGCTTTGTATGTTGATGACATGTTTTTCAGCAATACTAAGGGTATGATCAGTGAGCTTAAAGCCCAACTTTTAGGTGCATTTGAGATAAAGGATCTTGGTGTTGCAAGGTATATTTTGGGAATGGAGATTAGGAGGGACAGAGTTAACAGAAAGCTTTGGTTGTCACAAAGTAAGTATGTGAATACTATTTTGCAGAGGTTTATTTTGCAAGACTGTAACCCAGTTAGAGTTCCTTTACCCATTGGTACTAAGCTTTCATTAGATATGTGTCCAAAGACTGAGGATGATCTTGAGGATATGTCTAATATGCCATATGCTAGTGATGTAGGGAGTTTGATGTATGCAATGGTTTGCACTAGACCAGATATTGCCCAAGCAGTGGGAGTTTTGAGCAGATTTATGTCTAACCCTAGTAGACAGCATTGGAACTATGTGAAAACGGTGTTTAAATATCTTGTAGGTACTCTTGATCGTTGTTTGGTTTATTCTGGTACTAATAGTGCTAATAAATCTTTGGATATACAAGGTTTTGTTGATGCAGATTGGGCAGGTGACTTAGACAGTCGAAGGTCCACTAGTGGCTATGTGTTTACTCTGTTTGGAGGAGCAGTGAGTTGGATGAGTAAGAGGCAGCCCACAGTTGCTTTCTCCACCATAGAAGAAGAGTATATGGCTGCTACTCATGTCTCTAAGGAGGAAGTTTGGTTGAAGAGACTATGTACAGGTATTGGATTTGATTGCAGGATCATTCAGATTGGTTGTGACAGCCAGAGTGCTATTTGTTTGGCCAAGAATCCCATGTATCATGCTCGGACTAAGCATGTTGATGCTCAGTATCACTTTGTTCGAGAGTTGGTTACAAATGGAGAGATTGAGCTTAAGAAGATAGACACTCAAGAGAATGTTACAGATTCATTGACCAAGCCTATGAGAACAAAGAAATTTGTATGGTGCAGAGAGGCCATGGGCCTTGTTTCTAGTGCCTAATTAATTTTCATTTGATTTCCTATGGGTTGATTTACAATGTATAATGTCAAGTGGGAGAATGTTGGGATAAGGTGCCATTAACCTTGTAAATCCCAATATTGTATTTATTCCATTTATTATATGTAATTTGTAATTATCCATGAGGAGATGTACTAGTTTCATCGGCAGAAGTAAAAATTATTTACTGTCCACAGTAATTACAGAGTTATTGCACGGTAAGTCCTAGAGTTATCAGTGGTAGTTACGAGATGTCATTTACTATGGTAAATGGTAATTGGTCAAAGTGGGGTGCACATGTGGATGAATAATCTATTTTTAGTGTTATGACGCACGTCATAGATGCTGTAAGGTGTAAGAGATTCTATGACAACTATAAGTTGTCATAAGAATCTATGACACTTATAATAGCATATGACGCGTCATAAGATGTTGTAAGTGGCTATTTTTGGCCCCAAGGCGTTCAAGCTTGCATGGGCACATTTTTCCAAGTGTAGGATGCATGTATGACAGCATTTATGACCCCGTAAGAGCCTATTCTTGGCCATGGACGCCCAAGGTTACATTGTTGACTCTTGACAAGTGTTATGGGCTTGTAAGAAGTCATTTAATGTCTTGAGGTTGTGTAAATTCTATATAAACCATAGCATAGTAGATGGGATGCATAACAGTTTACAGGTACCCAGGTTATGCCGGAGTGAAGGTTGAAGGACAAAGGAAGTGAATGTATTTGTAATCTCCTTTTGTGAAGATAATACAACTTGGCCTCTTTTCTTGGTGGAGTTTTTTACTCGCAAGCATTTTCTCCACGTTAAACACTTGTGTTATGTGCTTCATTCTGCTTCTGGTGTATTTTTGTATTGTGGCTTTTATGTTTTGATTACAATCTCCATTGTTAATAGCACACAGTTAAAGACTGCTGAAATTTATTCGAATCAGATTTCCATTAAAGTAGTGTTGCTTTCATTTCTAACAAAGATCACCACACATAATATTTTAAGAGAAGGTTATTGGTGGTCAACAATGTTTAAAGATGTGGCAATTATGGTAAGGAGATGTGATATATGCCAAAGATTTTTCAAGTAAGTTGAAGTTTTCAAGTATACTCCCTCTTACATCTAGTTGAGATACCAAGTAATGGTTATAGATGGATACTTGTAGCAACCAACTATTTCACCAAGTGGGTTGAGGTGATCCCTACAAGGAATGCCACTATAAAGGTGGTAGTTGATTTTTTGTTGAAGAATGTAATAACAAGATTTAGTGTGCCAACAAGACTAGTGGCTGATAATTCCATGTGTTTCAAATCTATTAAACTATCAAACATGTACACCAGATATGGGATCAACTTAACCTTCTCATCACCTTATCATCCTAAAGGTAATGGATAAATAAAATCCAACAATAAAAGTCTTATGAAGATTATCAAGAGGGAATTAGATGTCAATAAGAAAGGATGGGGTGATAAATTAAGGTTTGTGGTGTGGATAGAAAGAATTACTTACAAGAAGTCCATTGGCAGAAGTCCTTATGAATTATTTTATGGAACAGAAGTTAGGATGCCAATTAGTTTAGAATTGTCGGCATACAAGTTGCTATAGTAAATTGGTGAGGAAGAGGATAGTGTAATTTCTTAAAGAATGCATGAATTGAAAAACTTATATGAGAATAGTAGGATTGTACATTAAAGAGTGTTGGCACAGTAATATAAAATTAACTATTATATGAAAAAAAAGGTAATTCAAAAATATTTTCATCTTGGAAACTTGGTCCTCATATGGAATGTGAGGTCAAAGGACAAAGGAAAGCATGGTAAAATTGATGCCTTATGGATTGGTCCATATCAAATTGATGATAAGTGTGGTCAAGGCACATTCTTTGTTAGCAGTTTAAAAAGTGGTCTTATGGAGTTTCCAATCCATCGCCAACATCTTAAGCATTACTTCTCCTAACTAGTAAGGTATTTAGGTGTTGCAAATTTTTTATCTTGTTGTGTTGTGTTGTACAACCACTATCCTCATTGATTATGGTGAAGCATCATTGTATGACATCCTTTTTGGTCAATTTTGTGTTCTAACTTGTCCCTCACAAGTGTTTTTTGTGGTCTACTCCTAGATATTTGGTTGTGGAACTTCTTGTTGCATCCATTTTAGATGCACATCCCCAACTAGAGGAAATGTTGGCCTACATCCAAACTCTTGACTAATTATATTGCTTTTTCTCTTTGAGCTATCTTTATGCTAACTTAAATCCATGTTATAGGTCTTTTTTTGCCATATTGTTTGTTGCAAGCTTTGAAGTTGTGTTATCTTTCACCGGGGGTGCTTCCTAGTGGATTGTTTTGTTCTCCCTACTTGCATACCTATGCCTTGTGGTGCCTTGTTTCATCTTGTGGTGTCCCATGGTGCCTCATTGTGTTTCCCTATCACTTGCCCTTGCTCACTTTCGATACCACATATGCTCCTAACTTATTTGTTTTTACTAAAAAGGGATTATTATTCATATGTTTACCCTTATTATTCTTTATGTGGTGAACCTTCTTACATACGGTGGTCTCTTCAAGCTTGTGATGATCACACATGCTCTTGTAAGTGTAATTCTACATCTTGTTGTGGCTTCCCTTTGATCTCATTGGTCCTTTATGGTAGTGGTTTCAATTCACCTTGGTGGTGGTTCTTGTTTGCCTTGTGGTTGGTTTGGCCCACTTGTGGTGGCTTGCCTTGTTCTTAACAACACTCGGATGTTTTATGATGTATACTTATGGTGTGGTAGTTGCCATATTCTTTTGAGGGCTAGTTCTTTGTGTGGTTATGTTCTCTCTTTTCTTTACAGTGTGTCTCTTCACCTTTGTGGTGAGTTCCAACTTGTTTGTGGTTGGTTCTTCATATCTATGGTGGTTCTACTCTATGTATCATGCTCATTCCCTTCTATGGTAGCCACCTATGCTTCGTCTTGGTTGTGGGTGCTCTTATGGTGACCATTATCACTCATGTGATGGTTATCTCTAGACTTGAATGAATTTCTCATAAATATTTGGTGGATTGTGTTGGGTATTAGTTGTGCGATTGTGGTAGTTATTCCTATAGTGTCCTCTTAGTTCTTGTTTCTCCATGTGCATATGTTTGTGCTAGTGTGGCATGCATATTATCCTTGTGCTCATTTCTCAAGTTGTCCACATAATTTCTAATGATGAAACTCATGGTAGTAAATATTTACGGGTTGGTGGTTGTTGGTGGTTGTATCATTATGGTGTTTCTTCTCTATGCTTGTTAGGCACTAGTTGTTGGTGGTGGGGCTCGAGGAGGTCTTCTATCTCTACACTTTGGTCAATCGATTGGTGTGTGGCCTGATCTTCTCTATCTATGGTTTTTTCATGCATTTATTACATGACAGAGGGTTTATTGGAGATGGGATGGTTGTGATTGATCTCATGGCTCAATGAAAGATAATTTTTCTCTTTGCCTTACTAAGATTCCAAGTGGATTTCTTTCCTTCAAGGCATTGATCTTCTATTGTGTGGATCTTTTGGTGCCTTGATGGTGATTGGACCTATGTTTGAATTCCTTCCATGTCTCTCATGGTCATTGAAATGTTTGAAGGTGCTATATATGCACTATTATTTTGGTGTATTAGTGTTGGTTGTTGAGCCAATTTTTTGGTCACATAGCTATCTCAAGATGTTATAGGGCATCAAGGGATACAAGTTTGGTCTATTTGGGGACAAGATACACATTATAATTCATAGGAAGTTCATTTCATGAACATAGTGCATGTAAATGTTATGTCTCCATGGTAGTCTATAACTATTCAAGGTTGCTTGAACCTAGTTGTGGATCCTCTCTTTCCACACTTATTGGTACAAATGTAATAGAAGTTAGATGAATGTGTGACAGCTCCTAATTTAAATTGCAAACTATTTTTACAAGTCTTTCTTATGTTTCATGTGGGTAGTTTCAACATTGAGATTGGATTATTAAGTATGTCTATTTACATGAAGTGTTATCTTTGATTTGTATGCTTGTGCACATCTGGTTTCATTATGCTCTGTAAGTGTATCCTCTTCTTCCTTACATGATTATGACTCAATTGCCCAATGGAGTAGGCATCGATCTGACTGGTGAAGGTCCAAACATTTCTCAATTTAATCATTTCTTTACCCTTGTTAGTTTAGGAGTATATTAGAGTCCTACATGCTCTCGTGATCAAATATTATGACTCGGGGAACATCTTAAGTGATTGCTAATTGCATAGATAGTTTTAAAATTATGATATGCATGCCTACACCTTGCCATTGTGTATGAAAAGGAATCATTTGTGGGAATATTGTGATGTTATTTTTGGGGTGTATATGCAAGGTTGTATTTATGATATTAATAAGAGGTCTTACATGCAGCTAGTTAGTCTTTGGCCTAGTGACAAATCTTGGGGTCAAGCATACATTGGGTATAGTTGCAATAAGTTTAGCCTTGTTCCATCATATTTGATAGATGTTTTGTTGAGGATACCTCTAGGAAATACCCTCACATGTTTTACTAAGCCCAAAGATGAATATGATCCTACCCACTCATAATCATTGGTCCATTCATGTTGCAATCTAATCATAAGTGTTGCCCATCACCTATGTTGACACTCCATGGTCTTAGGTGTTGGAACAGGCCTTTAGGGATTTGGAGCTACATGTCTAAGCACCAACAACATCCATAATGGTTTTCACTCTAGTGTTTTCATTACAACCATTATAGTTGTAGGATCTAAGGCACTGAAATAAGAGTTCAAGATGGCTACATCAGGGGGGCATAACAAAAAAATGAGTCTATTCAACATATTTTAAAATTTGAGATTAAAATATTGAATAGACTTATTGAGTATCTATTTGGTGCTTTAAATTTGTTCAAAGGAAACATGTGGATGGATAAGCTTTGCAAACTATTGCATGAAAATATCCTTCAATTCCATCCATGAATGAGTAGATTCAAGGTCAAGGGTGAGGTACTAGGAGGATGCCTCATCTTGTAGCATAGAAACAGATAATTTGCAAGTGACATCTTCATGCATAATATCCAATAGAATCAAATGGTCTTCAAATATTTTGATGTACTTTTATGCATTCCATCTACCATGGGTAAAAATCTTAGCAGAAGTTTAAAATCCTTGGGAACATCATGTAAATCCACAATAACATCAATGGGGTAGTTCCTAAGCCACGAAATAGCCATGATATCAAAAACATAGTATAGAATAAAAACATTAAACAATATGAATAGCCCTCCTTCTAGCATCATTATGTTGGCCAGTCAAATCAAACAATCAAGATGTGATGCCCTCTAGAACCAATATGCTATCCATGCAAAGGACTCACCAACATTAGGAGGAATCAAGAGATACCTCCTCTCTTGAAAGGAGATTGAGAAGATCTCCCTAAGGTTTAAAATTACTAGGTCTTGGCTATGCTAAGATGACCTAGAGTCTAAGGTCCTATTGTTTTACAAGGAGTTATGGTGATTGATTATTATTTTTGGGTTGACTGTACAGTCTAGTTAGTTTTCCCTTACAAAAATATAGCCATGCATAAAGATGATATATTTTGATACAAATAGAAACGTTGAATGCTCACGTAGTAGGATACAACAATGGAGTAAAACCTAAAAACTAATCTAAACCTAAACTATTCATATTCTAATAAAAGGATTAAAAAAGAGAAAAGGATAAAGGGAGAGAGGGAGAGAGGGAAAAGGAAAAGGAAAGGGAAATGGAAAGGAAGAAGAGAAAAAGAAGGATAAAAAAGGATAATTTATCAATCAGAAGGGCAACCATTGACTTCCAAGCCTCCTCTACAAACAAACACAAGAAAAATTGTTCAAACAACCATTCATACCAGCTTAATATAAAGGTAAGAGTGATGGAATCATCTAAGGAAAATGAAATGACTATTTTGCAAGAAAAAGTAACCACCATATACATCTGCATATTAAAATATGGTATTTAGAGAAACATATAAAAAATGATTATATTTGAAAATGAAACAGAGATAGTAGAAAGCAAACACCATTAGGTCATGTGTAGATTGAAACTAACAAATTCATTTTCAAATATACATTAAGTCTCAAAAAAATATGTTTACAAAGAAATACTCAATTAAACTACAATGATCCCTTCTATTTTAGTTGACTTGACTTGACAAATTGGGATACTCTCCACCAGTTAGTTGCATAGAAGATACACAATTCCCAAGTTTCCTAACTTGGCTCCAAGCTAGATACGTCCAACCCGATAATGAAAATCAAAGAAGTATTTAAAGACCCAATTGATACAAGATACAATAAATTACATCCCTCTAAGTTAGTGGCAATCATTAATGTTTCATATTCTATATAATTATAATTTGGTGCCAAGATGAACTTGATTATTTAATATGCTATACATTTTCACATGCATCTCATTCAGTTGAGTATATCAAGAAGATTTTACATTTACAAGAGATCTCTAATAACATAAGGATTGTCTCTTATCACTTCATTGTCATGCCTCTTTAAATCTTTAGAATTTAGGATGTACTTGACCACCACAAATTTTACTATTGTAGGTGTTACTAATCAGTCTTGTTCAATCTTGAGGAAATTTTGATTTGTCCTTGATTTCATTGCCTTAAGACACCTACAAACATCAAAATGGAATGACATTCTTTTTTTATCGATAAAATGGAATGAGATTCTTGATAAATTATTACTAAAGCAATTTAAATTTTCTTTATTTCACTTAAGAACTCTAATTTAAATTCCTCAATGTTAAGAAAAACAACCATCATATTCTTCTATGGGGCTAATCCTTTGTGTCAAGCTCATCAAATGTTCATGATGGCATGATTATGAACTTTGGGTCATGAGAGATGTTTAGGTTAAGCCACGTTATTCATTAGAAATAGGCCATGGAATAAATTTTATATCATAGATTGGGTGTCAAGTTCATTTAGATCTAGATACAAATGGCAGGGTAAGACACAAACATGGGTGCAAGGCATATGGACTCAAGAATATATTTATAGATGGACATGAGGCAAGATTAAACTAGGCATATAGGCACTCTTGCATTCACAAGAGACTTATACTTGAAATCCATAACATTTTTAGATATGAGAAAGAGAATAAATCATGTCATAAAAGCTCTCTCAGGTCTGCCAAAACACATAGAACTTGAAAGCTTGGCATAACCAAATGCAATACCTCCTGCTCAATCGAAATACATAAGGATTTTGGGGTTTAGGGGATGCTTGGAAATGAAAATTTTCATTCAGACATGAGTTGTTGAGTAAATCAATATTTAATAGAATTTTGGATCTAAAGGATGAAAAAGTTGCTCTAGACATGAGAAGGTTAACACTGTGGACATGAAATCTTTGCTCAATTTTATAATTTATTCGCTAGGTTGGGTCTGGGGAAGTTTCATACATGAAATTATATTACCAATTAGATGTAAGAGAGTGAATGGAATTGGATTAATAACAACTCAAGTCTAGATATAGACAAGTCAATTTCAAAGACATGAATGAAACTGGGTGCAAGTGAACGAACATGCAATGTATGGGCAAGAAGAGATTCATGTGATAAGGAAAATTTTATGTAGCTTGGTCAAGAGCATGGTGTAGGATACAAAGGGAATAAATATTGAAACCTAAGGTTGATGCTCAAAGACTTAGATGTAAGATTAAACAAAGTCCTGACTGAAATTAGGAAGGCTAGAAGTTGAAACATGTGAGCATAAACCCAAATAAATAGAATAAGATCATGGGAGACATAGAAGAAGTTCATTGGTCTATAAATGTATGTCTTAAATTGGTTATTACTAGGACTCATGAATAAAAAACTAGAATACATAAAAGGGGTATTGTATGTAAAAGGTCTAGATTTAGATGCTACAAGCATTGGAGCTTAAAAAAAGGAGGGTGTCCCTAATTTTTCAAGAGAAAATTAAGGCATGTTGCACAAGTGACAACACACCCTTCAAGCATTCAAGTTAAAGGGAGATGTTATTTTTCTCTTCACAAATGACATTGTGACTACAACACCCACAATTTTAACCAATTGCCACGTACAATAAATCTAGTAATAATAACAAGGTACAAACCCAATTAAATGAGATTCCTACACATGTTTTTATTGTTCATAATCAAAACACAATTCTATTTTATTTAATATCTACATTACCCACAATGTTGCATATGTATAAGAGGACCTTTAGGCACTTGGTAAGGGTTAGTATTTTAGATTTGTAGAGATGGTTTTAAACTCCTATCTTACATATCAGACTACAACCTTGATGGATTGGATGATGTGGAAGGAAAACCTCTAGATTATATAATAGAATAATGTAAGAATATTTCTATGAACTATTGAGTAATTATTTGATAGTTATCGATAATTTGCTAATAATAGTAGGTGATTCTAAAATTCCATCCTTTCACAACAATTACTACTATCTAATTTGTTTGATTCTTTCCTGGGCTCAAAGTGGGTTTCTAAAATAAGGGGAAAAAATTCATCTCTAAGAGGAACTTTAGGCATTGTATGAAAGGGAAATGTCATTTATGCAATGGACTTAGACATGAATGAGTTGTGACTATAAGAAATCTTACTAAAACATTCACATTTCTTACCACACAACTTATTAAGTTTAAGAATTAGGACAAGGGCAAATAAATTATATAGAGAATTGAAAAATATTAAACAAAGAATTAGAACCCTACCTTTCAAGACTCACATTGTTGTCCCTCCCTGACTAATACCCTCTTGCTAGAATCCTATATCCAAATAATGTGCTAGGTTAGATTTTTTCACATGCAGTAAGTGGTTTCCTTTCAAGCAATCTAAGCATTGAGATTACGTTTAACACAACGTCAAATGGTTTTATCGTTTCAAAGATGGCAACATAATAAAATTAAACCATGAGTGAAAAGTTACAACTAGCAAATAGATATCCATGGTCAAAGCTTATAAAATGGCTAACAATGTGTGCTCGTGCCTAATGGAAAAGTTTATGATATTAACAACTGAAGGAAATGGAGATCAATGGGGACCCATGTGCCAATCAGGATAGTTAGTGCTTCCTACATGTACTAGATAAGAATTGTCAATTGTGATTTGCTTGGTGTTGACTTGGACCCCTCTTGGCTATGCATAGCTAAGTCACCTAAAGCTTGGAATGTGTTATGCCCATAACCTATAGTGCACATAGGGATATGTGTATCCAACTTGTGGCTAGCATAGCCCTATTAAGTTTTATGATCATTTATATAGTCTTATATAGGTAGTTAGGTTGGCCTAGGTGGCATGCATGGCATAAGTATGGTATATATAGGAGGTAGTGGTTAGTTTAAATTATCATCATATTGTGTATTTTATTTTTATTGAAGACTATTAGAGGTAGCCCCTTGAAGTGGCTTACTTTTGGACCTTACCCCCTTGAAGTGGCTTTTTTTGGATCGGTGAACGCTTTTGACTAGAGCTATGAACCGGTGAGGCCACAACACGAGGGACCTCATCCCCTGGCACGAATGCCTTGGCATGAACACTTTGGTAGGAACGTTTGCATTAACGCTGAAGGTTCAAACCCATGAGCTCATTGGCCCAACGAGGGCTTTAAGTTGTGAGCTCATTAGCCCAGTAGGGCCCTACTAGGATGCAAGGCCCACAAGCTCGTTGGCCCAATGAGACTCAAAGCTCACGAGCTCGTTGGCCTAACAGGGGTTTGAACCTTGGTGATCGCCACAACAACCATGTGACTTGACCATCAAACCATGCCCTTAACGGCCCTTGAAGTAGCTTATTATTATCTGTCGTTTGTAGCATATTTCCTATTATATTCTTCTCTTGTACAAAATATTTCATTACATATGATCAGTTGCTTGGGATTTGTGTTGATCATTAATTTTTAAAGTGCTACTAGGGGATAAAATTAAATTCATTGGACTTATTTAAATCCTATGATGTCTATTCAAATCTGATTTGGTTCAACTTTTATACTAATTCAATTGGTAGAGGCTCTATAAGGATCTTTTGAGTAACATGTTGAAGGATGTAGGGGATATATGAATATCAGGGTAGCTAGGAAGTAAATGAACATTGGACAATGCCCATGCTAGTTGTGAATTTTAAAAATAAGGATCTTCCCCTTTTCTGGAAGAAATTTGATTTAAGGAAATATATTGTTGAGTACAAAGTATAGAACCTTTTTAAAGAGGTTGTTGCAATAAATTTTATAGAAAAATATCTTGCAATGCTAGTGGCACCTGAACTAGATGTGCTTGCATCCTTAAGGAGGTTGGAAATCCAATTTCATTTGGAAAGCCCAAGTTGATGAGCAACTAAATTCCCTAATAGGATTTTGTTGAAGTTAGGGTTATTCTCTAAGCAAGTAATTGAAAGTATAGAATGTCTGTAGGAATAAAGTTTGATTTTCCTTGGTCTTGTTGAAGATCAGATTAATGCCCTTCAGTGCCTTCTATATATTGTAAAGTCAAATCAAGTTTTTTAGAGTTGGAAAAACTAGAGCATTAGAGTTCTTTTGTAGTAGGCAAGTCACTGTTAATTTTAGCAATTTTCTTTTGTTTTAGCGGTTTTTTCCAAACTGTGTTTAGATATCCTCAAAAAGTATTTTTGATTTATTTGAATTATAATAAATCAAAATCAATACCTTTATCATATATTCTGTGAGTTTGAAATATGTGAAACATAATATGCTCATTCTACATATAGAATATGGTAATTGCTCATGCTTCTCTCATTAGTTAAATTGTCACTTGAAGATTGCATCATCTGTGGTTCTTGATTGTACATTAGTTAGTCAAGCTGATATTGGTTTCCCCATTGATTTACTTCTCCTTACTGGATCAAATATTGCATTGAGATGATACAAGTTAAGTCCTCTCTCTCTCTTATTTTCTCATCTTTTGCATTTTCTTTGAAATCTGTTAAAGTAGGGATAGCTTAGTTTCTTTTAGTCAATTTTCTTTATAAGTAATCAAGGTTTATGCTCTATATTTAAAGTTTCTATCTCGTTTAGCTATAATTCTTCATGTTGGATGTTTGCAAGTAAATATGTTGAATCGATATAATAGAATAGGTCTTAACTCATGTATTTTTACTTTGTGAATCTCATTCCCTAATCTGAACTTACCTTGTCATGTATTTTTCTTTAGTTCAATAAACTTTTTTTATTAAAACAGTAATACATCAGCTTTTAAGTTACCCAAGCATAACAAGACCTAGTGACATAAACCTTAAGAAGAATTATCTCATTTAAAAAGAAATGAAGCAAATTTATACACACCCTAAATTGGTATGCCAAAAGACCCACCAACAAAAACCTTTAACACTACAACTAACCAGCAACAAATTCTTCCACTCCCATGTTCTGCTAGATCTTGACTGTACTAAGTTTCTTAGAAACTCCTTTAACAGACCACCACCCTCCTTTTTTACACCACACTACTATTATATATATACGCTTACTGTTTCTATATATATACGCTTACTGTTTCTATATATATACACTTACTGTTATTTTTATCCATTAGGGCTTATTGCCGAATCAATAAATTACTTTCCTTTCCGACAGTCCTAGAGTAAAGGTTATTAGAACAAGATCTTTATATCAGAACCCAAAAAATTAAAACAAGAGCTACTTTTCACATCTCATCATACTGCATCGTGAGGCTCACAAATTCCCATTCATCTATGCATATGCCAGATCAACTGCCCTATAGTGTGCAAATTCACGTCTAAACACAACCATCCATGCATGTAATGAATTCCTTTGATATAAAACACATCAAATTGGAAAATCAAAGAAAAGCCAACCCTGAAATGTCAATCATAATTTCTCTTATAACTTTCAATATCCAACAAGTTTTCTACATTTGTGTTTGAAACGTTTGGATAAAACTTTGTAGTGCTTTTTAACATCGAAGTTGTGATCCAATCTTCAGGATGATAAAGACAAAGCATAAGTTTTTCTCCACAACTCTTACCAAAAAAAACTAAAACAAAAATTGTTTCCTATCTGAACATACAAATTATCGCTGAAGTTTGGCCTCAATATACACTCTGCAAAACATGCTATGGAAACATTGCACTATTAACATCTCTTTACAAACTTCTGCTGATCTCTTCCTCTTCCGGGGACTCTTTGTCCATTGTTAGAAAATGGGTAGATTTGTTCTAAAACTGATGAAATCAAGACATAAATAATAATACTCCACCTGCCTAAACATGCTGATTTTTCTGTTGCTGTCTGTGGGGGTAAGATGCATTCCTCCTTTTACTAGGACCAGATGCAGGAACTCTTCTAGCCTTAGGCAACATATTCTCCACAGCAGATGCCCCAGAATGTTTCAGATTGCCGCTTAATCTGTCAATGGGTAAAAGCTCAGTCTTGTTCTTCTGTGCCTCAATGGAATCAACCCCAAGAAAAGAAACCCTAGAAGCCACAACTCCACAGTCCATATCTGATAACCATAATAATACCACCATGATCACAACGATGCTAAGCCTAGTCATAATTCCATACACCAGACTGAAACTCAAAAAAAACAATAAAATCAATCAATTAATCATTCAATGTGGTAGTAATGGTGATTGGGCCTCTTGAAAGAGATCCTCAGCCTAAACAACTTTAAGAGAAGATGTCATTATTCATCCATATAAATAGAAACAAAGGATTAGAACAAAATGCATTAAAAAATTGATGAATGATTGGTTTGGTTATATGTTTTGATTCAAGGTAAAGGAGAAGAGCATGGACCCGTAGATTAGTGTACTGTGCTTTGTATGTCTGCGCTGTCGGCCACAATATTTGGTCGACAAGGCAAACAGACTATAACTTTTGCCACCAATTAAGGTAACAAAACTGTGACCACTTCCTTAATATAGATAATGGAGCCATTTTTGTCTGAACAAAGGCAATTTAAAATAGTGGGAAGCCTTTTTGGGTTTGAACAGGAAAACTATTATAATTGAAGGCATGAGCGAATCCTGTAGTCATTGTCTGTTAAGATTGTGTTTGTGAAGTGTAATCTCCACTGTTGTTAAACAAGGGATGAAGCCTGCTGCAGGTATTATATAAATACTCTTCAAATGCTGTTTTCTGCAATGGACTGTCTATGAGAAATAGTAGCATCTGCAGCAACTCTTGGAAATCTACAACTAGACAAACCACTTAACAAAGATAAGTCCAAAAACATTTTCCATAATGGCTTAAATTATTTCATTTTGTAATCTTAAATTATAAGAATGGCTTCCATTTGCTCTCACTATGTAATCCTAATAACTTTATGGATTTTTTTTTTTTTCCAATGTTAAAGCCCACTTTAACATTTGAAAAAACTTTATGAAAGTTAATGTCAAACACGTATAGCTATGGACCCAAATTGTTGAGGATGAAACCGACTGTTTGGGACCTAGCAAGAAGTAGCATCAACATAAGGCCAAGTTTTGGCAATAATTATACTTGGTTTACCTACAAATGCAAAGAAATTATATAGAATGACACTTTATATTCAAATATTTCAGACAATTCAATTTTGTTTGTCGGTTTTTCATATTTTTATCTTTCTAAATTGATATGATTTTCACAATTATTCTTAAATATTATCTGTTTAATAGTCAAAGATAAATTTTGGTCAATATTTTTCTTGTTTTTATCTTTCTAAATGATATGATTTTCACAATTATTTTTAAATATTATCTCTTTAATAGTCAAAAATAAACTTTGGTCAATAAAAAAAAGATAACTATTTACCACTTTTAATATGGATGAAATGTAAATTTACTATTAACTATTTGAATAATATTTAATGAAATTATTTCGTTAATCTCCACAAAAAAAATAATTATTAATTTTTTCATAACATTAACTATTCATCTCATAGGCCGTTAAGGGCATGGTTCGGTGGTTAAGTCGCTTGGTTGTAGTGGCGGCCACCAAAGTTCAAACCCCCGCTGGGCCAACGAGCTCACAGGCTTTACGCCTTCACTGGGCCAACGAGCTCACGGGTTTGAAGTGTTCCTCCTTGGGGATGAGATCCCCCATGTTGTGGCCTCACCGGTTCATCGCTTCGGGCAAAAGTGTTAGTGTGGAGTTGGAGGGTGTGTCGCGCCAGCGTCACCGATTACGTTAAAAATTTTACTAGGCGCATTATCTTTTTTAAAAAAAAAATTAACTATTCATCCTATAGTTTTATCATTATAAATCAATGTCCATAACACAAATTTATTGTTTATATAATATGTGTTAATGATTGATAAAAGCATGAGAAGATTTAGTCTTCATTTTGTCCTTTATCAAGTTGGTTTATGGGTTTTAAAAGAATAAACATCCTGATTTTAAAATAATTTAAGTTTACATAGATTTAAACATATTGTTTATATAATGTGTGTTTATGATTGATAAAAGTACGAGAAGATTTAGTCTTCATTTTGTCCTTTATAAAGTTGGTTTATGGGTTTTAAAAGAATAAACATCCGGATTTTAAAATAATTTAAGTTTGAATAGATTTAATATGTTTAAGTTTAAATGGATTTTTAAAAATTAAATATTTTATAGAAGTTATTTTTAATAAATTTTGAAAATTTGGTTTAACAATCTTAATTTTCTAAGTCGTCCATGATTTTAAAAAGTTTACTTTAATGTAAAGTATATGTTATGATATTTTAAAGTTTATATAAATATTAAATAATAGTTATATATCATATTTGAAGATTGGAGTTAGTAAGATTATGAAGATGAATTGATATATTAATGATGAGTAGGAGTGATAATAGCAATAATAAGGTAGAAGTAGATGCAGAGGTTGTAGATGAAGAGGAGTTTTCCCAACAAAGAGGCTTGCTTATGGAGCACCTAGTGAAGAAGGATGTGATAGAAAGGACCAAGGGAAAGCTCTCGAGGACTAAAGTAGTTATTTCTAGTAGCACATTGTCCATCAAAACACCTATTTTGCATGGTTTTTTAAACTCTTCTAAAATTCTAGCCCCTAATGTTGTGGTTTCCAATCAAGCTAATGAGGATTCAATGAGCATTACCATTTATAAAGAGTGCAAAAACATTCACAATCCCTTCCATAGTTGTGTAGAGTACATTGTAAGCAACAAATCATTCAAAGCAATCCCAATCTCTCCCTACTTTTGATCAAATCGTGACTAGTTTTTCAACATCTTCTAGACTCTAACCTTGAAGGGGTAGGTTAGGGAGTAAGGATGACAGGCTTCTAAAAAATGATCATTTCTTCATATTCACAACCTAGGAATGAGTTGGAAAATGATGAGGAGATTCAATTTATTTTTATTTGGGGATGTTCTATTTATTCTAGCCAAAGAGGTGCCAGAACTATTTATTGACAATGACCATTTACAAACAATGGAAAGGGTGATTGGTTGTACTTTGGAGAATTATCTCAATGGATGAAATTAGTTTGGTGCAATATTTTTTATCCCTCTCCATCAATGTTGGAGAAAGGATTTTTATTGGTTCAATTTTAGATAGTTGAGGACAACAAATTTGTGTGGAACAATGGTCTTTGGTTCTTGGCAAGCATGATGTTTTTGCACGCTCTTAAACCCCTTTTTGATCGAACAATTGCTTCTATTACAAAAATTTTAATATGGATTCATTGAAGTACAACCTTCTATTGGTTAAAAGAGATCTTGGTGTGATTAAGAGATTAGTTGATAGAGTGGGTTATTTTTATTAGAATTGATGAGGAATTGAAGGTTTCTCAGATCAAATTTGTGAGGGCTTGTGTTATGGTAGATTAATTGATCCTATCTTCCATGTTGGATCAAGATCTTGTCTTCTTAGGGCACATGGATTTAATTCATCAATTTTGAATGGTTCTCTTCAAATGCTTATTATGTTTAATCAATTGGAGCACAAGTTGGTAGAGTGTCCCTCCAAGAATATTTTGGGCCTTTAGTCAGTTCAATTATAGATATGGTCTCAAAATTCTAGTAGCTTGGATGTTGACTTTGTGAAGAGCAACTATGAGGGGTCTCTATTGATCACCTTTCCCCTTCTTTTGGATTACAGTGCAATGAAGTGTGTGGTCAACTTGATAGAAGTGCCTCAATGTCTAAGCAATTAAATCCAATGGAAATCCCTTCTTCTGTGGTACATGAGGATGATTTTTCAAAGGAAGTTAAGGATAAGATTATATCCCCTTCATTGAGCTCTCCCAATGAATAAATAAAAGATTCTTTATTTTGTCAAAAGATGCTTTGTTTTTGTCAATAGATGCTTTCTTTTTGTCAAAAGATTCTTTCTTTTACTTTCTAAAAAATAATATATTTTAAAAACCTTACAACTTTATTAGAAAAGTTGGGTTAAACGTGAGTTAAAAATTATTAAAATATAATAAAAATATTTAAAATATTTATAGCAAGTTAGAAATTTTTGCTGATTTTCTCCATCTTTTTCTCCTTCCTTCCAATTTCTTTTTTTCATTTTTATTTTTTAATTTTTTCAATTTCTTTTTTGGTTTGATATTTTTGGTGATTTTCTCCATCTTTTTCTCCTTCCAACTATTTCCAATTTCTTTTTGGCTTTTTATTTTTAATTTTATCCAATTTCTTTTTTGGTTTTTTTTTTTTTTTCTAATTGGGTTTTTATTTTTATTTTTTTCCAATTTCTACTTTTGTTCTTTGATTTTCTCAGCTTTGCTCTTTCAACAGTTTTTAATTTCTTTTCTAGTTTTATTTTTTGATTTATTAAGTTTTATTTTTTATTTCTTTTTTGGTATTTTAATTATTTTTTTATAAATTTTAGTACGTAGAAAAAATGAGTGCAGCAGGGCTTAAATTTGACAGTCGACCTTGCCTGTCAAGCAATTTTTTTTTATGACAGTTATCTATTCAATGTTGCCTTTCAAATATAATGACACATCTTAATATAAGTAAGTTATATAAAAACCATATATATATATATATATATATATATATATATATATATATATATATATTATATATATATATATATATATATATATATATATATATATATATATATATATATATATATATATATATATCAGCATAATCCTATATAAATTTTGACAGTTTGTTCAAAATCTCTCCTTTCATATGATATAATCTTTTCTAAATTTTGATTGTATTTTATAGCAAAAATGCCTAAATACAGTTATACAACTGTCAAATTTAAGCCCTAGTGCTCTCATCCCCACACAGTTGTCCTTTCGGCGTAATAAAAAAACTCAGATAGAGTAATTGTGACTTTTTAAATTTTATTTTGCAGACTTTTTAATTTTTATTTATTTTTAGTCAATATTGCTGCACACAAAAAAATAAAAATTAAAGAAGTATCAATTGCAAATTTATTTATTTATTTTATATGTAGCCAAACTTGCTTAATTTTTTAATTTTTATTTATTAGTTGTCGCAACTCGTTTGATTTTATATATAATACAAAAATTGAAAAATTAAAAATTCATCTTCATCTCCAATATAATACAAAGATTTGGCGGTAAAAGTTTATATTTTAAATTTTTAATCTAAAATAAGAAAAAGACTAAAATTTAGCGAGTTAAAGTCTATATTTTAAAATATTTTAAATCTAAAACAAACAAAAAAAAGACTCAAATTTGGCAGGAAAATTTTTATTTTAAAAAATATTTTTATTTATTTTTATTCAACATTGTTGCACACATAAAATAAAAATTAAAGAAGTATTGAAATTTATTTATTATTTGTGGCAATGTGTTTATTTTATATATAATAAAAACATAAAATTTTAGAAATCTTTATTTCTATAAGTCATCTTAAAAAAATCCAATTCATAATAATAATAAAAAATTAGAAACATTTATTTCCATAAATCAACTTAAAAAACAAAAAAAAAATAGCTAACTCAATTTTAAAAAATAAAAAAAACAATAGAAACTTTTTTTTTATGGGTAAAAGGCGAAGCCATTAATATATAAAATCAGTAACAAAATTACAGCTATGTTCAGTGCAAGCACCGGTAGGAAAGAACAGAGTGAAGAAAACCTCCGGTCTAGCCAGGACTTTGCAATCCAGTACAAAGAGTTTAATTAAAAATCTTATACGGGGCAATGCCCAACAAGGATAACTCGTTTCTTACAAAATTTCAGAGATACAAGTTTAGTCATTGCCCTTGTCATGGGCCTTTCTTCTGGTAAAACCTTGTTGTATGTCTTCTTGGTTCTCCAGCCCCTGGGAAGTCTTCCTGGGCATCTATCATTAGACCAGCTGTCTTTTATCCGTGTGAGGAAGTTTCTTCTGCCCTACTCATAACAAAGTACCTGTCTTACCTGAATACACAGGACAAACTTCCAGCTCTTTTTCGCATGTTAGCTATACATGAAAGGAAATAAAATATATTTTCTAGCATAAACCTGTTAGATCACTTTAAACATTTGCTTAAGAGGAAAGAATGAAATACTTGCTCTTTTCAAGCTTATTAGAAGCGTCAACACATACTTGTCTTAATGTTAAAATCAAATCCGGTTGAGAATCCCAGACTTGTTGACTGATCAAATAAATATACCAACATCTCTCTCTCTCTCTCTCTCTCTCTCTCTCTCTCTCTCTCTCTCTCTCTCTCTCTCTCTCTCTCTCTCTCGCTCTCTCTCTCTCTCTCTCTCTCTCTCTCTCTCTCTCTCTCTCTCTCTCTCTCTCTCTCTCTCTCTCTCTCTCTCTCTCTCTCTCTCTCTCTCTCTCTCTCTCTCTCTCTCTCTCTCTCTCTCTCTCTCTCTCTCTCTCTCTCTCTCTCTCTCTCTCTCTCTCTCTCTCTCTCTCTCTCTCTCTCTCTCTCTCTCTCCTCTCTCTCTCTCTCTCTCTCTCTCTCTCTCTCTCTCTCTCTCTCTCTCTCTCTCTCTCTCTCTCTCTCTCTCTCTCTCTCTCTCTCTCTCTCTCTCTCTCTCTCTCTCTCTCTCTCTCTCTCTCTCTCTCTCTATATATATATATATACTTGAAAGAATGCAAATATATGTACCTAAATGTATGTATATGTATGTGATCAAACAGTTAACTAAATAATAATATTAAACCAAGAGAGTTTCCATTTGATCTCAACGATTCTATCCCACCAGAGAGAAAGTTATTGCATGTCAAATCATATCAGTTGTGTATCTCAAATGAGCAGACTTGAGTGCCAAAGATAACTCGAGGCCTCGTAATTACATTTTGAGTTCCCTGCCTTCTCACATGTCGATCGTGATTCAAGCTTAAACATTCCATCATTATTACTTGCCTATTCACAGATACAATCTCCTTCGATCTACATATCATTATTAAACATTTAAGGAGATCAAATCATACCTCAATCTCTTACTGCTTGGGTGCTGAGCCCGGAGCTAAGGGGAGCCGTGCAAGATTTGAAGATGAAATGACTTGAAAAACTTCAAAAACTCTTAAGTCCTGTATCTATATATATACATATATATAAGAGAAGAGAAAGGTGGTACCTTAGAAGCGTGTAAACAAGGTAGGAACTCGAGTTTAAGAAGACATGATTGATGCTACGTGCTCCCTTTAATACTTATTCAATGAATGAGACTATTCACAGGATAAATCTTATTTATAACACACCAGTTTCCACTTCCAGCCTTCCGATGTCATCTCAATTTTTAGTTATCTTTACAACAAAGGCCATCACTTGCGGAGGGATGGATACCCCTGTGTGGTTGGTAAGCACCAAGTGACAAATGGCCTTCCTAGGACCTGTTACTGTGCTCTGATTGCAATGAATGCTCCGTCAGTCTAATGAATTAATGGTAGGGGCCATTTGAATGCTTGTTGAAAGAAAGTTTATGGGAGAGGTGGAGAGGTATAGAGTTGATACCGACATCTCTTCTAGAGTGCTAGCCATGTTACTAGAGTTGGAGAATGACAAAGGAACAGCAGGCAGATGATGAGGGGCTTGTTCAATCCTGAACACTTAGGGGATTTGGAGGGAACCCTAGATACTGCTAGTGTCGGTGTTGGGATACCACGACCGAGGGATCTGAATTCTTTAGATGATCCTGATGCTATACTTAAGCTCTACCCTTTTATTTTAGATCTCAGGGGACCCAACCTCATGATGGTCAAAGAAAAGGCACAAATAGCCATAGGATTCATCCAGAGGGTCCTCAGTCTAGTGGAGGAAGAAGGTTTTGAGTGGGTTGCGGCTTTCAACCTTTAGTTGCTCGAGTATGATCGGGAGTAAGTTAAAGCAAGTCTAAAATTTATAATCTTTATGTAAGTTACCGAGCTGTAGGCTTATAAAGCTTCAAAATGGCTACTTTTTGAATATAGAAACAAAAGTGGTCCCTAAGTGGACAGGACAGTATAATCCGAGTAGATATTAAAAATAGACCCTACGAGGTCCCTAAATCTTCCTCTGCTATAGCAATTACTGACAGACTCTTAATTTTGTATTAAGCTAGAACTCAAATCTCTGACTCTGATAGAAATTTTAATTTTGGAAAGAAAGTATGATATTAGATTTGAGTAAAGATCTTGTTGGTATAATGGGAGGAATCAATAGTTAAGAATGCATGCCTAAACATTCCTTCATGGAGAAATAGAGTAGACAACATTCTTTATTGTTTCAAATAGAGTATAAAATGCTACATTAGGGCTAAGTTCTAAGTAAAGGCATCTGCCCCTTCGTTAGCTTCAAAATAAACGAACAGTATGCTTGTTAGAAGCTTCATCATGTCTATCTTTTGATTGTATAATCGAATGAAATAAAATCATTAAAGAAATCATAAAAGATCCTGAGAGGTCCCTTAATCTTTCTCTGTTGTAGTGTTTCTGACAGACTTTTTTATATATATCTAGAAACTGAAATTCCTGCTTCCGAGAAAACTTAAAGGTTTGGAACGAATATTAGTCGTTAGATCTTGTAAGTAACAAGTTCAGAAGACAAAGGTTCAAGGTTTCAAGAGTAGGTATAGGAGGCTGTGAGCTATCTAGTGCATCATAAATTCTTGTTTAGATAGATTAGTATTGTAATTACAATAGTTCTAAAGCGAACTGCCACCTGATACCATGAAATCTGATTCTAATTCTTAGCTATTTATATGAAGGGTCGCAAGTCTCTAACAAACTTCAAATCTTTAATTTGAAGTAATCTACTACTGCCTAGTCTGAGTTCATCCCAGTAAGTTAGTTGTTCTATCATATTCTAATGCTGTCTTGAGATTAGAAAGTCTACAGAAGCTCAGAATTGGTTCAAACTTCAAAGATTGTCATAATAACAAGTGAAGATCTAATTGGCTTAATGAGAAATAAACTGCCCTTCTCAATGTTTCAGATAGAATTTAGTATAGCTACCTTAGGGTTAAATTTAGTGGAAAGGCAGAAGCCATCAGCCCCTTTATTAGCCAGGGAGTCAACTCTGCTATTGCCCTCTCTGTAGATGTGATTAAATGTGCACCTTCTAAAAGAGGCAATGATGTCGAGGGCATTAGCCAGAAGGGAATTTAGTCTCCAATTAAGCATGCTCCCTTTTTGTAAGCCATTAATAACAATTGCAGAGTCTCTTCGACCTCTAATTTTTCTATTTTCAAATCCTTGCAGATTCTCAGACCTTCAATCAGGCAAATAATTCTATTGTGTTGTTTGTTGCTTCTTCTAGGGGCTTGGCAAAAGTTGCAATTTCTCTCCTTTTAGAATCATGGATTACACAACCTATACGTGCGACTCCCAGGTTGCCCCTAGACGCCCCATCAAAATTTAGCTTGAACTAGCCTTCTTTAGGAGGTTACCATTTACATTCATGTCTCCTATTGGTGGAGTTGTGGTTACCTGGTCCCACAAAGGAGGGCAGCTTTAGACCTTCCCATCTCCTGCGCATCTTTTGATCCCAGTGAGTCATAGCGTCTCTTTTTTGGAGTTATTTAGAACCCTACTGTTGACAATTTCTATGATAACGGCTTCAAACTTAGTAATCAGCTGCTCAAAGTCAATTTCCTATCTTTAAAGATTCTTCTATTTCTTTCTTTCTAAAGATCCCATAACATGATTGAAGGGGTAATTGTCCATAACATATGGTAAATGCTTTGTTTGTGAGTATCAAGCCAGCATTGTAACAGATTAGAATGTTATTAGGAAGGGTAGTAATCCATCCAGCTTATTGCTTAGCCAGTTCCAACATTTATTAGAAAATTGGCAATTGAGAAGAATATGGTATGTTGTTTCTTGATCTTTTTCGCATAGGGGGGCATCTGCTAAGCCCCTCATATCCCATCTTAGTGAACCTATCCGTGGTTAGAATTTTCTTCTATAGGGCCGTCCATGCAGACATCCCAGCTTTTGGGAGACAGTTCTTGTCCCAACATAGTCTCAGCGGAATCTCTGATTTTGGTCTAAGTTGTTGTTGGATTAAAATTTTATACCATCCTTAGTTTTATAGTTTCCTGATTTGGCCCCATCCCAAACTAATTTGTTAGTGTCTCCTTTGAGAGATACCTTCCTTTTGTTAAGGATGTCAAGTAGTTTCTTTTTTTCAATGTCCAGAATGTTCCTATTATCCAGGGATTTCCATTTCCATTCCTGATTCTCCCCTAGATTGGGGAAATCTATATAATCCTTTACATGTTTCCCCCATTGGGATTCTAGGATTCTTTTGGCATTTTCAAGGTTATCCGATCTACTTATCATCTCAAACCCCCCCAAGAGTCATCCAGAAAGTGCTTGTTTACCGTCACCAAGACTCCAAGTCAGTTTGTCCATTATGAGCTTTTTTGCAATCCATCATAAAATTCCAAAGGTGTGAGCCCTTAGGGGGGTTAGCCATTCTGAATAGGAAAGCTGGTTCCTCACCTCTAAGATATTTGTTTCTAAGGAATTTTAACCCACTTTAAATTAGGTTGCTGGTACATTTTCCATACAAGTTTAGCGCCTAAAGCCTTGCTCTGTTCCCTGATGTTTTTCAAACCCAAGCCACCTTCCTCTTTTGGTCTACAAATCTTGTCCCAAGATACAAGTGCCATTTTTTTTTATCCTCTGAACCTTGCCAAAGGAAATTTCTTAGGGTTTTATTGATTTCTTCACATTTTTCTGCTGGAAGATTCATACAGGATAATTGGTAATCAGGATAGTTGAGAGAACCGAGTTAACATTGTTACTTTACCTGCTGAGGATAGCCATTTGCCTTTCCTGACTCTTCTTTTTTCCTGATCTTAGAAGTGATATGATCCCAGAGATCACTAGTCTTGTTGCTTTTTCCCAAAGGAATGCCTAAATATTTACATGGCATTTCCCTCTTTTATAAGACATGATTCTACAAATTTCCCTTTCAGTTTCCAGGATCTGTATTGAAAAAGTAAATTGCTGATTTATAGCGTTAACCTCCTGTCCAGAGGCCCTACAGTAGGATTCTAGGATTTCTCTAAACACCTTAGCTTCTTCTATACTCCCCATACCGAAGAGCGTAGTATCATCTACAAACTGTTGATGAGTTGTTGGATCTACACCAGAAGTGATTTTGATTCCCTGGATCTTTCCTTCTTCCCTGGCCTTGGTGACCATTCTCCCTAAGACTTCTGCCATTATAATAAAGAGAAAAGGGGAGATAGGGTCCCTTGTCTTAATCCCCTGGATATACTAAAGAAACCTTTCAGGGTCCCATTGATCAAGACTGAGATCTTAGGGTTAGAAATGCATGCATAAATGAGGTTTATCCATTGTTTAGTAAAACCAAAAGATTCTAAGGTTTTACATAGGAAACACCAATCAACCTTGTCATAGGCTTTACTGATATCTAGTTTAATTAGCATACTAGGTTTTTTATTTTGCTGTATGGTGTGAATGGCTTCTTGGGTTGTAATAACTCCATCAAATATGGATCTTCCGGAACAAACCCTGTCTGCTCATCACTTATGATGTCAGGTAGAACTATCTAAATCCTATTGGCCAAGGTTTTAGTGAGGATTTTATAAATAGTATTACACAGAAAAATAGGCTGTAGATCCCCTAAGCTTTTTGGCTTTTCTTTTTTTGGAATGAGTGTGAGAAAAGTGTTATTTACTTCTTTTAGAATGCTGCCCGAATTTCTTGCCCCTTCTAATGCTTCGACTACTTCATCTCCTATGAAGTGCCAACATTTCTGGAAGAAGAAGGCTAGGAAGCCATCTGGTCCCGGAGCTTTATCTGGTTGTATTTGAGAGATCGCCAGTTCAACCTCAGTTTTGGTGAATTTACCATTGACATCTTTGTTTTGATCCTCTGAGATAATCCTTGGGATATCTTTCAATAAGGCTTGTTGGTGCAGCCAATTCGATCCCTCCTAATTATTAAGAATGTTTTCAAAATACCTAACCATTTCACATGCAATATGTTGAGGATCTTCGATCCAGACATTATTTGTATCTTTAATTTTGAAGATTCTATTTACATTTCTTCGTACTCTAGTGTTGTTATGAAAGAATTTAGTGTTCTTGTCTATAGCTTCCAGCCCAAGTCTCTCTGGACTTTTGGCGCCAAAAGATTTCCTCTTTAGCTAGGATATCTTCATATTTAGTTTTCAGTTGTTTTTCTTTTAAATACGACTCAGCATCCATGCCATTAGTTATTACACTTCTGTTAAGGTTTTCAAGTTCCCCTTCTAGCTTAGTTTGATCTCGAAGATATTACCAAAGTTAGTTTTGTTCCAACTAAGAAGCTTACATTTGATAGTTTCAGTTTGATACTAAACAAAAAAGCTTAGAGCTAGATATTTTGGTTTCTTTCCACCATTGTTCAATTAGGGTAAAAGGTTACTATCTTTGACCCACATCTTGTTTAAATTTAAAGGGACACCATTTGGGTTGGCAGTCTTCTAAGAAACTTAGCTGGATTGGGTAGTGATCAGAGCCTGAGTATGGTAAGAATCTCAGTCATCAGAATATAAGAGAGTTGAGCCCAATTACCCTTGAACATGAATCTATCAAGTTTTTCTACAATATTGCTAAAGCCTTTTCTTCTGTTATTCCATGTAAAGACTTCCTGAGCAGTTTTGATTTCCAATAAGTTGTTCTTCTGCACCCAATCTTTAAAATCATTTGCTATTGTGGATAACCTTATAGAACCTCCAATTTTTCTTTAGGATCTAGTATCACGTTGAAGTCTCCACCCAGAATACATGCTTGATCTTGTAAAGTATCCATGAATTGCTCTATTTCTGTCCAAACTAATCTCTTATCCTAGTTCTAGAAGGACCATAAATGTTAAGGAGAAAAAAGTGTAGGTTGCTTCTGATGCTTCTGACATTCCCCACCATCCAGTTCTTCTTACAAACTTATCACTGTAAATGACACCACTCTAGGATCCCAAATTACCCCAAGGCCTCTCGAAGCACCCTCTATTGGAACTCCAGTTAACTCCCATAATCCTAGATTCTTATTTAGAGTGTCTATCTCATCTTTATTGAGTTTAGTTTCTTGTATCATTAGTATATCTGGTTTTGTGTTGGTTATATAGTGTTTTATGATTCGCTATTTGTTAGGGGCATTGAGACCCCTAACATTCCAAGTATAGACTTTCATGCACCTCGGGAAGGCACTTCCCCTTCCCTATATTAAATAATGTGGTGATCTTAGTCTGATTAGTCACCTCGCCTGCTTTCTCACCTTAGTTCCAGTAGTGATTTCCTACCCCTCTTTTTGTTACTTTTGGCACAATCTGGGGTATCCTTACTGAAATCAGTTATAGCAATTCCCAGCTGTAGGTCTGCTTCCTCTGACTCTCTATCTCCCTATTCTTTGGTGTCCTCTTTATTGCTCTCCTGCCCTTTCTCCTAATCTTCAAGTTCCAAGATCTTGATGATAAGCTTTTCCTTTTCTTTGCTAGCTTCCTCAATTACTACTTCCTTTATTGCCTTGTCGAGGATCTCATTACAAATCTCTTCTAGATCCCCATGTCTGATCTTATCTATGGGTAGATTGTGAGTCCCAGTTTCTTTATGATTTTCCTCTGTTTCATAAGTGTTTGGGACCCATTCTGGGGTATCTAAAATCTCTGGATCTGTATTTCCTTCCTTGCTGGGGGGATATTATTTCTGGTCTCATCTATATGAACTTCCCCCTCCTCAAGCTCCATCCTACCTTTGTCTATTTGAGTTCATTAGTCTCGCTTTAGAGACTCAGTCGCTGCGGGTATTTCTTTGCCTGTGCTTTCCTGTGTGTGGTGTGTTTTCTGTATAATGTGATCATGACTCTAACTCTGGGTATATCCTTTGGTATTTTAAGAGGTTTTAGTGCATTTCTGGGCTGAGCTGTTGCCATACTCAGGTTCTAATTTTGTCCAGACAATCCCTGCTACCATTGTGGTGCTTCTTAAGGAAGGAAGGCAAGTCTTCTGATATTCCACTATAAATCCACCCTTGTTATCATTAAATCTGATGTTAACACCTGAAGACTGGGGATTGGAGTTCATATTAGTATGTATTTTTTACCCTCTGTTAATATTACTGATGGAGTGACCCTGGTGAAATACTGCTTGATACAATAATTAGCCATGTTGGTATTAATTTCAAGAGGTTCAAGGTCTTTAATGCTTATATCCATTTTTACTAATAGGAGAACATCTGAATGGGACAAGAAGTTCTTTTCTATTGCTATGAATTCTCCCAGGTGGTTTACCTATCTCCCTTAGGATTTCGCTATGGATTAGCTCGACTGAAAGATTTGGTAATTTGACCCATCTAGCTAGTTTAAGTTTCATTTTGCTGGGGTCAAAATTCGGTTGCCAGTCTACATATTCAAAATTATGCCTTTGTAGAACAAGCTTCTAACTGTTTAATATTTTTTAAGGTCTACACTTTTACAATCAACAAAAATGAAATCTTCAGAAGTGATAGTGATACTTACCTGATCTTTGAAGAGGACTTGGACCCAATCCGTGATTTCCTTCGCAGGCTGTCATAACCCACACCATCAGATAAAGAAGTCGTGGGTTCAACAATGATTCCCTAGACCATCTGAGTAGATGTTGCTAATATTTATTGATACTTTCTTACCTGAGGTCTCTGAATTTTGATAATGCCTTGAATTCATTTGATGTCTTGACCAAGGGGGTCTGGGGTTTGCCTACTCATGAATTGCTAACTAGTTATTGCCCCTCCCAAGGGTGTTAGACGTTGAGATTTTGATATTAGGGTTTTGAGGAGTTGGACGATGGAGGGCGGTCTAAAATTTTTTATGGGCATTTCCTTTGGATGAAAGATCCTGGGGGCCAGTTTTGAAAAACCCTCCCACAACTTTTTGCCTTGCAAGAAAAGGTGGGAAATAGCAGGGGGTAGTTGAGCATTACGGCATCTCTCCCTACATAATGAAGTGCAGTTTGCTCTTGTTGCAAATACAGGGGTTGCTGAGGTAATTGGGATAGCCCAAATCCCTGAAATCCTAGCATGGGCATTCTCTCTTGGAGTAGTATCTGCCCTAACTCCCCTCTGCGCTTTCCTACTCTTTGCGACCTACTAGTCCTAGTCCATATGAGGTTGCGGAGGGGGAGCCCAGCCCCCGTGACCCTCCTTCTCCTTCCTTTGCATATCGTTGCGGAGGCGCTCTGCCATAGTGTCATATTTGCCCTTATTGATAATGTTGCTTTGTCGTGGGAGTTCTGTTCTTTTTCGCATCTTGTTTTTTCAATATTTTTTTCACATAAATTTCTTTTTAAAAGTAAGAACAAAAACAATAGAAACTTTAATTTTATATAACTCAACTTAAAAAAACAAATTAACTCGGGTTAGCTTTTCAATGTTTTTAATTTCTAGAGAGAACGTGTGCACAATTTAATGAAATATATATATTTTTAACTTATTTAAAATTTTAATTTAATTTTTCCAAATAGGAGAAATTTTGGGGTTGGAAAAACCTTATGTTGTATGATCCAAGAGTTAGCATGTTTAAAAAGTTGTGGCTTCTCAGGAGGTTGAAGAAGATTAGTTAGCTTCCACAAAAATTCTAACTATCTCCTAGATGATTTCTAAGAAGACCAAAGCTAATTGTGGGTCCTTAGATAAACGTGGAAGGAGGAAGATAGAAATAAAAAGATTGCAAATGGAAGCTCCATGAATACATTTGGTGAGGGCTCTCCATGGACTATAGAGGCTCTTCTTTCTTGAAAAGAAAAGAGGATTCTTTTAGCACACAAAGGATCATCCTTTGTCTCCTTTTTAAGGTTTTCTTTGGGGTTGATTCTATTTCCCCATGTAGTGCCTTTGGATAATTGTAATAGATTATTTTCTTTGGATTAGTTTTAATAGGTTTTTTCAGGCTTCTTTGGAATGTGGAGTGTTTGTTCCTTCTAGTATTTATCAATGGATGTTTTCTATTTTTCTAAATTGTGAGAAGGCCCCAATTAATTACTACTTCACTTATGAAGATCAAAAAAATAGTTATATATCATATTCTAGCAAACTAGATTTATATCAAGAAAACATGTAAATGTCTAAAAAAGTAAAGCAAGGTCTTGCAAACTGTAACATGAGCATCTATTGATTCTTCTATTATTTACAAATTATAGAATTATGTGAGAATTCCAATAATTGAGAAAAATAATACTTTTACTAATGTATCATACATCTCTAATTTTAATTCACTAATGAGAAGGAAATTATATTTATTTTCTTTTATACATAACCAATGGATTACATTCGAGTGGAAAATCAAGTTTCTATTAATTTTTTCAATAAAAAAAGTTTTTATTATTCTCATTAAACATTATAAAGAGTTGAAGAAGAAAACATATGAATGTCTACAAGTAACCAAAATAAGAAAATGAGACTCAAAATTTGCATACAAATGTAATAGCTTAGCAAGTGTTAGTTAACAAAAAAAGCATGCAAGATATTTAACAAGCTATCACCAACACACCTAAATTTGAAGATCTAAGACCACTTCAAAATTTAAAAAAAATACTTAGATTGTATTTTTCTTTTATTTTTAGTTGTAGCTTCATTTGTTTAAATTTTTTTAATTTACCTTTCATATAAATTACAAAAAAAAAATATTTGGTTGAAATCACACCTCTCACCCATCTAAGAGGAATAAAATAACATCAAATGGAATAGAGGATGATAATCAATTCATCAAATGGTATAGATCTCAAGATGCAATGTGGCACATAAGACAAGAAAGAGAAAATTATGAAAAGTTCTTTAAAATCTCGTACATTAAGAGGAACATGCCCGTCAAGTGCGTAAAGAGTATCACAAGTTGAATATCACAATAATCATACAAGTGTTAAATAGGTCCTAGAGGCATTAAAAATATGTGATCATAGAGGTCAAAGGGTCATTATGAAATTTGGGTCCTTCTAAACACCTTGTAGAATGGTGTCAGGAATTGGATCCCAAATAGATCCACCACACCCAACCTCTATAATAGGTCTAGTAGGTTGAGCCTCCTTTGCATTCTTTCTATGTGGAGAGATGGCCAAAGACCAAATGTAGAAATTTATAATTGTTAGATCTAGGATGCCATAGAGAATGAGGTCTAGAGGGACGAGTGCTCCTTCAATAGAAACTCATGTACATCTCTTGTAAGAGCCTTGTGCATGGGCAGGGGAAGACATAGAACCCTCGTCTAGAGACAATTTGCTATTAGTACATGGGGCTTTGCCCAAAAAACATACCAAACTCTTGAACCTAAATTTTAACTATTTGTTTCTAGATTTGAAACAAAACATTAGAAACCACTAGGGCACTTCAAATATCCAAGGAAAATATGTATTGATAGTATCATTAGAAAAATAGCTACATTTATATATTTCCAAATCTAAAATAGAAATTCAATTGAAAATATGCCATAATTTCATTATTGTCGTAGGAACCTAAATTAAAACTTAGAACAAGGCTTGATACAAAGAAAAATAATTAGGATGAAAAGGAGAAAACAAATATTGAATCTAGTACTAAGCATCAAAAGACATAAAACATTTGACTAGAAAGCATGCTTCTTTACAGATACAAGTAGGGCAATGGATGAGAGGAACCCTAAATTTTTGTAGTCTCTCCTTAAGAGGTAACCATTGATAAAAAAAAATATAAATAAATTAAATCTTCTTAAGCTCTTGACATGGATTTTCTAAATTTAGTGAAATCTTCTAATCCGATTAGAATTGGTAGATTGAGCATGCTAGATCTATGATTAAGAATGTCACAAAGAGGTGTCTTGAGAACTTAATCCATTGATAGACCATACTCAACTTTAAATTAAAGAAAAGGATATCCACTATACGTTTCCTATCTATCCACCAAAATGGAGGTATAGATATCATATCTTGTGTAGAACATTATTTAGAGTCAGGTCTTGTATGAAGTCAACATTAATCTTCATAGTGGCTAAAGTTTGAATTTGGTCTCTAAATGAGGCCAAGGAATGTAATCACTAATTGTTTACAACAAAATTTGTCACATAGGATAACCTCTTCTAAAGAGTCTTCAAGATATAAAAATATATTTTTGAGCCAGCAATGTACTATTGACCAAAAAATAGAGACCACCAATTACAATGGTTGTTATCTATATCCCAATTCAATATGAAGAACCAGATCCAAAAAAATAAAGGGTTTCATCTTTTCCTAAGATTTCTAAATTCTCAAAATTAAAAAGGTGTCAATAATATTGACAGTGGGAGTAAGAAAAAAGTTATGAAAATTGAGTTCCTAAACTTTAAGGAACTTTTCCTAAGGGAGAGCCCTATGAAATACATAATTAATGAAGATATTATGTGGATATTCACATTAAATTGCTCTAAGATTCCACTTAGCTCATAAGATTTTTCCTTGAAGTTATATATCAATAAGATTCATGCCTCCAAGCTCCCTAGGAAGGAAACATAGATGCCAAAATACCCTATAAAAATGTTTTCTTAAATGATAATTTGCTACGAGAAGTTTTCTAAGAAGACTCTTCAATCTACCATAGGGAGTAGCAGAAGGCATCCAGAAAGAAGAAGAATACATGTATGTGTACAAGCAAGGATCTTAGACAATATTTGATATTTACTATCTAGAGACATAGGCTTAGAAATTCAATGGGATATTTTCTCTTAACCCTTTGGATGGAATAGTTCTAAAGAGTGGCAAATGTGGCTATAGAAGTAGAAGGGGGTGCCCATAAACTTAAGTTCATAAACATTGAATTAATATAATCCCATCCATAATGCTAAATCCAAGAATGGAAAGTATATAGTAATACTATTTATAAAACCACATTTTTTTTTATTTTTTTTTTTGCTTCATAAGAGGGATTTTATTAAAATGGTAATAGAAAAATTATAGATATCTGCCACGCAGCAAAGAAGAAGTTGAGAGCTACAGAAGCCTCCAGAAGAACAAAAGAAGAAATAGGAGAACTAAAGGGGACTATAGAGGAATAAAGAACTGAAATAAGTTCTCAGTATTGATGCATAGACACTCAAGAAGAGAAGGCAATGCTTAAGTACCAAAAAAACTACGCCCTTGGAGTGTTTCAAAAGATAAGTGCATCCAAGGTCTGCTGAGAACCAGCTTCCACTACTTCAGCACCTTCAATGCGAAGCTTTTCAGCTTCAGACTTCCTCCCAACCTTACGTTTTGAACCACAATCAGGTTTCATTTACCACTTAAAGGATGAGAAATCCCAAGTTTTTGAGGCAAATCTAGAGTAAAATCATCAAAACAATCATGAATATGCTCTTCCAAGTCCTCCATGAAAGGGAAAGTGCCATTAGAATTAGAGCCATCATCCTCCATCCCAGAAGGAGAATCAGGAGGGCTCTCATGGACAAGGACAATAGAAAGAGAAAAGGGATCCGTCCGCTGGTCCAAAATTGACCCCAGCTCCTAGGGAGGTTCAAATAACTTGCCAATGATTCCTCCAAATCAAATCTAAATCTGAAGCACCGTCCTTTTTGACCCACTTCTTCAAGCGAACATTCCTTGCCCTAGCTAAACGCTATAGGGAACAAGCATCAATTTTGTGTCCAAGCATATTACAACGGAAGTAGCGGAAAGTTAAACCCTCATAGTTTAAAAAATAAGACCAGGCACCATGAGAAGAATGGATCCAGATAGAATGAGAGAGGGGTTTAGAAATATCCACCATTGCACAAACCCTATATAATCTGCGATCTAAAGCCACCAAGTCTGAATCAAGCTTGAAAAAAGACCCCACCTGGTTGATCATATTGCTAAGCAGATCCAAATTATGTAGAACCAGGTGACAAGGGTCGTTGTACCTCATCATTTAATCATATTTTAGATGTCAAATCCAGGTCTATGTCCTTGGCTATCTGCAATTAGAAATCCTATAGTTGCCAGTTTTATCTAACTAACTCTAATGACCTTTACTGATTTGAAGAAACTGATCTATCATCTATGAAATAAATTCCAAGAATATTGAAAATAGAACTGAACAGTAAATTACTTAAAGCAAATCTATAAACTGAAACATGCATCTATCTATGAAAACAATAAGTATCTTTTACAGCAAAATCTGAAATAACAAACAACAGTACTAGCCTTCTACCTTGGTGGTGAGAGTGGGCCCTTGCTCCACACCCTTAGGGCTGAAGACTAAAGAAAAGAATCAGCACAAGAGAATAATATCACAACTTGATTCAGTCTAATTCCATCAACTTTGTATTCAGGAAAAATATTGATATCAAAATGAGATTACAGAAATTAAAAGAATAATCGTTGTTCTCTTGCTGCTACTTCTGTAAGTTTATATATAAATCTGTGATGAGAGATCACTCACCCTATTCTACTAGTTCATCTAAGAGATAACATCATCTCTTTATTCTACTAACAGTCTAACTACAGAATAAATATTCATGCAATAAAAATAGATTGAGTGGAACAAAAGTCCACACTAAATCTGAGTCTTAGTTTTGAATACAAATGGGTAGCGAGGCCCTGAAATATCGGTATTAAATCAGTTTATCAGTAACTCATGCAAAAACCAAAAAGAGATAACAACTTCTAGCAATTAACTATAGACTTCCCTTAATTACTCAGGTGATGATTTGAGTAACATCATGAGCATCCCGATCACCACTAGAAGTGTCTGACTGACAGTTGTGCTGGAAATCTACACTATTCTAAAGAGGCACCGGAGATGTATGTTTCTGTCTGTAGCTCCGGAGATATGTTTGTGACCTTCTCGTTCAGCTCCAGAGATGCTCAAGACTTCAATCCAGCTCTGGAGATGCTTCACCTTCTTATCCCAAAAACCTTTCCAATCAAATTTGCAAAGATTGGAGACCATTCGTGGTAGGTTGATGTCGACTCCAGAGATCATTAGAACTACCTCCAGAGATGCACAAAATTGTCTACCCGAACACCTGCACCTGTTGATTCAAAAAGAGAAGATTTTTGCATATTTCCATCAATTCAATGGACATTAGTCCTTCAATCAGAAATCATGATCTTAAGTAATTCATCTCTTATTAATCATCATTAGAACAATCTTGTTAGCCTATTTTTGTGCAGTCATCAGGACAATGGAATAAAAAGGGAGAAAAAGAGAGCTAAAAAGATGTATTTCATGGGTGCTACCTAGCACTCATCATTTCCCTTGTACTTAAGGATTAGCAGGTCCTCCTGCTTCTCACAATCTAGATTTATTCTGGTGGAATATCCTATCAGTCAAGCTGTAGTCTTGTGCATAGGTAGTCCAAGTGGTGCGGTCTGTATTACCATTTCCCTTGTACTGATCAACCTGCTTCATCCACTCCTGCAACTTATCATCGTCCATTTGTTTTGCCCAGACAGGTAGTGGCTCAATGATGAGAGGGGGTCTAAAATGGTCACCTATCCACTCCTGTTTGTATTTATCCATCATTTTGGATATTAATCTTGCCTTCCTCATAAATAATCTTAAGTTAGCAAGAGTCACCACTTCTCTCATTTTTTGCTCTGAAGTTAGAATGTTCCACCTTTTCTTTGCTACTGCAAGCACTAGATTAGCTTACCTATTCTTAAAAAGACCAAAATCAATGGAACACTCTTGCAAATTTTTCAGATACAATGGCAAAATTTTGGTCTGACTTTCAGGGTGATAGACATATGCTCTGAATTGGACCTCAAAAGCATGAGGGTTTGGAAATTTCTTTCTGATGAAAAGACTTGTTTCTGTATCCTTCTTGAGATGAGCCTCCATTCTCTCATTCCAAATCTGATGATTTCTCATCAGTGACATGAATGCTTTGAGCTGGCATTCCCCTACAAAATAATTAATAATGAAGTTCATATCATTAACACAGAAACCATGCAAATATAATTCACACAAAAAAAATTTGTCTTCATCAGAACTCCTTGTATATGCTTCCATGAACCCCTCTGATGTTTCTATGTTCTCAGTCAGATCAGACAGGACTAAAGATAGCTTCCTCTGCAGGACTCTCTCTTATAAGAACATAGCATAACTGGCACTTGGAGGCCTGCAAGATAGAATCTCAGAAGAAATGGAGGCTATCTGAATGACATTTTCCTCTAGGGTTTCTACTCTTTTTGTCATGGCAATAACTGCCCTCTGTAATTGCAACATAGGCTTAGAAGCCTCAGATTCTCTACATCTCCTTTCCCAATGGAACAGGGCCTTAGGAATATCAATGGGAACTGGACCCACATATGGATCTGTTTGTACCTATTGTTCACTGGTTGCCCCTGGGCCAACCAACTCATGAATATATTCCTCCTAATCATCTATTTTATTGTTGGCCCAAGTCAACTGTTTATCTTGGCTCTGTACTTTTTCAATCAGCGCTGCAATTATTATGAGATTATTGTCTCTGGCCTTGGTAAGATCATAAATGTTTTGTACTGCCTCTGCCTCCTTTTCCTGAAGGATTTTAGCTACCTCAGTCCCCTGGGCTTCCAATTCTGCTTCCTTCTCCTGAATTATTTGTTGTTTACTTTGGAGCTCTACTTGCAATTTTTCAATTACCTATTTTTTCTCCATCTCTTTCTCCTTCATGACCTTCTTGAGGTCAGTGATAATCAAATTCTTCCCCCATAATAATCTTTTCAGATTATCAATCTCTTCTAACATATGTTTTTCTTTTGAAATTTTAGTATCCTCTTGGTCAGAGGGGTGAGAATATGCTCCTATTTCTTCTTTTGTTTGTTGTACATCAGGGGCTCCCATAGCCATTGGCTCTTCACTGCCATCTGCATCCATTTGATCTACTTCAACTTCCCCTATAGCCTCCCTGTCCTTAATTTCTTTTTGGGTCTTCTCTACAACTACTGGCACTGATGAAGGCCCAGCTTTCTCCTCAGAAGTTTTTAAACCTAAAAGGACTTCAGCTAGGAGAGCAGTATCTTTTTCATCTTGGGAGAGTAACCTTTTCCTTTTGCTTCTCCATAGCATAGGTGGAGTAGGTGCCTCCGGAGTAGGTATATCTTCCTCAGAATCAGAGGAAATAGTATAAGTTTCTTTTTGTTCTGACTCCGGAGCAAGAGAATGTTGTGAAGTTGGACTTAGATGAACAGATGGATCAGGAGAAACCTCTCTCTGTTTCTTCTTTCTTATTAGAGGAATGTGATCTGAGTCATGGGAGGGTTCTTCATCCCAGTAATGTATGTTAGAGTCAATTTTCTTTGAAATCCTCTTTATTTTCTGACCCTAGTTTTCCCTTGTTGGTTCCTTTGGAAAAGACTCCTTAGCCAAAGTCATCTTTCTCCTTGCTAAGTGAGTCATATATGGTGTATGCTCAATAACAGGTTCTCTAATTTCTTTTCCTTTCCTTTCCTTGTCAGAAACAGGGGTAGCAGAAGAAGTTGCCTCCAGTGAGGACTTTTTACCTTTTTCAATAGCTGCAGAGGAAGTTGAAGGCTCTGTCTCCTCTTCTTGCTGGGTAGAGGAACCCTCACCCACTTCATGAGCCCTCTTTGGTTCTCTGTCCTGGGGTTTGTTAACTAGAAATGTCTGTCATAATGCTTCCCCATCAGCTTGGGACAGAAAGTGATGTTTGACTATCAGAAAAATGAGGCCATGGTGTTTCATAAGACCCTTGTTTTGTTGATACTTTTCTACAGTTGCTCTAATGGTAGAGTACAGAAAGTTAGGAATATTTATGTTGAATTCAGGGTGTGCATTCCCATGCCTCAAAAAAATCAACATTTTCATTATTGGTCCTAGAACTAAGGAAAATTGACCATCACATGTGAAATATTTCATCAGCCATATAGCTATAGATTGCCAAGGGTTTGGAAGTGAGGACCTAAGAATTCCTTTAACCTTATTCTTACTTGAATGCAACTGTATTGCAGGTTCACCTTCAACAGAGAAATTCCTAATCAAATCAGCATATAAAGTTTTTAAATGGTAGAACCTCTCACCTTGTTCAGGCAATCTAGAAATATGACTGATAGTGGTTGCAGAGAGATTGACCTGAACTCCCCTTACAACTATCTGATTGTCCCTTAGGTTTCTTAGGAAGTCATCAACAATATCCTCTTGAAACCCTTCAAACTTTTCCAAAAACTCCAGCCATCCTGCATTCCTCAGAATGTTTGCTGTAGCATCATCTTGCAAAAGACTTGTAACACTTTCTGGCTTTGATTTCTTCTTAAGCCCCATTTCTAAGTCTCTTTTTACCCTCTACTAAATTCCTCACTCTCCTATGTAATTTGTTCTTTCTCCTTTAACTCTATAGGCTCCGGAGGATTGTATCATCTGACTCTGTTCTTCAGGGTATTTTGTAGTTTTGAAGGAGGATTATTATGTCAATTCATTTAATGGCTTGGACTATGGAAAAAGAACTTAAAATCAGTTAGAGTGCCTATGTGGTCATAATTGAAGCAGAGTGATGGGACACTCCGTAGGCATGGTGATAGTGCAGTAAAGATGGCGGCATGCATGAATTTGGGAAATAATGACGGCACCCAAAAATAGAAATGACAAGACAATTGCTAATTAATGTTTAATTAAGAGATAATTACCTGAACCAATCTTAATGATGAGGAACTGATGTACTTGGCTGAAATGCTGTGGTGCTGATGAGACTTGACGCGTCGTGGCACCTGAGCAGCTTCGTCATGGCTTGAAATGACATCAGCATCTTTATTGTCACGCAACCTACAATCATTCTCATAGAGTGGTTCAAGAATCTATATATCCAGGTGATGTCAGCGCAGTCCTTTGTAAGTACCCATGCAAATGAGAGTAATGATTTCTCCCAGAATGCATGTTGATTTTATCTTTGTTCCTGTCATAAAGTGGAGGATGAGTCATGATGAACTTATCAAATGACATCTCTAATTTATTACCTGGAGAGGTGGGTCCCTTCCCAATTTATTATATTCATGAATAGCTCTTTATTGGTGGAGCACCAGAGGTGCTCCTAGTTGCGAGCGCTGAAGGTGCTCCTTATTTGTGAAGCACCGAAGGTGCTCCTTATTTGCAAGCGTTGGAGGTGTGTTTAAGTAACTCCAGGTACCTGATCACCTCTATAGCTTGATTATTCTTATCTGGCATGAAGAAGGGAACCGCCATTTGCTAGTTTTCAATCCCATTGGTTGAGAAAGACAGCCATGTACTGGTTTTCTATCTTCCTCTTTTTTTTTCTTTTTTTCTTTTTTTCTTTTTTAAGAAGGCCACCATTTGCTGGTTTTAAACCTTCTATTTTTATTTTTTTATCAGTCCAAAATTGTGATAGAGGATGTGTCCCCTGTAACCAAACACAAATCTTTGATGAACTCTTCCTTAGTGGATGGCCTTTTATAAAGTCTAATTATGTGGCCATTCACTAAAAATGTGTCTGTGCTTCCATCAATAGGTTCCAACAGCACTGTTCCATTCTCAAAAACTTCCTTTATCTGATAAGGACCCATCCAATGAGTTTGTATCTTCCCCTTGAACTCCTTGAATTTAGAATCATAAAGAAGAACCCAATCACCTTGTTAAAATGTCCTCCTCTTGATGTGTTGGTCATGCCATTGCTTCCTTTAATACTGGACCAGTTATGTTTGTTGAATGGCTTCTGTCCGGATTTCATCTAACTCATTGAACTGAAGAATTCTATTTTGTTGGGCTATGGACAATGGTAGACCAATATCTAATGCAGTTTTAAGTGTCTGGAGTTCAAATTCTATAGACAGAATAGGCTTTTTCCATAAACTAATTCATAAGGTGAGAATTTTGTTGTGGACTTCCAAGTGGTATTGTAAGCCCAAACTGCTTCAGGTAATCTATTAGCCCAATCTTTCCTATTCATTACCATTGTCCTTGTCAGAATGTTCTCAAGTTCCCTATTAGTCACCTCTACCTGCCCATTGGCTTGAGGATGGTAGGGTGAAGATTTCCTGTACTTGACTTGATATAGATTTGTGAATGCTCTGATTACCTGTGAAGTAAACTAAGGTCCTCTGTCTGAAACTATGGATCTTGGGGCTCCAAACCTCAAGAAAATCTTATTATAAAGGAAATCAGCAACTTTCTCTTCTCTTGCAAATTGTAAAGCTTGAACCTCAGCCCATTTAGTCACATAGTATGTGCATACCAGAATATACTCTTTGCATGATGAAGGTGGAGAAATTGGTCCCACGAAGTCTAGACCCCACTGATCAAATGGCTCCATCATTACTTGAGGATGCAGTAACATCTCCTGGGTGAAGGTTGGTTGTCCCATCCTTTGGCACTGATCACACTGCTGCACATACTTCTTGGTATCCTTATGAATAGAGAGCCAGTAGTAACCAGCTCCCAGGATCTTGTGGATAGTTCTGTGGGAAGAATAATGCCCACCAGATGATTCATCATGACATGCTCTCAACACATCAAAAATTTCATCAACTTTTAAATACCTGTGTAAAATGAAATCAGGACCACATTTAAATAGTAAACCATTTAACCATTTGTAAGATAAGCTTTCCTTAATTAAGTGTTTCTTTTGTTTTAAGGTAAAATGGGATGGATACAAGCCTGTAGCTAAGAGATTAGCTATGTCAGCAAACCAAGGTACAGTAGAGGAGATAACAAAAATATGTTTATCTGGAAACCTATCCTCCACTGGCTAGTTCTCTCCTCCTGTATGCAATCTTGACAAAAAGTCAGCAACCAAATTAAACTTGCCTGGATTATCAACTATGGTAACGTAAAATTCCTGCAATAGCAATAACCACCTAATGATCCTTGCACCCACTACTGGCTTATTCATTAAGTATTTGATGGCTGCATGATCAGTGTGAACAAATATTTTATATCCAATGATATAATGCCTAAATTTGTTTATAGCATAGATGACTGCCAAGAATTGTTTTTCAGTTGCGGTGTAATTTCTTTTTGGAGAAGTAAGGTTTTTGATGATGTAATAGATGGCATGCATACTTTCTCCTTCCTCATTTTGTCCTAAGACCGCCCCAATGGACTCATTTGAAACATCAGTTTGTATGTAGAATGGTAAAGTCCAATTAGGTCCTCTCAAAATAGGTGTGACAGTAGGCTTCTCTTTTAGTGTTTCAAATGATGATTGACAGTCTTCTGTCCATAAGAATATTGTGTCTTTGTTAAGCAAAGTAAATAGGGGGGCAGCTATTCTGTTGAAATTTTCTATGAATCTCCTATAGTGCCTGCATGACCCAAAAAACTTCTAACATCTGTCTAATTTTTGGGTGAAGGTAACTGTTTGATTACTTCTATTTTGTTTTGATCTACTTTGATCCTATTTGCTGAAATGTGGTGTCCCAATACAATTCCTTCCTCTAACATCATGAAGCACTTTTCATGGCTCAGGGATAATTGATTCTTCTCATAGCATTTCAGTACTTTCTCAAGGTTTATGAGAGCTTCCTCAAAGTTGTCCCCATACACAATAAAGTCATCCATATGGACCTCCATGCACTCATTTGCTAATTCAGCAAAAATGGCTAAAACAAGCCTCTGAAATGTAGCTGGAGCATTACATAGTCCAAATGGAAGAACTTTGTAGACAAAAGTTCCCCAAGAATAGGTGAAAGTGGTTTTGTCCTGATCTTCAGGTGCTACTTGGATTTGGTTATACCCACTAAACCCATCTAGGAAAGAGAAATACTTTCTCCCAGCAAGGTTGTCCAGCACTTGGTTAATGAATGGTAAGGGAAAGTAGTCATTTTTTGTAGCTTTGTTTAGCTCCCTATAGTCAATACACACCCTCCATTTCCCATTCTTTTTAGGCACTATGACTAGGGGTGAGACCCATTGACTGTCTGAGATTGGATTTATAAACCTTGTTTGCAGCAATTTTTCTATTTCAATCTTAACAATGTCTTTTAAAGCAGGATTCAATCTTCTCTGGGGTTGTCTGATAGATTTGATATCTTCAGTATATATATGATGGGTACAGATCTCAGAAGGGATGCCCTTCATATCTTAGTATTCCCAAGCAAAAGCTATTGAATGGGAAATCAGGAGTTGGATAAGTTTTTCTTCCTGATTTGTTGCTAATTAGGTGTTGATATTAAGTGTCTTTCCTGGTAAAATTATGACCTGTTTTGTGATTTGATCCATGGATGTAGTCAATCCATATACTGGAGTCATGGTATTGAGGGGACAAGAGTGTGGAAGCAACATGTGGAATGTGGCTAAGTCTCTGTAAAAGGTCTCTCCACAAGGAATGATATTTGCTAGGGTACAATGAGTAGAAGTGAGAAGTTCTCTGCTAGAATCTTGGGCAAGCTCCATTACATCCTCATTGATTAGGATGTGGGTAATATCTTTTGTTGTATCATAGTAGATTTCTTCTTCCAACTCACCCAAATTTTCCTTGATGGTGACTATAGCTACTGAGGCACTATTTTCCATGTTATCTGGCTCATCCATCCATACTCTTCCTATATAATGTATTGATGGTTTAGCTGGAGGATATAGAGATATTTTCTTCAAATCTATCCCATTAGAAATGACCATATCCCCAGTTCGACAATCAATAGATGTTGTTGTTGTAGCCAGCCATGATCTTCCTAATATCAGTGGATAAGCATTTCTCTAGTTTCTTGGTTCCAATATTAGGAAGTCTACTGGGAATTCCCATGATTCTATCACAACTGGAACATCATTAATCACCCCTTCTAGAATTGCTACTGACTGGTCAGCAAGTTGAAGGATTGTAGATGTGGATTGGATACCTGTGAGGGCTAATTTGTCTATTGTATGAACTGTCATCACATTTATTGCTACTCCTAAATCAACCAAAACATTTGAAATTTCTACCCCTAAGATGTAAACAGTTATGATAGGATTTCCAGGGTCTCCATATATTGGGAGGAGCATTTCTCCCATCAGTAGATCTACTACTTTCCCTTCCACCTGGATTGTAGAAGGAAATTTTTTCTTCCTGCCCTGTGTTTTGACACAATATTATTTGATGAATTGGTTCAATTCTGGCACATCTCTGATTGCTTGGAGAAGTGGAATTTCAATGTTCAGTTGTCTTGTTTCTTGTAACAATTCTAATTCCAGGGTAGATTAGACTTGTTTTTGTAAGATCTTTTTCTAGGGAACATGTTGTTTGAGTCGTTTTGGGTATGGTGCTAGTTTTTCCATCTCCGGAGCTCTTACCAAAAATGTTTCCAGGAATGTTCTCCAAAGTCATCTTTTTAGGAGGAACTCCAGAGTCATCCAAGGATGATTCTTTTTGCAATATTTCAGTAGTAACCTCCTTTGGAAGTTGAGTGGATGAATTTTCAGGTTCCACATCATTGGTTACTTCAACTATAGTTGGAGGAGATGGTCTTGGGAATGCTTTCCCAAAATGCAGCTAGAGATTATTGGGATATATAGCGTTAATACTAGCCATGTTTTCTTGTTCTGTTATGTAAATAGATGCTCCCTATTTATTTCATAGATTTGGTATAGGTTGAGCTAGTAAGGGTGGTTGGCTAACTGGTTCATTTTGTGACTGACCTTGTGTGTTGGGGGGTCTAGTTAGCAATGCTTGTTGTTGAGGTTGGAAACGTCTAGGTTGTCCCTGGTATTGTTGATTATATCCATGTAGAGGACCCCATTAAGGCTACATGTTTTGTGATCTGAACTATGGTGGCCACTGTTGATTTCCCTAGGGCTGATTTTGCCAATGTTGGTTTTGCCATTGTTGATTTGGCCAATCCTGCTGTCCCAAAGAAGGATTATTTTGAGGCCCATGCCAAGTTGGATTCCATTGATTATTTCCCCAATTAGAAGGACCCCTATAAGAAGACTGGCTTGGATACTGATTATAAGGGAAATTTCCAGCTTGTTTGTGTCCTACATAGCTCAACTCTTCTTCTATGATTGCATTCTTCTTACTCAACCTTTTTAGGGCTGAAAGTTGACTACATTGACTAGTAGGATGTTCCCTGTCACAGATCTGATAGATCTCTGATTTGTCTAAAGGGCATTCTATCAATAGATGCTTGTTTCTACACCTAGGACAATAGATGGAGAGTGGTTCAGTTGTTCTACCTTGATCAGTTGTTCTAGTTTTTGCTTGAATCCCATCCAATGTGGTATTTAGCTGGACTAGAATATCTATTTTCATATTTACAATCTCTTCCATTAACTGTCCTATTTCATTCTTCCCTTTGAAAGATTTGGGCATTCTCACTCCATCTTGGATTTTGGAATAGTTCCTACAGAGTTCTTCTATAGCAGGCATATCTATTTTGTTCATATTCCCTTTTCCCATCAGATCCAGTGCCTGTTTTGATTCTTTATCTAATCCCTTTACAAACAGGATTCTGGCCAAAGAGTGATTTACTGGGTTGCCATACCTTCTCAAAGCAAAGTTGAACCTATCCACATAATCCTCTAATGTCTCTTCCTTTCTCTGTTTAGTTTTGAATAATTCCTCATTCTTATCACTGACTCTACAATAGTCCTAGTATTTTCCCAAGAATTCTGTCTCCATCTGATCCCAGGAATGGATGGAATTTTAGGGCAGGCCCATAAACCATCTCATTACAGAATCCTTTAGGGTTGAGGGAAACAGTTTGAGTTTTTGGTTATCTAATCCATAATCATAAGTTTGGCATACCACTTTGAATTCAAACAAAAACTAATCTAGATCCTTAGAAGTAAGACCCCTAAAATTTGGCAAGTGTGCAGGTGAAATATTTTTCATAGAGGCATTATCTCCAGCAGCTAGAACAATGGGATATGAGAAGGTTCTCGAAGCCTAATTTTCCTCATCTTCATGATTACCATGATTATCATCCTTGTCTAGTACTGGTTCTTCTCCCTAAGGTCCTAGGAAATCAGGTTCTATCAAAGGATCTGCTTGGAATTTTTGTTGTAATTCTTAGATATAGTCAGCAAGTGGAAGATTTGGAGGATTGAGAGGATTATTAATTTCAGATGCAGCTTCCAAGGTAGGTTCTAGATGTCTCTCTTCAGCAAGATCTTGTGCCACCCCACTACTTTCTCTTATAGTTTTTTGATGGGGTGTCTATTTTATATACCTTCCTTTTGAATCTCTAGCTCTAACCATACAAATCTATCCTAAAACGGTTTAGCTAAGTTTTCCTAATTAACACAGTATCCCCGATAACGGTGCCAAAAATGAAAAGGGTCATTGTACCTCATCATTTAATCATATTTCAGATGTCAATTCTAGGGCTGTGTCCTTGGCTATCTGCAATTAGGAACCCTATAGTTGCCAGTTTTATCTAACTAACTCTAATGACCTTTACTAATTTAAAGAAACTAATCTATCTTCTATGAAATGAATTCCAAGAATATTCAAAATATAACTAAACAGTAAATTACTTAAAGCAAATCTATAAACTAAAACATGCATCTATCTATGAAAATAGTAAGTATCTTTTAAAGCAAAATCTGAAATAACAAACAACAGTACTAGCCTTCTACCTTGGTGGTGAGAGTGGGCCCTTGCTCCACACCCTTAGGGCTGAAGACTAAAGCAAAGAATCAACACAAGAGAATAATATCACAACTCGATTAAGTCCAATTCCATCAACTTTGTATTCAGGAAAGATATTGATATCAAAATAAGATTACAGAAATTAGAAGAATAATCATTGTTCTCTTGCTGCTACTTCTGTAAGTTTATATCTAAATCTGTGATGAGAGATCACTCACCCTATTCTACTTGTTCATCTAAGAGATAACATCATCTCTTTATTCTACTAACAGTCTAACTACAGAATAAATATCCATGCAATAAAAATAGATTGAGTGGAACAGAAGTCCACACTGAATCTGAGTCTTAGTTTTGAATACAAATGGGCAGCGAGGCCCTGAAATATAGGTATCAAATCAATTTATCAGTAACTCATGCAAAAACCAAAAAGAGATAAGAACTTCCAGTAGTTAACTATAGACTACCCTTAATTACTTAGGTGATGATTTGAGTAACATCAGGAGCATCCCGATCACCACTAGAAGTGTCTGACCAACAGTTGTGTTGGAAATCTGCACTGTTCTAAAGAGGTGCCGAAGATGTATGTTTCTGTCTGTAGCTCCGGAGATATGTTTGTGACCTTCTCGTTTAGCTCCGGAGATGCTCAAGACTTCAATCCAGCTCCAGAGATGCTTCACCTTCTTATCCCAAAAACCTTTCCAATCAAATTTGCAAACATTAGAGACCATTCGTGGCAGGTTGATGTTGACTCTGGAGATCATTAGGACTACCTCCGAAGATGCACAAAATTGTCTACCTGAACACCTGCACTTGTTGATTCAAAAAGAGAAGATTTCTGCATATTTCCATCAATTCAATGCACATTAGTCCTTTAATCAAAAATCATGATCTTAAGTAATTTATCTCTTATTAATCATCATTAGAATAATCTTGTTAGCCTATTTTGGTGCAGTCATCAGGATAACGAAATAAAAAGGGAGAAAAAGAGAGGTAAAAAGATGTATTTCATGGGTGCTACTTTGCACTCATCACCAGGGGCAAATTGTAAAGCCTGATCCAAACAGAAATAAGGGTAATCTTCGCTATTGCTGGGTCAAATAAAGGTGACCAAGGAGAAATAAAGAGGCTAGAGTTCCTAAAAAACCAAGGCCCTTTCTACAAAACAAAGTTACAGTCCTCCACAGAACAAAAGGTTATAAGGAAAAAACTAAAGTCCAAAGATTCAACAATAGGGAGAGACAGATTGCTCCAGGAGCATTTGATCCAATCGAGAATGGAAGATACTGAAGGATGCCTGTGCAAGCATCACATCACCACTGAAAAATTACCATAGTCCTTAGCGATGGATGCAATACATTTGTCAAAAATGCTAAAATTTGCAGGCTCATCAGAAAAGGCAACGACAGAATCCCTAAAAGAGAAATGAACACTACCAGATTGAGATCCACTATCCATTTTTGGTGGAGGGGGGATCAGAAGGAACCAGAGGGCAAGGAAGATTAGGGTTTACCGGCATAGCATGCTTACGGCAATAATCTGAACAAACATGAAATAGGTTAGCCCTATTTCTGCACCCTTCAACAAAGCCAAAGGGCACGGCGTCAGAAGAATACCTGGCATCGTTAGTAGCCAGTGTGTTGATGGTTCGAGGGGCAGAAGGAGAAGACGGCGCCAGGTCCTAAGACGCCCTAGAGAGAAGGGCGTACCTCTTTCATCCCTCACCCGACACAGTTGTGCAACCACCACGCTTCGCACCAGGGTAGCGCTTGGATTTGCCATTCGTTGGAGCCTGCCCATCGCCATTTTTCCTGCATTCATCCCCATGCACATCCAAAAAAGTTGCTCCGCCAACACGAGCCGCACCAGGAGAGCCCTCACACATTTTCGCTTACACTCTTTCATCTTTTTTTCATTTAATCTTAGAGATAGAGGAAAAATAACAAGTACCCAAACACTTGATAGTAGGTGACCATTGATAAGATACTTTTCAAGACTATGTGGGAAGGAAATACCATTAAAAATACCTTGGGAGGTTTCAAGGACAAAATATATCCAAATGCCTTAACTACAAGGAAAAAAGGGATGGTGCTAGAGGAAATTGTAGTATCCACCCTAGTTTTTTTTAATTTTTTGTTTGATGTTGTGTTTATATGTTTTGGGTTTGCATTTGTTTTTGCATGACATACATTCAAATATAAAGCATTCTAAAGATACCTAGATGCTTATTTATGTGGGAAACATCAATAACATCAATCTAACAATTACCCAGATGAAGATTAAGCATAAATATCAAAATATGAGCATACCCATTCGCTGTTTATACATTGCAGGTCTAATAACAATTAGCTACAACAATCTGGAAGCCAAATTTTAGTGTCAAAGTGGCCCAAGCCCTAGCTAGTCCAACCTTTGACTCTAAAACAGCAATGCTTAGGCCAAAATGCCTCAAATAAAGTGCAAAGAAGACCCAAAACCTAGGCATCCAAGTCCAAGTTCACCACACACACCTAGAGCATAGGTACGGCCTATTGTATGGCCCTATAGGCAGCAATATTAATTAAAAAATCACAAATAATGTCCCAATCTACACCATTAAATCTTCAATGCCTTCCTCCTGACACTTTAACACTTCAAAACAATGAAGGAATGGCCTCACGAATTCCCACACACCAGATATGAGGGTGTACGGCCTACTTCGAATGGTACGACTAGAAAATAGGGATTAAGGTTTGATATTGTGCCTTCCAAATTTTCTAATATAACCTCTTCAATCTGCCCTCATATTCAGAATTGAAAATCTTGGCAAAAACTTTATCAAAAACTGCAACAATAAGCTCCTATGTGATTCCTAAATGAAATCACCAATTAATCCTTGAGGTTAGATCTTTCACCAATGAAGAAGATGTTCTCTAAGAAGGATTCCATCTCCACAAAGCCAAAGGATGAACAAGTTCAATCCAACAGAGTGTCGTTATCAATTTCCAAAATCATGCATAACCAAATGAGATCCAAAAAAACTCTTTTATTTGCCCTTCCATTCCTACACCCAAGTAGGGATATTAAAATATTTCACTTAATTTAAAACATCCCCTTATATCTCCCATGTAGGTGCCTATCCCTAGGAAAACACTATTTATTTTTAAAATAACTTCTTATGTGTCCCTAGGTGCCTCATAAAGTCACTTTATTAATTTAAATAACACTAAAGGTAAATCTTTTTAATTTAACTTTAATATTTTAACGTTATTTAAATTAAATGCTTTGGACCATGTTAACTACATTCGCTGACATTCCCAAAATAAAAATACTACCAACTGACCAAGTTGGTGTCCAACCTATGACTTACTAAAAATAGTAAATGCAGACAAATTGCATGGATCCTCTCTAAAAAAGGTCATTATGTAAGTCTCAACTGATAGAGCTCAATGCAACACCTATCATCGCTAAATAAACTGGATTGAATGGCCACCATGAGTTCTCTAACCCTAACTCATTAGCCCAGGGGAACCCATTGAATAGGCTAACGGTCACCAAGTTGAGTGCTTAGGAAGGGGACATTACAGTCCGCCCTCCCCAAAATTGCTTGTCCCCAAGTAATTCCAACTCTAGATGTTGTAAAATCTACTCATTCTCCTAGGTTGCATCCTCTACCAGCAAATTCTTCCACTTGACCAAGTACTCTTTGATGATCCACTTTCGCAGAGTACACTCCCTATAGTCAATAATGGCCTCTAAGATCAATATTAGCTCCCCCTCCTCATCTAAGGGTGGTAACGTTGATGAAGGAACCACATTATGTTCAAGTGCCTTTTTAAGCCTAAACACATGAAACACATTATGCACTCTGCTACTAGTCGGTAACTCTAGCTCGTAGGCAACCTCCCCAATCCTCTTGGAAACTTTGAAGTGACCAAGAACCTGGGTTATGGATTTTCTAACCTACTCTTCTTGAGAGTGGCCTATCTATATGGTTGGAGCCTCAAATATACCATGTCACCCACCTCAAAAATGCACTCTATCCAATATTGATTAGCATATAACTTATGTTGATTATGTGCCTGCTACAAGTTATCCTTCAATGATTTCATAATATCTTGACTCTCCTGCAACAAATCTCTTGCCTTAAGCACTCTACTATCGCCAAAGGGCATATCAATAAAGTTAGGTGCCTCATACCCATACAATGTCATGAATGGTGACATCTTGATAGACATGTGATAGGTAGAATTATAGAAATATTCTCCAAGGTGTAGTCATTTCACCCATGCTCTCTGTTGTCTTGAAATGTAATTCTGAGATACCCATCCACCCATTTGTTCACTATCTATGTTTTCCCATCTATTTCTGGGTGGTAGCTAGGGCTAGGAGTGAGTTTAGTCCCACTCAATCTAAAAAGTTCCTACCAAACGAGGCTTATAAACTTGTCACTATCACTCACTATGCTTGTGGGCATCCCGTGAAGTCTAAAAATATCCCTAAAAAATAAATCAGCTACCTGTGTTGCAGTATATGTTGCAGAAATACCAAAAAAGTGTGCAAATTTCATCAACATGTCCACTGCAACATATATATAGTCCTTTCCCTATACCTTAGGTAGCACAGTGATGAAGTCCATGGAGATACATTCCCATTTTTTATTAGGAATGGGTAAGGGATGAAGCACACCAGCTAGCTAAGTGTGCTCATATTTATTCTGCTGGCAAGTGGGGCACTCTCTGACATACTTAAGAACTTCATTTTTAAGTCCTTTCCATGTGAACCTCTCTCTGATTTGCTTGTAAGTCTTGAAGAACCTCGAGTGACTAGCCATGAGTGCATCATGAAAAGTCCTCAATATCTTCACCTTAAGCTGTGAAGTAGGCACCAAATAGATTCTCTCCTTATAAATGATCAGCTCATTGAGCACCATATACCTATCATCATGAATAGTGCCCTTAATGATTCTTGTTGCCCAAGAATCCTTAGCATACTCTGTCAAAATCAACTCCCTCCAATTGGCAACAATCTCAACCAATGAACACAAATGAGGCCTCCTGGAAAGTGCATAAGCAACTACATTCTTCTTCCCCTTAACATATACAATGTCAAAATCATAGGCCTGTAAACTGTTCACCCACTTCGGTTGCCTATCATTGAGATCTTTCTAGTTCATAAAATATTTGATGCTATTGTGATTCATTTTGATGATGAATTTGCCCCCTACCAGATATGGTTTGAACTTGGCCAAAGCATACACGATGGCCAACATCTCCCTATCATATATGGAGTAGATCTTCTCCACACCTCTCAACTTCCTGCTCTCGAAGGCTATGGGATGATTCTCCTACATCAAAACCACACCAATTCCCTCTCATGAAGCATCACACTCCAACTCAAAAGGTTTAGAGAAATCTAGAATTGCCAACATTGGGCATGTAGACATCAACTATTTAAAGTGATCAAAACACTTTTATGTTGAATCAGACCACTCAAAGGCTCCCTTCTTTGTCAAATATGTAAGTGGAGCTGCAATCTGTGAAAAACCCTTAACAAACCTCCTATAAAAACCACACAAATCAAAGAATCCCTTAAGCTGAAAGAGATTCATAGGTGGAGGCCATTCAATAATAGCCTTGATCTTATCAAGATCAACCCTCATTCCCTCTACATTGATAAGGTGACCAAGATAAAGAAGCTCTGTGATGCCAAAGTCACACTTGGACTCCTCAGCATACAAGGACTTACTCTCCAATATGCTCAAAACCTCATTGAGATGTCTCATATGTTCCTCCTAAGTTCTACTAAAAATCAAGATATCATCAAAAACTATTAACACAAACTTCCTTAACTGCTTCCTAAATATCTTATTCATGAAACTCTAGAAAGTAGCTAGTGTATTAGTCAATCTATAAGGCATCACCAAGAACTTAAAGTATCCAAAGTGGCATCTAAAATTTGTCTTCTCTATATCCTCCTTCCTCATCTTGATCTGATGGTAGCCTGACCTCAAATCAATCTTTGAAAAATAACAAGCACCATGCAACTCATCTATCAACTCATCAATCCTAGGAATGGGATACCTATTTTTTATTGTCTTCTTATTTAAATCCTTGTAATCAATGCACATCCATATTGTCCCATTCTTCTTCTTCACCAAAACCACTACTAAATCAAAAGGGCTCTTGTTGGGTCTAATGTGCCCCATCTCTAGTAATTTGTTAATAGTTTTTTCTATCTCATCCTTAAGCCTCTTAGGATGTCTGTAAGGTGTAGTAATGACTGGTTTGGCAACCTCCTCCAGATCTATCACATGCTCTATCCCTCTCTTAGGTGGCACTCTAGGTGGAATACTCCCAAACACCTTGCTATGCTTAGATAGCAACTTCTGAATATTTGGATGATAATTGTTCTTTTGTTGATCTAGAACTGTAGGAATGATGAGACGCTCAACTGCCCACTCCACCTGATCATGTCTAATCAAACACTCCATCCTCTTGAAGGATACTACTCTGGGACCCCCATCTGACATGCCTCTGAGTACTAACATTTTGCTATTTGATTCAAATTTCATCTCCATATTATATGCAAATTTATAGTGAACTCTCCAAGAGTCCTCATCCAATGCATGCCAAGAACTACATCTGTATCACCTATGCCAACCACATAGATATCATCCCTCAACTCATATTCACCCAACTATATACTTAGGCCATAAATTTTACGAGTGCATGTGAGTTTAAATCCATCTGCAACCATTACTTTAAACCCTTTAAATTCTTCTATTTTGAGTCCCCTCTTGGCTACCAGCCCCTCATCAATAAAATTGTGTGTGACACATGTATCGATGAGAGTTATTATGTGATATCCACAAAGCACTCCTCTAACCTTGAATGATCCAACCTTTTGAAAATTGGAGAGCTGAGCAATAACTCCTTCACTATCTTGTCCCCCATTTGATGAATTTTTTTCTTCACTACTTTCCAAATCAAAATATTGATCTAATTTTTCTAAAGTTGTTTCATTAGCTGAAAAGTATTCAATTTGTTTGGCCTTTGCTTTGATATTACATCTATGAGATGGATCCCATGGCTCCCTACAGTGGAAACATAATTTCTTCTTTCTAAGCTCATTGATCTAATCACTATCCAATTTGTTTGTCTCATTCTTAGGCTGATTGGAACCTCGCTGAAAATGTTTTTTGTCTTTATCCTTTTTATGCAAGAACCCTTTTGACTGAAATTTACTTCTTGAAGTGGATTATTCCATGTCTCTTGCCTTCTTGATTGCCTCATGTAATGTGGGTGGGTTAAGTGCCTTAATCCAACCTCTCAATGGATCAGACAACCCGTCAATGAATAACACTATCAATTTCCTCTCTAAAAATCAATCACCATTACAGACATCTTCTGAAAGTTATAAATGTATGTATCAACAGAACCCCACTGTTTAAGTTGTGCCAAGTCTTTGAAGTGCAATTTAGGATCCTTCTTATCAAATCGATCAATCAACCTCTCAGTAAACTTTACATAAAACTCAATCTGATCGTGGCCCAATGTGAACATCCCATGGTGCCACCACTCATGGGAATTACCATCTAAATGTAGAGTTGCATACTTAATAGCCTCATCCTCATGCATAGGATTGAGTTGAAAGTAAGTATCTAATCTATGCATCCAAGATCTAGTTGTAGTCTTCCCAGACCCATCAAAATATGGAATAGACAACTTACCAACCTTCTTTTACAACTCCTGATTCTGTAATCTCCCACCTCTATGGGGTCTATGCTTAAGTCTAGGTCCATGTAATCACACAAGCATTTATGTCTAAAATTCCATTCCAGAATTCCTCCAATCATCTAAAATTTGATCCTGTAACTCATGTTGTGTGGGTTCTTCTTCAATCTGTGGGTTGATTCTTGGTTGAAAGTTAGGCATGATGGGTCTAGAGTTGGTTGTTGTAGCTCTTGCATGTTGATTTGTGATCCTATTATTCACCGAACCATCTCCATTTCCATTGTTCCTTTCGTGTCCATTATTGCCTACATTGTTCCCACCATTGTTGCTTGCATTGTTTCCACCATCCTTGCCTACATTGTTCCCACCATTGTTGTTATTTCCCAACATATGTCAGTTCATTAATGCCACCATCTGAGCTAAACTTTGTTGTAACTCTCCCTGTCCTCTAGCAAGATCATTTAGCATCTCCCTGGTGCTTGGTACTTGTTGTTCTTTGTCACCCATGTTAAAACCTGCAAATCTACCAGTCTCTCTCTGACCTCCAAAATTTAGATTATCCGTGTTTCTTCTCTGATTATAATGATGAGTAAAAGGTGGTTGCATTACTCATTCCATTATCATGTCGCTATTTTCAACAAACCCTCTAGGATGGTAGGATACTTCTGCTCTGATACCATTGTAGTATCCACCCTAGTTTTTTTTCTGATTTTATGTTTGATGTTGTGTTTATATGTTTGGGGTTTGCATTTCTTTTTGCATTGCATATGACATACATTCAAATATAAAGTATTCTAAAGATACCCAGATGCTTATTTATGTGGGAAACATCAATAACATCAATCTAACAATTACACAGATGAAGATTAAGCATAAATATCAAAATATGAACATACCCATTTATTGTTTATACCTTGCAGGTCTGATAACAGTCAACTACAACAATTTGGAAGCCAAATTTTAGTGTCAAAGAGAACCAATCCCTAGCTAATCCAACATTTGACTCTCAAACAACAATGCTTACACTAAAACACCTCAAATGAAGTGCAAAGAAGACCCAAAACCTAGACATCCAAGTCCAAGTTCACCACGCACCCCTGGAGCACAGGTACGACCTACTATAGGACCCTATAGGCAGCAATATTAATTAAAAATCCCAAATAATGTCCTAATATACACCATTAAACCTTCAATGCCTCTCTCCTGACACTTTAACACTGCAAAACAATGAAGGAATAGCTTCACAAATTCCCACGCACCAAATATGAGGGTGTACGACATGCCTAGAATGGTACAGCCAACAAATAGGGATAAAGGTTTGATATTGTGCCTTCCAAAAATTTTGATATAACCTCTTCAATCTGCCCTCATATTCAGAATTGAAAACCTTGGCAAAAACTTTATCAAAAACTACAAAAATAAGCTCCTATGTGATTCTTGAATGAAATCACCAATTGATCCTCCAGGTTAGATATTTCACCAATGAAGAAGATGTTCTTTATGAAGGATTTCATCTCCACAAAGCCAAAGGATGAACAAGTTCAATCCAACAAAGTGTCATTATCAATTTCCAAAATCATGCATAACCAAATGAGCTCCAAAAAAACTCTTTTATTTGCCCTTCCATTCCCACGCCCAAGTAGGGATATTAAAATATTTTATTTTATTTAAAACATCCCCTTGTATCTCCCATGTAGGTGTCCATCCTTAGAAAACACTTTATTTAATTTAAAAACTTCTTATGTCTCCCTAGGTGTCTCATAAAGTCATTTTATTAATTTAAATAATGCTAAAGTTAAATCTTTAATTTAGCTTTAATATTTTAACATTATTTAAATTAAATTCTCTGGACCACGTTAACTTCTAAGATAACACTATCAAACACATTCGTCGACATTCCCAAAATAGAAATACTACCAACTAACCAAGTCGGTGTCCAGTTTGTGATTTACTAAAAATAGTAAATGTGGACAAATTGCTTGAATCCTCTCCAAAAAAGGTCATTATGCAAATATCAACTGATGGAGCTCAATGCAACACCTATCATCACCAAATAAACTAGATTGAACAATCACCATGAGTTCCCTAACCCTAACTCATTAGCCCACGGGAACCCGCTGAATAGGCTAACGGTCACCAAGTTGAGTGCTTAGGAAGGGGACATTACAGAAATCCTTGTCCTATAGATTTAAAAACTACACCATCTATATAATTTACTCCTCTAATAATAAAACAAGAAGAAGCATTACTAAATAAGGTGACAACAACATTGAAAAAACATGTCCCAAAACCCAATCCATCCTTGTCCTATAGATTTAAAAATCACAACACATTCATAATCCACTCCATTGATAGTGAGACAAGAAAAATTATCACTAAATAAGGTGCCAATGACATTGAGAAATCATGTCCCAAAATCCAAATCTCTACTCATGCAAAGAATAAATGGTCACTTATCCTATCATATAATTTCTCAAAATCAATTTATCTAGTGTAGCTAACTTTCTCCCAAGGGATTAACTTAGTAGACTTATTCTATATCACTTTTGATCATAATACCCCTAATTTTAATTTCTATCTCCATATCTTTATTTTTTATACCCCTCCTAGTACACAATTCCTATTAAAATATCTAATATTTTTACCATATATCTTAGGTACCTATTTTTAATGGCATTGTTTATACCTCTATATATTTATGCCCCTCATATGTTCAACTAAAATTTATTTCCAACACTATCACACCTAATTCCAAATAAAAAGTTTTGAATAAATTTTAATAGGAGAATATGAAAATAAAATACATAAAAATTATTTTCTAACATAATAATTTTACATTGATCCCTAATAGAAAATATTATTGAAAACATTAAAGGGTAACTATTGATGTGAATGTGTGATCATTCATGACTTCCTTTACATTTTTGGATCAAGAGAATAAATTAATACTTGTGCATCCTATATAAACCACATGAAACTATAAATCTAATCGTTCACCCATCTCATATATACCCATCAAAACTAAAAAATTCAAGTCTTTATCATGTTGCAATTATTTAAATAAAGTAATATTAACCTCTACAAAAAAAGATATTTAACATTGGTATAAAAAAAAGGTAAATATGTTTTCTTATCATTACCAAGTGAGACACTAATTTGATATATGAGACCCTCTTGGCGAATGTCCACAAGGAGAGCCATTTCCCATTTACCTTATATATTGTCTTGCAAGGTGTACATAAGTCAAGTCCATCTTTTTGAATCAATGTTATCTCTCCTCTATGGTGTAGCAACCACATTCATAATTTCACCCACTTAGGACTATAAATTTGTGTGCAATCTCTACATAAATTGCATAACCAATTCCTATTTATGGCTTTATGAAAGCCAAAAGTAAAGATAGATAAATTTAAATGTATATTTTTTTACCTAACTTCGTATCCATTAGACCCAACCCCCAACCCCTTCAATTGCTTTAACCCTAATATGAAATAAAAACATATATATGTTGGATATATCTTGGACAACACATTTTTTATATAGGAAGGTATGGAATGGGCCAAGAATTATAGAAAGCTTCTAGGGGCATCACAAGATCATAATGTGTTAGCATAATGGGGTATTTAATATTGAAAATTATGAAATTTGCATTTTAGAACATTAAACAAAAGTTTTATTTTTTGAAAAGATTTGTCTCCCTAATATTTTAGAATTCTGCATATTTTGGCAATGTGCCATAAATTGTTGCTTTCATTTCCATGCCACATCCAAATTATAAATTTAGAGTGTTTGATTGTTAGGATTGAGGTATATAATAGGAAAGAAGTGTCTCTCACCATTTGTTGGGATACAAAGGGATCCATGGAACAAGCTTGTATAACCAAGTGATAATGTAATACACATTGGAATAATAAAATGTTTAATCAAGATTTTTCGTGCTAGGATTTTAGCACTCACAAAGGTTTAGTCTAGTTATGAAGGGCATGTCACAACTCTAGGAGTTGGTGAATGTCACAAATTATCCACAAAATCGTCGTGCTGCTGTGATGACACTCCTTGTCTTATTATTGTGATCCTTGTCCTTTCATGTCGTTGGATTTTATATTCGATGTGAATTGTGATCATTTATATATGCATTGATTGGTGTGTGTACCATATTGGTGTGTGTGCCATATGTTATCTTATATGCTTTGATTTGGAATGAGTTGCCACATGTGATGTCGTATGCATTGATTGGCATAAGTGTTGACATGTAGTCCTTATATTGTGTGAGTGTGCTTGTACCCAATTCAACCTCTTCCTAAGACAATGGGGTGAGCTTGAGGGTACCACAGGGTTGCGTGGTGCTAAACCATCATTGGGGATAGGTGATCATGAAGGATGCTTGTTGGAAGCATGTTAAACTTCTTAGCATCCTATCTCTCTTATTTGTTGTGCATTGCAATCATGGTAATGGGGTCCTTGAGACTGTTGTAATATGATTATGGTTATGCTTTGATGCATTCTCTTATATGGGTTATGATCCATCCATGTTTGGGATGAGACCCTTTAAATGTAATAAAATATTGATACCATTTTGTACTTTTGCACACCTTGTTTTGTGAGGGTGTTAGCATGTTTGGAATGTTGAAATCATAATATATTGGCATGTTTGGCTTAAATTAATTAATGGTGTATTTATGTTTATGGATGCCTTAATATTTGATTGCATTTCACCCATATATGTGATGATGATCGTATCTTTGTTTTTGGCATGTGTCAGCATTGGTGTCGAATGTGCATAGCGTTTTGTAATGCTTTTGTCATATTTTTTGAAATAGTCCCCTTGTGATTTGGGAGCAAGTGTTGTTTTTCTCCTTGTTCCTTGGGAACCATGCCTTTCAGGAGGTCCTCATGTGGCTAAGTTAGAGCCCATGATCCCTTGAACATTTGGTCCAAATCTTTTTCAAATAGCACAATAATTAAGGAAGTTATGCCTCATGGAGTGTCGAGAATAGATCTTGTTGTTTTCCTTGCCTTATTTGTTTTCATTTCTTTATTTTTTCAAGTTAGCAAAATAGTCTAAAATTGCATGCAAGTCAGTGTTTCCAATTCAAGCTTCGAGTTGCAATTAGACTCTAAAGCCTAAACCACTAAAGGTGTCCTATTCTAGACTTTTGCTAGGCCTTTGCATAGTGTGAGTTGCATTCCAAACCCAAAGTCCAAGATGCATGTTTCAAATGGATCCTAAAGTCTAAATTTCATTCTAAGCTTGGGGATTGAAGTTAATTTGCACTTTATAGGATAGCAAACTGTAAATGTTTCTTGAAACCTAAAGTGGCTCTAAGGTCAGAGTACGAGGTTGGCTTGTCATTTTGCATCATGTGATATGCTAATGGAACCTAAAGTGTGAGAAGGTGTAGTATGCGATGGCAACCCAAATTCCAAACCTAAGCTAGTGTTGTTGGTTGCAAGTTGCATCATGTTTCTAAAACTTGACCCAAGTGCAAGTCTTTTCTAAAACCTAAACTTTTGGTAGTTTTAATCTTTTGTATTCTTGTAACTTTGAGATATCTGAGGGGTGAATTTGTAGGGATGTTGTAAGGGATTTTCAATGACCTTGGAAATCCTAACTCTTCTCCTTGTCTTGTTTTATATGCCAACTATGGTGTTTTTTAGTCTTCTGCTTGTGACACCTTACATCGTGAATTGGTGTGTGTGTCCTTACATGTATTTATGACACCTTGGGCACGTAAGAGTATAGTGTGGATTTCTTAATGCCACGTTTGTATTGCAAAAAAATTGTTCATCTAGTTTTTGTCTATTAATGTCTTGAGTGTAAGCTTGGTTTGTGATTGTCCATCTATTTGAGGATGATAACTTGTGTTAAAAGTAAGTTATGTACTAGTCAAATAAAACATCTCCTACCAAAAATAATTGAGAAATCTACTATCTCTATCACTGAGAATATTTTTAGACAATCCATGTACTTCTTTAAAAAATAAATTGGCTACTTGAAGAGCTTTGAATTCTAAAGAAATAGTGAAGTGTGTATACTTAGTTAGCCTATCCACAACAACATAAATACAATATTTACCATGTACCTTGGGAGGCCTATAATAAAGTCCATGGATATGCTTCCCCACTTCTAATTTGGAATAGGCAATGGTTGTAGCAATCCTATAGGAAAGGTGTACTCCACTTTGTTTTGTTGATAGGTTATCCATTCTCTAATATGCTTTAAGGACATCCTCCTTAAATCCCTTCCATGATAATATTTCTTTGATTTGTCTATATTTTTTGTAATATCATGGATTCCCTACTAATGGTGTATCATGGAAAGCTCTCAAAATCTTCTCCTTCATCCATGGTTTTCAAATTAAGAAAATTTAGTTATTGTATATGATAAGACCATCTATCACTATATACCTATCATCTTTCACTATCCCATCAAGGAGATTAGTAGAAAATGCATTTTAATATATTTATGCCATGATAGTAGCCTTTCAATTAGCAAAAATGACTAAAATGGAACATAGGGTAGGCATACTAGAAAGAGCATCAACAACTATATTCATTTTCTCTTTCATGAACTATATGTCAAAATCATAAGCTTGAAGCTTACTCGCCCATTTTTATTGCCTATCATTTAAATCATGTTAGCCAAGGAAGAACTTTAAATTGTTATGATTTGTCTTCACTAATTGAATCTTCCACAAACCAAGTATTATCTAAATTTGGCCAATGCATGCATAATGAACAACATTTCTTTATCATAGATGGAGAATCATTTTTCTAATTCTTTTAGCTTCCTACTTTCAAATGCTATAGGATGCCCCTTTTGTACTAACATTGCTCCAATTCCTTCACCTGAAGCATCACACTCTATAACAAATGGTTGTGATAAATTAGGAATGGCAAGTATTGGACAAACTCATTACCTCTTTGAGTTTACCAAAAACCTCATGTGTTGCCTTATGATGAGTGTCAGGTAGCACTCATCTAAACATGCCTTTTTACTTCCATTTTCCCATCTTTTCATGTTGCATGTCCTAGTAATTGCACTATAGGAACTGTGAAGTCCTGTTTTATTATGCTAATAAGAGATGAAATGCTAAAAATTATTGTTATGATGAAAAGACTTATGTTGCATTGAAATTGATGAAATTGTGCAGAATTATCTTTTTTTGGTTTCATAGGTGTCTATTGCATAGGCGGAAGGTAGTTTTGAAGAAATCTAGAGGTAATCCTAATTATCTCCAGAGCCAGGCATGAAGGAAACTGCATGATACTCTAATGTTTTCCAACTTGTTGGAGGATCTCTGGAGTGATATAGTAGAGCAGAGAAGATGGTGATCTCTTGAGCTGTGTCTCAGCAGGTTCTTTAAGCATCTTTGGAGCTGCTGGCAACAACATGGAGTCTCCAGAGCTAAACAAAGTCTTTGGCGTCGTTGATTACCAGGATCTCTGGTTTGTCTATAGAGCTATGGAGTCCACCTATTCAGGCCTAAGTGTCCCAACAAATGACTCCAGTTGTCCACGGGGACATGATATACTTTCACTTGTTTTTGCATGAGATTAGAAGATTTCTTTCAGTTTGCTATTTTAGAAATCAAGTTCCTTTTTATCAAGGCCTTGCAGCCTATTATTGTTATAAGTTAAACTTTGCACTTAGTGCTACTTTCAATATCACTAAAGTCCTTTTTCAGACATTGCATGATTATACTCTAGATGGACAATTGCATGTTTTAGTTAAGAATAAGAGATTGTTTATATCTCAAGATGAACTGTTAGGTAGAGTAGTTAACTCCAGTAATATTATGTCACTCAAACTAATGTATATTTGGATGGGAACAATAGAATAGTTAATCAGGATTTTATAGCAGTGTTTATGTAATTTCATTTCAGAGCAGAAACATATACTTTTGAATACAATATACTTTGATAGACTAGATTAAAGGAAGTCATGTTGTTCTACTTTTGTTCTAAGTTTCTTGTTTAGCCTTTAGTTCTGAAGGTGTGGATCAAGTGCCCACTCCCACCAATAGATAGGAGGCTAGTATCTTTGCTTTATTAGTTCATTACAGTTTTTATTTAGTATAGTGTTCTTGTTTTCATAAGATAGATCAATTATTGTTAAAGCAGTCTTGTTTCCATTTAATGCATGTTTCATCTTTTGTGTGAATTAGATAAATTATTTTAGCAATTTATTGTTTCAGTCTTTAGATTAGGTTTATTTTCAAGAAGATAATTAGCAGTATTGATTTGATTAATTAGGATAGTTCAGTTTAGTAGATTGGTTAAGGACTATTGATTATCAGGTTTCTTATTGCAAATAGTTGAGGACATAGTCCAGGATTTGACACATAAAATATGATTAAATGCTAAGGTACATCGACCCTTGTCACCTTAGTCCATGTAAAAGCTCCCTTCTTGGTCATATCGGTCAAGAGGGCTGCTAGGTGAGAAAATCCTTAACAAACCTTCTATAATAGTTTGCAAAGACCAAAGAAGCCTCTCAATTGTGTCAATATATTGGGAGGTGACCAATCTAGAATGGCTTGGATCTTTTGTTGATCCACCTAAGCACCTTGAGCACTAATGATATGGCCTAAATAAAGAATCTATGTCACACAAAATTCACATTTGGGTTCCTTTGCAAAAAGAACCAATTGCTCTAATATACCTAGAAATATATCTAGATGCTTCAAATGATCTTCCCAAGTCTCGTTATCAAACAAAATGTCATCAAAGAAGAACAAAACAAATTTTCTTAATTGCTTATTAAATACCTCATTCATGCATGACAAGGTGGATGGTACATTTTTCAAGCTGAAAGGCATGACCAAGAACTCAAAGTGTCCAAAGTGACACCTAAATGTTGTTTTATGCACATCTTCATCCCTTAACCAAATTTTGTGGTAGCCTAATCTCAAATTAATCTTTGAAAAATACATAGCCTCATGCAACTCATCAATTAGTGTTGGAGTACTTGGTAACGCTGAGAAGGGGGGGTGAATCAGTGTTACAGAGAATAAGATAAATTTTCACACTTTCATTTCAGGTTTAAACAAAGGTTTAGACAACAGATGTAAATGCCAACTCAAATGCTTATTAATGCATGTATCAGAGCATTTCAGAGACAAGTAAACAAATTCCATGTATATATGTGACAAATAGCATCATAACACAAATAGCAAATAGAAGAAATGATAGATGGAACCATAACACATATATTTTTAGGAGTGGAAACCCTCTGGGGTAGAAAACCACTCAGTAAAAATGCCTCACTGGCTTTTTATCCTGCCTCACTGGCAACAATATTTAGAAGCACCAACTTCAAGGAGCACCAACCCCTAGCCCAGAAAGATAATTACAAATTACAGAGGGTTACTCTGTTTCTCTTAATGCTCTATTCTTGAATGTCTCATTGAATTTTTGAGACTCCAAGAGATACAACAGTTTGTGCACATATACAACTAAATACAGAAAGATGTTCAATCATAATCTATTGCTTTTGTTTGATTTTACAATAACTGCAAAAACACAGCAAACACAATAGAGTATAATCTCTCTTTTATACTTTCTCAAAATAATGTCTTTCTTTCTTTCACTAAATAGTTTGAAGGCATAACTATTTTGCTGTAACTGTTTGAAACAGTTTAGGTACCTTTTCATGGTTAGGGTCGAACCCCAAATTGTAAGATAAAGTGCTTAACCAGAGTTAGGTCTTTTTACAGCTGCTTCATAATGATATACAAAAATTGCCATCCAAATGTGCATTTGAAGACAGTTAAAACTGTTCATATCAAAGTATTACAAATCCATAACTAGACCTTGAAACTTCTTTTCAAATCACAGTTAACAACCTCTGTTATTTTAAAACCCTTAATCATCATCGTTATGAGTGATAAAACAAAAAGAATTATTTTCAAATAAATGAAACCCCATGAAACACATCCTCTGTCAAAGAAATGTTTTTCAGTTTGAAACCCTAACAAATATTGTATATCATAAACCCCTTATGAGAGAGATGGCAAAGAAAAGGGCACATATAACTGTCACTGCAAACCACACTCAACTAGAAATACAAACCCCATATCAGAAAAATAATACCCATAACTGTCGCTGCCCGAGTTTAAACAATAAAGCAAGAAACTGAACGAAGAGTTCAAGTAACAATATCACCTAGCGGCCATGATTATAATAGTTGAAGATGAAGTCAAAATGTTTACCACAATAGTCGCATAAGCCAGTGTTGTCTCTTCTACAAGATTCTTCTCAGTTTGTTGTTCATTTCATGTATTTTCATGATGAAATCTGAATTGGTCAAACCCTAGCTCGAGAGGAGCTCAAACCAAACTTTTTGCCTTGCATAATAAAAAAAAACTAACATATATGCCACAACTAGTGTTGCCGATATGACTTAGATGGGTTGGTCACAATGAGTAGCTCATTTGAACCTATCACCTACTCTTTCCATTAGAAACCTTCTCAGCAAGTTATGCTTTTAGAAACCAATGACCTTTGTAATATTTCAAACACAAGTCCTTTTTGAAATCACATGATGCCACCTTGCTGACTTCCCTTAGAACATGTCATAATCACATGATATCACCTCATTAGAACATGTCATAATTTACATTAGAACAAGTCATACAAAAACCAATGATGACCCCCTTTTTAATAATAAAACAAATATGCTTCTTCTTTTATATGCATGGTCTTCATGTGAGGTTAACCATATTAACTGAGCAAACCATATGAATATCAATGAGCAAGAATAATATCAACTAAGAAGAATAAACATGTGTGTCATATATCATAGGAGATGACGATAACCATATCAAGTAAGAGCCAACCCACTGTCCAAAACAAATGCCATTGCCTCTGAATAACATCATATATGATAAACATGCCATGAGGACATGTCATACCACCACAATCATGTATGCCAACATCATATAAGCCAATCAACATAATGTCACAATGCCAACATGTCAACAATATATTCCAGCAATGATGATACCATCATGAGACCAAGACCAGGAGTAAACACCATTCAACCAAATGCCAATTGTCATGATACAGATACTGACATTGAGCATGTCAAGGTACCATATCCAACTAAGAGAGATTGTGTCTTTGACATCAAGGACAACAACTGAGGGCAACAAACTCCCCCTTTGTCCATGATGGCAAAACACAACTCTCTCTCCCCCTTTTTGACATCAAGGCAAAGGGAGATGAAAGTATGTGAATGCATCCAAAAGATACACAAAGATCAATATAAGCCTGAAATGTGAAACAATTAGAAAATATAAAACATACCAAACATACCATGGTTGTCCCATGAATGAGAAGTATCCAAAACATCTGAAACAAAAATGAGATGTCAGCACCATAATGAAATATCAGCAGCATGAAGAGCATGTAGCAAAGAGAGACAACAACTAAGGAGACTATCACAAATAATGTCAATCATCAATCAGAAACCATGCCAACTGTCATAAGATACTGAAAAACATCAGGGATCAGAAATATGCAAAAAACTCCCCCTGAGTCCAACACCTGCAATATAGTCACCATAGATACAAACACTATGAACTCACTACCTTTACAACAGAGAACACTGTCATGATGAAAGTTCCTAACTGTCTCAACACACCTGAACAAGTCTCCATACTTGTATTACCTCTGCACTTTTCTCTAACTACAATATTCTAAAGTTTGGAATACAAAGGACTGTATACCTCCATTGAAAACCAAGAATTGTCATTTGGTTAGGATTATTATTGCATTGGTACTATCACCATATACCCTATAACAAGATTCTCTCAAGGTAATTGAATAAAGTACTATCAACTTACCCTCCATCATGTCCTGTAGTTGTACCAGATTAATAGTAGACTGTCTTGCTGATAAAGATGTCCTGCATCCTTACAAATTCAAATGCAAACTTCCAAATATCAAATGACTCTAAAACCTTTTCATCTATCCAATGGCATTAGCAAGCTTCTAGAATGGATATCATATTCTATTCCAAAACATCAAACACAACAAGAGCAATACTGTCACTTTGTAGCATAAAATACACCAAATGTCAATATGAACCCAACCAAGGCAAAGACTATTATGTCCTGACTATTTTTCTAAGACTGTCTCCATGAAAATAAAGCATCATACAATGAATATATCAATGATGACATTCCTTCAACACTGCAATAACTTGATTTCAATTTCACTGTCTACAATGTTGTCAAACAGTCCTTCATTTGCATCACAAGTACAAGAATGCTATCAAAAGATTAAAACTGATTGATACCTCTATCAATGAGACATCAAATCACCACTCTAGAAACACTTTCTCACCTTGTTACACAAGTGCTACACTTTTCTGATTTGCTACTTGGGAATGAAAGATAAGACAATGAGTACTATCAAAAAATGAGAGTTTGAACACCATGAAATCACCATAATCAAACCCAAACAAAGACCATGTCAAATACAAGGAACCAGTGTGTCCTGAACCAATCTGTATAGTATCATGCTATGAACTATTCCAAAAACTATACCAATAGTACAAATAAAGCCATGATATGAACCAGAAAAACACCATTGAACTGTACCAATCATAAGAAACCATTGATGAAGCACCCACTGATGAAGTCCTTCATCCCAAAGAACCTCAACCTGCAACATGCACACTTGCAATTTTTTATGAATACTATACACAACAAATATCATGAAAGTTCCTGTCACTAAATATACAAGGTTCATGTCACTACAAAAATGCACTGAATCACTACACCTTTACCTCTCTAATGACCCACAAACACTTAAGGTCTTACAAATACTATTTTTTGTTCCATTTGATCTTGCATAACAAATCAAACTCGGACTGCAAACCACCACTGTCAATACTGCAAAACAAGAATATCAAAAACTTCAACAATGACTATTATGACAGTGAGACTATCTTTGGATTATCTTGCACAAATTTTCAAATCATGCTTATGAAACTGATGTTTTCCCTAACTCTTATCAAGCACAACAAGATCACATTGATAAACATGTCAATTATGAAACAAGTTAATTATACAAAGAATGAAATTATGTCCTATCAGAAGACTTTACTGTCCTTTAAAAACTCTTTGCTTATCTTACTTCTTGGGGATGAAAGATAAAACAATAAACATCTCCCCTTGACTTTAATCTAGTTCTCATGCAAAGGATAATGTCTTTTGAGTAACATGAATTTATTTTGGTTTTTCATCTCCTAGATCTTGTTTTCTTCTCCATACTTTCTCAGTCTCTCTCTTCTTCTTGTCCAAGGTATCTTCCTTCTTGTCATGTCCAGGTGAATTCACAGAAGCACTTCTTGAAAAACTAGAAGGATCATTTCTTGAACATTACAAAACTTTGCAGTATGACCAAATTTATAACATTGACCACTATTTGAAAATTCATGAGGATCCTTATTCCATCTAATTTTCATTGAATGATTCCATCAATCAGTTGCTTTATGACCATACCCATAACATGCATAGCAATATCCAGAAAAGAAATTCTACCTTGTTGATTGATTTCGTCTGAAAAGTGAAGATCTTGAGAATCTGCTTGTCCTTCTTCCTTCATCAACACATTTATCTTCAGTCTTATCTATAGGAGCAGAAGCATGATGATTCAATTCTATCTTCATTCTTGGAGTATTTCTAACTTTAAAACTCTGTCCTTTCCCATTTGCAGATAAAAAAACTATTTCAATTTTTTATTCTGTTCCACTTGAAGATGCGTGTCCTACCTCATACCCTAAGCCAGTGAGATCACTAGAATATTTTTGTCTACATAGCATATCATCTAGTGCATTAATATTTTTCTCAAACTTCTTATATCTCTCTAACTGAATCTTATGATCTTCAAGATCTTTCTTTAAAGCAACAAACTCGTCTTCAAGTTTATGGCACTCAAAGGTTTTGGCATCCAAGGTATATTTAGTTTCCTCAATCTCTATTTTCAAATTTAAGATCAAGTTATCTAAATCATCTTTTAACAGAGAATTTTGTTTTACACTATTTTTCAAAAATCAAGTTCATCCTCTAACTTTTTACACATTTCTTCTTTTTCTTTCAAGTTGACTTCCCTTTCCTTTTCAATTCTTTCTCTTTCTTCAATTTATATCTTAAGTTTCTAATTTTCTCTTTCAAGATCCCTAATCACATTTAGAGCAAAAATAAGCTCTCCTTCAAAATCAACAACTCGTTCAGGGTCACTAACACACTCTTCTATATCGGATTCATTCATATTTACCACGAATTCATCTAGTTCTAAATTACACATCCTTTCTTCTACAGGATTGTTCTTATTATAACTTATTGAATCAACTGACAAGAACTTCTCTTGAGACAAGACTTCATTAGACTTGACAGGAATTGTTTGATTATTCTTTTGCTTGACACTAGTGTTTTTCTTTTGACCTATGTTTCTTTTGCACTTATCCATGACAAGTACTCTTACCAAGAAAACCTAAGGTTGATTAGACCTATTTGACAAGGGTTTGGCTCTGATACCACTTGTTGGAGTACTTGGTAACACTGAGAGGGGGGGTGAATCAGTGTTACAGAGAACAAGATAAATTTTCACACTTTCATTTCAAGTTTAAATAAAGGTTTAGACAACAAATGTAAATGCTGACTCAAATGCTTATTAATGTATGTATCAGAGCATTTCAGAGACAAGTAAATAAATTCCATGTGCATATGTGACAAATAGCATCATAAGACAGATAGCAAATAGAACAAATGACAGATGGAACCATAACACAAATATTTTTAGGAGTGGAACCCCTCTGGGGTAGAAAACCACTCAGTAAAAATGCCTCACTGGTTTATTTAATAAAATTGCCTCACTGGCTTTTTATCTTGCCTCACTGGCAACAATGTTTAGAAGCACCAACTTCAAGGAGTGCCAACCCCTAATATGTTTAGAAGCACCAACTTCAAGGAGCACCAACCCCTAATACATTTAGAAGCACCAACTTCAAGGAGCACCAACCCCTAGCCCAGAAAGATAATTACAAATTACAGAGGGTTACTTTGTTTCTCTTAATGCTCTATTCTTGAATGTCTCATTGAATTTTTGAGACTCCAAGAGATACAATAGTTTGTGCACATATACAACTAAATACAGAAAGATGTTCAATCACAATCTATTGCTTTTGTTTGATTTTACAATAACTGCAAAAACCCAGCAAACACAATAGAGTATAATCTCTCTTTTATACTTTCTCAAAACAATGTCTTTCTTTCTTTCACTGAACAGTTTGAAGGCATAACTATTTTTCTGTAACTGTTTGAAACAGTTTAGGTACCTTTTCATGGTTAGGGTCACACCCCAAATTGTAAGATAAAGTGCTTAACCAGAGTTAAGTCTTTTTACAATTGCTTCATAATGATATACAAAAATTGCCACCCAAATGTGCATTTGAAGATAGTTATAACTGTTCATATCAAAGTATTACAAATCCATAACAAGACCTTGAAACCTCTTTTCAAATCAAAGTTAACAACCTCTGTTATTTTAAAACCCTTAATCATCGTCATTATGAGTGATAAAACAAAAACAATTATTTTCAAATAAATAAAACCCCATGAAACACATCCTCTGTCAAAGAAATGTCTTTCAGTTTGAAACCCTAACAATGTATATCATAAACCCCTTATGAGAGAGATGGAAAAGAAAAGGGCACATATAACTATCACTGCAAACCATACTCAACTAGAAATACAAACCCCATATCAGAAAAATAATACCCATAATTGTTATTGCCCGAGTTCAAACAATAAAGCAAGAAACTAAACGAAGATTTCAAGTAACAATATCACCTAGTGTCCATGATTATAATAGTTGAAGATGAAGTCAAAATTTTCACCACAACAGTTGCATAGGCTAGCGTTGTCTCTTCCAGAAGATTCTTCTCAGTTTGTTGTTCATTTCATGTATTTTCATGATGAAATCTGAATTGGTCAAACCCTAGCTTGAGAGGAGCTCAAACCAAACTTTTTACCTTGCATAATAAAAAACAAACTAACATATATGCCACAATTGGTGTTGCCGGTATGCCCTAGATGAGCCGGTCACAATGAGTGGCTCATTCAAGCCTATCACCTGCTCTTTCCCTTAGAAACCTTCTCAGCAAGTTATGCTTTTAGAAACCGATGACCTTTGTAATATTTCAAACACAAGTCCTTTTTGAAATCACATGATGCCACCTTGCTGACATGCCTTAGAACATGGCATAATCACATGATGCCACCTCATTAGAACATGTCATAATTTACATTAGAACAAGTCATACAAAAACCAATGATGACCCCCTTTTTAACAATAAAACAAATATGCTTCTTCTTTTATATGCATGGTCTTCATGTGAGGTTAACCATATTAACTGAGCAAACCATATGAATATCAATGAGCAAGAATAATATCAACTAAGCAAGAATAAACATGTGTGTCATATATCATAGGAGATGATGATAACCATATCAAGTAAGAGCTAACCCACTGTCCAAAACAAATGCCATTGCCTCTGAATAACATCATATATGATAAACATGCCATGAGGACATGTCATATCACCACAATCATGTATGCCAACATCATATAAGCCAATCAATATAATGTCACAATGCCAACATGTCAACAATATATTCTAGCAATGATGATACCATCATAAGACCAAGACTAGGAGTAAACACCATTCAACCAAATGCCAATTGTCATGATACAGATATTGACACTGTGTATGTCAAGGTACCATATCCAACTAAGAGAGATTGTGTCTTTGACATCAAGGACAACAACTGAGGGCAATAATTAGCTCATTGATCATGGCAATAAAGTACCTATTTCTTATAGTCTTCTTATTCAAATCTCTATAGTTAATACACATCTGCATGGTGCCATCCTTTTTCTTCACAAGAACCATGAATGAAGCAAATGAGCTAGAACTAGACTTGATCTGGCCCATCTCCAATAGCTCCTTTATGGCCTTTTCTATCTCCTCCTTATACATTCTTGGGTGGAAATAAGGAGTGGTCATGACAATCTTAGAGTCCACTGCCAACTCTATGATATGTTGGAATCCTCTATCAGGTGGTAGTCCTAGAGGTAAATCACTAAACACAATGCTATGCTTATCCAAAATATTTTGAATATCAATACGATAAGTGCATTTCTTAACCATGAATGAATTTTTAGGCATCATCAAATAACTTGCTTCTCATGCAACTTATCTCTTACCGAAAGTACTATCCATTCTTTTAGTGATGACCACTTGTGGTGTTCCATTTAAAATACCTCTAAGCACCACATCTTTTCCTTAAATTTTAAACTTAAGTTCCATGGGTTGATAGTTTTGCGAAAACTCACCAAGGGAATGCAACCATTGTACACCTAAAATCATGTTAGTCTCTCATAAATCCACAACATATAAATTATCACATACTTTATGAATCTTGTGGCTATGTTGAGTTAGATTATTTTGGTGTAGGGAATTGTGAATCCATTAGAACAATGACATTAAAACCTTAAAATTCCTTAGCTTTCAGTCCTCTCTTAATCACCAAACCTCCATCAATGAAATTATGGGTAGCCCCACTATCAATAAGCACTATGATCCCTTGTCCAAATAATACTTCTCAAACTCTGAATGGATAATATCTAGGTGCTCCTAAAAGAGCTACAAAGTGTGCCTCAATTTGTGCCTTCACCCTCCATCTTTTCAAGTTCATGATCCTCTATAGCCATCTATGGCTTAGGTTCTTTAGGATCTAACTTGTCATTAGATATTACCTCAATGTAATGGACTTGGCCTTTGCTAAGGCATCTATGACTAGGTCCCCTTGGCTCTTTGCAAGAAAAACAAAGTTTGTTCCTTCTGAGTTCATTTTTAGTTGAATCGTCTATCCTTTTTGTGATAGATGGTTGAGGTATGGTCTTCTATAGAAATGCATGTGATCACCCTTTATAAAAATTCCCTTTTGGTGGTACAAAAATAGGTTCCTTGGATCGATATGGAAATTTACTCTTTAGAATAAATGCCTCAAGTTTTAGAGCTATTTTGATGGCTTCTTATATAGTAGAGGGTTCAAAAGCCTTAGCAATACCTTTGAGGGGTTCAAACAAACCCTCAACAAAGAGAAAAGTGAATCTCTTTTCTAAAATATCTAGTACCATTACTACAACATGTTGAAATTATTCAACTTAGGATTCCACTGAGTTCCATTGTTTGATTCCTAAAAGCTCTCTAAAATATTCATCTTCCTCTTTCTGTTCAAAATGGTCCAAAATCCTTTGACTGAATTCATAAAAAGTTTGCACAAGGCTATGTCCTTCTGTGATTAACCCATGTGGTGCCCCAATCATAAGAACACCTTCTAAATGTAATGTGGCAAATAGTATGACATCTTCCTCCTCCATAGGATTGAGAGTGAAATAAGTTTTTATTTTTTATAACCAATAATGAGCAAATACAATCAAATGTAGGGGCGTTTAGCTTACCAACCTTTTGTTGTAGCACCTTATTTTCATCAGTTTTTTTCCCATGTGAGATTCTTCCATTAGGAATTCTCCTCCCAAGGATGTCCAAATAACTCACAAATGAAACTATATTTTTAAAATATTTAGATTTACCTTGATATTCTTGAAAAAAATTGTCAATCTCCTCTGCAGGAGGGGCCTCTAGTTATTTCTCCTTTGTTTCCTATTTCTACAAGAACATAGGCTTAGATGGATTTGGCATCAAACTAACCATAGAATGGTTCATTGTAGATGTACTCCAGGTTCTCTTGGAGATGCTTTGGGAGGATTTGGGGTTTTAGAATTTTGGGAGAGCATCATTTGTGCCATGAGGGTTGCCAATCTATCTCATCTTTGATTAATTTGAATCAAAGTCTCATGGAAGAAACCCACTTTTAGTTATGGAGTAAAATGTGTACACTAGCATTTTACACCTAGTTTAGCACCCAGGTGGACCTAAAATGTTTACTCTTGTTAATCAAGACCTATTTTAACACCTTTTTGAACATGAAATGATTAAATCTTGATTCTGATGAATAAACCTCACAAAATAAACTTAGGACTAGTCTAAGCCCACTTAAATGGACACTCTCTAGAGTTTGTGGGGGCTAAAGGACCAGGGCGCCTAGCCCTAGTCTTGGAAGTTAGCCCCGGTCCTATTTTGTGGTGTCGGCTTAGAACACCTCCTTGACTTTTACATGTTGGCCCCATTTGGTTTTATTCATTGTTGGTGAGGGGGAATTCATATAAAAACAAGTTAGTTTATTCATTTGAACATCTCTAAGTTCTTTAAGCAATCTAGGCACTCTTGCACTCTCTTCTTCTCTCTTGTGCTCTCCATTCTTCTCTAAAGCTCTCTATGGTGGATTATTGATGTTATACTAACTTCTTGCAGGTCTTGTGAATATCTCTCTACTTCTTTGGGCTACACAACCTTCTTGAGTCAATTTGTGATGCCACATCAAGCAAGATAGGGTTTCCATGCTCATGGTGACTCCTTTCCTTTATGCTTTGTTATAGCATTCCATTCTACTTCGGATTTGCCTCTACCCTCCTAGGGCACACACTCTTCTCTCATATTTTCTATTGTGGAGGTGGAAACACCATACATGGAGCTTGAATTAGGCAAGCTCCTAAATAACACCAACCCTCTTTCCTTCTTTTGTGTCTACAGGTTGAAGAAATAGGTTTCGAGAGGCAAGGTCTAAGAAGAAGAAAGGTTTTGTAGGTACAGGTGTAGTGAAGCTCTGAATTTATGTAAAACCCTAAATTAGGTCTAGGGCACCTAGTTCCTTAGTCTTTCTAGCCCCCTAACTTGGATTGATGTTATTCTTTATTCACTGGTCTCTGCTATGCTTTTGGATTGTCTATATCTATTTTCGATAGTCTGTTATAATCCAATCTTGCTCAATTAGGGTTTCATGTTTTACACTAGTTTGATTGGTTGGATTTGGTTGATTCTCATCTATACAAGAAAGGGACAAAGATCTTGTAGTTTTGATTTACTTCAAGGGTAGAATCCAAGCTTTTCTTGTGTTATAATGTTGGATGGAAGAGGGTTTGACCTAGTTTAATCTCTTGAGCTAGTCTCTCTTTTCTCTCTAACATTTTGGTGAACCCATCATTTCTTGCGATTTGGCATCCTTCTTGCTTCAGATATGAGTTTTTTTCTGCCCTAAATCTGGTTAGTATTGAACTCATTCATCATTTTTCATACCTACATAACTCATTTTTACATTGTTTCAAAATTAGGGTTTACAAAAACCTTGCATTCCTAGAAAACCTAGTTAATCTTGAACCTAGGGTTTGGAGATTAATAAGATGTTTCAGATATGTGTGGCATGATTAAATTGATTTCATTTTCTATATCATATCATCTTTTTGTTTAAGAAAATACATTCCTGCATAGTTGCATTAAAAAGCAAAAAATCAAGCATTTTAGGCTTAGAAAAAGCATATTTATTGCATTGTTTTCATTGCATAAGTTTAGATCATTATAGCATCATATAAATTTCTGATTTTTCATCAGATATAATTGGTATCACATCATTTAATCATTTCCTAGTGGTGTATTTGGCATTTTCACTTATTCATTATTAGGGTTTTCAAAAAAAATACATTTTTGGAAAAACTAGCTAGTCTTGCACATAGATTTTGTTGAGTATAACCTTATTTAAAATTTTGCTGATGATAATTAGTGGTAAAATATGATTTATCATTGCTGTAGCACATAATAATTATCATTTGTGTTTAAATTACATTCTTGCATCAAAGAATTTTGGTTTAGTAAACAACCATCTAAGATCTAGGGTTTGATGATAAACCCTAGCTAGGCTTGCATTTAGTGGTTGTATTTGAAATCTTATTTTCATATCTTTGTCATGTCGATGAAGGATTGATAAATCTGATTTTTAAGTTGTTTTAACTCATCATATGTGTCATATTTTTTTAAATTAGAAAGCAAGAACATCCATGCATTCATCTTCTCTTTAAAATTATAAAGCAATAGCACAAGCAAAAATATCTAGCTTCATTTGACACTTGTGCATCTTCATCAAAGAAAAGTTCTCTAAATATTTGTTGCATTTAAGTAGATAAATCATATAGAAACTCCTTTTTCACATACTGCATATCTTACATTTGTAAGACTTAGTTGTTGTGGTTACCAAGAATATCACATTTTTGCAAAACCCCTCTTCTCTTGCACTTGTAGGTCTTTGATTGCAATATTACTTTGATATTAGTTGTACTTGATTAATTAATTTTACATTGTTGTTCCATATCATATTTGCATATAGTAGACAAGTCATTTCATTATGGCCTCTTCTAGTTGTTCCTCTTTGCTATCTTTACATGCATATATCATAGATTTTGAAAATTTCTCTAAATTCATTAATATGCATCCATATACATTTTAGATCACATAACATCCATGTATGATGTTGATATATCTATATGTTCCATATATGATATCATTTGTTACATATCTGATTTTGTTGGCTTCATGACTCTAATAGGTGAATATCCTTCCATATTAGAAGATATTACTAAATTCATCTCCATGAATTGTCATGATAAAGATGATGGTGATATTTCTTCTTATACCTCTACTACAAGCCATGAGAATTCCATGTCTATTCCCATGGATCTCCTATCTAATACATATGATGGTGACCTAGCTTTGCCTACGTCACTCTATGTTTTGTATCCCTCTCCCAAAATGATTCCCACTTATGAGGATATTTTGGCGCAAGAGGATGAAATAATTGACACATTTGTTAACATCACTCTACCCTCTCTTCATTCCAATGCTATCCTTTCAAAATATGAAGCATTATTGGATGAAGAGCCTTCTCTCACAATGGATCCCCCATGGGTAGATATAGGGCATTCATCTCATCATCTTAAATCTTGTATTTCTCAAAAAGATAACAATGTCAATTCCATCATCATTAATAGACTTATTCCACCCACTAAGGGGTAGTGAATAAGTGCATTAATGTTCAAAATATTCCTAAAATCATGGTACATGAGGCACCTAATCCACCTTCTTTCTCTAAACTTGTGATTACGGTTCAAGGTGTTCCAAAACCACCTTGACCTCCAGGTTACATTCTAAACTATGCAAAGCAAATTACTCAAAGGAATCAAGGTGTTCAAAATGTGTTGCAGCAAGTCTCATTATCATGTGTTTGCTCACACACACAACACCTACAATAACAAAGTAAGAAATCATTAAGTGTGCCCACTTCTCTTCCACCTTTTCTTCCCCCACCTCCTCGTCTTTCTTAACATATTGGTAGAGAAAACAATCTTATCGAGCAGCTCCGTGCTACTCGGGCTAAGATCTCTCTGTTGGTTATTTTCCCAGACTGGATGCTTATTCCCAGTTATCCCTACAAAGTAGCCATCATTGATCAATAGGATTCCCAGGCCAGGGGACAACAATATAGGAGATAGATTCTATAAATATCTCCTCTTCTTCTTTAGGCTCTGCAGAACCAAGGGGGGTATTCCCTACTCAACATCTACCAAGTGCATCTATGTATTTGCTGGGATGTTGACACAAAGCAGATGAATCCTCTATTAAGCGGACCAAAACTGTGAGATAAGTGCAAAGGGGCTAGCTTTGGGCCTATATTTAGTTGTAGACAGAGGATTTTGGTTCCTAAAAACTACTTCTAAAGTCCTAAAAGGTTTGATTATGAAGTTTGAGTTGATTTGTATCTAGATGCAAAACTAGGACCTTGGGCTGCAACAGAGATACCAGACCAGATCGGTCCCTATCCAGGGCTTGGAGTCAATAGACATATATATGTGAATGTTTACCACAGACCTAAGATAGTAATCAGATTTCAAGGGGCTTCTAAGATGTCTGCCTTACAGACAATACCCAAGAGAGAGTATCTAGTTATTTCTACTTACAAACATCCTTACTACAATGTATTCTTCTCAACACTTAATCCAAAACATTCAATCTACTCCTTGAGCAGAAGTAAGAGACTAAGTATTCAATATAGAAAACCTATATTCCAGAATCTATAACACCCCTTAGATGTTCAGAGTCAGAAGAAAAAACACATTCAGTCTGGAGACAAATAACGAAACACATGCAATGAAGCATTACTCATTTAAATCGACATGAAATTGATGATTCTGTGCATAATACATACAACATACATTTCATAAACTCACGAGACACCTGAAACAGAGTCACCAAAAAGTTGTATTCCTATTGCAACACCAAAAACTTGTCCAGTTTTCAACAACAAAAGAGTAACACAGTTTGCTTAAAACAGCAAGAAAGTGTACTTCACAAAAATTAATTACATGACAAGGTCAAAAATTCCTGCCAGACAATGCACCAGAGATGGCGCTCAAAATAATAAATGCAGCAGGGGACAACACATGGAGAAGCAAGAGAAGGATGAGGAGCAATTGAGCTCGAGCCCTGTGCCGCCGCTGGAAAACTTTCGTCATAAACCTGGTACTTGGTTGTTCAACCATCAGCCCATGCCTATTTGTAATCCTGCCATTAATGGCTCAACCACCCGTGGGATGCAACAGTAGATGCATCTAGAAATTTTCCCACTCAAAAATGGTCGCAAACGCAAGGAATAAACCATCGCCGAAAGTTCAAAACCCAACCGTCGATCAAAAACCCATCACCTAGATCAATGGTCCCAAAACACCTATGAAGAGCTGCCAACCAATGACATCGTGCCATGTAGGCACCTTGACTTTCTATCGCTGACCCTTTCTTCCTTTATTTTGCCTTTATCGCTTTTGTATATGCAAAACCAAATGCATATACAATCGCCACTGTTCACCCTTCAAAATCCCTTGTATATGCAAAATACATATACATGCAACAGCGCCTGGACACGTGGTAGCCTCTTACTGGCTCTCTATCACCTGGTATTTTCATCTCCATCAACCATCGGAACAACCCTGGGAGCATCCGCCGATGTGCAATCTCTCACCGATGAACTAATGTGCTTTTTCCTTTTTGCATCTGAAAATGCATGTGGGATTGTATATACATACAATCGCCCCTCATACAAGGCGGGCCCCAAAACATCATAGAACAAATTGAAAATCAACTATCGGGTCCGCTTTGCATCATCTCTCCTTGCATATCTTCTTTGTATATGTGCACATACATACAAATTAGATACAAATCTCAGATTTCAAAAAATATAAAACACATTGCATCCGGCTTGTACTTCACCCTTTGTATACCGGCATGTACAAGCACCATATACATGCACGCAACGGACCCCAAATGTTTATGAAGCAACTTGAAATCTTCATCAGGTTCGGAATGTATATTTCTTCATTGTATATTGGCTTGTATGTGCAAACATACAAACGAATGCACATACGACTGGTGGGCCCCCAAACCTTGTATCTCCCCTACGGCACTGTTCACTTTGCATGTCGCGAGCCCTTTGTATATTTTGAATGTACATCGGCATGTACAACTGCCTTTGTATGTGAAGTGGGCCCCGCCAATTGTATCTCTGCCTCGCTACTATAGCAAATGTATATTTGCACCTCCTTGTATATATTTCATTGTATAAGACCCAATGTACATTTGACATACATACATTCCTGCATATGCAAACACGGGATCTTTCTAGAATATTCCCAAGAGTCTTGCGAAAGATTCCACTAATGTATGTGCAACCCGATATACATTAAAACATGCATATAACTCAAATTTTCAACATTTATGGAAGCCGATTGAGATTTCACAAGCCTGCCAACATATAACTTGCATTTGCATATACAAGACTTAATATTTTTCTCAGGTGCAACAGGAAGAAACGGTAAAACACAGGGTTTGAAAGAGAAAACCTGCAAACACTCAAGCTTAAAACCCTATACATAAATGATTACCAACACAGGCTCCGATTGGGGACATGCAGGTGCAAGACTGCAGCGAGGACCAGACTACTCTGGGGCAGACCAGACAAAACCCAAAACTTACAACACGACCGACTCTACAAGACATCTACAAAATATTTACACCTAATTTACAGTGCGCACACAAGGTACTCATTTATGTGAAAAAGGCTTTAAGGAATTTACCGTGCACAGGCAATTCCAGTAGTTCACTGTTTAGGGCTTGGAGAAAGTAAGAATCATTCTCATGGACATTACTAATTTGATATGGGCTGGTCCATGGTTCAAACTTACCATGCTTGCCCTTATCCTGGCCCCTTGCATTCCACATAAGCACTAAGTCACCTATCTGAAACCTTCTCGCTGCAGCCCTTTTATCAAACAGGTATTTCACTTTTTGTTGTTTCTTGATGTTTGTTTTCTGTGCTTCCCTTCTGCTTTCATCAAGTGCAACCAGCTGATTTATTCTTTCAGTCATTGGGTCTCCAATCTCCTCTCGTTCCCTTCGATGAATTTATAAACTGGCAGGAGGTTATTCACAGGCAACCTAGCTGCTGCACCATATACCAATTCAAAAGGAGATCTTCCAGTTGCTCTTTTCACTGTCACCCTGTCAGCCCATAATGCCAACTTCAGCTTTGAATCCCAAGACTTCTTATTCTTATCCACCATCCATTTGATGATCTTCATGAGACTCCTATTGCTTGACTCTGCTTGACCATTTCCTTGCGGATGGTATGGTGATGTATGAGACAAATCAATTCCATAAGTATTGCAAAAATCAATAAACTCATCGGACCTGAAGCACATAGCATTATCTGTGACTAATTTTACCAGTACCCCAAATCTGGTAATAATATTCTCTAAAACAAAATCCATCACCATTTTACTTGTAGCTTTTTTGGTTGGAACGGCCTCAATCCATTTAGTGAAGTAATCAATGGCAACAAGAATCCAACTATGTCCTCCACTAGATTTTTCTGAGATTTCCCCTATGAAATCCATCCCCCATTGCTGAAATGGAGCTTCTACAGTTACAGTCTTAAGGGGCAATGCACCTCCATATTTTAGCTTTCCTGAGAACCTTTGGCAAGGATCACATTTCCTTATCATCCTATGTGCATCTGAGAAGAGAGTTGGCCACCAGTAGCCAGCTCTGAGGATTTTATGGGCTGTTGTATGGGCAGCATAGTGTCCACCACATATTCCATTGTGCATGTCATTGAGAATGTCCTTGGCCTGATTTTCATCGATACATCTAAGTAATACACCATCATGATTTTTCCAATATAGCTCTCCTTGAACAATGATGTATTTAATAGCCTACAGCTTCAAAGTTCTCTTCTGGACATCACTAAGGTGGGAAGGACAGTTCAAGTTTTGCAAATAATATACTATGTCCTTATACCACTCAGATTCTGACATATTTATAACTTCATTATGCACTACATTCACTTGGCATGCCTCTAGATTTGACTGTGTCATCAATTTTGCCAAACCTTGTCCTCTTACCAACTTAGTGATCTATATTTCAATGTTGAATTCCTGCAATTTATTTATCCATCTGCATCTTCTTCCAGTTACCTCCTACTGAGTAAATATATCTTTGACTGTTGCATGAGGCACATATGCAATTATTTGAGAGCCCACCAAATATGGTCTAAAACTCTTGACTGCTCTAACCAGTGCATATACATGTTTCTCCATTATATCATACTTGAATTCAGCAGCCTGCAATGACCTACTAAAGAAAGCTATAGGCTGCTCAAAACCTTCTGCATTTTTCTGCAATAAGCATGCAGCAACAGTGTGGAAAGAAGCAAATGAGAATAATTGAAATGGCTTAGAAAAATTAGGAGATTTTAATACAGGAGCCATCTTTATAGCTTCTTTTATGTCTTGAAATGATTTGGTTGCTTCTTCTTCCCATTTGACAATTGCATTCTTCTTCAGCATTTTAGAGATCTCCTTGGTGGTCTCTGCAAAATTAGGAACAAATCTCCTAACAAAATTAATCTGTCCAAAGAAGGATTGAACACCTTTCACCATTTTAGGGATCTGGATTTTGTCAATTGCAACTACCCTTTCAAGATCAATCCTGACTCCATCCTTGGAAACAATGTGTCCAAGAAGTTTTCCTTCTACAATCCCAAAGGCACACTTCTTTGGGTTAAGTGAGATGCCATACTCTAATGCTCTAATAAAAATTTGTTCCAAATGCAAACAGTGTTGCTCTTCCTTTTTTGAATAAGCTATTAAGTCATCTTGATACACAGCCAAGATCGAATCAATCAATCCTGCAAAAGCAACGTCCATTGCCCTTTGAAATGTGGTACCTGCATTTGTCAGTTTGAATGGCATCCTCACATATACATATGTTCCCCATGGAGTAGTGAAAGCAGTCTTGAATTGTTCTGATTCTTTCACTTTCACTTGATTGTATCCTGAAAATCCGTCCATCATGGATAAAAGTTCACAGCCAGTCACCTTCTGCAACATGGCTTCCATGTTTGGCAATGGGTAATTTTCCTTCAAAGAAGACACATTTAGATTTCTAAAATCCACACAAAGTCTGATGTCACCATTCTTTTTTCTGACTGGGACAAGGTTAGACACCCAAGTTGAATGTCTGATAAGCATGATTATTCCAGCCTCCCTAAGCTTCATGAGTTCTTCCTGCATTTTAGGAGATAAAGTTGGGTTGATAGGCCTTTGCTTTTGTCTGAACGGCTTAGCTCCAGGCTTCAAAGGGATTTCATGCTAGAACAAATCCTCTCTATAAGCTTTTAGGTCCTCATAAGACCAAGCAAAGACATGCTTGTACCTTCTTAGCAATGCAATTAGCATAGCTCTGATATGTGGTTTGAGTTGTTTGCCAATGTATACCTTCTTGGGGGCATGAGATGTCCCCAAGTTTATCTCCTCCAAATCATTCTTGTTTGTTGGAGATGCCTTTGTAACAAATTGGTCCCTATGGTCAAAAGCTCTTTCTAAAGCAACCAGCCCTCTAGGGATTTTGTTTGTCTTGAGTTGAATTACCTCCTTCCCTAGGAGAGTTTCTTTTCCATCTACTACCTTCACAAAATTCTGAAAATCCATTTCTTGGTTCTCATATTCATCAATGCAATGTAGAAATCTCAGTAAATCTTTATCACCATCAAACACTTGCCAGCTGCATACATTATATGGCATTGTAGGCCTGAGTTTGATCTCAACATTTGTAACATCTGATAGAGTTATGTCATCTGGCCTTATGGCAATATTGGCTAGGAAATCTGCCCTGACATTTTTTGATCTCTCTATCCAGTTTATTGAAAATGCATCAAACAATTCAATTGTATCCCAAACAGCATGCTTATATTGCTTTAATCTTTTATTTTTTGATGCATATTTATCCCTAACTTGGGAAACAACTAGCTCTGAATCACCAAATACCTTGAGCATCTTAATTCCATGCCTCAAGGCCACATTCAATCCTAATAACAGAGCCTCATACTCTGCAATATTATTTGTACAGGCAAACTTCAATAAGAAATAAAATTTTAGAAGTTTACCAGTTGGAGACAGAAAAATAATCCCAGCACCAGAGCCTTCCTTCGAACAAGCTCCATCAAAATACATGGTCCATAGACCCTGTTGATCCAATTCTTGGATGCAAATATCTCCCTCTTTACTTTCTTTAACATCTGAGACAACTCTAAAATTATCACAGTCAGTGTTCACGAAACATATATGTTCCTCTGATTCTTGATCCTCCACTGTCTCTGATGACCTTTCTTCTCTGATCAGTTTGACATCCTTACCATTCATAGGGATCATAGCATATGACAGATCTAATTGCATACTCCCACCAATCAATGTTGCCCATCTTCTTGACAGCAACATGCCATACTGTGGCTTGATGTCAACAACTATTATGTTCATTTTGTAGGTCTTTTCAAGATATGCTACCAGTCTGAAATCAACATCTTTCATAATTCCAATGACAGGTACCTCCCTAGCATCCATGGCATAGCACTTCCCACGGGCCTTATCTATCTTTAACCCAGCTTGTTGTATAATAGCCAAAGGCATGATGTTTGTTGATGCTCCTGAGTCAAGCATACAGTTCTTAATTACTTTTCCATTTATGACAAGGGAGACATAAAATGGTTCCACTTGTGAAGGACATTTTGTCATGGTCATCCCCAAATATACCTCAGGAACTTCATCTTTATCAATATATAGGGCCTGTTTCTTACCCTGAGGTTCATCATTTTGCTTGGCTTGACAGGGTACTCCTGAAATTAAGGATACTGCTTTATTTTTGAATTCTTCCACTTTCATTAGCTCCATCAGTGGAATAGAGACTTTTATTTGCGATAAGACTTGAGTGATATCAAATGGAGCATAATTTTGTATGACAGTTGTAGCTTGCTCCACGGTTTTACCTCTATCCTGAGATAATCCATTTTCAGCTTTTATGGCTCCCTGACTGTCATCTTTGATGCTTTGAAAATTTTTATTTTGATCCTCAATCTGGGGAATTATATTCTCTATTTTTTTAGAGTCATAACCTATTTTTTGCTTAAAACCTTGCTTGTTATTGTTCCATTGTTTCTTATATGGTTCAATCCCCTTATGATTTTGCATTGGTTGGCCCACAAAAGTGTTCTTTGGTTGAGGTGAGTTGCTTGCTTGAGCCTTACCTCTAAGGTTATAATTGCTTTTGACCTGAGCTACTGCTGCAACTGTGAGGGCTCTAATTTCTTCATCAGAAGGTCTCCTCAAATTGTTCAGAAAATTGTGTGAATCCTAAGCATAGGCATAGTTGTCTTCATCATCTTCATCATATGGGAACTATTGGCAGACCTGAATTTCATTATCTACACTTACATCAGAATCATGAAAAGAGTATTCTCTGTTTATAGACAGCATATTGACATTATCATCTTCTATGCAATGCCGCTCATTGCATTCATCACAGGCAACAGCATTATTGTATAAAGACTGAGCAATCATACATTGTGACTGTGAGTGAGGCATTTGGCAAATTATACACCATGGGGTGTCGTTGACAATATTTATAGCCTTCTTCAAAGGATCAGGAATTTCCTTAGCATTTTGAGCTCTTTGATTTGTATTGCTGTGTGAGAGGACGGGTTTACCATTATGCCAATTGGTGTTATATGGCATATCATGTAATGATGGTCTTCTTTCTTGCCTTTGGTAAATTGGTCTGTTAGGACCTATTCCCTTTTCATTTTTAGCCATTCTATAACCTAGGTCCTTGACAATAGTTGTCAATTTGTCTAACTTATCCTCAGAAGTAGATGCACTTCCTTGAGCAGTTTGAGATTTAGTATTTGGATTTTGCAGAATTTTCACATCATCTCTTCTGTTTGTCTTACCAGATGCCTTCCTGTTATTTTCAATATTAGTTGCTATTTTGAAGGCATCTCTGAGGCTGACGGGACCCTTATCTCTCAATCCACGAGTTGTTTTGGCATCAAAAGCATTTATGTACAATACTATGCACATAGGTTCATTAGGCTTCAAGTCCTGTGGCAATTTGTTCAATACCTTCATGAATCTAGCATTAAAATCAGCAACCTGTTCATTTGATCCTTTGGTAATTCCTGTGAATTCATTAATGAAGAAACTAGGATCAGTTTTGTCACCATATTGTTCTTTGAATATCCTCTTGAAATCCTCCCATGATGAAATGCTTCTGTTAGGTAGACCTTTATACCATTCCTTGGCTTCATCAACTAAGGATTGCATAAATGATTTCATGAAAACATCCTCATGCTCAACCTCAAAGTTGTCCATGATATTCTGAAAAGCTTTTAAATGGTCCTCACCTAACACAGTGTTATTTCCTAAAAATTTATGCACCTACAGCCTTACATGTTTGTCAACAGGGTTTGGATAACCCGGAATGCCATCAAAAACCAGCTGTCTGAATTTGTCCAACTGCATTGGCTGTCTACCAAACTGATTAGCATTTGCATTTCTATTTGCATTCTGATTTCTTACATTATTTAATGGTACTCTAACATTATTTGCATTCTGTCTTTGATCATTATGCTGATTCTGGACTTCATTTCTTTGTTGATTTCTCAGCACATTTGTATTTTCAAGGGTAGGGACTGAATCATTCTGAGCAACTCTTAGAGCTTGCACTTTCTGTCTCATGTCATCTCTAATTTTCACTACCTGCAGGTATTCTAATTCAGCCCTTAAGCTCTTAATTTCTTCAGCTAGATCCTCCTCTCTAGGCATAGAAGAAGATGGTTTTGTTATATTTTGATCATCATTGTCATCACCCCTTAGGGATTCAGCTTCTTCAAATCTATCAGGGGAGTCATGGAAGGGCATTCTTGAAACACTTCTGACCTTATTCTCAATCCACCACCCTGTTGTCTCTCATACACATTCTGAATTTCAGCCTCAGTGTTTGAAAAAAAAGGTATTGTCTGCTTTGAAGATCCTGGATTGTCCTGAATAAATTCATTTTTCCTGGGGCTAGGAGAACCATCTTGACTGGCTCGAACAATCCCCTTTTTCCTATACATCATTTTTGTGGGTAACTCTTCAAACAGAGTATTACGCTGGGATCTTCTCCCTTGCATACAAATTTTTACTTTACCGGTTGGGAGATTGGTTTGGAGTCGCCACCTATTACTAGGAATTATTTTCTTTTAAAATCAAGGTTCTTTCACTTCACTTCCCCAGCAGAGTCGCCATTTTCTGTTGGTTAATTTCCCAGACTGGATGCTTATTCCCAGTTATCCCTACAAAGTAGCCATCATTGATCAACAGGATTCCCGAGCCAGGGGCCAACAGTATAGGAGATAGACTCTATAAATATCTCCTCTTCTTCTTTAGGCTCTACAGAACCAAGGGGGGTATTCCCTACTCAACATCTATCAAGTGCATCTATGTATTTGCTGGGATGTTGACACAAAGCAGATGAATCCTCTATTAAGCGAACCAAAACTGTGAGATAAGTGCAAAGGGGCTAGCTTTGGGCCTATATTCAGTTGTAGACAAAGGATTTTGGTTCCCAAAAACTACTTCTAAAGTCCTAAAAGGTTTGATTATTTGAGTTGATTTGTATCTGGATGCAAAACTAGGACCTTGGGTTGCAACAGAGATACCAGACCAGATCAGTCCCTATCCAGGGCTCGGAGTCAATAGACATATATATGTGAATGTTTACCACAGACCTAAGACAGTAATCAGATTTCAAGGGGCTTCTAAGATGTCTACCTTACAGACAATACCCAAGAGAGTATCTAGTTATTTCTACTTACAAACATCCTTACTGCAATGTATTCTTCTCAACACTTAATCCAAAACATTCAATCTACTCCTTGAGCAGAAGTAAGAGACTAAGTATTCAATATAGAAAACCTATATTCCAGAATCTATAACACCCCTTAGATGTTCAGAGTCAAAAGAAAAAATACATTCAGTCTGGAGATAAATAACGAAACACATGCAATGAAGCATTACTCATTTAAATCGACATGAAATTGATGATTCTGTGCATAATACATACAACATACATTTCATAAACTCACGAGACACTTGAAACAGAGTCACCAAAAAGCTATATTCCTACTGCAGCACCAAAAACTTGTCCAGTTTCAACAACAACAAAAGAGTAACACAGTTTGCTTAAAATAGCAAGAAAGTGTACTTCACAAAAATTAATTACATGACAAGGTCAAAAATTCATACCAGACAATGCACCAGAGATGGCGCTCAAAATAATAAATGCAGCAAGGGACAACACATGGAGAAGCAAGAGAAGGACGAGGAGCAGTTGAGCTCGAGCTCTGTGCCGCCACTGGAAAACTTTCGTCGTAAACTTGGTACTTGGTTGTTTGACCATCAGCCCATGCCTATTTGTAATCTTGCCATTAATGGGTCAACCACCCGTGGGATGCAACAACAGATGCATCTGGAAATTTTCCCGCTCAAAAATGGTCACAAATGCAAGGAATAAACCATCGCCGAAAGTTCAAAACCCAACTGTCGATCAAAAACCCATCGCCGAGATCAACAGTCCCAAAACACATATGAAGAGCTGCTAGCCAATGACATCATGCCACGTAGGCACCTTGACTTTCTATCGCTGACCCTTTCTTCCTTTATTTTGCCTTTATCGCTTTTGTATATGCAAAACCAAATGCATATACAATCGCCACTGCTCACCCTTCAAAATCCCTTGTATATGCAAAATGCATATACATGCAATAGTGCCTGGACACGTGGCAGCCTCTTACTGGCTCTCTATCGCCTGGTATTTTCATCTCCATCGGCCATCGGAACAAACCTGGGAGCATCCACCGATGTGCAATCTCTCACCGATGAACTAATGTGCTTTTTCCTTTTTGCATCTGAAAATGCATGTGGGACTGTATATACATACAATCACCCCTCATACAAGGTGGGCCCCAAAACATCATAGAACAAATTGAAAATCAACTATCAGGTTTGCTTTGCATCATCTCTCCTCACATATCTTCTTTGTATATGTGCACATACATACAAATTAGATACAAATCTCAGATTTCAAAAAATATAAAACACATTGCATCTGGCTTGTACTTCACCCTTTGTATACTGGCATGTACAAGCACCATATACATGCATGCAACGGACCCCAAATGTTTATGAAGCAACTTGAAATCTTCATCGGGTTCGAAATGTATATTTCTTCATTATATATTGGCTTGTATGTGCAAACATACAAACAAATGCACATACAACTGGTGGCCCCCAAACCTTGTATCTCCCCTACAGCACTGTTCACTTTGCATGTCGTGAGCCCTTTGTATATTTTGAATGTACATCGGCATGTACAACTGCCTTTGTATGTGAAGTGGGCCCCGCCACTTGTATCTCTGCCTCGCCATTGTAGCAAATGTATATTTGCACCTCCTTGTATATATTTCATTGTATAAGACCCAATGTACATTTGACATACATACATTCCTGCATATGCAAACATGGGATCTTTCTGGAATATTCCTGAGAGTCTTGCGAAAGATTCCACTAATGTCTATGCAACCCGATATACATTAAAACATGCATATAACTCAAATTTTCAACATTTATGGAAGCCGATTGAGATTTCACAAGCCTGCCAACATACAACTTGCATTTGCATATACAAGACTTAATATTTTTCTCAGGTGCAACAGGAAGAAATGATAAAACATAAGGTTTGAAAGAGAAAGCCTGCAAACACTCAAGCTTAAAACCCTATACATAAATGATTACCAACACTCTCTACGGGATTTAATACAAACATAACCTACATACCACGGAATGCTCCAAGAGGCTCTAAAAAAGGTAGTTGTTCCACCTTATGTTAGACCTAATGATGTAGCATCTCTATTTAGTTGTATGCATGTGACAACATCAGATATTTCATTTCGACAACATGAATTACCTCCCATAGAGGTGTAAAACTAATATGAGCCTCTTATGATATTCGTCATTATTAATAAGATGAGGGTGAGACACACTATGATTGATGGTGGATTGGGTCTTAATGTTTGTGGCATAGACTTGTTACATAAACTCAATGTCATCTTTCATCAAACTAGATAAACTCATCATTCATGGCTTTGATAATGTGGGTAAACAATCACTAGGTACAATCACCTTATATGTTAAGGTTGGACATGTGACATTGCCTACCATTATCCATGTCATGACTAATTCTCTTTCATACAATCTTCTTCTTGGTAGACCGTGGATTCATGCCATGGGGTCAATTCCATCTACCCTTCATCATTCAATAAAGTTCATTTTTGAAAACAAGCTCCATACAATTAAAGTTGATTTGGTTCCAAAAAGTTGCTTGAAAATGGAAGCAAGATATCAAATTCCTCAAAGTAATTTGATCCCTTATTTAACAAAAACCAAACCACTATCCTCCACTGCTAACAACAATGTTGGTCAAGATAGTGTTGCTCCTTCGAGTGCATTTTTTGGTGATGATTAGGGTTCGTTAGATTTTACACCCTCCTTTGTGGGTGAGTATAAAATCTCACCCTCACATCCAAAGACCTCGAAGGTAAATGAAATTTCTTCAACACAATCTCCTACTCCTAAAAACCTTAAACTCAAAAGTAATAACGATGGAACTTTTGATATTGATGAAGAACCACTTTCTTCTAAAGAAATGGCGGCCATTTGTGATAAAGTATCATCTCAATCTAATGAATCATCTTCTTCTAATGCATGTCTTGGTAATGACGAGGTCCCTTTAGATTTCAACCCTCACGGGCTTGTTGAAACAAAGATAGACCCTCCTCACCATGATAAAAAATAATGATCCTCTCCATATTCTTCAACACATGATGACAATTCTCATTTCAACAAATATAGTCATATGACCTCTCCTCTTCCTTCGGACTTGGAGATGCATTATGGATGTGGATTAAAAATTATTTCTAAACAATGATACAATGGCAATGGATTAGGATGCAAAAAACAAGGAATTAAGGAACCTGTGGAACCAACACCACACTTGTCTAAAGTAGGTTTAGGTTTACGGCCTTCTCCTACATTCTCTCCACCATGTTCGTAAGAAAAAGGATTAATTTCTACTCCCCCTATATCTTCTCTTCTATCTCAACAAGAGTATATGTTGTCGAGTCTACTCAAAGACCACTTAATCACTCTTCCTCCTCCAACACACAAAAATATTCAACACAATAATCATTCAACACCTCATTATTGTGCATATCATCGAGCGCTTGGCCATTCCACTAAGGAATTTCAAGTCTTGGGTGACAAAATTCAACAACTTTGAACATGGTATGGCTCTAGCACTTTTCACCATGCTTGATGTAGTCCCTAGAGCACCTTGTCCTCCATCCTTTTTTAATAAACAAGTTGGGGGAGGATGTTATTTTATAGGCCAACTCGCAAGTATGGTCCCTCCTCATTTGTGTTATGCTTGTATGTACTATGATCCCCGTATTGTGATGTTTTGTTGATTGTTAGTTCTCCCCTGGCACCCTTGTTAGCACAAAGGTACAAGGAGAAATAACACATTGTGTCATTCTTCTATATGTATATTCATTCTTCTATATGTCGTGACATATAATTTCCTTATTTTTCCTAGATGATTTAGCGTCCTTTCATGTTGATTCAATTTATGTGTACTCTACTTTCATGTGATCTTTATTTTATTGTCTTCATATTGATGTGGCACCTTGTTGTGATGCTCAGTGTCATACCATGACTACACAAACCATTGTGTATCATGCCTGTAAGCATCGCCTTGGTTTGCTCATTCTAAGGAAAACCCCTTCTTGCGATGTAGCTTTTGAGAACACATATCATTTGAGCATGTACTTTTAGAAAGCTCCCGTACTTGTTTTACACTTCTTACTTATTCTACCTTAAAGGAAATTGCTCCTTGATGGAGTTAGCAATCACTTTAAGGTGGGGGCATCTATCGTGCTATGAGCCTTACTCTCATCTTTCTATCAAAAACACTTGTTGATCATTTTTGTAACTCCACTCTCTTGAAAATGATTATGGCAGGCTTGGAAGCAAGATCTTGAGTCTATCTTGTTCTTCTGAGTTGAAGCTCCTTGCACGTTTGAGAGAAGGGTTGGAACCACCAAATTGAGTTTAGCTAGAGTACCTTTGGGTATGGTTTAAACGTCTTTTTATTATGCAAGGCTTCATGTAAACCCTCCTGCGAGAGGTGGGTTGTGTGTTCCCTTGAGTGGAAATACTTTTCTTGATGTGGATTATGTGTATGATGTGTTTGTACCCTCTTTTTCCTCTTATTTCTAACTAACCCCTTCTTAGCATTCTTCTTATTGAATCTTGGGGAATGATGCATGGTGATTGGGACAACCTTTTAGATCAAGGTCTCTTTTGTCATGTTGACTCAGGGTCTTTCATTATGTGCTTCTTGTGATTGTTGTATGATGCATGTATTCTCCTGCACATTCTTATTCTCTATATATTCTTCATGCCTCATGCGTGCTTCGCATTTTTCTCAATTTATTCCTTATGTGTTCTCCTTAAGTGCTTTGTGTGTATTCCATGTGTGTTCCATGCATATTTTATGTATACTTTGTGTATGGCATATAAACTGTGTTTTGTGTGTATGCTTTGTGTATTGCGTGTATACATGGTGATTGCTCAAGTGTATGCCTTGTGTACTCCTTGTATTGTCTCATGTTTTCTAAGTGCTTCATGTATGTAGAAATTATGCCTTGTGTCTTATGTGTATTCAAATCATCATACTCTTAGAATCCTAAACTTGGGGGCTTCATCACCCCTCAATTTTGGTGGCATTCTATGATTTCTATGTTTTCTGTGAGTGAAATATGTCTTCTCCTTACTTTAGTGTGAGCTCAAATGTAAGTTCATACCCACGCTAAAGTGGGGGCTAAATGTTATGGAGTAAAATGTGTACACTAGCATTTTACACCTAGTTTAGCGCCCGGGTGGACCTAAAATGTTTACTCTTGTTAATCAAGACCTATTTTAACACCTTTTTGAACATTAAATGATTAAATCTCGATCCCGATGAATAAACCCAAAAAAATAAACTTAGGACTCATCTAAGCCCACTTAAATGGACACTCTCTAGAGTTTGTGGGGCTAAAGGACCAAGGCGCTCCCGAAAGTTAGCCTCGGTCCTATTTTTGTGGTGTTGGCTTAGAACACCTCCTTAACTTTTACATGTCGACCCCATTTGGTTTTATTCATTATTGGTGAGCGGGAATACATATAAAAGCAAGTTAGTTTATTCATTTGAACATCTCTAAGTTCTCTAAGCAATCTAGGCACTCTTGCACTCTCTTCTCTCTCATGCTCTCCATTCTTCTCTAAAGCTCTTTATGGTGGATTATTGTTGTTAAGCTAACTTCATGTAGGTCTTGTGAAGATCTCTCTACTTCTTTGGGCTACACCAACTTCTTTAGTCAAGTTGTTACGCCACATCAAGCAAGCTAGGGTTTCCATGCTCATGGTGACTCCTTTCCTATATGCTTTGTTATAACATTTTATTCTACTTCATATTTGCCTCTACCCTCCTAGGGAATGCACTCTTCTCTCATCTTTGCTATTGTGGAGATGGAAACACCATTCATGGAGCTTGACTTAGGCAAGCTCCTAAATAGTACCAACCCTCTTTCCTTCTTTTGTGTGTGCAGGTTGAAGAAACAGGTTTCAAGAGGCAAGATCTGAGAAGAAGGAAGGTTTTGCAGGTATAGGTGCAGTGAAGCTCTAACTTTCTGTAAAACCCTAAATTGGGTCTAGGGTGCCTAGCACCCTGGCCTTTATGGCCCCCAAACTTGGATCCAGGTTATTCTCTATTCACAGGTTATTCTCTGTTCACTGGTCTCTGTAGTGCTTTTGGATTGTCTGTATCTATTTTTGATAGTTTGTTATGCTCCGATCTTGCTCATTAGGGTTTCATGTTTTTCCCTAGTTTGATTGGTTGGATTTGGTTGATTCTCCTCTATATAACAAAGTGAGAAATGCCTTGTAGTTTGGCTCTCCTTCAGGGGTAGAAGCCAAGCTTGGCTTGTGTTTTAATGTTGGATGGAAGAGGGTTTGACCTAGTTTAATCTCTTGAGCTAGTCTCTCTTTTCTATCTAACACTTTCTTCATCTATTAACTTATTGATGCAGGCACATCTCTGGGTATCCTAAAAATGTGGTATAATGTCTAAGTAGGTGGAATTTGTGGCATAATTTGATAGTTTGTGTGTGTGTGAAAGTTTGTCGTTAAAAGTCTATACTGGTAAAAGTTAGCACATTTCACCACATTGAAGAATTAGCTTATGCAGTTGTGGTGGTAATTTTGTGTGGTTTTTTATTTGTTGAAATTTGAGGTTAATTAGATAGTTAGAGGATGGTAATTTGATTCATGAAGTGTACATAGGTCAATAGTTTGTCTATATGGAACTATTTCTGTTTGTGGAAGGTTTACTTTGGGTTTGTGCCAAAGGTGAATATTTGGGAAGTGTGTAATAACCATTGTGAAGGTTTGTGGTGTACCACATGGAGATTATCCACCATTTGACCTGTTGTAACTTGTAAGTTTGTTATATTTAGTCGGTGACACATTTCATGTGGTTTCAAACTTTGTGCCATCTCGAGGATGACATAAATAGAGAGTTTTGAATCCATTGAAGGTAAGAAAAGAAGATGACGATGGAATAGAGGCATATTGCAGTAGTGCAGGACTGAGATTAGAGTGATAGAATGTGGTAACTGGTAATATGATGTGGATGCAATTTGAAAGTATCCAATGTGACGTGTAGGAATGTTCCCTAGTGGTGAGGATTAAAAATACTTGTGTTTGAGTTAATGTGTATCCCATATGATAGGTCTATGGTAAAATTTGTTGGGATAAGGTGCCATTAACCTTGTAAATCCTATTATTGTATTATTTCATTTATTATTTTTAATTACCCATAAGGGATGTACAAGTTTCACCGGTAGAAGTAAAAATTATTTACTATCCACGATAATTATGGAGTTACTGCACGGTAAGTCCCAGAGTTATCGGCGGTAGTTACGGGATGTCATTTACTATGGTAAATGGTAATTGGTCAAAGTGGGGTGCACATGTGGAGGAATAATCTATGACACTTATAATAGCATATGATGCGTCATAAGATGTTGTAAGTGGCTATTTTTAGCCCCAAGGCGTTCAAGCTTACATGGGCACATTTTTCCAAGTGTAGGATGCATGTATGACAATATTTAGGGCCCCATAAGAGCCTATTCTTGGCTATGGACACCCAAGGTTGTATTGTTGAGTCTTGACAAGTGTTATGGGATTGTAAGAAGTCATTTAATGTCTTAAGGTTGTGTAAATTCTATATAAACCATAGCATAGTAGATGAGATATATAACAGTTTACAGGTACCCAGGTTCTGCCCGAGTGAAGGTTGGAGGACAGAGGAAGTGAATGTATTTGTAATCTCCTTTTGTGAAGATAATACAACTTGACCTCTTTTCTTGGTGGAGTTTTTTACCTGAAAGAGTTTTCTCCACGTTAAACACTTGTGTTATGTGCTTCATTCTGCTTCTAGTAAATTTATGTATTGTGGGTTTATGTTTTGTTACAATCTCCATTAATAACACACAGTTAAAGATTGCTGAAATTTATCTCGAATCAGATTTCCATTAAAGTAGTGTTGCTTTCATTTCTAACATTTGGTATCAAAGCCTGGCCATCTTTGACTCTTGGGTGGTAGTGTGGAAGCTGTAGCTATAGTGGGAGATTTGGTTATGTTTGTTTTACAGATCTTGTGTTGTTATTATGGTTGCATCAACCTCTCGATTAGACATTGAGAAGTTCAACGGAACGGGGTATGAGTTGTGGAAGCTGAAAATGGAAGATTTGTTGGAAGAAAGAAACCAATGGTTGGTTGTTCAAAAAGAGAAGAAACTTGATGATGTGTCTCAAGATGAGTGGGATAGACTGGATAAGAAGGCACGAGGAACCATCCGGTTGTGTCTTTCAAACTCTATCCTATTGAATGTCACATAGGAGGAGACCGCACACAAATTGTGGAATCAGTTGGGTGAGATCTATCAAGCCAAAAGTATGGTAAATAAACTTTATTTAAAAAGGAAGTTGTTTTCTTTGAAAATGAAAGAGGGTGAGTCAGTTGCAGAGCATTTAAATTCTTTTAATTTATTGGTGAGTCAGCTTGATTCAATAGATGTTGAGGTTAGTGAGGAAGATAAATGTATCTTACTTCTTTAATCTTTACCTGAGTCTTGGGAGAATGTTATCCTTGCACTATCACTGCTAACCTTGCAGATCCAAAGTTGGATGCTCTTGTTTCAGTGCTACTGTCACAAGAATTAAGGAAGAAGAGTTCAAATAGTTCAGGGGATGCTCTCATTGTCAGGGTAAGGTCTAAGGAAAGAGGACCTAAAGGAGATCAGAAAGGGGCTAAGGACAAGTCCAAGGGCCGGTCTAAAACTACTAGTAAAAAGAATAGAGTTAAGTGTTGGAACTGCGGTAAAAGGGGGCATGTGAAGAAGAAGTGCAGAAACCCCAAGAAACAGTGGGAGAGTGCTTCGGTTAAGTCCTCGAATGCAGGTGAAGAAGTTTTACTTTCTGCATGTAATCTTGTTTCTAATGATCACTGGTTGGTTGACTCAGGATGCTCATTTCATATGACCCCACATAAGGAATGGTTCTCCACATATGAAGAATATGATGGAGGTAATATCTACCTTGGTGACAACTCTTCATATCCGATTGTCGAGAAAGGAAATGTATTGTTGTGTTTCAGTGATGGGAGAATTAAAACCCTCCCAGGTGTTTTGCATGTTCCTGGATTAGCTAGAAATCTAATTTTAGTTTCAAAGTTGAATGATTTGGGAATGCATGTGACATTTGACAAGCATGGATGCAGATTAGTGAAAGGGAACTTGGTCGTAGAGAAGGGGAAGAGATTCGAAAGCCTGTTCAAGCTTGAAGCCACTATAGTTTATAATGCCTCCTATGTATCTGAGGCTAATACTAAAAATGCATATATGTTGTGGCACCGTAGATTGGGCCACACAAGCAATAATGTATTAAAAACTATTAAGAGTAAAAATTTGTTGGATGGTTTCTCCTATTCTGATGAGCACTTTGATTTCTGTGAGCATTGTGTGTTTGGTAAACAAAATAGAAAATCATTTCCTTCAGGAAGCAATAGAGCAAAAGAGAAGTTAGAAATTATTCATACGGATGTGTTTGGACCTGTGGATAATGAATCTATTAGAAAATCTCGTTATTTTGTAACCTTCATTGATGATGTATCCAGACTTACATGGATTTATTTTATGAAGCATAAATCTGAAGTTTTCACTAAGTTCAAGGAATTCAAAGTCTTAGTAGAGAACCAATCAGGTTTAAAGATAAAAATATTAAGATCTGACAATGGAGGGGAATATTGCTCTAAGGAATTTGATGCATTTTGCAAATATGCAGGTATTATTAGACAAAAGACAACTCCATATACACCACAATAGAATGGTGTTGCAGAAAGGATGAACCGAACAATTATGGAAAGGGCCAGAAGTATGCTTAGTGACGCATAGTTGGATAAATGCTTTTGGCCAGAGGTTGTGTGTACTGCTTGCTACTTGCTAAATAAATCTCCTTGTAAGGCTCTTGATTCGACACCTTATGAAGTGTGGACAGGTAAGAAACCTTTTGTTTCACATTTAAGGGTTTTTGGCTATGAGGCTTTTGTTCACATGCCTAAGGAAAAGCAATCTAAGTTGGATCTAAAGGCTGAAAAGTGTACATTCAATGGATATGGTGATAATGTGAAAGGTTATAAGCTTTGGAATTCACTAACCCGCAAGATTATCATTTTTAGAGATGTTATTTTCAGGGAACTTAGAGCTATTTCTAAACCTGAGCAGCCAAAAGAAAAAGAAGAAAAGGTAAAGAAGGTGCACTTTGATTTAGAGCAGCAAGATGCACCTCAGGAAGAATAGAATGATGGATTGGGGGGTGAAGAAGAAGAAGAAGATTCAAGTAGTTCTGATGAAGATGAGTATGTTGTTACAGAATAAGTTGTTGCAGATGATCATGCAGAAGAATGAGTAGAGTCTCTTACTCCACCCTTGAGGAGATCCACAAGACAACAGAATCCAGTTGATAGGTATAGCCCACCAAAATTTCATTGTGTATATGCTTTATTGAGTACTAACGATGAACCTAGATCTTACAGGGAAGCTATTTCTGTAGATGATAGTGAGTCTTAGCAGTTACCCATTCAGGAGGAGATGGTGGATTTAGACTCTTGTAACACCTGGGATCTTGTTCGTTTGCCAATATGAAGAAAGGCCATAGGATGTAAGTGGGTCTTCAAGAAGAAGTTTGGAGCAGACGAATCATTGGAGAAGTACAAGGCTAGACTGGTAGCCAAGGGCTACTCCCAGAGAGAGGGAGTTGATTTTGGTGAGATATTCTCTCTTGTTTCTAAATTGACTTCTATTAGATTTCTCTTATCCATTGTTGCAGCTTATGATTGGGAGATTGAGCCAATGGATGTTAAGACTGTGTTCTTGCATGGAGATCTTGAAGAAGAAATTTATATGCAACAGCCTACAGGTTTTGAGGTAAAAGGAAAAGAACATTGGGTTTGTAGGTTAAAGAGGTATGTTTATGGTCTTAAACAGTCCCCCAGAACGTGGTATCAAAAGTTGTTGGGAATTAAGGTGTCTCAACCTTCGTAATTCCTTGTATTTATTATTGTAATGTAATTTATTTATCTAGCCTATGTTGTAATTTTGTTGCACATCTTGTTTTGCCATCTAGTGCAAGTGGCATGATGATTTGTCACTCCACTTGTAAGGTGACTAGGATGGTCAACTCACTCCATATGGAGATAGGTGTCCCTTTTGTGTGGTAGAGGTTTTCTGCCATGTGTCGGCATCTTGACTAGTGTGTAAGTGAATCTTGATCGAAACGGTTATGACAGATTTCTATGACATGTAAGAGTCAGAAATAGAAGGTTCTATGACAGGTGAAGACATGTATCAAAGGCATCTTTGGGTGCCCCAAGGAGGGTTATGACATGTTGTAAGGGAATATGCTATTTATAGTCCGTTTATGACAGATTCTCTTACAGTTTTAAGATATGACAGCTATGACGGATTCTATGACAGTCGGTTGGTGTGAAAGAGCATATGTCATTGCCCAACTTCGAAATAGGCAACCATATTGGGATGGGGTGATATGACAAGTGTCATGACCATGCTGTAGTGTTCAACAAGTGTCCCTAGGCATGGGTTTTGGACCATGAGGCCATGTTGGATGCCCATTCCAAGATATGTTCATTTTTGCCTTGAAAACTTCATTATAAGCAGGTGCTTGGAGAGGAGATATAGAAGGTGATTAAAAGGTGTTGTTATGCTACCGGTTTGGCTCCAGATACGAGTGTCAAAGACTCCTGAGAGCTTGCATTGCAAGTGTATTGTAAACCATTACAGTTTTGATAATACATTGTGCAAGTTTTGGAGTGTGGGGTTTTTAACCTGATAAGGGTTTTCCCCACGTATATCTTGTGTCTCTCTTCTTCTGTCTTACATTCTTATGTTGTTTGTTGCTACAATATCTCTATTGTTGTATTAAACATTCTGTAATTGTAAAGGTTAAAATTAATTTCCAGTCTCCTCCCCTTATTAGATTAGTGTAGGAAGCGATTTCCACACACCTAGCTTCCTTTCAATTGGTATCAGAGCTAAGTTCTCTTTGGTCCTAGTTGTTGGATAGGGGTTTTGTGTACTAATCTTAGGCTGAGTGGGAATCTGTGTAGAGTATTCTGAAATCTTGTTGCAGGAATAAGATGGCAGGCACATCCAGAAGAATAGAGATGGGGATGTTTAACAACACAATTTTGAGTTATGGAAACTTAAGATGGAGTGTTATGGAATTGATCATGTGGCTATATTGATCTAGATCTCCTATTTGAAAGTATGCAATAACCCTCATGCATGGTGTTTATGTTCTATCATTCTATGGTCGTTTGCAGCAAAGTATTCATGTTGGGTGTTTGTTCTTAGCTCCCTGATCACATGGAGAAACTTGGGTTGCCATGGCTATGGTTTGATGTACTTATGTTGGGTGCTTGGTTTTAGCCCCTGGCATTAGAAGAAATTGTTTTATTAACCCTGAATGCATGTAGGTTGTGGAGTTAATCATTGGATGGTTTGAAAGCTTCTGGAACAACCTAGTTCCTCTGTATGCTTGTACATGGTGATGGTTGTGGAGTTGGCCTACAAGTGGGCCTGAAGTTGTTGGACCTCTATTTCATTTGGTTGGTTGTACTTGCATGTCTCAGTTTCATATTGATTTGATCTGAGGGTTTTGTAGATATTTCGTTCAAAAATCTATGGTTATGCTTATCTATGTTATTTCATTATTCTAGTTTAACTATATTGGTGATTTTCAGACTTGTGGGTCTTCTAGATGATAAGTGGATATGGATTTGCATGTATGTCAGTGACATGGTGATTTTGCAGGTTTTACATGGTTAATCAAAACTTGCAGTTTTGTAAATCTGCAGACAAACTATTTTTCAGATTATGATTCCTTGGGAGTGTTTCTGGATATAAGATAGTTGTAGGTTTGCATATATGCTTTGTGCATAATGTGAGGAGGTTTGTAGCTTTCTCAATGTGGAGGTGTTGGAATGTGATTAGTCACTCATCATCTCTACAGTATATGCTTGATTAGTTCCTTGACTATGTTCACTTGTTTGTGGACTTGTTGGCAAATTGAATCTAGAATTAATTTGATGGTTGAGTCTTGAAGTCTACAGATTGTCTTCTTTGGTATCTCAGTTTGCAAGTTACTAATGTAATGATGCGTTTGCATGTTACATTTGTTTCAAATCTTTGAGTTATGTAGTTTGTGGATTAGCCACCCATTAGCTGCAGTGAGATGACTCGAATGTGGACTATCTTGATCCACAGGTTTGATTTAGTGTTTATGCAGACTTTGTTAGTTGGCCTTGTCTGTGGTCATTTGTGTATTGGTATGTTGCATTGGGATAAGAGGATGGATAATTAGAGTGCATGGATAGTCAGTTATTGGGACTTATAGCATGTTTATCACAATGTCATAGACAGCTTGGTTACACAGTTTAATGTAAGTTTTTTGACAGTGATGGTTTTATTTTCTTGACTTGGAGATCTTGGTTCAACTTTATTCTTTTATGTTGCTAATATTGCACAAGACAAGTGTTAGATTGTGTTAGAGCCATGGATGATCTTCATTGAGAGGATTGTTATCATAATGCCTTGATAAGATCGTTATCATAGTTTCAGTGGGAGCTTTGGCAGTGATGTTGGATTCATCATATGTGATGAATGATCTTCTACAGTGGATGTTGGTGTCATGGAGGAGCTCTTGGTTTTGAGAGTTCTTTGACATTTTCAGTTTAGTTGTCAGGAGATAGTTATCTTCATATGTTTGGAGATGTTGACATCTTGATTGAGGTGTTGGGTTTATGATTTGTCAGTATGACATGTTTTTTTTGTTTTTTTTTAATGTGCCTAGTAAACTTTTTAACGTGACCGGCGACGCTGGTGCGACACGCCTTCTGGGTCCATGCGAATGCTTTTGCCCAGAGCAATGAACCGGTGAGGCCACAACATGGGGGACCTCATCCCCTAGGAAGAACACTTCAAACCCACGAGCTCGTTGGCCCAGTGAAGGCGTAAAGCCTTGCGAACTCGTTGGCCCAGTGGGGGTTTGAACTCTGGTGGCCGCCACTACAACTGAGCGAATTAACCATCGAACCATGCCGTCATCGGCTGTCAGTATGACATGTTTATCCTTTGTTTAGAGATGTTATTATGTCATGGTTTACCCTTGATGCTAGCTTAGTGTTTTGGCATGATACAGGTTCTCTTGACACAGGATGTATGCATCATTGTACGCTTTGTTGTATGTGATCTTACGAGAAGATGGTTAGATCATGATGTCATGTTGGGATTCTTAATCATGCAGATGTGCAGTGGGAGTTTTGACAGTGATCTTGTTTGTTCTCTTTGGTTTTGAGTATTAATCATTTGCTTAAAGCTTCATGATTTTGCAGGATGCATTTGAAGTTGGCATGTATTGTTTGATGGACGCTCATGGAGACTAGAGAGACTTGAGGTAAGGATTGAGATCTCTTGTTGTAGGGATCATGTGTTGGAATGGTGAAATTTCAGCAGAAAGACCGAGGAGCCTTCACTTGTTATGGACATGAGTTTATGTTTGAACTTGAGAGGAGATTATTCTTGGAGAGAGTATATGAGACTCGGTGTATCTTAGTGGATCATTCTCATTCCCCACTCTTAGTTCACTTGGCAGAAAATGTTCTGATAGGTATTGCCTAGGTTATTTCAGATTCATTTTGTTTTATCCTTTGATTTCTCATGGATATGAATCTTGAGCTACAATTATTAGTTTTGAAGGTTTCATTTGAGGGATGTTAGCATGGTTATCTTCTTGATTCATATGGTTTGGTTTATGATGTTCATTTATGAGGAGTTTAGGAGATGTGATTGGGCTTATTCCTTATTATGAAATGGTTATGAGTTTGATCCACCTTGATTAGAGAGGCTTACATCCATATTGATTACATGTTACATATGTTTATTTGATCTTATGAGATTGAATGGTTGGGTGTTGCTAAGGCTTTTCAGTTGGGGTTTTGTGAAGGAGATCATACTTGGCACAACTTAGCAATTGGTGGTGTTGGAAGAAGGACATGATATGGTTTGCAGTTTCTCTTTATGGTCTCATATTTCTTCCTAGAGGTTCTTATTCATCTAGTTTGATCACTGGGTTTGTGTTCATCTACTGTTGTTGTACTTTATTATTTTTGGCAACAATATGTGTTCTTTTAATGTATATCATTTGAGATGTGGAGGACTTGGGAGAAGTGGAGGAGATCAGAGGTGAGAGAGTGAGCAGAAAACTATTTGTGGAAGTATGCTCTGTTTTGCAGTAGTTGGTTGTAGTTTGCAGTTCATTGTGATTGTTCTTTGTATTATATGTTGTATTATAAGCCACACTTTTATGTAAGTGCTGATTGGTAGACTTTGAGTTGCTTTGGTTGGCATTGCTCATGTAGTTTAATTCCTAGGATGTATGTATATCTTTGGTAGATGGTTTTTCATTGGACTGTAGTATCAAAGGTCTTCAGATTTTTTGCACATCAATTGTTTTGGTGTGTTTGTTATCATGGGAGACGATAACTTTGAGCAGGATAGTGGATTATATAGGGATGAGAGTTGCAGTATGGGCTGAATATGTCATGTACAAAAGTTCTATCAATGGTGGTTTTTTAGTTGGGTGTAAACAACTAGATGTGGTTGTTGTTCTAACTATTTTGGAGCATACGTGCTCAATCTTGTTTTGAAGATGTTTGGACTTCAAAGTTATATTCTGTTAATGGGTTTGAAGTTGGATACATTGGTGTGTCTATGTGGCATTTAGTGGTTCATCATATTTTTGGCATTCTAATCTTTTGTCATGTTGGTGATCACTTGGAAGATGTTACAAGTGCTTCTGTAAAGCTAGTGAGCATAGTGGAGTTTAGTTGGGATGAGTATTTGGCCGCTACTCATGCTTGCAAGGAAGCCATTTGGCTTAAGATATTGTGTTCAAATTTTGGTGTTGATGCAAGATAGATTACTATCTATTGTGATAGTCAGAGTGCAATGTTACAGATGCATTAACAAAACTAGTGGGCATAGAGAAGTTCAGATGGTGTTTGGAGTCTATGGGCTTCTCGACCTATAGCAGTTAAATCCTGCTATTTCTATTGGCTTTTACAAGGTGTTCGACAAGTAGGAGAATGTTGGGAATTAAGGTGTCTCAACCTTAGTAATTCCTTACATTTATTATTGTAATGTAATTTATTTACCTAGCCTATGTTGTAATTTTGTTGCACATCTTGTTTTTTCATCTAGTGCAAACTGGCACGGAGTTGTCACTCCACTTGTAAGGTGACTAGGATGGTCAACTCACTCCATGTGGAGATAGGCATCCCTTTTGTGTGGTAGGGGTTTTCTGCCATGTGTCGGCATCTTGACTAATGTGTAAGTGAATCTTGACCAAAACAGTTATGATAGATTCCTATGACAGAATCTATGACATGTAAGAGTCAGAAATAGAAGGTTCTATGATAGGTGAAGACATGTGTCACAAGGCATCTTGGAAGAAGGCATCTTTGGGTGCCCCAAGGAGGGTTATGACATGTTGTAAGGGAATATGATATTTATAGCCTGTTTATGATAGATTCTCTTACAGCTGTAAGATATGACAGCTATGACAGATTCTATGACAATCAGTTGGTGCAAAAGAGCATCTGTCATTTCCCACCTTGGAAATAGATGACCATATTGGAATGGGGTGATATGACAAGTGTTGTAACCATGCTGCAGTGTTGGACAAGTGTCCCTAGGCGTGGGTTTTGGGCCATGAGGCCATGTTGGACACCCATTCCAAGATATGTTCATTTTTGCCTTGAAAACTTCATTATAAGCAGGTGCTTGGAGAGGAGATGTAGAAGGTGATTAACAGGTGTTGTTATGCTACCGGTTTGGCTCTAGATACAAGTGTTGAAGACTCCTGAGAGCTTGCATTACAAGTGTATTGTAAACCATTACAGTTTTGATAATACATTGTGCAGGTTTTGGAGTGTGGGGTTTTTTACCTGATAAGGGTTTTCCCCATGTATATCTTGTGTCTCTCTTCTTCTATCTCACATTCTTATGTTGTTTGTTGTTGCAATATTTATGTTTTTATATTAAACATTTTGTAATTGTAAAGGTTAAAATGAATTTGCACTCTCCTCTCCTCATTAGATTAGTGTAGGAAGCGATTTCCGCACACCTAGCTTCCTTTCAAAATTTTCACTCATTTGTTTTGAAATTGGGTTTTGTTAGAAGCGAGGAGGATCACTGTGTTTACATTTATTGTGTTGATGATTCTATACTAGTTATTGCTTTGTATGTTGATGACATGTTGTTTTTCAACAATACTAAGGGTATGATCAATGAGCTTAAAGCCCAACTTTCAGGTGCATTTGAGATGAAGGATCTTGGCGTTGCAAGGTATATTTTGGGAATGGAGATCAGGAGGGATAGAGTTAACAGAAAGCTTTGGTTGTCACAAAGAAAGTATGTGAATACTATTTTGTAGAGGTTTAGTTTGCAGGACTGTAACCCAGTTAAAGTTCCTTTACCCATTGGTACTAAGCTTTCATTAGATATGTGTCCAAAGACTGAGGATGATCTTGAGGATATGTCTAATGTGCCATATGCTAGTGTTGTAGGGAGTTTGATGCATGCAATGGTTTGTACTAGACTAGATATTGCCCAAAGAGTGGGAGTTTTGAGCAGATTTATGTCTAACCCTAGTAGATAGCATTGGAACTATGCGAAAATGGTGTTTAAATATCTTGCAGGTACTCCTTATCATTGTTTGGTTTATTTTGGTACTGATAGTGTTGATAAATCTTTAGACATATAGGGTTTTGTTGATGCAGATTGGGTAGGTGACTTGGATAGTCGAAGGTCTACTAGTGGCTATGTGTTTACTCTGTCTGGAGGTGCAGTGAGTTGGATGAGTAAGAAGCAGCCCACAATTGCTTTGTCCACCACAGAAGTAGAGATATGGCTGCAACTCATGTCTCTAAGGAGGCAATTTGGTTGAGGAGACTATGTACAAGTATTGGTTTTGATTGCAGGAGCATTCAGATTGGTTGTGATAGCCAGGGTGCTATCTATTTGGCTAAGAATCCCATGTATCATGCTCGAACTAAGCATGTTGATGTTTAGTATAACTTTGTTCGAGAGTTGATTGCAAATGGAGGGATTGAGCTGAAGAAGATAGACAATTAGGAGAATGTTGTAGATTCATTGACTAAGCCTGTGAGCACAGAGAAGTTTGTGTGGTGCAGAGAGGCCATGGGCCTCGTTTCTAGTGCCTGATTATTTTTTATTTGATTTCCTATGGGTTGATTTACAATGTATAATGCCAAGTGGGAGAATGTTGGGCTAAGGTACCATTAACCTTGTAAATCCCATTATTATATTATTTCATTTATTATTTGTAATTACCCATAAGGATGTACAATTTCACCAATAGAAGTAAAAATTATTTACTGTCCACGATAATTATGGAGTTATTGCACGGTAAGTCCCAGAGTTATCAACGGTAGTTACGAGATGTCATTTACTATGGTAAATGGTAATTGGTCAAAGTGGGGTGCACATGTGGAGGAATAATCTATGACACTTATAATAGCATATGACGCGTCATAAGATGTTGTAAGTGGCTATTTTTAGGCCCAAGGCATTCAAGCTTGCATGGGCACATTTTTCCAAGTGTAGGATGCATGTATGACAGCATTAATTACCATGTAAGAGCCTATTCTTGGCTATGGATGCCCAAGGTTGTATTGTTGACTCTTGACAAGTGTTATGGACTTGTAAGAAGTCATTTAATGTCTTGAGGTTGTGTAAATTCTATATAAACCATAGCATAGTAGATGAGATATATAACAATTTACAGGTACCCAGGTTCTGCCAAGATGAAGGTTGGAGGACAGAGGGAGTGAATGTATTTGTAATCTCTTTTTGTAAAGATAATACAACTTGACCTCTTTTCTTGGTGGAGTTTTTAACCTGAAAGGGTTTTCTCCACATTAAACACTTGTGTTATGTGCTTCATTCTGCTTCTGGTATATTTCTGTATTGTGGGTTTATGTTTTGTTACAATCTCCATTAAAAACACATAGTTAAAGATTGCTAAAATTTATCTTGAATTAGATTTCCATTAAAGTAGTGTTGCTTTCATTTTTAACAAAATTTTGAAGTTACATTGTACTAGGAATCATTATGTGGCACTTGTAGCAAGTCTAGAAGTGGTGTTTTTATAGTTATAGGTCTGATAATGTAGAAGCCCATAGCAGCAACTTTCCATTTTTGTAATCTTGCTAATCTTGTCATAATTAAATGACTGTGGCATGGCATGTAAGAGGGCCCAATGTGGAAAACTTGTGGTTGTGACTCAGTGATAATCTTACAAGCTGTATATTCAATAATATGTGGTGTTTTGAGTGAATTCCTATGTTATGTGGTGTTTTGTGGTTGAAGAATTGTTGACAAGATGCATAGTTGGATAGCCCCTCTTAGGACCCTCCTACCATGACTGCATCACTTATGCTTTCCTCTTTGACCTTCTACCATATCTTCTTTTATATTAAGATTTTGTGCTTTTAATTTCTTTTATTCTTTTTCTCTGATACCTAATTTCTCTTTAACTAGGAATCGTCAACCATTTTATTAACCCTACAGGCTAACAAGCTCAAAGTTATAATACCATTGTAATGTCCCAATCATATATTTTTCAAATAATATCAAATATGAAGTATACACAAAAAATAAAACATAAAATGCACTAAAATTGCCTCCACCCAATTTGCATGTTAAAATTATAACATAAATACTATTTTTTCAATTAAGTATGTCATAGAAGTACTCAATGTTTGCACACGTGAAACAAACTTCACCAAAACACTAGAGTTGATTTATTTTGATAGAATGTATAGTAAAATGATTTCATAAATAATAAATAATATCAATACACATGATATTCAAATTTGCAAACAAAACTCTATATGCTAGAGCTCCTTCCTTCACAAATCTTACAAACAAACTACTAAAAACTATGCTCGAATCCAAACAATCTTTGAAGTGTAGATTATAAGGTCTCTATGTGAGATTGCCCTTAAGGAAAAAAAAGGGTTTCATCCTCTAATTTCAGCATCAAAGAGGTTTTTTCCTCAAATTGATGCATGAATACAAGTGCCTAAACAATGTTGGCAAAGTTTTGGTATATAAAAAATCAGATACTAAAATGAAGAAATTGCATGTATTTTGTAGATGCTAAAGGACCAACTTGGGCACCCAAATTCCAATGCCCCTCTCTTCCAGTAAATAATAATTAATATTATTTTTAATATTCTCCTTCCAAAAGTGCCCACCAAAAGATAAGTCATAACCTCTATTTGATACCTGGCTAAAAATAGACAATAACTCCTCCATAAAAGTTTGTCATAGAATATGCTCAAAATAACAGGAGTTACAAAAGGCCCATGAAGAATCTCATGCCTCATTAGAAGTTAAAATGGATAACCATACAAGGACATACTAGCTACAAAATTAAATAAGATGTAAAAAAATATTTATTTAGGTACCTTAACTTGGTGAGGTCCTAAATCCTAGCCCAATGGGTGAAAATCAAACTTTTTTGGTGCATTGGAAAGATTTCCAGAAGTCTGCATGGATAAATTGTGCCCCAAAAATGCTCTAAAGATCTTCAAAAATGCAATTTATGAAAATTTAGAAAATACCAAAAAAATAAATATTAAAGTGAAATTATTTCCTTAACACACATTCATGCCTACTCCTCCAACACCATCATGTATTCAAATATCGATACTTGTGCCTATCAAAGAGCTTCCATGTATCATGCCTATTCTTCCATTACCATCCCCTAGTCTAATTCTTATCATGTCTCTTGAAGAATTTCTTACCATAAATGCAAATCAAAATCCCTCATGCAATCACATTGTCAATGATGCAAAACTTATCACATGCATTCAAGAAACCCAAGAGCTATTTCAAGAGTCCAATCCAAAGCATGATCAACCTTGTCCCTCACCAAGTAAAGATCAAACCATTCAAGCTCATCAAGATAATGTTACCCAAGTTCCCCAAGATTCAACTCATCCTTCTAGCCATAATCCCACCAACACTAGTCATATCCATCCTCCAACTAATCCTATCCATCATCCAACAACATCCATATCCCTTTCAATGAGACACTTAGTCCCCAAGAAAACATAGACAATCAACTTCTTAACAAGCATAATGAAGATCGAAATCAACCATTACCCCCTATTGATCCTTCACCATCCTCTATTGATCCTATTCTAAATCCCTCATCATATCCTCTTGGTCCCGCTACCTTCATCTGTGCTAGCTCTTTTGTAGGAGATGAACAACTTCTATCCACCACCTCACCTTCCCCACCTAATAATGGACTCACATCTTGTGTCCTAAACAAAAACATCTGATCGCACATCACATACTTCAAACCATGAACTATCAAGACAAAGGCTTAGGCATTTATGAACAAGGCATCTTGGATCCCATCCATGTCAAAGTCCCTCCATGATCACATGGCCTTGGCTATACATCCCAAGGAAAACAATCCAAAGATGTTGGTACCACCTCCATGTCTCCTAAATCCACTTCTTTTCATCTTAGAGCCCATGCATCCCATCACACCTCCAAATCATATGCCGCCATTCCTCGTCCATTGTCATACAAATCCCAAAAGCATGTGACCATACATATCCCTACATCCACTTCTTCCAACACATAATATCCCCATCCTCACATCCCCTCATCTTTTAATCCACAAGTCCACTAATCCCTCCATCCACACATCTCGCTTCCTTAAATCCCCTAACATTCCTAATCATGATCAATGAATGCACACATTGTCTAAACATGAAGCTATCACAAACCCATGGGATTCAAAAATTAAAATTTGTATGCCTCCCCACATAAAGCAAAAACTCCATCAAAGCCTAAGCATGATCTTGTCATAGGCCTAGATTCCCAACATCTAAGCAAAATCCATCCAAAAGGCCAAAAAACCCCACACCTCAAAAAGCACCATCCAAAACTAAAATGGTGTGGGTCCCTAAGCAAAAATAAATCAATCCAAAAGGAGCATCCCAATCCTACTCCATCCCAAAATCCCAAATTCCTTCATCCCTCTCCCAATGCAAAAATCATAAAAATCCTAAGTCCATAATGAATTCCTAATCTCTATTGCTTCTTACAGCTCCTCCAAATCAAAATCTTCAACATCCCTCACGGTGTGTGCAACCATTGGTCTTGGTTCCTTTCCATTCCATGACATTCCCACATACCTCCATGTCCCCATATTTTATCCAGTAACTTACATATCTTCCCTGTCACCTTCCTGTGGTCCATGTTTTTTCATAAACCTTTCATCCATCCATTCATCATCCATGTCATAAAACGTTCATCCATCCATTTATAATTCACATCATAATCCACTATCATCCATCCATCCATATTCCACTGCATTTCCATCTCATATAATCATCTACCAACATCCATGCACCTAAATGACCCTTGACATGGTCCATGTGCGACAACTATCCATAATGGGACACTATCCTCTTTCCATGGCACTTATGCTTGAGTCCCCATCCAAATCTCTCACAAAGAAAAAAAAAGAAAAATCAAAATAGTAAAGAGAAATCCTTCATCTAATGGTGAAGAACACCTCAAGGTGCCTTGGATAAGTACCATGATGAAAACTTGGCAAACAAACGTCACATGTAAATTGATTGTCTATACACCTCACACTTGGGGGCATGTTGTATCATCTATCCCATCCTATCATTCCACCCATCCATTATATCCTCCTACCTATCCCATGGCATCATCTTCTCCTCCCTTCCTCCTTTTGATCTTGATAAGGACAAAGTGCAAAATGTTGGTAAAAATGATTTGAACATTCTCTTGATATACCTAATCTTTTCCAACCAATCCTATCACCCCATCATCATAAGCATTGTCATGCAAAATACTAAGTCTAATATCTAAAGTGGGGCATGTTCTTCCTATGTGACATAGTCCTTGAAGATCACATCCTAAACCCCTCCATCTATCCATTATGCATCTTCCATCCATCCCATCCATTATCCCCAATCCTTTTATCCATCCATCTAATCCTTCTTTCATCCTTGTCCTTCGAATTGTTTTTTTCCCTTGTCATTGCTATCTAGCATCCAGGCTATCCAAATTGTAATCCAATGCCATCCCATAACAAAATCTAAAAAAAAGCAAAAAAAAAACTTCCAAAAAATCCAAAAAAAATCAAAATATCTCAAAAAATCCAAGTAATAAATCCAAATGCAAGTCATCCTTAATCCATACCAATCTAGTCAAAGCAATCTAGAAAAATTATCCAATCACATCCTTGGTTTTGATCCTAACCTTGTTGTAAACCCAATCAATCAATCAATCATAATCATAATCATCAATGGGATATATTGTTCCTGCATTCTTTTTGTTGATCCAGGGATATATCGTTCCCCACAATGACAACACTATCTTAATCATTAATCAATCAATCATCGGTTTACATCTTGACATGAGCATCATACCTTGTTTGTTTTTGAATCATTTGTGCATGCTTTCTTGCTTGCTTGTGTGTGTTATCCTTTTATCTTGCATTTGCATCAAGTCCTTGCAACATATTCCTACAATGACATCATGGTCTTCCATATCATGGTGCCCAAAGGCATAAGTTTTCTTGTGACCTTTTATCTTATTACTCCAGCAAATATTCATGTCTTGTGTATGGTGGAATTGCTTTTTGCGTATTAGTTGTCCTTTGTATCTAAGGTCATTTCATACCTTTTGTGCACTTTGACTTTAATGCTCTAATTTTCCTTCCTCATACGTCTAGACAAGGTTGTATTACACTAGGTGCACATGACACATTGTCACTTTGGTCTTTATACCTTGGTGCATAATGTCTAGTGCTATATCAAACTACATGGTTGTTCACTTAATGCAACATAATATATTCTTCATCTTTTGTTCTTTTCCATCCCCTATCCTTTCCTTAACCAATCTGTTGCATCTATTTCAAGAGCATACTCATGTTCTTCCAACCCGCCTATCCTCTCGAGGGGGCATCCCATCCTTACATCATTCCTCCTTGTCACTCCTTCAAGTGGTTAGGGCATCCTTTTCCATTCATCCATACCTTATCTTCTTTGAAATGATGTAACTTCTCTTAGTCACAACATCATCTCAAAGAGGGGCAAAATGTAGACACCTAAAATTGACCATGTCCTCATAATCCTTTGACATCCACTAGACATTCACCTTGCAACAAATTGTCACTTAATCCCTTTCCCTAAATTAACTAAATAAATTATATTTATTTAATTAATCCATTTTCTTCCATCACCTAAATTAAATAAATAATTTATATTTATTTATTTAATCCATTTATCTCTTTTAGCCAAAATTAATTGAATAAATCTTATTTATTTAATTAATTTATCCTCCTATCATCCCCTCTCTCCAATAATAAATTAAATAATTTTAATATTTAATTTAATTATCAAGAGTCACATGACTAGCTTGTCCTCATCCTCAACCACTTGCCATAATCATTAAATGAGTGTCCACAATCAATAAATGAGCTTTTCATCCTAGCCATCCATCTCATACTACATCTTTCAATCCTAGCCATTCACATAAGGATAAGCCCTAGAAGCTTCTTTTGTTTCCCTGGAAATCCTTATCCTTGCCCTAATGTTCTCTCAACCAATCCTAGCCATTGATTTAATCTTTTAATCCTAGCCCTTCATCCATTATATCCAACCTTTATAAATCAAGCCTTGACCAAGCAATAATCCATCACATCTTCATACAACACCATGGTATCAAAATCATCCTAGCTCTCCTATTTTCATATCCACCATCTTTATCCTCCATTATCATACATTATCCATCATATTTACTTAATGTTATGTTGCAAAATTGAACAACCAACATATCAAAATCATGATCAAATATCATAGTATTGTTTATCATTTTCATTATCTTTTTTAGTCCTTTGATCAATCATTGAGGTGGCGTTTAAGTATGGAATAGGTACTTTCATTGTGTATTGTCCTTTATTGTTGATTCCATATTTTTGCATACATAGATATGTCACTACCACTTGTAGGTATGGGGAGCCAACAGAGGTACAATCTACAGATTATCCTTTATACCTTGTCAATACCCTAAAATCTTGCAATTTTTTAAAAAATCTACAAATAAAATAATAAAAAATGTAGATAACTCCATACAATATGATGTAGGCACCTACACAAGCATTGCAAAAAATAATATTCCTTAGAGATTTTGATGGTATGATCCATACAAAGACCAAGGAGGGGAAATTTTCCCAGATGGCCCAAGGCAAAGTGCTTAGATTTTGATAATTTGATAGTTGATCTACAGGTTTTTGGTCCTTTTGGATGTGATGGCAAGGTCCAATTTGACTCAAAATTCTCCAAAGGACCATGTATCTATTGGATTTGACATGCACCTCCCAACTTCAAACCCTAGAAAATCTAACCTACAATGTCTTCTTTGGACACAATAAAAGGTAAAAATGACTTTCTCAAATGCTTTGAAAGCAATGGTGTGATTAGATTTACTCCATCAAGCTTCAAAATGCACTTGCAATATAAAGCTATAAAGAGGAACTTCCCAAAATTAGGTATTTCTATCAAGTTTTTTCTAACTCTTTGTGTCCTCATTCAATACAAGGGAAGAGTATGTTGAAATATGTAGGACAACTGAGAGGGGGGTGAATTAGTTGTCACAAAAGCTTAACTTCATATAATTGTCAAACCATCAACTACTTAATTACTGATAATCAGATTCAACCATGAAAGCATAAAATCATAAACTTAATCACAATCATACATTCAACACAAGAGATGCCAAATATTTTACGTGGAAAACCCTATAAGGGAAAAACCACGGTGGGTGTTAGCCCACAAAAATATATAAGTTATAACAATACTGAAAAACAGAGGCTCACTACCCAAAATGCTCACTGAAAAGATCGGCTCACTGCCAAGGGGTGGCTCACTGCCAAGGGGTGGCTCACTGCCAAGGATTTTTGAACTGAATTGATAGCATCTACTTTATGCTTGAGTTCAGTTCCATTGAAGCGCAATATTCTTTCTCTGCTCTGCTCTTCTTACTCTTCGCACTTATCTTCACATTTTTACACAAGGATCTATTTTTTGCAACTACATTACAAATCTTTATACAAATCATTAACCTTGGAATGTACATCAAGGTCGGCAATACATTCATCAACCATTGGAACAATCTCCAAGGTCAACATTATAAAACATACATAGAAATAGGTCTAGACCTAATACAAAAATTAGCTAAGGGAAAGATGTAAATATGTATGTTGATCACACCATGCTTTAGCTGGGACTCAAATGCAATCCTTCATGCCAAGACACACTTCTACAATCTTCAAAGCATCTCCGCAAATAGTGAAATCAACCAAGTCAGTCAAGACTGGTGAGAACACTAGGTCTTCTAAGAGCATTCTTCATCCATGATCCAAATTTCTCTTTGTGGACCAATCCAAGGGTAGGAACGCGATCAGGAGACATCCACAAGCACATTGAAATCATCAGGAACATCCGCACACGTTCTAACCACTCTGTCAAGAAGATTCTTCAAACCAGAGCACATAAACAACACTGCCTACTACTATCATAAGGAAAAGATTGCTTGTGGACCACCAAATCATGAACCATTGGAGTTGAAGGCACATAACATCATCTCAGACTTAACTCTAGAACTGCAGATCAAAATACTTCAATGCGGAGGAATGCGGAGCATAATACTTTCTCCCTATCACCACCAAACATACAGAAAAAATAGTTTTCACTCTGGTGAACATAACTCACTCAAATCTTCATACCGGAGGCTCAAACTTGGAACATAGCATCTTCAGACATGCCTCTAAATAACTTCCAGTACACAAACAAAGATATTTAATCTATAGGAAATGCAGAGCAAACTGTTTGTCTGATCTTCTATAGACAATGATACTCTGCAACACATTGTTTCTACCGGAGGAGCAAATTTTCTCAATAACCTCAATATCAAGCTTTCCAACACTTACATAGGCAAATACAAAGCATCTAACTCACTACAAGCAAGCATCAAAACAAGAGCACAGTTGACACCAATGACAACAAAGATATGTTGACATCAATGACAACACCGATTAGGCACATACTTGCAACAATCTCCCCCTTTGTCATTGATGGAAACATATGATGTGAAAAAATGTAAAGACCATCAAGCCAAGATTCTCCCCCTTTCTCTTTACACATCTGCACCCTTTCTTTTCCAAATTTTCACATGATTTCTCTCCCCCTTTGACATTAATGGCAAAGGGCGCATACCTGCATTCTGTTTCTCTGATCCAACTAAACTTTCTCTATTATCAATACTTTCTTTATCAGAAACTCATACTAGTAACATCTAGATACTCCCCCTGAGAGGTAGCTCTTAAAACATCAATCTAGATCAAAGGATGAGACTTTGAGCACCTCTGGACTGATGCATTCCTATGCATCATAGTTCAGACCAGGAGGGGTAATGACCCCTAACTTTTCTCTAAGATACTCAAAAGTATCCTTAGGCAGAGGCTTAGTGAAGATAACTGCAATTTGATCCTTTGTGGACACATATTCCAACTTTACTTCATTCTCTGTCACCTTTGCTCTTAGAAAGTGATACCTTATATAGATGTGTGTGTGTGTGTGTGTTTTGTTCTTGAGTGAATCACTGGATTCTTTGAAATATTTATAGCACTTGTATTGTCACAGAAGATTACAACTGGTTCTTCACACACAACTCTTATGTCCTTTAAAGTCTGCTTCATCCATAACACTTGAGTACAACATGCTGCTACAATATGTTCTGCTTCTGCAGTTGAAAAAGAGATTGAATCTTGCTTTTTGCTTAGCCATGAAACCAATCTTTTACCCAAGAAGAAAGTGCCTCCACTTGTACTTTTTTTGTTATCAACATCTCCATTCTGCTGAGGAGTCCTAGGTGTAGACAATTGTCTCTTTATCCCTTGTTCTTTACAAAAAATATTAAATTCATTTGATGTGAACTCACCTCCTCTATCAGACCTCTAGCATTTTATCTTCAACTCTAATTCATTCTCAACCATTGCCTTAAAGGCTTTGAACTTGTCTAGGGATTTTTATTTATCTTTTAGAAGAGTGACTGAAATCATCCTGGAGTAATCATCAATAAGCAACATGAAAATACCTATCTCCTTGAAGACTCTTGTTCTTGTGGGACCACACAGATCTGTATGAACTAGCTCTAGCAATCCAGCAGAGGATTGTTCTTTACTTTTGAAACTTCTTCTTGTTTGTTTCCCAAATTGACATTCTTTGCAAATGATGTTAGCAGGCTTCACAAGTTTAGGCAAATCTCTTACAGCCTGAACAGAACTTATCTTTACCAAGTTGTCAAAATTGATATGACACATCCTTCTATGCCATAGCCAACTCTCATCAGTCTGAGCCAATAAACAATACTCATTAGTTCATTTCAAATGATAAATATTACCTCTTGTCTTTTTACCAGTAGCAATCATTGTTCTGGAGCTTTCCATGATTTTGCATCCATTGTCCTTGAATATCAAATCATAACCTTTGCCACACATCTAACCAACACTCAAAGATTGTGCTTTAAACCCTTAACATATAGAACATCTTCAGTATTGTGCTTACCATCAAAAGAAATAGATCCTTTTCCACAAATCTTACTAGTTATATCATCTCCAAACCTAACTAGTCCACCATCATATTTTTTCAAACTAACAAACTTACTTTTATCACCAGTCATGTGATGTGAGCATCCACTGTCAATAACCCATTCATCCTTATCTTTCTCAACCTAGATAGCCAAAGTACTTTCTTCCACTGGTATTTCTTCCTTCACATAGCAAGCAGGATTAGTAGACACGGGTTCTTCTTTAATAGCAATAAACAAGCATTCATTTGCACTAGTACTGGCATCATCTAATTCATCATCAGTCACAACTTCATCATCAAGATCTCTAACATAGTAGCATTTCTTTGGAGCTCTAGGCCTGTTCTCAAATCTTTTTCTATTCCTTTCTATTCTTTCAGACATCTAGAAACATAATGACCTACTTTACCACATGAAAAACATTTGAAAGGTAATTTGTCTTTGAACTTACCAGAACCTCTTTGCAATCTATCAACAAAGTTAGCCTCAATTTCATCAAAGTCATCAATAAGCTCCACTTTGTATTTTTCAGCTCTAGAGATCTTTTCAGAAGTACTAGCTTTGAAAGCAGTCTCAAATTTTGGCAAAGCATCACTAAACTCTCTCATCTCAAAGGCTGTAAGCTTTCCAAGTAATTGATCTCTATCGACAGTTTTTACAATCATTACTTCTCCAATTTTAGCTACCTTGTGACTGTAGGACTTTGGTAGTGATCTAAGAATTTTCATCACAACTTCCTTATCACCAATAGTTCCTCCCATACCTTTTATTCCATTGACAAGTTCATCAACCCTTTGCATGAAGGCTGTTATGTTTTCATTTTCATTCATCTTTAAACCCTCGTATTTCGCTTTCAGGCCCTGCAACTTGGCTTCTTTTACAGAATCATCTCCTTCATACAGATTTTTCAACTTTACCCAAACTTTATTTGTAGTTTCTAGACCCATGACTTTTATCAACTCAGTGTCATTCAAGGCACTTAATAAGGAATCTCTAGCTTTTGTATTCAACTCATATTCTTTGATTTCATCTTCAGTTGTCAAACCATTTTCAGGTATGGTATATTTTGTCTCTACAGCTTTCAACACTTTATAACCAAGACAAAGGAGATGGCTTTTCATTCGTACCTTCCATAGAGCATAATTTGTCCCATCAAACTATGGAGCCTCCTTTTTGAAAGACATCCTGGATCTTCCTCAAGCTGTTAGGCTTTCTTCCGAGTAACCTGCTCTGATACCAAATGTTGAAATATGCAGGACAACTGAGAGGGGGGGTGAATCAGTAGTCACAAAAACTTAACTTCATATAATTATCAAACCATCAACTACTTAATTACTTATAATCAGATTCAACCATGAAAGCATAAAATCATAAACTTAATCACAATCATACATTCAACACAGGACACACCAATTTTTTTACGTGGAAAACCCTATAAGGGAAAAACCACGGTGGGTGTTAGCCCATAGAAATATATAAGTTATAACAATACCAAAAAATAGAGGCTCACTGCAAAGATCGGCTCACTGCCAAGGGGTGGCTCACTGCCAAGGATTTTTGAACTGATTTGATAGCATCTACTCTATGCCTGAGTTTAGTTCCATTGAAGCGCAATATTCTTTCTCTGCTCTGCTCTTCTTAATCTTCACACTTATCTTCACATTTTTACACAAGGATCTATTTTTTACAACTACATTACAAGTCTTTATACAAATCATCAACCTTGAAATGTACATCAAAGTCGGCATTACAAAACATACATAGAAATAGGTCTAGACCTAATACAAAAATTAGCTAAGGGAAAGATGTAAATATGTATGTTGATCATGCCACACCTTAGCTGGGAGACAAATGCAATCCTTCACACCATGACACTCTTCTACAATCTTCAAAGCATCTCTGCAAATAGTGAAATCAACCAAGTCGACCAAGACTGGTGAGAACACTAGGTCTTCTAAGAACATTCTTCATCCATGATCCAAATTTCTCTTTACAGACCAATCCAAGGGTAGGAACATGATCAGGAGACATCCACAAGCACATTGAAATCATTAGGAACATCTGCACACCTTCTAACCACTCTGTGAAGAAGATTCTTCAAACCGAAGCACATAAACAACACTACCTACTATTGTCATAAGGAAAAGATCACTTGCGGACCACCAAATCATGAACCATTGGAGTTAAAGGCACATAACATCATCTCAGACTTATCTCTAGAACCACAGATCAAAATACTTCAATGCGAAGGAATGCGGAGCATAATACTTTCTCCCTGTCACCACCAAACATACAGAAAAAGTAGTTTTCACTCTGGTGAACATAACTAACTCAAATCTTCATACCGGAGGCTGAAACTTGGAACATAGCATCTTCATACATGCCTCTAAATAACTTCCAATCCGCAGACAAAGATATTTAATCTATAGGAAATGCGGAGCAAACTGTTTGTTTGATCTTCTATAGACAAAGATACTCTACAACACACTGTTTCTATCGGAGGAGCAAATTTTCTCAATATCCTCAATATCAGGCTTTCCAATACTTACATAGGCAAATACAAAGCATCTAACTCATTACAAGCAAGCATCAAAATAAGAGCACAGTTGACACCAATGACAACAAAGATATGTTGACATCAATGACAACACCGATTAGGCACATACTTGCAATAGAGTATACTTAAATTTTCAAGAAAATACAAGATATACAACCTAGATCTCCAAAGAGGATAGAAAGAAGCAATCCCACATGCTTTGATACCATGTAATATTTGGCTATGAGACAACCACCTAGGATCAAGGAGATTTAATGAATGCACAAGGAGACCTAAAATGAGAGAATAATTATATTCTATCAAAGGATAAAAATATACAATTTAATGATTGATTAATGTACAAGAGAATCCTTGTATTTATAGGTAAAAATGAGACATAGGACAACATGGGAATATTACAAGTGTCATAATCATGTGACTTGATACACAAAAAGTAAATGCCTTGAGTAAACTTAACAAACTAGGTGTGAAAAGGACCTAAAAGTGAACTGGTTAGCTGGTATACTCCATCATACCAACATTAATGAAGCATGAAAACATCTTATAATCCTTTATATATGCATGAAGGTTATCATAAGGTAGAGGCTCATAAGGGTCTACATAAATATAACAATCAATGACTAGTGAATGATGAGAATGACAAACCAAAAACAAACCCTAGACAAATCAAATTAGAAAAATCAAATTCAAAAGATGAAAACTCTTGTAGAAGGATAAACCCTAGGGGATGTAAGATAAAATAGGTTCACAGATTTATGTCAGGAAATAAAACCACTCTATAAAAATATCTAAGTTAATTGTCTACAAATAAGAAATAGTAAATAAAAACACCATGCCAACATGTTCACAAATGAGCACTAAAATTGACAAAGAGGATGGGTGTATTTAGCTCCAGAACTTGATGAAGAATATTTTGTTCGAGACAATGTTATTTGATTCATCATTGTGTCTAGCAACTAGATTCACATTACGTCAATCTTGACACACTATGCAACTCATCATTCTTTGCTTTGTGTGAATTCCACAACTATAGATATGATCCCTGCATTTGTGGACTTAAACCTTTCATGTAATTTCAACATTTTTGTGTGGTTTAAACTTGTTATATGAAATATTTACAAATACATTTGACTATGATATCAAAACATGGTGATTCTACTAAATCACTATTGGAAATTATTGTCCTAGGAGAGGAAGGTAACTAGCTAGCTACCTTTTACCTTAGTCAAGCCCTAGATTGATTTAATAATTTTGGCAAGTCTACAAATATGCCAAGTAGAATGCAAATGTCTAATACATTCTTATTAGTGGAGATGGTGATGATATGTTGTTCTAAAAGCTCTTGTAATGGTTATACAGTGCTAGATCACGATGTCATGAGTTCATTAAAATGAATGATAATTTATCCTTTTATATACCATTCTAGCATGCAAATTTGAATATTTCACACTCAAGTTGGTGTGCAACGAGAAGTTGGGATTGAGTTGACTTGGGTCCACATGTTTAAATTTGATTCTACAAATTTAGGGGCTCAAAACTACACATATAACCTTGAATTAGGTTTAGTACCACAACTGCAGGTTTGACACATGACAAGGAATGTAAAATCTAAAAAATAAATCTAGATCCTTGGGAGGCATGGAATTAGGTTTAGTCAAGGCTAGGGGAATGTCAACTTTCATGTAGAAATATGTCATGTGCACACTAGACCATTGTATTAGGGGCATCTAGTCAAAGTGAGTCTAAAATGAATGGAGAAAAGCACTAGGGATGCACTTTTCACCCTTACCCCTATAAAATCTCACCAACATTAACACCTAAGTTAATGTTAAGTCTAAATTTTAGGTGAAGTAGAGGGCAAACATATAGTATTGGGGGTGTGATTACTTAACATTTAAGCCAAAAAGCAAGGATGCAAAAACTTGTGGAGTTATTAAATATACAACATAAAAACCTTATAAAGGAAGCCACCTACAAGTCTAATCAATGTGAAAAACACAAAAAATAAATTTAAAAATAACAAGAAAGATGCTTATTGCTCAACATGCTTGAGGAACAATTGAAAATGTTGTTGATAATCACAACTTTCATTGTTTTCTTCATATAGCGAGTTCCATTTCAATACAAATATTAATTTCAATCCTACAATCAATATTGAAAAGGTTTTACCTTGTTTTCTACCTAACAATTATTAAAGTCACGACATTCTCTTTGCAAATAGTGTTAATTCCGAGTGGAAGGATGACTTTGGTAATTTTCATCTACATATAGTTAGCTCATAAAACAAATACCATTTTTTTATATATAAAAAATATAAAAATATTTTTGTTGATGCTAAAATAATTATGCCATGAGGCATTCTATAGTAGCAGCAAAATGCTTAGTGTCATGTTGTGACCATGTAAATAAAAACTAAAACACAACTGCAATATATTAATAAAAATTAAAACTATAAAATAACTCTTAAGTAAATAAAATAAAAATAGCTCTAAATAATGTAATAAATTTTAAATAGTCTAAAGTAAAATAAAATAACTCAAGACTTATATCTCTTAGTATTTTTTGGATAGATGTATTTAAGATATATGTACCAATACTTCATATTTTAAAGTTTGTAATTTTATTTATTTTTAAATTTACTAAATAAACTTTTGTGAATGCACTCACATCATTACAACTCCTTTACTATCACTGTAATTACACCTCTCTACATAATCTCAATTTAATCTTATTTTATGCAAAGAAAATTACAAATGAATAAATAATAAGCAACAACCAGAGTTGCAAAATAATAATCTAGAACCACAACAATACAAGTGTCAAAAAGATAACTACAAAGGGCTTAAGGGCAATGACATTAGAATAGAAAACATAAGCCTTAAAAGTAGCAACATGCATACGAATGATTACAGAACAAGACAAAGATAGTCACTACAACACTTCAAAATGACAAAGCAGTTCTGGGATAGAAAAATAGGGGGTCTTAACACTATTGATAAAAATTGTTAAGACCATCAATATTGCATAAGACAAAATCCATTCTTGTGTTAGAGTAGTAATTGAGTCTGCATTCATTGAAGGTAAAGAAAGATCAACTTAAGTGGTGGCTATTTACATCACCAATATTGTAAAGTACACATTCTATAACAAAAGTTACTAAAGTAAATATTCCACTTATTTACATCATCTCAAGTAAAAATATAGATCTCATATACATTAATCAATAATATCATTAAATCTTACAAATCATGTGCTTAATCCAACTGTTAGCACTATAAAGAATATACAATGTCTATTTGACTTTCTTGACATAAATCATCCAGGTATAATAATCAAGTATAATATAAGAATAATAAATCAATCACACTCTCCAGCCGCCACTGATCCACATGGTCATCTGCAAGCCGAGAGACAGGGACATGGCTCAGGCACTTTTTTGCCCAACCATGAAGTAATTACACTTCCCCGGATCACTTCATGACACGAAGGAAACCTAACCCTACATGAAACGTCTAGCAACCTGGAAACAACTGGCAGGAGGGAACACTCGATGCAACCTGAAGTCTAAATGCAAACCTAAATGATGACATGCAAATGTCTCACAACAAGATGTGGCTGAGATATATCTATAAATAAATTTTTGCTAGAAAAATATTCATCTATTTCAATGAATTCCCAGCTTGGCCAAGCATATAAAATAGTTTAAGGTCAAATCCTGATAAGAGGAAAAGCTATCTTTGTTATTCCACATTCAACATCCTAGCCCAAAAAGTAACCCCAAACACACACACACAGAAGATAAACTACTTTCTTTTCAAAGCAAAAAGCAACCCAAGTTCACCCAATAACCATTTCTAATCCCTTTCCTTTGCATAATCAATGGAAACATACTTTCAAGCAAGTAATTCTAATGAAAAGTTTAAGCATATGTTTATTCAAGATACATAAATAAGACATAAACTGAAGATAACTTAACTCATTCCATTCTTAATTACCTCAAAAGAATCTTGTGTCTAAATCTTTTATCACATACTTTTGCCTAGACACAGCTATACATTCTTTACTCTTGCTCAATCAAGTAGATTACATTTCAAGCAATATTTCTATCAAAGAGTTGTATTTAATCATTCACAAAATACATAGATGGCTATAAAACTGGTTATAATCTTTATCCCATAATTCATTCATAATTTCTCAAAATAAAATAAAATAAATAACTCTAGATTTGCCTAATCGCAAGCAGGCTTATAATTCCACTCAATTAAGGTCGTAACAGGGATTTAAAAGAACTATTGCTTAACAATATCAAGATTACCAATAAAGCATCATTTACAATGAGGTAAAAGTAGATAATTATTTAAATACATCCTACATCTATCACAAGAACCTTGTTGTTTGCCACAAGAATACTGTCAAGTTCCTGACATGAACAGAGTTCAGTTCACTGCAGGAAAGGTAGATAAGTCTGCTATAGGATTAAATTAAACTGTGACAAGGATTTAAGATATATTGCTGTGAAAGGTATTAAACTACTGCTTCAGGTATAAAATTAACCCCTACAAGGAGTTTGGCATGCAGCTACATGAGTAAGGATAAATCTACTACAAACAGACAAAAATAACTGTGACAGGAACACAGAAATATTGTTCTGTGACAAGAACCCAAAAATATTATTCTACGACAAGACTGTTCTACGACAGGAACCTAGAAGTATTGTTCTGCGACATGAACAAATACAGTGGGATAGGAAAATAAAGAGTTCATTGTGACAAGAAGTAAAACAGTGACAAGAATATACAGTAATGTTTAACAACGATAGTAATAACTAGATAGATCTGTGACAGGAAAGTAACCGAATATGTTATAGAAAACTAAACTTTACCAACTAAAGTTCTAAAGAGGCTGAAGTAAAACCAGGCGGAGATCGTTTCAACACAAAAGTATTTTTTATTTATTTATTTATTTAAAACAGATCAAAGGAATAAGCAGGCCATACAAGCGGCAGGAAGTTTTCTGGAAGTTAAAGGTGAAAATCAAGCATGATACAAAGCATAAAAATGACATCAGATCCGTAAGGGATTTTATTCTCCTTCTTATAAGCTGGTTAACAACCATTCTACAGATCCTAACTTTTAACATTCATCACATAACATTCAACAGTTCGAAAACATACCCAAGGTTCTACGAATTAGCTCTCTCCAGTAGCTGATTCTGTCGCTACTCCTTCCGGTCCTTCTCCTTTTTCTTGTTGGGTAATGGTGCCCTTTCTTGCCTCACCATCACTGATTGCTACTGCTTTTTTTCCATCCCCTTTCTCTCTTCTTCTTTTTTTTTTTGCATCCTCTCTCCTTTTAAAAAATTTCGGTTTCCTCTCATTAGATTGAGTTTTGATTTTTTTTAACTTTAGTCATCTCCCCTTTTGCATGGACATTCATTGCAAATCTCCCTATTTTATCCTTTTTTAATTTTAAAACTCCCTCTCCTTCTTATGCATCGAAAGTATTATTATTATTTTTTATTATTTTTAGATTATTAATATTTATATTTGTTTTATTATTTTTAGATTATTAATATTTATATTTGTTTTATTATTTTTAGATTTCTTATTATAATATATTCTTGAATTAAATAATTATATTTTTAATACTATATGTTTATTTTGAAATCCAACAAGAATATTATTTCCAAACAAGAATAAATTCTATATATATATATATATATTTCAAATAAACACTTTTATTAATTTTAATTAAATAATATCATATTTATACGATTCTATTATTATAAATCACAAGAACATAAAATACATGGCCAACAATGTAATTTAAATAAACATGAACTATAGCAACAAAGACACATATTTATCTAAGCATCAAACACCATCCACATTCATTAACCATATAATAATGCATACTTAAGCCATTCAAAATGCAATACGACATGAGACTATGTGAGTGTATGCGTGTAACATCGGGGTTTCATCCTATCAGTTCTTGTCAGGCGGCTAGAATATCTCTCCCTCAACCATGTTCTCATCTTTGATGAGTACCTACATTCAGTTGCACTCAACTCCACATCAATAGGTTAGTTCCCCAAAACCATAGCCGAAGCAAAACATAATTGTTACATCCCCAACTTGTGATTTAGTTTAATCTTACTTTTGTATGGTAAGCAAGATGATTAGTTAAGAGTTGAATGATTAGATGTTGTGGAAAACATCATATTAATCATTGTTTATGAGGAAACCAACTTATGCTAGTTAGATATGAGATTTCAAGATTAAAATGATTATTTAATTATTATGATTTATCGATCATATGATGATACACTAATCATGAATTTCTGGTTGTGAGTTTGATCAGGAAAAGAAATCATCCTTCGAAGATGGAAGGAGAGTATCATCCCGGAGGAAGAGATAGATGTAATGAAATGGGCCAAATAGCCATCTGAGTATCGGATTCTATGCCCTTATGAACCCTCTATAAGTTGTCTTGAGTCATGTTTTCTTTCTGGGAAATCGATCTCTTTTTTGGGTTGTCTTGTTGGTGGAGCTATTTCGACAATGGTTATGATGACTAAACGACATTCCTTAAACATCGTCAAAAGTCAAGAGTTAGTCTTGTGAAGAGATAAAGAATTCTCTTATTTTCCTTATTTCCAATTTGGGATATTATTTCTTTATTCCTTGTTATTCGACAAAGGTCAATAGTCGATTGAGGGGGAGTATTACTCGACCCTGAAAACCCTAAACTATTAGTGTGTTGTCCTTTGTTTTCATTATGATGATGATCTTTGATATTTTAGAAGTTATTTAACCCTTATTATTTAGTTAAGGGTGATTATATTTGTGTGGACCTCTTTAGAGGTCGATGTCAATAGTATCTTGACTATGCATATAGCTATATTATTTTATCCATGTTCTTTCCACTTCGATATCCATCACCCACGAGGAGTGGGAAGAGAGATTTTAGGCTAAGTGAAGGCTTGTTAGAGCCCTCCTCACGGACCGGCCATGGGTGGACTACGTGGATCAAAAGATCCCGCAAAGTGGCGTGTAGGAAATGCATGCAAAGAACCATGTTTTGATAGTTATCGAAGGCTATCAAAAAAGAGACTTCATTCTTTTCTATCATTATTCTGTGTCTGGAGAAAAAGGAGAGCAGGCTGGTGAATAATGGGGAGTTTGTTGCAAGTATGGGCCTAACCGGTGTTGTCATTGATGTCAACATACTCCTGTTGCATTGATGTCAAGGATTGGATGAGTTGTGTGCTGAGGATATTGAGAAAATTAGTCCTATCAAAAATAGAGAAGATCAGTGAAGACAGTGAAGCTCTATGAAGTGAAGATCCCAGCTAGATGAAGATCAGAGAATGCGCATCAAAGAGTTTGTATATATGTGTATGAAGATGATCCAGTTAAGATTTGAGAGGTTCGCATGAAAATATGGAGGAGTTATGGCCATGAGAGTAAAACCGGTTCTGGCAACTATTCAAAGGTGACAGAGTGACACAAATAGGTCCAGTGAGATCCAAAAATACAATATCATGTTCTGAGGATCTGGTGGCATGTTTGGGAGGCTAATGTGAATTGACAACTCAATTGGTTCATGGTTTGGAGGTCCACAATCAATCCTTCTAATGTGACAGTGATGGGTGACTGTGTTCTTGAAATTCCGGATGAAGATGTGAATGATTACAGTAAGCAGAAGTGGTGCAGATGTTCTTGGTGATTCAAGCAATCTTGTGGGGGTCTCTAGATTGTGTCCAATTTGTGTTGGCAGTTTGTGTTGAAGATTGATCTCGTAATTGAAGACTAACCTTTGGGTGATGGTGTTCTTCCTAGTCTTGGTCGACTGGATGATTTGCGCATGTTGTGGATGATCTTGAAGATGTTTTGTGAAGCATGGCGTGTTCCTTAAAGAAGATTGAAGTCCCAGTTATGTGTGGTTGATAGTGTAGTAATGCGCATGAAGTTTTTGTAATAAGTCAAGTTGTATTTTTGTAATTGCTCTGTAATAAAAATATGTATATATTGTGCCAACTTTGATGATCATTCCAAAGTCGATGTCATGTATAAATAAGAGTTATGAAGTCATTCAAAAGTATCTGAGTGGTCATGATGAGAAGGTGGTAGTGAAGAGGAGCGAAAAGTAGAGCAAAGATGTTGAGCTTAAATGGAACTGATTCAAGCATAGTGAAGATGCTAATCTCCAGTTCAAGTATGTAATACTTATATATTTCTATAGATAGTGTGTCTCCTGTAGGCAGTGGACCTCTTGTGAGCAGTGTGCTCGGGCAGTGAGCCCTAACTGGCAAGTGCCATTTTATTCATCTTATTCTTTTAACAGAGAATACAATCTTGGGTTAGTCACCCCGTGGTTTTTCCCTTAACCAGGTTTTCCATGTTAAATTCTTGGTGTTATATGTGTTGAATTTGTTCTTGCTCTTGAATTATTGCATTATGCTTCCATGATTGAATCTTTGATATGCTATTGAAATATAAGAAGGTTTAAAGTGAATAAGGAATAGGATTTTGGTAACAGCTGATTCACTCCCCCTCTCAGTTGTCTATCTTAAATCCAACAATTGGTATCAGAGCTAAGTTCCTCTAGAAGAAGCTTAACTGCTCGAGGAGATCCAAGATGTCGACCTACAAGAAGGACAGTCCAAGGTTTGATGGAACAAACTTCACTACCTGGAAGAGCCACATGGAATGTCACTTACAATGCATGGGAGATCAGTATTGGAACATAACCTCAACTAAATATGTTCCCCCAAAGAATGGTCCAACAACTATAGATGAAGTCAGAGATGCAGACAATAATCTTTGAGCTAAAGAAGCCCTACTAAGTGCCTTGTCTGATTCAGAGCTGACAAATGTTATGGGATTGAAGACTACCTATGAAATTTGGACAAAGATGGAAAATCCTTATGAAGGAGACAAATATGTTAAGTGTGCCAAGCTACAAAATCTGAAAGGAAAGTTTGAAAACTTGAAGATGAGTGAAGATGAGAATATCACTTTATATATGTCAAAAGTAAATGAGCTTGTATGTGGCATTAGATGTGCTGGTGGAATATTGGATGAAGATGAGATTGTTGCCAAAGTTCTCAGATCTTTACCTCCTGCTTACAAACATAAAGTTGCTGCCATTGAGGAAATCAGATCTTTAACAACTATTACAAGGGATCAATTGGTTGGTGAGATATCTACATTTAAGTTGGCTAAGTTTGGTGATGCACTTCCCAAGATTGAATCTACATTCAAAGCTAGTGCCTTTACAAAAGGCAAATAGAGATATGATCCAGGAGAAAGTTCCTCAAGGAAATCAACTTGGTATGATAAAGAAAGGAAAGATCTAGAAGAGGTTAAATTAGAAGCTGAACAACTTGAAGCCCTCATTGCAAAGAGACTGCCAAGAGGATCCGGTAAGTATGAAGGAAAATTACCTTTCAAATGCTTTGCCTACAATAAGATTGGTCATTTTGCCTCAAGATGTCCAGAAAGGTTTTCAAGGCCAAACCCTAATAGATCATGGTTTCAGAAGAAGTGTTACTATGTTCAAGAAGATGATGATGAAGGAGTAACAGATGATGAATCTGAGATAGGAAACAAACCTGGAAGTGACTGGGTGTTTACTGCCATCAAAGAAGAAGATCCAATGCCTTTTGAATCTGCTAATCATAAGATGATAGAAAGTGCTTTGGCTGCTCAGGTTGAAGAAAAAGATGAATGGGTTATTGACAGTGGTTTCTCTCACCATATGACTAGTGACAAGAGTAAGTTCTTAAGCTTGGAAAGATATGAAGGTGGAGTTGTAAAGTTTGGAGATAATTCATTCTGCTGGCAGAATTAGAGGCAGAGGAAACATTTCTTTTGATGGAAAGAATAAAACCAGTGATTTTTTGTATGTTGAAGGTCTGAAGCATAATCTTCTCAGTGTTGGATAGTTGGTGGACAAAGGTTATGATCTCTGATTCAAAAATAGAAAATGCAAGATCTTTGAAAGCTCTAGAACTGAGATTGCATCCGATACACAGACAAAAGGTAACATCTTCCAATTGGTTGGTACTAACAAAAGTTGCTTATTTGTTTAAATTGATTAGAGTTGGTTGTGGCATAGGAGAATGTGTCATGTGATTTTGATAATATCATCAAGATAAGCAACACCCAGGCTGTAAGAGATCTTCCAAGACTGGTAAAACCTACTAACAGTTTGTGCAAAGAATGTCAGTTAGGTAAGCAGAACAGAGTCACATTCAAAAGTAAGGAACAATCTTCATCCATATTGTTAGACTTGGTGCACACTGATCTCTGTGGTCTGGAAAGAATCAAGAGTCTGCAAGGAGATAGGTATTTCATGTTGTTGATTGATGACCACTCCCGGATGATGTGGGTGACTTTCTTGAAAGAGAAATATGAAGCACTTGAGAAGTTCAAAATATTCAAGGCTATGGTAGAAAATGAAACTGGCATAAACATAAAATGCCTTGGGTCTGATAGAGGTGGAGAATTCACATCCAGTGAGTTCATAACATTCTATGAGAAACATGGGATAAAGAGATAGTTATCTACTCCAAGGACTCCACAGCATAATGGAGTAGTAGAGAGAAAGAACCAGACCATCTAGGAAGCTTCTAGGACCATGATGATGGAATCAAATGTTCCTCAGATCTATTGAAGAGAAGTTGTAAACACTGTTGTCTATACTCTTAATCGGCTACAAATAAGAGGCAATACTGTTAAGACTCCTTATGAACTTTGGTTTGGCATCACTCCTACTGTGAAGTATTTCAGAGTCGTTGGTAGTAAATGTTGGCAAGAGACACTATATGGATTCATGGTTGTTGTCATTGATGGCAACAAAGGTCATCCCACATATCCGCAAGTCATGGTGTGTCTCTACCGGAAGTCAGAATGAAGATTATTGTGGTCCGGTGAACAAGAACAGAGCATGTGGCAAGGTCCAACAGACAGGTCCGGATCTCTCAAAGGAAGTATCTTGGTGCAGTACGGATCTGGGGAAGTCAAGAGGACTACCTTGAGTGGTATATTCCAAGGATTTAGCTTTCGGTGATGGACAAGGAAAAAGATATGAACAGTTGAGTATCGGATTCCTGAGTGACAGTGTGAACAGAGGAAGAACTGACTAACAGAACATCAGACTATTTTCTGGATGTGTTACTGATGATGCTAAAGGTTGTGAAGGCATGAATCATGTTTGGCCGACATGATTAATGATATCTACAAGTATATGCTTGATCCACATTACTTGATGTGCAAGGATTCAGCCGATAGAACAGAGTTTGTGAGAAGATAGACTATCCCGGGTGCCGACTAGAAAGATAATGAAATCACTTGTGCGGATATATATATAGGATGGATTTAGTTATGAGAAGAGATGTGATGAGATGTGATATACAAATAAGAGCAGAGTAGAACAGAAGCAGTAAGAAAGATCCGGTATGTGAAAGTAAAGCAGAATAAAGAGAAGAGAAAGATGAAGTGCAGCAGATCAGTGTACTGAGCCTAACCGGAACTGAACTCCAGCATATGTGGATGCTTCCAATCATTTCAAGTATTGTATAACATTATTTTGTAGACAGTGTGTCTACTTGTAGGCAGTGTGCCTCCTTTGTGAGCAGTGAGCCCTAATTGGCAAGTGCCATTTTGTAATTCCTTATTCTTCTAACAGAGAATAATCTTTGGGTTAATCACCCCGTGGTTTTCTCCCTTAACAGGGTTTCCACATCAAAAATACTGTGTCATGTGTTTTTCATTTCATGGTAATATTTGTTTGTTTGAATTAATCCTGCATTGATTAATAAGAAAGTTTAGAAAGAAGAAATAATTAGGATAACTGATTCACCCCCCCCTCAGTTATCAACAATTGGTATCAGAGCTAAGTTCCTCCTAATAGAGCCTAACAGCTTGAGGAAGATCTGGAAGTTCAAATGGATGCATATGGTTTAAGGGAGCAACTTAAGACTGCCCTTGAGGATCTTGAACAGGCAAACTCTGAAGTCAATGAACTAAAGGAAAGACTCAAATAGGCTGATGAATTCATGAGAGAACTAAAAGACAAATTAAGTCTCTCTATGAAAAAGAGAAAGGAGCTGCTCCAGCAATTGGCAAGACAAAGTGAAGAAAGAAATGCAAATGAAGAGCTGACTGAGAAAACCAAGTTATGTGAAAAGTTATCAAAAGAAGTCATTATGGTAAGACATGAAATGGAATCAGGAGTTACAAAGTTCACTCAAGAGATTGAAGAGAAAAGAAAAACTGAAGACAATCTAAGACAATCTCTCAAAGAGAAATCAGAAGATTGCCATCAGATGGATAGAATTATCAGACATCTTGAATCTGATCTTGAAGATGCTAAAGATAATGAAGAAAAACTTGAGGATCAAATTGTCTCTCTCAAAAGGGATCTTCAAACAGCAAATGAATATAAAGAGAAATTCAAGATAAGTTCTGCTCAACTTGAAGTTCTTCTTGGAAGTCAAAAGAGGGCAGATGACAAGTGTGGTTTGGGATATGAGAAAGGAGAAAGCTTTGGATCCGGTTAGAAGAATTTTGGATCAGAAAATCCAAGGAACGGGCCTAGAAGACCTCCGGTAAGACAACCCAATGCTCAAAGATATCCATCCTTCAATGGATACTGCCACAGCTGCAATCACTTTGGTCACAAAGCTAATCAGTGCAGAAAGAGAATGAATCAGACTAATTCATCCTTCTCCGAACAATGCTTTAACTGCAAAAGGTATGGACATAAGTCTCATGAACGCAGAAATATGCAAATGAACAAATCATTCAATGGTAGATGCTTTACATGCAATAGAGTACGTCATATGGCTAATCAATGCAGATCAAGAGGTTATCAGTCAAATATGCAAAGAAATGTTGTTTGCCAAATCTGTAATAGGTCCGGTCATAATGCAAAAGTCTGTAAAAGCAAGAATCAGGACAAAAGAGGTCCGGTATATAATCAGAATCAAGACAAGGGTAAACAAAAGATGAATGCGGATTAAGTTAGGAATGAGATGAACAAGATTTGGGTGAAGAAAAGTTCAAAGAAGGTAGAGGTTGGATCCGCACTAGATTCTAGTGCTGATATCCCTTTCAAAAATTAAGAAATGAGCTCTGGCTCAGGGGGAGACACAAAGAAAACCCCGTTCCCCCAGCCAATCAAGTGGTGCCGGATTAGGCACAATATGCGAAGTAAAGGGTTTGTAGATATGAGTCTTGAGATGATCCAGCTAAGATATCAGAGGTCTGCATGAAGATATGAAGAAGTTGTGATCGATCATGTAGAACCTATTCTGGGAGATGCTCCGGAATGATAGAGGATTACAAAAAGGTCCAGAGAGATCCGGAAGTGCATTGTCTTATTCTGCAAATTAGATAGAGTATTTGGGATGTCCTTGTGATGTGTCATCTTGATTTGTTCATGATTAGAAAATCCACATGATGTTCATAGATCAGGACTGATCCGGTTCTTCAAATCATCTGAATAAGGCAAACCGGAATAATGTAGGTCGAGCATTTATTGCAATCAGATACTAGGGTTTGCGGAGCAATATAAGGGATTTCTCATTAATCACTTGTTCATTCTGCACTCAAGAAGAAACGAAAAGTGGAGCTCTGCAACAAAATTCATCAAGTTTATCAAAGATCACTCACAGAAGTTATTACATCCAGAAATCAATCAAACCAACTCCGTGCAACTAAAGGCGCATAAGGTATTTTCCGTCTTCAATATCTCACTGCAAATCTTTTGAAAAATGGCTACTCCGAATATAGTTAAGATCTCTAATAGACCTCGCCCCACATTCAAGAAACATCCATACAAATCTTTGGAGGTAGATCCCCTAGGAGCCTTCTCTAGTGTTCCGCATGGTGTATTGCATACGAAGGACATTAGGGTTTACATACATGCGAATATTGAAGAATTTGGAGAATCAAAATTGATGGATATCTATCATAAACAATTGATAGATGATTCCTTTGAGATTAAACCTCAGTATAAAGCCATCCGGGATAAGCACTTTGCACAGTGCATTCATTTCCCCTGTTTTGAAGAAGATGAATGTGTCTGGTATGTACTGAGTAGAGTGCATGACAATTTCCTATGGTTGAACAAGCCTTTTAAGATCACCAAAGATGTAATTAGGGCTGTAACCGGTCTGCACTCATCCGATGGAATACCTATCATCAAGTCTATCAAAAATCAGACAGTTAGTGATGCAACCGGATCAAAATTTGATAAGAGAGCTATGACAATTAAAGACATCATTGAACCGGATGTCAAATTTGCATCTATAATAATTGGTTACAAGATTTATCACTCCAGTAGGGAAAATTCAGTGCCAGGAACTACAATTTACATAGCATATCAAATGCTAAAAGAGAATGTAGACTATGATTTGTGTGAGCTTCTTCTAAACCAACTTTTGGAAAATCTGCAGAAGATTAAGAAGGACAAGAAGAACTCCTTCTAGTATGGTAGTTTGATCCTTTGTCTATTCTTTTATTACATGAATGAGCTTCCCAGATCCAGTGGATGGATATGGCAAAATGACAGACCAGTTGCCATCCAAATCAGAGATTATTTGCATGGACTTGGAGATGCTAAAGCAAGAAATACAGCCCTGTGGAGATATTTCAAGAACTTTCAGAGCATGATGCAAGCAAGAGAAAGAATTCCCCAGTCTCTTATTGAGAAGTACAAAGACACAGTATGCTTTATGGTAGAAATAGATCAGTGCCTAATGGAGGCAGTAGAGCCAAGGATAGTCTGGATCATGCCCATGGGGTATGAGGTTGATGAACAAATTGTAGAACTGCATGTTCAACACATGCTTAGTCAGCCCAAAGATCCAAAGGCAGAAAGGTTTGGAACCTTTAAGGAGCTGAGTGTGAAGATCCATGTGGAACTCAGAGAACCTGAGATAAAGAGGAAGGTGAGAAAAGAAGTAGAGCATATTGCTCAAGGCCTAGGCATCCCAAAGGAGGCACTTGATGCCAACCAGGAAAAGAGGTGAAAGGCTGAGGAAGAAAAGAAAGAGGCAGAAAAGAAAAGCAAGAAAAGTACTCCGGTGGAAACATCAACCCGGACAAGATCATCAAAAGGATCTACACCTGTCACAACCAAAATCTCAAAAACATCAAAACCGAAAGGTCAGACATCTGGTAAAGGAGATAAAAGGTCTAAAATAAAAGCCACAAGGGCTTATACAAGTCAGAAAGATGAAGAGGAAACTGAATCAGATGAGGGGGTAAAGGAAATAAAGAAGCAGAAAAAGAAAGGATCCGGTAAACCCTCCACAGGCCAAGACAAGGAAGAAATGGCAGAGGAATTTGTTGAAAAGCCCACCCTATCTCTAGAGAGTGTAATCAAATTAGTCACTGTGGATGGAAACCCTCAACCAATGGCCGAATTCTATGATGACTACAATGAGGCTGACCAAAAGATCCTGCAGGAAGCCACAATCAGGTATCTGAACATATACAATAAGGCATTCATTGAGATTATTTCTCTAATTCCTAAAAGCCTAGAAAAGGAGTTAGAAATAAGAAAGAACAATGCCCAGGCAAAAGATCTTGAGATCCGAGAGCAGATAGCTATTCATCTATATCCTCAAATTGATCCCAAGACAATTAACATAATATTCAAAGACTGCAAAGATGAGTTCAGGAGTAAAGCAAGGATGAATCAACTCATGCTTGGTGAGACTGACAAGGTGGCCATGGATACAGAAGAGATCCTCCGGAAGGCCTTCAAAAGGTTTAATCTTCCTGTTGTAGAGGACTTGGGTACTGATCCCTCATCCACAAGTGTTGCAGAAGAAACTTCTGAGAAAGCAACAAAAGAGATGGGCCCTGAACAAACCAACATTTCTCCTCCGGTTTCCCCTACAGTCTCCGGATCCAAAGAAGAAGAGAAATTACAGGAGAAAGAAGCAGCAGTAAAAGAAAAAGAAGTTGACAGTACCAAGGTTGCAAAGAAAGAGAAGACCACAACTGATAGTAGTAAGAATGTGGAAGGAGAGAAAACTCCAAAGGATAGCTCCAAGACTGCAGAAGAGAAGAAACATCTGTCTCCAGCAAGAGACACTGCACAAACTGTCCAAAAATTTCTGAGCAAAGAAACAATAGAGATTGATGAACCGGAGCTTCTACAAGGTCCATTCAATTTTGATTCCCTCTCTTCGGTACAGACAATGAAGATAGCTTCATTTACAAATGCTAAGGCAAATGAAAAACTCCTAAAGTCTCATATGGAAGACTGTGAGTTGATAGAAGCTGCTTCCGAATTGCTTGAAAAGATTATGCCATCGGTCCAGAAAGATCCCACAGCCTCCTCTTCCGGTAATCTCAAAACCTTAGTCAGCAATGTTGGTACACATTTTGAATCCCTAGAAAAATCAGCTGAAGAAAAGGTCCGGAAGGAGTTTTTGGATAAGAGATTCTAAGAGGTACTAGGATTAATCTTTAATGATAGGAGAAATATGAGTATTGGAATAAAGAGCTTAGAAAATGCTCTTAAGGATGGCGGTGACATTTACAAATTTTGTATCTCCTGGTCAAAAGCAACAGTAGAAATTGAGAAGAAAATAAAAGAGGAACAGGACAAACTACTAAGTTTGTCTCAAAGTTTTGATCCTCTCTCTTCCTCCATAGTAAATCAAGAATGTCAAACTATTGCAATCACAAATGCAATAAAGAACTTTGAAAAGGAAAGGAAGAATATAATTAACCAGATGGGAGAACTTAGAAGGATTATTATCCCTAAGTTAGAGACCATGCATGAAGCCATAAGTGATGCTAAGACTACCGCCCAAACCAATGATCCGACAGATCTTAAGAGGGCAGAAGTTTTTGCATTTTTGTTGAGTGGTCACATTTCAATTTTGGATAGAATGAAGCAAAGTTGGGCTACAGAACTCATCCAATTGAAGACATCCTTTGCAGACATTCTTCAGTTTTTGTGAATAATACAGCCAAGTATAGTAAAATTCTTAAAAATTTTGGTATGCGGACCCTACCCTTTGCCATTGATGTCAAAGGGGGAGTGAGGAGCAGTGAAAAATGAGGAATCCAACTAAGAGGGAGCTCTAGAAAATGTATATAAAGACAGAGCATCAGTCAAGGGGGAGCATAGTGTAAACACTTAGTCGTTTTTCACTAAGTGTTGCCATCAATGCCAAAGGGGGAGATTGTTGGCAAGAGACACTATATGGATTCATGGTTGTTGTCATTGATGGCAACAAAGGTCATCCCACATATCCGCAAGTCATGGTGTGTCTCTACCGGAAGTCAGAATGAAGATTATTATGGTCCGGTGAACAAGAACAGAGCATGTGGCAAGGTCCGACAAATAGGTCCGGATCTCTCAGAGGAAATATCTTGGTGCAGTACGGATCTGGGGAAGTCAAGAGGACTACCTTGAGTGGTATATTCCAAGGATTTAGCCTCCGGTGATGGACAAGGAAAAAGATATGAATAGTTGAGTACCGGATTCCTGAGTGACAGTGTGAACAGAGGAAGAACTGACTAACAGAACATCAGACTATTTTCCGGATGTGTTACTGATGATGGTAAAGGTTGTGAAGGCATGAATCATGTTTGGCCGACATGATTAATGATATCTACAAGTATATGCTTGATCCGCATTACTTGATGTGCAAGGATTCAACCGACAGAACAGAGTTTGTGAGAAGATAGACTATTCCGGGTGCCGACTAGAAAGATAATGAAATCACTTGTGCGGATATATATATAAGATGGATTTAGTTATGAGAAGAGATGTGATGAGATGTGATATGCGAATAAGAGTAGAGTAGAACAGAAGCAGTAAGAAAGATCCGGTATGTGAAAGTAAAGCAGAATAAAGAGAAGAGAAAGATGAAGTGCAGTAGATCAGTGTACTGAGCCTAACCGGAACTGAACTCCAGCATATGTGGATGCTTCCAATCAGTTCAAGTATTGTATAACATTCTTTTGTAGACAGTGTGTCTCCTTGTAGGCAGTGTGCCTCCTTTGTGAGCAGTGAGCCCTAATTGGCAAGTGCCATTTTGTAATTCCTTATTCTTCTAACAGAGAATAATCTTTGGGTTAATCACCCCGTGGTTTTCTCCCTTAACAGGGTTTCCACATCAAAAATACTGTGTCATGTGTTTTTCATTTCATGGTAATATTTGCTTGTTTGAATTAATGCTGCATTGATTAATAAGAAAGTTCAGAAAGAAGAAATAATTAGGATAACTGATTCACCCCCCCCCCTCTTAATTATCAACAGTAAATGCTATATCAAAAGAGATGAAGACCTTGGCAAGTTTGATGCTAGAAGTGATGAAGGAATATTCTTGGGATATTCTACTCAAAGCAAAGCATATCGGTGTTATAACAAGAGATTGAGAAAGATTGTAGAAAGTACAAATGTGAAGGTTGATGAAGGCATGGAAAGTCCCTCAAGGTATTATGAGTATGAAGCAAATGATCAGAATGATGTCTCAGACCAAGGAGAACAAGTTCCAACTTTAGTTCAGAGTCAAACTGATTCAAAGAATCCTGAAATACAAGAAGAAGAGGCAAGTTTGGATGAACATGTCCAAGATTTAGAAGTGCAAGAGAATCCCAAAACTCCTAGGTATGAAAGACTGAATCATTCTGAAGATCAAATCATAGGAGATAGAAGCAAAGGTGTTCAAACAAGAAGAAAAATTGCTCAAGATTCAGTGAAGTATTGTTTGATTTCAAAAATTGAACCAAAAACAGTAAGTGAACCATGCAATGATGAAAGCTGGGTTAAATCAATGGAGGAAGAATTGATGCAGATTGAAAAGAATCACACTTGGGATCTTGTTCCCAGACCTAAGGATAAAAATGTGATTGGGACTAATTGGGTCTTTCAGAATAAACTGAATGAAGAAGGTGAAGTAGTAAGAAACAAAGCCAGATGGGTTTGTAAGGGTTATTCTCAAGTAGAACGAGTTGACTTTGAAGAAACTTTTGCTCCGGTGGCAAGAATTGAAGCAGTCAAATTATTTCTTGTCGTTGATGCCTTCAGAGATTTCAAGGTATATCAGATGGATGTCAAGTCTGCTTTCCTAAATCATGATTTGGAAGAAGAGGTATACATTGAGCAACTGGATGGATTTCAATTGTCTTATCATGGAGATATGGTCTGCAAGTTAAAGAAGGCATTGTATGGACTCAAACAAGCCCCAAGAGCCTGATATGAAAGATTGGACAAACATCTTTTGAAGATTGATTTCAACAAAGGTACTACTGACAGTAATCTGTATTTTAAGATTGATCATGAAAATATCTTAATTGTTGAAGTATTTGTTGATGATATCATTTTTGGAGGGAAAGATAGTATGTGCAATAGTTTTGCAAATCAAATGCAAAGTGAATTTGAGATGTCTATGTTTGGGGAAATGAATATCTTCTTGGGTCTACAAATCACTCAAACAAAGAAAGGAATCTTTATATCTCAGACCAAATATGTGAAAGAACTGTTGAAAAATTTGGGATGGAAGATTCAAAGGCAATGAATACTCCCATGGCAACTGGATGTAAGCTAAGTAAAGACGATGAATCCTCTAAGGCTGATCAGAAAAAGTACAGGTCAATGATTGGAGGACTGCTCTACCTTACTCAAACTAGACCTAATATTATGAATGATGTTGGTCTTATTGCCAAATTCCAAGCTGATCCTAGAGAGTCTCATGTCATGGTAATCAAGAGAATTCTCAGATATCTGAAGGGAACAGTTGAGTATGGATTATGGTATCCTAAGGATCATGATTTCTCTCTTCATGCATATACATATGCTGATTGGGCAAGAGATGTGGATGGCAGGAAGAGTACCAGTGGTGGTGCATTCTTTTTGGGAAAAAGATTGGTTTCTTGGATAAGCAAGAAATAAGAGGCAATATCTCTATCCACTGCAGAAGCAAAGTATATTGCAGTAGCAGGTAGTTGCACTCAAGTATTGTGGATGAAACAAATGCTAAGAGATATCAGAGTAGAGTATGAAGAACCTATCACAATCTTCTGTGATAATTCAAGTGCAATAAACATATCAAAAAATCCAGTGTTACATTCAAAGACAAAACATATATCCATCAAGTTCCACTTTTTGAGAGAGAAGGTGAACAAGAATGAAGTCAAATTGGAGTTTGTACCCTCAAATGATCAAGTTGCAGACATTTTTACTAAACCTCTACTTAAGGACTCTTTTGAGTATCTGAGGGAGAAGTTAGGGGTTATTACCCCTCTGGTTCTGAATTAAGGTGCACTGATGTGCATCAGTCTAGTGGATCCCATAGTCATATCTTGTGATCCAGATTGATGTTAGGAGGCTGGTACTCAGGGGGAGCAGTTTGTATGATTCTGAAGTATGAGAAGTGGTTGCAAGTATGTGCCCTTTGCCATTGATGTCAAAGGGGGAGAGAAGACATGTGAAAAACAAAAGGTAGTTGCTGATCAAAGGGGGAGTAGTAAAGGAAGAGAAGACATGTGAATGGTTGTTGTTAATAGGGGGAGCTATGTCAGTCAGCGAGGAGAAGTTCTTGTCTTGATGGTTAAAACAATTTTTCACATTATATGTTGCCATCAATGACAAAGGGGGAGATTGTTGCAAGTATGGGCCTAACTGGTGTTGTCATTAATGTCAACATACTCCTGTTGCATTGATGTCAAGGATTGGATGAGTTGTGTGCTGAGGATATTGAGAAAATTAGTCCTATTAGAAATAGAGAAGATCAGTGAAGATAGTGAAGCTCTATGAAGTGAAGATCCCAGCTAGATGAAGATTAGAGAATGCGCATCAAAGAGTTTGTATATATGTGTATGAAGATGATCCAGTTAAGATTTGAGAGGTCCACATAAAAATATGGAGGAGTTATGGCCATGAGAGTAAAACTAGTTCTGGCAACTGTTCAGAGGTGACAGTGACACAAATAAGTCCGGTGAGATCCAGAAATACAATATCATGTTCTGCGGATCTGGTGAGAAGTTTGGGAGGCTAATCTGAATTGACAACTCAATTAGTTCATGGTTTGGAGGTCCACAAGCAATCCTTCTAATGTGATAGTGATGGGTGACTATGTTCTTGAGGTTCTGGATGAAGATGCGAATGATTACAGTAAGTAGAAGTGGTGCGGATGTTCTTGGTGATTCAAGCAATCTTGTGGGGGTCTCTAGATTGTGTCCAATTCGTGTTGGCGGTCCACGTTGAAGATTGAGCTCGTAATTGAAGACTAACCTTTGGGTGATGGTGTTCTTCCTAGTCTTGGCCAACCAGATGATTTGTGCATGTTGCAGATGATCTTGAAGATGTTTAGGAAGCATGGTGTGTTCCTCGAAGAAGATTGAAGTCCTAGTTATGTGTGGCCGACAGTGTAGTAATGCGCATGAAGTTTTTGTAATAAGTCAAATTTTATTTTTGTAATTGCTCTGTAATAAAATATGTGTATATTGTGCCGACTTTGATGATCATTCCAAAGTCGATGTCATGTATAAATAAGAGTTATGAAGTCATTCAAAAGTATTCGAGTGATAATGATGAGAAGGTGGTAGTGAAGAGGAGTGAAAAATAGAGTAGAAGTGTTGAGCTTAATGTTGGCAAGAGACACTATATGGCTTCATGAGTATTGTCATTGGTGGCAACAAAGTTCATCCCACCCATCCGTAGAACATGGTGTGCCTATACTGGAAGTCCAATTGAAGAAGTGTTGTGGTCCGGTAAGCAAGAATAGAGCATACAGCAAGGTCCGATAGTTAAGTCCGGATCTCTTAGAGAAAGTATCTTTGTAAAGTACAGACTTGGGGAAGTCAAGAGGAATACATTAACTAATAGATTCCAGGGATTGAGCCTTTGGTGATGTAAGAGTGAAGAGATATGAGCATCTAAGTATTGGGGTCCGATTTGGTAGAGTTGACAGAGGAAGAACTGACCAGCAGAGTATCAGACCTCAATCTGGATGAGTTGTTGATGGTGATCAAGGTTCTTAAGGTATCATCCATGATTGGTCGACATGTGAGATGACTTATATAAGCATCTCCTTGATACGCATCACTTGATAAGTAAGGATTCAGTCGACAAATCAGAATTTGGATAAATATTGACTATTCCGGATGTCGACCAGAAAGTGGATGAAATCCTTGGTGCAGATATATATACCAGATTGATTTCTGTATGAAGGTGTGTGTTGCATGTTGTGGTGTGCGAAGAAAAGCAGAAGGACATTGCGAAAGCAGTAAGATAGGTCTGGTATGTGACAGGTCAATAGCACCAAAGAAGAGGAAGGATGAAGTGCAGCAGATTAGTGTATTGAGCCTAACTGGAACTGAACCTCAGCATATGTGGATGCTTCTCATCAGTTCAAGGATCTTGTTATTCTTCTTACAACTTGTAGACAGTGAGTCTCTTATAGGCAGTGAGCCTCTTGTGAGCAGTGTGCTCGGGCAGTAAGCCCTAATTGGCAAGTGTCATTTTGTATTTCTATTCTTCTAACAGAGAATACAATCTTGGGTTAATCACCCCGTGGTTTTCTCCCTTAACAGGGTTTCCACGTCAAAAATATTATGTCATGTGTATTTCCATTTCATGCTTATGTTTGCTTATTTGAATTGATACTGCATTAATTGTTAAGAAAGTTTAGAAAGCTGAAATAATTAAGATAACTGATTCACCCCCCTCTCAGTTATCAACAATTGGTATCAGAGCTAAGTTCCTCCAAAAGGAGCCTAACAACTTGAGGAAGATCTGGGAACTAAAATGGATGTGTATGGTATGAGGGAGCAACTTCAGTCTGCCCTAGATGAGCTTGAGCAATCAAACTCTAAAGTCAGTGAATTGAAGGAAAGACTCAAACAGGTTGAGGATTTCATAAATGAACTAAAAGGGAAATTGAGTATCTCTATGAAAAAGAGAAAAGATCTACTTTAGCAATTGGCAAGTCAAAGTGAAGACAATGGTACAAATGAAGATCTGAAGGAGAAAACCAAGTTATGTGAAAAGTTATCAAAAGAGATCATTATGGTAAGACATGAAATGGAATCAAGAGTTATGAAATTCACCCAAGAAATTGAAGAAAAAAGAAAAACTGAACATGTTCTAAGACAATCCCTCAAGGAGAAGTCAGAAGACTACCACAAAATGGATAGAATAATCAAGCATCTAGAATCTGATCTTGAAGATGCTAGAGATAATGAAGAAAAACTTGAGGATCAAATTGACACTCTTAAAAAGGATCTTCAAACAACAAATGAATACAAAGAGAAATTCAAGATAAGTTCTGCTCAACTTGAAGTTCTTCTTGAAAGCCAAAAGAGGGTAGATGACAAGCGTGGCTTGGGATATGAGAAAGGTGAAAGCTTCGGATCCGGTCAGAAGAATTTTGGATCAAAAAATCTAAGGAACAGACCTAGAAGACCTCCGGTAAGGCAACCTAATGCTCAAAGATATCCATCCTTCAATGGATACTGCCACAACTGCAATAACTTTGGTCATAAAGCTAATCAGTGCAGAAAGAGAATAAATTAGACTAATACATCCTTCTCCAGACAGTGTTTCAACTGCAAAAGGTATGGTCACAAATCTCATGAATGTAGAAATATGCAAATGAATAATTCATTCAATGGTAGATGCTTTGCATGCAATAGAATGGGACATATGGCCAATCAATGCAGATCAAGAGGATTTCATTCAAATATGCAAAGAAATGTTGTTTGCTACAATTGCAATAGATCCGGTCATATTGCAAATTCTGTAGAAGCAAGAACCAGGACAAAAGGGGTCCGGTGCATCATAATCAGAATCAAGGCAAAGGAAAAGGAAAAGTAAATGTGGATGAAGTTAAAAGTGAGATGAACAAAATTTGGGTGAAGAGAAGTACAGAAAATGTAGAGGATGGATCCGCCCCAGAATTTGGTGTTGATATTCCTTCCAGAAATTAAAAAATGAGCTCTGGCTCAAGGGGAGACACAAGGAAAAACATTTCTCCCCCAGCCAGTTAATTGGTGCCGGAATTGGCACAAGGAGAGTTGCGGATTAAAGGATTCTTAGAGAAACATCTAAATAAACTGTGGTTAAGATATGGAAGATCTGCAAGATGTTTAGAACAAGATCATTTCGGTTCATCAAGTCATCCGAATAAGGAAAACAAGGCAAACCGAAATGACTTAAGTTGAGCATTTATTGCAACCTGGTATTAGGGTTTGTGGAGCAATATAAGAGTTTTTTCTTATTAAACATTTGTTCATTTTGCATTCAAGAAGAAGCGAAAAGGAGCTCTGAAACAAATTTCCCCAAGCCCATCAAAGATCATCTGTAGAAGTCGATTCATCTAGCAATCGATCCGGCTCACTCCGTAAAACCTAGAAGTGTAAAAGGTATTTTCCGTTCTTAAATATCTCTCTACAAATCTTTGAAAGATGGCTACTTCGAATGTGGTGAAGATTTTTGATAGGCCACGCCCTAAATTTAAGAAGCATCCATATAAATCCCTAGAAGTTGATCCCCTAGGCGCCTTTTCAAGCATTCCACATGGGGTTCTGCATGTAGAAGATGTTAGGGCATATATTCATGCGAGTATTGAAGAATTTGGGGAATCTAATTTGGTAGATATCTATCACAAGCATTTGATAGATGACTCCTTCGAACACAAAACCCAGTATAAAGCTATCTGGGACAAACATTTTGCACAATGCATTCATTTCCCCTATTTTCTAGAAAATGAATGGGTCTGGTATATCTTGAGAAGAATGCATGACAACTTCATGTGGTTGAGCAGGCCGTTTAAGATCACTAAGGATGCCATTAGGGCAGTAACCGGATTACACTCAATCGGTGGAATGCCTACACTCAAATCTATCAAAAACCAAATTGTCAGTGAGACTACCAGATCGAAGTTTGATAAAAGAGCAATGACTATTGAGGATATCACAGATCCAAATATTAAGTTTGTGTCAATGATAATTGGATATAAGATATATCACTCCAGCAGGGAGAATTCAGTATCCGGAACTGCTATATATACTGCTTATGAAATGTTGAGGAAGAATGTAGACTATGATCTTTGTGAGCTCCTTCTGAACCAACTCTTGGAGAATCTGCAGAAGATAAAGAAAGATAAGAAGAACTCTTTCAAATACAGTGGTTTGATACTCTGCTTATTCTTTTATTACATGAATGAGCTTCCCGGATCTAGTGGCTGGTTATGGCAGAATGATAGACCAATAGCCATTCAAATCAAAGATTATATACATGGGCTTGGTGATGCCAAGGCACAGAATATAGCTCTCTAGGGCTATTTCAAGAATTTTTAGAGCATGATGCAAGCAAGAGAGAGAATCCCCCAATCTTTAGTTGAAAAATATAAAGATACAATATGCTTTATGGTAGAAACTAATCAGTGCCTAATGGAGGCAGTGGAACCAAGAACAGTGTGGATCATGCCTATGGGGTATGAAGTGGATGAGAAAATTATGGAGCTGCATGTTCAGCACATGCTAAGTCAGCCCAAGGATCCCAAGACAGAAAGGTTTGGAACCTTTGAAGAATTAAGTGTGAAGATCCACGTGGAGTTAAGACAACCGGAAATAAAAAGAAAAGTGAGGAGGGAAGTAGAAGAGTTTGCCAAGAGGCATGGAATTTCAAAAGAAGCACTTGATGCAAATAGAGAGAAGACAGAAAGGGTAGAAAAAGAAAAAGAAAAACTAGAAAAAGAAGGTACTCCGGTGGAAGTCCCCTCCCGGACCAGATCCTCTAAGACCTCTGCACCCACCACTGCAAAGAGCTCAAAGGCATCAAAACCGTAAGCAAAATCATCCGAAAAAGGAGAGAAGAGAACCAAGAAAAAGGCAACAAGGTCTTACACAAGCCAAAAGGATGAAGAAGAGACACAATTAGATGAGGAGGTAAGGAAAATAAGGAAAAAGAAGAAAGTATCTGGTGAACCCTCTACCGGTGAAGACAAGGAAGAGATGGCAAAAGAGTTTGTTGAAAGGCCCACTCTGTCCATTGATGATGTAGTCAAATCAGTCACTGTGGATAGGAACTTGAAACCAATGACTGAATTTTATGACGACTACAGTGAGGCTGATCAGAATATTCTGCAAGAAGCCACAGTCAGGTACCTTAACATTTATAATAAAGCATTCATTGAGATTATATCTTTAATTCCAAAGAGCCTGGAGAAAGAACTAGAAATTAGGAAGAACAATGCCAAGGCCAAGGACCTTGAGATCAGGGAACAAATAGCTATTCAGCTCTATCCCTCAATCACTCAGAAATAAATGAATATGATTTTCAAAGATTGCAAGGATGAGTTCCGGAGCAAAGCTAGAATGAATCATCTTATGCTTGGAGAAACTGACAAAATAGCTAAAGAAACTGAAGAAATCCTCTGGAATGCCTACAAAAGGTTCAACATTCCTATTATAGAGGACATAAGTGATGAGCCCTCTGCCATGGATGACAAATAAAAATCTACTAAGACAGTGGTAGAAGAGGTAAAGGAGACGGGTGAACAAAAAGGTAAGGTTTTAGATTCCTCTGCTCCGGAAGAAGAGGTCCATGATCAAGCAAACATCTCTCCTCCAGTTTCCCCTATAGACTCCAGATTCAAAGAAAAAGAAAGAGTACAAGAGAAGATCAGTCAAGAAGCAAAAGTGAAAGAAGATGATAGTAGCAAGGCTGCAGAAGGAGAGAAAACTCCAACAGAGAAGGCCACAGATGATAGTGGTAAGACTACAGAAGAGAAGAAAATTATGTCTCTGGCAAGAGACACAGCAGAAGCAGTCAAAGAGTTCTTGACCAAAGAAATGATGGCATTTGATGAAATGGAATTGCTTCAAGTTCCATTCAATTTTGATTCCCTCTCTCCGATCCAAACCATGAAACTAGCTTCCTTCACTCAAGCTAAGGCAAAAGAAAAAATCCTGAAGTCTCACATGGAAGACTGTGAGCTCATAGAAACTGCATCTAGTGTACTGGAAAAGATCATGCCATCCTTCCAAAAGGATCCTACAGCATCCACATCTGGTAATCTAAAGTCTCTTGTAAATTTTGTTAATACACATTTTGATTCTTTAGAGAAAGCAACTGAGGAGAAGGTCTGAAAAGAGTTTTTAGGTAAGAGATTCTCTGAAGTACAAGGTCTAATTTCAAATGATAGGAGAGTTATGGACATTGGGATAAAGAGCTTAGAAAATGCTCTTAAAGATGGCGGAGATATATATAAATTTTGTTTATCCTAGACTAAAGTAACCAAGGAAATTGAGAAGAAAGTAAAAGAGCAAGAGCATAAACTAACAAGTTTATCTCAAAGTTTTGACCCTCTCTCCTCTTCCATAATAAATCAAGAGTGCCAGACTCTTGCAACTATAAATAAAATAAAGAAGCTTGAGAAGGAGAAGAAAATAAAAATAGGCAGGCTAAGTGAACTAAGAGGGATTATTATCCCTAAGTTAGAGGCCATGCATGAGGGCCTAAGTGATGCTTAGACTACAGCCCGGACTAGTGATCTGACAGATCTAAAAAGGTCAGAAGCTTTTGCATTCTTGTTGAGTGGTCATATCTCAATTTTGGATAGGATGAAGAATAGTTGGGCGATAGAAGTGGTACAGCTAAAGACCACTTTCTCAGATATATTTCAGTATATGTAGGGAAAACATGTATATATGTGCAGCTAAGTATAGATTGTTTTTGAAAATTTTGGTGTGCAGATCCCACCCTTTGCCATTAATGTCAAAGGGGGAGTGAGGAGCAGTGAAAAATGAGGAGTCCAGCTAAGGGGGAGCTCCAGAAAATATACATAAGAACAGAGCATTAGCCAAGGGGGAGTATAGTGTGACACTTAGTCATTTTCCACTAAGTGTTGCCATCAATGCCAAAGGGGGAGATTGTTGGCAAGAGACACTATATGGCTTCATGAGTATTGTCATTGATGGCAACAAAGTTCATCCCACCCATCTGCAGAACATGGTGTGCCTATACCAGAAGTCCAATTGAAGAAGTGTTGTGGTCTGGTAAGCAAGAACAGAGCATACAGCAAGATTTGACAGTCCGGTCTGGATCTCTTAGAGAAAGTATCTTTGTAAAGTGTAGACTTGGGGAAGTCAAGAGGAATACATTAACTGATAGATTCTAGGGATTGAGCCTCCAGTGATGTAAGAGTGAAGAGATATGAGCATCTAAGTATTGGGGTCCGGTTTGGCAGAGTTGACAGAGGAAGAACCAAGTGACAGAGTATCAGACCTCAATCCGGATGAGTTGTTGATGGTGATCAAGGTTCTTAAGGTATCATCCATGATTGGCCAACATGTGAGATGACTTCTATAAGCATCTCCTTGATACGCATCACTTGATAAGTAAGGATCCAGCCGACAGATCAGAATTTGGATAAATATTGACTATTCCGGATGCCGACTAGAAAGTGGATGAAATCCTTGGTGTAGATATATATACCAGATTGATTTCGGTATGAAGGTGTGTGTTGCGTGTTATGGTGTGCGAAGAAAAGTAGGACAGTGCGAAAGCAGTAAGACAAGTCCGGTATGTGATAGGTCAACAGCACCAAAGAAGAGGAAGGATGAAGTGCAGCAGATCAGTGTATTGAGCCTAACCGGAACTAAACCTCAGCATATGTGGATGCTTCTCATCAGTTCAAGGATTTTGTTATTCTTCTTACAACTTGTAGACAGTGAGTCTCTTGTAGGCAGTGAGCCTCTTGTGAGCAGTGTGCTCGGGTAGTAAGCCCTAATTGGCAAGTGCCATTTTGTATTTATATTCTTCTAACAGAGAATACAATCTTAGGTTAATCACCCCGTGGTTTTCTCCCTTAATAGGGTTTCCACGTCAAAAATATTGTGTCATGTGTATTTCCATTTCATGGTTATGTTTGTTTATTTGAATTGATACTGCATTAATTGTTAAGAAAGTTCAAAAAGCTGAAATAATTAAGATAACTGATTCACCCCCCCCCCTCTTAGTTATCAACACTTAAATGGAACTAACTTAAGCATAATGAAGATGCTAATCTCCAGTTCAAGTGTGCAATACTTATATATTTCTATAAACAGTGTGTCTCCTGTAGGCAATGGGCCTCTTATGAGCAGTGTGCTCAGGTGGTGAGCCCTAACTAGCAAGTGCCATTTTATTCATCTTATTCTTTTAACAAAGAATACAATCTTGGGTTAGTCACCTCGTGGTTTTTCCCTTAACCGAGTTTTCCATGTTAAATTCTTGGTGTTATATGTGTTGAATTTGTTCCTGCTCTTGAATTATTGCATTATGTTTCTATGATTGAATTTTTGATATGTCGTTGAAATATAAGAAGGTTTAAAGTGAATAAGGAATAGGATTTTGGTAACAACTGATTCACCCCCCTCTCAGTCGTCTATCACAAATCCAACAGAGTTAACATTTTAGCAGTGGGCTACAAGGCTATCACAGCCGGGAGAAAGGGCGAGGAGGCTCAAGCCCAGCGTGTAAGACACTTATTGTTGTGTTGTATCACAGGTATGATGACTTCAGAGGTCATGGCTCATACATATAATGGTTTCCAATCTAGTTTTAAACCTTTGTTTTTGGAGGACATCGACTGTGTCAAGTTGAGGGAATTAATCATATATGTATATGACATGCTAAGTCGTGAATATAATTATATGTATATCTTGATGATTATCTTTGATTGTTAAAGGCTCTTGAAGCCTCACTGTATTCTTTTTGTCATGATTCTTTGAAGCTATCGTGTCTTAGTGGCACTCGGCTCGCTTGAGGCCATAATACCTTCGCTGGTTATGCATGCATGTGCACCTACGAAATACTAATTATCCCTGTTGAGCCATGTATCTTTTAATAATGTTTTTGTTTAATTACTTATCAGTCGATAAGACTTGAAAACCTAGTGTTTATTAACGAGCCCGATAAGGCAGTAATCATTTGTTAAAGGCAGGTGGAGGGTATCGACCTATGGAATTGATACCATAGAATTGTTGCATGCCATAATAACAATGGTCACAGCCATGAAAGATGCAAACACTTTAAACTCAGTGGTACAATTGAGTTGGTGTCGTGAGCACTTGATTCTTTATCTTGCCAACCCGATAGTAAATGATGTCGAGTCTCGACTGTTTGTGCATATTGTGTATATCGTGGTTAATATGACTCTTCATGGAGATGAAGAGTTATTATATATATATAATGGCTTTCTTGGTAGCCACGACTTTATGTCATATTCCCTATGTGAAGTAATTACTTGTGAAGTTGGGTAGAAAGTTGTAAAATCCCTGCAAACAGTATTTTCTAACCCTAACCACTCAATGGAGCCCTAAATAACCTAGAATCAATGCAAATAAGCATGTAAAATGAAACCCTAGGCTAATAGTGCAAATCCTCCATTATTGCTATGAGGCTATGACTAACTAATGCACTCAGACTTGTAGGTCTGCAAATACTATGGAGAGATCAAGAGTTGACAATGGCAAAGTCAATTTTTGCAAGTGGTAAGATGTGAAAATGAGAGGGAGAGGCTGGTTTTATAGAAGAGGGAATTTGAATGGACGGCTGTGATGAAGAGTTGACTTGGAGCCAAGATCAAGGGCTCAGGATGATTAGGGTTTCCAACCACGAGGACAAAAGATATTTTTTTATTAGAGGAAATGGTGAGGTGGGAAATGATTTTTAAATTAAATAAATGGTATGCAATTATTTAATTTATTTGAGGAACGGGTAATGTAATGGGATTTTAATTAAATAAGTGGGGACTTATTTAACTAAGGTAAGGTTGATAATTTAAATAAATAGGTATTCATTTAAATTAAAAGGGGAATGTGGACGTTGGAATAATGAATAATTAAATTATAGAGGAAATTATAAGAAAATAGCTTAAGTAATTAAATAAATAAAATTTATTTAATTAAGAAGCGTAAGATGGGAAATGAATTAATTAAATAATTAAAATTATTTAATTAATAGCAAAATACGAAATTGAGATGAATTATGTGTGAAAAATTTCATTCGCAGGCCCAAGACATTTTTAAGTGTCTACATTTTTCTCCTCTTTGATGTCGATTCTGGCGTTGTATCAAAGAAAATTTGAGAAATGTGCCCTGAACATGCCCCAGTGTATTCTAGGTTAAGCGTGATGGCCTCATGCCCCCTCGAAATTTTTTTCAAATTTTCTAAAAAAATTGTAAAATTTTCTGAAAAGTTGTGCAGGGTGCCCAAAGTGGTCCAGGAGTGAGAAAATGGCCATAAAAGGCGCTTGGCGCGTCAAACGAAGCCGTCGGTTGGTCAATTTGGTGAAAAGGGGGCCCACTTAGGTCAAAAGGTCCTATAAATAACCATGGGGGGGGCATAATCCTCATTTGTGCACTTTGAGTTTGGACATTTCAAAGAGAGCAGAGTGTTGATTTTTAGATTTCTTGCAGAGCTCATGTCAAAATGTCACCTGTACCGCTTCATCAGCACCATGGGTTGAGGGTCCGGACATATGGTCGGCTCCTCAGGACAAGCACGCTGGTATGTATCTAACCCTAGCTTGTCAAAATTTCTATTTTTGGGTAGATTCTAGGGCCCAAAAATAGGGCAGGCATGCGGTGCACTTTTGTGCACCGCCTGTGCTATCACGTGCGACGCGCGTACTTAACAGGGCAATGCATGCGATCTAGTACGACGCATGCAGTTTTTGGAACCGCATGCGTTCACCAGTGTGTTGCCTGCGCTTAGGCCAAATGCATCTGCTAGGTGTGCCGCCTGGGCCAATCAGGGTGACGCATGCGTAAGATTGTGACGCATGGGCCGAATGGTATGACGCATGTGCACAAATGTGACGTTTGCACCAAGCAATGTGACGCATGCGCTTAGCTGTAATGCATGGGGCCAACAGTGCAATGCATGCACCTGTTTAATAGTTTCGAGATGCATTTTGACCCATTTGTGTTGCGATCTTATCATGAATGCTATGTTTAGGGTTTTTATATTGGCGTGGTGTGTTGATTGTGTGAATACAGTCGAGGTTACCACTGATTTATACGTGAGAGAGTCGTCCTACAGGGTACCAGCTGCGAGACTCTTTGTCGATGGCAGAGCGGGATACGCTCAATGCTCTAGGTTTATACGGTGTTGCATTTATGCCCATGATTTGGGCTAACCGAGGCTGTTGACCGCAATGGCCGAGAGGTGGCATTCAGAGACGAGTTTCTTTCATTTTCTTACAGGGGAGGGCACTGTGACTTTGCTTGATGTCTGGCAGATTCTTTGATTACCTATTCATAGAGATCAAGTTGTGTATAGTCTCGAGGGAGGATTGCCTGCACTCCATCGATTATTTGAGACGGATGATGATGCAGCCTTGGGTGTTGAGGAGCACAAGATTCCCTAGGACACCTTGACAGATCGGTATGATCGGTTGATTGTGGTCCTATGCACCTGCATTGGCGATCTCGTATGTCCAGATCAGCATGGCCATGGATTTCCTGTCGGTTGGGGGGAGATGTTAGAGGGCATGATGCTAGATGCCATAGTTTATACATGGGGACCCTGCCTCCTGGCACAGTTGTAGCACCAGTTGCACGAAGTTATTTATCGTGGTGAGCAGTCGATCAGCTGCGGTGTTACCTTATTGATGATACGAGCTTGGGAGTACATTCCTGTATGTAGGCCGCCAGTAGAGTGTGAGGTGTTGGATGAGCTGCCATATGTGTTCTATTATAATGGGGCAGTGCTGCAGATACGCATGGGCGATGTCCACTATTGAAGACATGCCATTGATCACATGGACACATTTGTTTGGAGGCTATATAGGGGTTGTCCCAGGTGGACAGATGATGCTGAGTAGTTACCCTACTATAAACACACCAAATATTTGATTGTCTAGACCATGCAGGCACAACACATTATAGAGTGCCATCTACCAAAGCGGGTGCTCAGATAGTTTGGGGAGCGGCAGAATGAGCTAGTTGATATTGTGGAGTTTGCTCGGGTCACTCGAGAGGTTTCAGTTTGGGGTCCGATGATTGCAGTGTAGACAGCCATTGATGAGATCGTTGGGTTACAACCAGTACAGTGGGGAGCTAATGACGTTGCCGATGCAGGTACCACTATTGCACATGATACTTGGTGGGCCACCCATAGGCTGGTTCCTTATCTTCATCCTAATGCGTCAACACTAGTGGAGAGGTTGGGGCGAGGACCGCGAGGCAGGCTTAGAGGACAAGGTTGAGGCAAAGGTAGAGGCAAAGGTAGGGGATGGTGGTGATGATGGAGGAGCCGGTGGTGGTGGTGGTGGCAGCGGTCACGGAGGCCGAGGCAGACGTGAAAGAGGGAGAGGGAGAGATGGATAGGGTAGGGGTGCTCTGCTTGCCCTGATTCAGGGGGAAGGAGAGAGGCCAGTAGGATAAGTGGCAGCTGTCATGGGAGAGATGCAGGTGGAGAAGAGAGCAAAGGATGCGGCGATGGAGGATGTTGATGTAGGTGATATTGGTGGAGAGGAGATGGAGGAGGGTGATGAGAAGGATAACAAGGGGGCGGATGAGGAGGAGGAGTGGATTAGGGAGCAGGCATTATAGGATGTGCCTATTGTGGAGATTGGGGGTGACGAGGAGGAGGAGGATGCTGGAGATCGAGGAGGGGATTTGGTCACACAAGTAGTAGCTTTACAAAGCCAGATAGAGACTATGCAGACATAGATGCAGGGGATGCGACAGTGAATCCAGGACGTGGAGGGTCAGCTCGCCCAGAGGACATGTGAGAGAGAAGGTTGTCATCAGGGCCCAGAGGGCAGAGCAGAGGAGCATTGATTTTATGGCTATAGTCAGTGGGCCCATTGCAGATCTAGCGCATACATTATATCGAGCTGGGTTGGAGACTGGTTATTATAGGACCCTGTATGAGGGTGTGGTGCTGGCATATCAAAGGGCACCTAGATTTCAGAGTAGGAGCTCTAGAAGGTCTCACGCTCGATGATCACATAGCAGTGTGGGGGCTTCGCCCTCGTAGAGGAGGGCTTCACCATATGATAGGCCATCTGGTTCTAGGGTAGGGTTAGAGCATAGGGGCCCTCCTTCAGGGCCAGCGGGATTAGGGGGCCATGACAGTGTTAGCTAGGCCATTTGGAAGCTCTGATGTATATTTTGATCAAGCCTGCATGCTCTTGTTTTATGATTGAGGCTGCGAGCTCCATTTTTGACACATGTATTCAGATTGTACTGTGACACATTTTGATTTTATATATATGAGATGGGCCATTCTAATTTATCTTGTGATTCCTATATGCATATGATATGATGGATGTTTATGATTATGGTGCTATGTGTGATGATTTATGATTCATGATGATGCAGTTCTAGTTATTATGATGTTTATATGATGTTTATGATGCGATGCATGATGTTACTCCTAGATGCATATGTTAATATGATATATGTTATGTGATGGTACTTTATTTCTATGTGATGCTCGTGTCTGGATGCAAATGTGTATGTGATAAATGCCTAGAGGCTAGATGTAGGATTTATGCAGATGATGATGATTTTATGTGATTTAATGAAATTCTTATTGTGGTGATTATGATGATGATTTATTATGAGGATGATTATGATAATGATGTTACATGATGAACTAATGTGTGTGTGTAGGTTATATGATCTAATGTAGTTTTTTGGTGTGTCACAGTAGGATGGAAGAGGATCAGAAGAAATGGAGATGAAGAATGTATGAAGGATGAAGATCGGCTTAGAAGAATAGGTTCAGACTTTGTCGTGATAGATTTTGAGCGTCTTTTATGCAATTAATGCGTATCATCATAGTGCTTATTGTATCAAAGGATGACAAATGCCATGGCATGTTAAAGGCCAAGGCATAAAGTGTGGTCCCTTGTGAAACAAACACAAGGCAGACAAGGAATGTTCAGCTCAGACTAAGTCACTAAGGCACCTTGTCGGAACATGTGATGAGAGCACCTAAGGTATGTAAGTCCTAATACATGGAAGTATCTAGCCGTTCCCATGCATAGGATGTTTTGGTTCACACCCAGTAGTGTCTCAGTCACACACAAGGAACTTAGTTGCCCTAGTCCTCTTGCCAAGACAAACCACAAACATCAATCAAAAAAGAGATCTCGCTCTATCCTTGCTTCTCTTCATCACTTAGGGATTGCCTTAAGAAGCATAAGAATGAGACCGTAGAAAACAATCCAAATAAAAGATGAGACAGAGCCAACAACCATTAGATCATTTAATGAGTGTATATGTGTTTTTCTGACTGATGATGATTGGTTGGATAATGCCTGATTTCATGGTAGGAAGCATGTTGTATAAGACGTCTGGTCTAGTTTCGACAATGCGACCACTTGTATAAGGCAGATGATAGGATTAGGACATCTCGTATAAGACATGTGGTCTAGTTTCAAGAATGTCGTAAGTTGGGAAATGGTTGGTTTGTGATGATTGATAATCTCCAAAAGATGAGACGTGTCGTCTAAGGCGTAGAGCCTGCTTTCGACTATATCCCATGCTTGTTGTTAGACATGTGATTGGGATTGTTGGTTGGCCATAGTGATGTTCGATTATCACCATGTGAGCGATGAGTGACTATGTTTTGGAGATGTTGTTAAACTATATTGTTTGATTGTTTGGAAAATTGTTGTCTGGTGAAAGATTGATTGTTTTGGTCTGCTTAAAGTGTCCATCTCGTTAAAGGACAACTTATTATGATGGTTTGACTCGACGGGCCCTAAGGGATTGACCTAGTGCCTCGGGGGCTCATCAAAGATGGCCTTGCCTATGTGAAAGCTCAGAGGTGTTGTAGTTTAGTAAGGATGGACTTAGTTTGACTTAGGACCTAAGGGGAGTGCCTCGGGGGTGCATCGAAGATGGCCTTGCCTATGTGAAAGCTCAGAGGTGTTGTAGTTTGACCATGCGGGTGGATGACGTGACCTAAAACCTAGGGGGAGTGTCTTGGGGGTGTATTGAAGATGGCCTTGCCTACGTGAAAGCTCAGAGGCGTCGTAGTTCAGTTTACTGGTTTGAAACTGTTTATTGCTTGGGGTTTTGGTTGGTTATTTGATTTTTTGTGTTTTTGTATGGATATTTGATGTTTTGGGGATTTTTGAGAATATTTGAATTTTTTTTATTTTTGTGAATATTTGAATGTTTTTGTGTTTTTTGAGAAGATTTGAATGTTTTTGTGTTTTTAAGAATATTTGAATGTTTTTTGCGTTTTTTTGAGAATATTTGAATGTTTTTGTGTTTTTGAGAATAGGTGTCCTCCAATATTGATTGCAGGATCAGGAATTGCTCCCAATCAAGTGCATGATAACGTTATGACCAAGGCGAGGTGGGACGTGAGGACACTAAATGTTAATTTATTCTCAGGCCATGGGAGGAATGGGGTGACTTATTATGGATTTAGAATGTGGGTTATGATATGGATCATGCAAGATTTATTGCGGAATATGGAAGGCGGAATCGAGTGATGGTAGACAATGGAGCAAAGATCCACTACACATGGTGCCTGTTTTCCAGGTTTTCACCATGGTACTTATCTAAAGCACCACTGAAGTGGTTTTCACTTTTGGACGGATTATTTCTCTATACTACTATTTTTTTGTTGCCTAATAGTGCCACTAAAGTGGTTTTCACTATTGGACGATTTTTTGACTTTTTTGTTTTTTTTGACCTTTTTTATTTTTTTTTGTATTTTTTCAAGTGTAATACCGCCGAAGGTGCATGCTGTTGATTGGATCTGATAATGGTTCACCTTTAGGGGTGGCCAGCTGATATGCAACAGATCCATAGGCTGCAGTGATGACATAAGGCCCTAGCCAATTTGACTCAAATTTTCCTGGCTTCTCCTGTTCCATTTGATTTTTAGGATTTTCTTTTAGGTCTAGGTCTCCAATGTTGAAATGTCAGACTCAGACCCTCTTATTGTAGTTGCGTCGGAGATAATTTTGATATGCCTATAAATGATTTAATGTGTTTTGTCTCCTTTCATCTAGTAACTCCAGTTCATGTAGCCAGGATGCTCTGTATTCTTCATCATCAACCAACTGCTGCAGTGACACTCTCATAGACGATAACTCAACCTCTATGGGTAGGATAGCTTTAGAGGCATACACAAGGGAATATGGGGTGGCTCTATTAGGTGTGCAGATGTTAGTGCGATAAGCCCATAGGGCGGTGCGATAAGCCCATAGGGCGGGGTGAAGTTGGATATGCTAGTCACAGCCAGCGTCATTGACAGTCTTTTTGAGGATTTTTATGATGGTTTTGTTCGACACCTCAGCTTGATTATTGCCTTGTGGGTAGTATGGAGTGGCAAAGTGATGTTGGATGTAGAATTTTTCACAAAGTTCTTGAACATATTGATTATTGAATGGGCGGCCATTGTCCGTCACAATGGATTGCAGGACACCATACCGGCATATGATATAATTAAGGATAAACTTAGCAATTTGTTTGCTAGTAATGTATGTCATGGGAATGGATTCAATCCACTTTGTGAAATACTCAGTGGCAGTGATGATGAATTTATGGTCGTTAGTAGAAGTAGGGTGGATTTTCCCCATGAGGTCAAGTCCCCGTTGAGAGAAAGGCCATGGAGGGGTGAGTGGCTGCAGGTCCTGAGCTGGTGTATGTACAAGATCTCCGTGTATCTGAAATTGTCTGCATTTCTTTGTGAAATGGTAGGCATCCTTTTCCATGGTAGGCCAGTAATAACCAGCTCTAATGATCTTCTTGGCAAGAGTAGGACCACTTGAGTGAGCTCCGCATATACCCTCACGTACTTCGCGTAGGGTTGTTTGTGCTTCCTTAGTGTCGAGACATCTTAGGAGGGTATTATCAAATCCATGGTGATGGAGGGTGTCACAGATAAGAATAGAGGTGTAGTTAAGTTTGTAGCCCACTAGTGTTTTGCTGATATAGTAAATGGCTCTTTCCTTTCCCTGTTCATCATTTTGTGCTAATAATGCCCCCAGAGCTGAAGCTGTGGTTGATATGTACAATAGCAAAGGTTGTCCCAAAATCAGGGGCATGAGAACTGGTGGTGACATAAGATAATCCTTGATATTTTGAAAAGCATCTTGACAGTTTTCAATCCATACAAAGGGGACTCCTCTACGGAGCAAGTGTTGGAATGGCTGACATTTATCGGCAAGTTAAGCAATGAATCTCCTTATTGACTGTAATTTTCCCTGTAGGCTGCGCAATTGCTTTAGAGTTGCTGGCAGAGGCATGTCCATAATGGCTTTGACTTTAGCGGGGTCGATCTTAATGCCCCTGTGAGAGACTATATATCCAAAAGTAACTCCAAATACACATTTCTTGGGATTCAGTCTGACTTTATATTCCTTGAGTCGCGCAAAGACTTTATATAGAACTTCTAAGTGAGTTCTTCTTGTCACTGATTTAGCCAATAGGTCATCTACATAATCTTCCATGTAGGTGTGCATATAATCATGAAAATTTGTGGTCATAGCCCTTTGATATGTTGGTCCAACATTTTTAAGGCCGAAGGGCATGACGTTCCAACAATATGTGCCCCAGGGGCAGGTGAAAGTCGTCTTGTGCTGATCTTCAGGGGCTATTCTTATCTAGTTATACCCTGAGAAACCGTCCATTAATGAAAGAATTTCAAAGCCAACAGTGAGGTCAACTATGATGTCGATATTTGGTAATGGAAAATCGTCCTTTGGACATGCCTTGTTTAAGTCTCTGAAGTCTTTGCAAATTCAAATTTGTCCATTGGGTTTCATAGCTGACACAAGGTTGGATATCCACTCTGGGTAGTCAATGGGATGAATGAATCCAACATCAAGTAACTTCTTCAACTCTACTAAGTTCACCAAGAGGGCTATATGCGAATGCATCTTTATGAGTTTTTGCTTTACTGTTTTTGCATTTGGTAGCAATGGTAAATGATGTAGAACAAGTTGTGGATCAAGGCCTGGCATGTCAACATATGACCAAGTGAAGTTAATCTGTCATGCAGAGAAGAAATTTGTAAACTCTGACTTTTCCTATTCAGTGAGTGACGCAACAAAGTGAACAATCCTGGGAGCAGCTTATGTACCAACATGGGCTTCAATAGTTTGTTCCACTAGCAATGGTGATCTATCATGTGCAATGGGAAGCACATCTAGCCCTCCATCCTCGGGTGCCTCAGAGAGGTTTTCACCCTCATATATGTCCTTTATTTTCACTTTTTATGATCTAAGGGTGCCTTTGGGTTTTCACCCAGAGACCTATTTTCTTTTTCTTTTTTATCTTCACTTTTGTGACTGGAGGGCGGAGTAGACTCTCAAAAGTATGTGGAGTTATCCAAGTCCATGATGTAACCAACCTTGTGGTCCCCTAGTGGTATGCCCTCATGCAGTCCCATGAACTCGGCGATAGCTTTGTCATTCTCGAATAAATCTAAGTTAGGTGATGCTTGCTGGTCCCAGTGTATAAGTTAAGGGTGAACGAGAGGTAAGCCATCATCGATGTTAAGGAAGATTAGGGAGACAGGGGTAAGAGTGCATATGGAGGTATTATCTAGATCCCAAAAGATGTTGATCCAAGCGGCACCATCGGCTAATTCAGGGTGGGATGATTGTGGTTCAGGTTCATATCCTTATTTTTTGACAAATTCATAACCTTTACCATATTGCTCTATGGGCAACTTGATATGTTCAACCTCTTCTTCCTTATAGAGCCATGTAGAGATGTCTTCACTAACGTCCTCTTTACTTAACTCACCCCATTTTGTGAATGTGGTGGGAGCAACAAAAATAGTTTGCTTCAGCAGAATGGGTCCGGGATTTCCTCAAGACTTGGGTGATGTAGGCAACTTTCTAATGCAGTACGATCTTTCCATCTTATATTCACTGCATCCTTTGTCTTGGATTTGAATTTTAGGGTTGATTGGCGGAGTGAAAGTGGTGGTGGATTTGGATAACGTGGATGGGTCAACATAATGAGATGAGGTAAATGGTGAAATTCCCCTATTTACAGGTACCTGATTCAGGGGTACCTCTCTTAGGTGGCTGTAGTATTGAAAGGCGTCAGGATAACCTGGGATAGTGATTTCCATGTCGCTATAAGGGGACTTGATACATTGTTATTGATGAAAACTTCAAGGTGTAGAGGATCAGTGTGATTAGGTTGGTGTGAAGGCAAGTCGCGTTCCATGAATGTCACATTGTTAATGGTGGCTAGGTGTCCCACCATGGCTTGAAATTGGTTTACATTTAGGTTTGTTGGGATGAAGGATTCTAGAAGTGCTTTGTCTAGAATAGCCTTGTGTTCCGGTGAAAGGTGAAGTAGCTCAAAGATGGAGATTTGGGCCAGAGTCTTTTTTAAGTGATCCAAAATGTTATATTGGCCTTTTTCTTGTGGAATGGATGTCTTGGAAGGATTGGAAGGAGCGCTCTGCAGTGTTATCTTAGCTTTGCAGGTGGAGACAGTGCATTCTAGACGAGCCTTGATGGTAATCATAGAAATGTTATTATCATATGCATGGATGCTATTGATGGTGTAGTCATAGGCAACATTGTTGTAATTAACACTATCATACGGTTTGGTTCCTGACGAGGAGGCTTTTCCTTATCCGTGATTTTGTAATGGGTCTGTGAAGATGGTATGATCAGTGTTGGAGGAACCAGATGGTTGATCCACAACTATGTTGCCCCTGTCAATGAAGTCTTGAATGATATTTTTCAAGTTGTAGCATTTTTATGTCTTGTGACCTTTGATTCGATGGTAATTGTAGAAGTCATTGTCATTCCACGAGGGAGGTTTAAAGGTTGTGTCGTATTGTCTAATTTCTGGTAGTTGAATGAGGTTGTTTTGCAATAACTTCTTCAAGATAGATTCAATTGGCTCTGTCAAAGGTGTTTAATTGCATCGAAGGGTGTTATTCCTTAGAGGTGGTCACCTTTGATTATTTTGAATCACATTGGTTGCTTGTTGTTGTGGTTGTTGTACATGTGGCTAATTGTTTGTAGCAGGAGGTGCTTGGAGTGTGATAATGGGGCTAGCCCTAAATGCCTTAGCATCCACCACCCCATCATTGGTAACATTTTTGTTTCAGGCCCAAGTTTTGCTCTTGTCACAGGGCTTGTTTTGGGTGTTTTGATTTTTGTTAAAAATTTTGACTGTGCCCTTGGCAATGAGAGCTTTTTTTTATGGCAGCCCCCTTCTTGATGACTTTTCTGAAGGAAGTTCAACAATGGATTTGTAATTGATGCATAAGCTCTTTGTTAAGATTTTCTACAAAGATGGGCATTAACTAATTCTCAGGGATGTGACAATGGCATTTACTCACTAGGCCCCTCCACCTTTGGAAGAATGAAATGAAGGTTTCTCCATCCTCTTGCTTTGTTTGGCACAAGTTGGCAATGTTTACACCCGTTTCTATGTTGTAGGAAAAATGTGATATGAACTTATCCACGTGTTTAGTCCATGTTCATATTCCCGTGGGAAGATGTGCAAACCATTCAAGAGCTTGATCGGCAAAGATCCTTGGGAATAGTCTCATTAAGTATGTGTGGTCATAAGCAAGTTTGAGACAAGCAGTATGGAACTCGCGTACGTGTTCAACGGGACTCCCCTTTCCCCTATATTTGTTAAAATTTGGTGCGGTGATATTTGGGGGGAAAGGGGGCATGTGAATGCTTTTGTCAAATGGATATGGGCATAAGTCCTCCATAGAGTATGGTTTCTTGGTCCCTGAAACTTGTAAGCTAGAGCATTGTTGCTTTAGTTTGTCCAACTCTTGAGTGAGGGCTTCAACGGGTGTGTTGGCGGTGTTTGCGATCGTGTGTTGATGCAAGTTACCTATGCTAAGTGCCAATGTGTTTTGCGGTCCCAAGTTTATGATAATTGGGTTGATGTTTGTGTTGAAATGGATGTGTGATGAAGACGTGTTTAGGTTTTGGTCGATAGGAGCATATGTGGTATTGGGATTAATTTTTAGATAATGGGATGAAGCATTAGTGGTATGTTGGTTTTGGATGTTATGAGGGGTTGTTTGGAAGACGTGATGAGTGTTTTGGACATGATGAGTGTTTTGATACTAGGCACTAGCATTTTGATTAGCGTGTTGATGATTTTAGGGGATGGTGTAAGTGATACCAATGTTTGTATGGGTGTTGGGCATAACATTGTTGTTTTGACCATTTGGATCTACATATTGTCGATTCATGGTATGGTTATGAGTGGTATTGACGTTCGTGTGGGCATGGGATATGACAATATTGTTTTGATTTTGTGGATCTATGTATTGGTGGTTCAAGGTGTTGCCATGTGTAGACCCAAAGTTCATGTTTTGGCCATTAGGATCAACATATTATTGATTCAAGGCATTGTTATGGGTGGTGTTGGTGTTCATGAAAATGTTGTTTTGATTTTGTGGGTCTATGTGTTGATGGTTCAAGACATTTCCATGTGTAGACCCAAACGTTGCGTTTGAGTTCGACATGGTGTTGGTGTTTTAACCATTAGGATCAACATATTGTTGATTCAAGACATTTGTGTTGTTTTGAACAAGGGGATCTATACTTGGATTGCCTAGATTGTTTTGAGGTCCAAGATTCAAGTTTGTGTTTGATGTGGTGTGTTGTCCCCTAGAAGTCACTACGTGCATCTTTCATCTCCTTTTGTTGCGATTCATGTTCATCGAGACAAAAGGATTTGGGAAGGTCAATGGTTGGGACAAAACATTCATATTGTTGGTATCAAATGTCGCATGGGATATCATGGAATCTTGTGATGTTAATGGTAACATGCTCTTGTGTTGAACTTGTATGGCTAGATGAAGGTGTCATTTATCCTTGGCTTTGAGCAGCATTGTTGGATGGTGACCCTACAATCATGTTGATATCTACCCTGGGGGGAAGCCTAGTACCATTTTGTAAGAGCTTCATGAGGTAGCTTTGGGCATTCGCATGAATCATCTCATCTAAGATTCGCAACATCCTAGGGTCTTGGGAAGCTTCTACGATTTCTTGTTGCGTTATTCCTTGGTCTTCTTCTTGTAAAAGGATGTTGTCAAAGGGATTACCTATGTTGGATGAAAATATCATGGTGTTTGCAAGGAGTTTTAAGGATTCTCCCTTTCTTTTCTTTTGCAACCTTGTATCGACCATATAATACCTACTAGCTTGCGGGAAAAATGAGTTTATCCTAAGGATGAAAATGCAATGTTTCTATGTTATGTTTTTGGTATTTTTGGATAAGATGACAATGCAAGGTGAGAATGCATTATGCAATTCTCTAAGGGTGTCTAATGATACTAAGGATGAAAATTCAAGGATGTTTTTGGTCTTTCTAAGATTGAAAATGAGTTTATGCTAATGGAAGCGGTCTAAATGTTTTATGTAAATGGGAATGGAGATATGTTTTTGGTATTTTCTTGGGATGTTAGTGAATGCAACTAAGGTGGGGAACAAGTCTATGCGTAAGGGAATATGCCCAAGACTATAGTAGAGGCTAATGAATTTAATCTTCAAAAATTTTAGCTCCAATAGGATACTATTGTCTACTAATGACCTCCAAAGTACTAATTGGGTTTGTCAAGACCTTGGAATGTTGTAACAAGAGTGATGGTTGATTAAAGTGAGCTTGTCAGGTAGAGACTTCACTTTGGAAGGTGGACCTAAACTAGTCAAGTGAGTACTAGGCCCCCGTTGTGATCGATTAGATGGGAATGATACCAAGGTATTTTAGTCCAATTTTGCACTTATGAAGTTCTCACACTTCGATGGTTTCTCCTTATGTTTCAACTTTAGGAAGATTAATTTTGGAATCCTTTACAAATGTCTAGGGATGAAATCCTAATGTTCTAAGGTTGCTTAAGTGATATGGACACTATGGGAATGAAATCTAAAGGAATGGGTTTTGTGTATGCAACCTAATCCTAAGAAGATGAAATGATTTTTGCAAATGGATCTTAAAGGGATGAAAAACTAGTAGATCTGAAATGTTTTTGAGACAGTTGCAATCAAATTTGATGGGAGAACAATGTTTCCAAGGTTCCCCTAAAGTTTTCAATTTGCAGGTGCATGCGTTGCACTAGCCTGCAGAGGTGTTTCACTGTTTCTTATGCGTTGCAAGAAGCTTCTTAGGCGTTTCACTGAGTTGCAGATGCGTTGCACAATTTATGTGGAGCCTAAAGTCAAAATTCCAAGTTTGTTGTGGTAGTTTGTTGGAAAAATTAGAAAACACATCAGTCATAAAAACACTCAGCATTCAGTTTTGGCTGTGACTCTTGTTGTTTTGAATTTTTTATGAGTTTTGAAAACACTTTGAAGATATGCACAACCATAAGCTAGTCAAAGATACTACTTGTTGAGTCCCCACTTAGATTTCTCCAAATACCAAGACAAGGCAAACAACTAGAGAATTTGGTGACACTGGCTCCCCCTTACACGGAATGGGCACACCAACTTCTCTTACCCTTTGATCCTAGGGACTGAAGGAATTCCTGTCTCCACAATGAATAGTACACATGGGGCAACTTCAGAGGTCCGACCTCCTGCACCAACAAGTAAGGGGCTTTTGGCCACTAGCACAAATGGTTCTTAGTGAATATCTAGGGGACCGACACGTTACGAGCATACAGTAAGCTACTTAAAGCTTTGACTAGTCATACTAGGAATCTCATATATGCAAAGGTACGCCTCCTTTCAAACTAGTGTCATATGGTAAGCATTGATACCGATTTGAACTTGGCTTTCGCCTTATCCTATTTTGTATAGCAAACCAGATGAAAGTACCACTTGGGGTGACAAATGAGTTCTCCTTACGGATGTGTCTCAAGAGCAAGCCCACTCTAAAGGGTTACACAAAAGCAAGACAAGTACATGTTTTTGAACTCTAGGATCGTACCAAGATGCAAGGAGAGATTATACACATGCAACTTGCTCATACTCGCATGGGGTTCCTTTAACCTTTAGTATTTTTTAGGTGTGGTGTGATTTATGCAAGTGGGGTGGAGAGATTTTGATTCCCAAGATCACCAAATGGTGCGAGGGAAGAGCATACACTTCTCCACTTCATCAACAGAAATCACCAAGCATGACAAATAATGATGCAATTTGTTTTTATCTTTTTAGATGAGTGAAAATGCAAATTCTTTTTAAACCAAATGAGTGTGATATGCAAATTTCTTGTTCTTTTAACCGAATCCGTGATCAATGCAAGATTGTTGTTCTTTTTAACCAATGAAATGTGAATATGCAAGGTTGTGGTTCTTTTTAGCCCAATAAGTGTGGTTCGTTTTAATCCCAATGAGTTGTGAGGCAAACAGATTTGTGTTCTTTTTAACCCAATTCAAAGATATTCCTAAGTTAACCATACACACATGAGATGAAATAAACCCTTCAAAAATAGATTAGTGATTTGAATCATAGTTTCCCTCCAATGCCATAGGATTCAAACCAGAGATTAGTAAATGAGAAAAACCCCTAAATTTTCTGTGAAAAACATAAAAAAACCCAAATTGAAAATACTTAAAAACCCTCTATTTTTCTATTCTAGATGCATGCGATGCAGTAAGAAGCTGAGGCGTCACAAAGAGCCACGCAAACATCACACAGTTCCTGCAAGGAAATGTTAGGAGAAAAACCCTAATGGCGTAGGCGGTCCAGAAAGCAGCACAGGCGTCGCAGGAAGCAGCTTAAGCGTCGCACTGTCTTTGCAAGCACAAATTAGCATAAAAAACCTTAACAATGCATAAAAAACATACTTCAGTGATAAATGTCAAACCCTAGGGTTGTAAGGTCATCTCCTGGATGCCAGAAAGATGATGAACTTTCAGACATTCACAAGATATACCCAAATGTTCAAACACACTTGCAAGAAACCCTAGATGAAAGTCCTTGAAATATCAAACCCTAATGCTCTTAGAAAACCCAAATGAGATAACCCACATGAACCAGAGAGTTAACAAAACAAACAGAACATCAGAAATAGGTTAGACTCCTACAAAATCAACTGGGTTAGGTTCATAAAAACAAAATAACAAAGTTTTGCCCTAAACATAGTTGCATGCATCACTCAGTCCTTCTGGTGCGTTGTAGACTCCTTAGAAGCGTCACATCGTATGGCTCAAGCGTCACACGAAGCAGCGCAAGCGTTGCACAAACCAGCTTATGCATCGCACTATTTCTGCAAATTAAAAAACACCAAATTCACAGAATGTAGGTCGTTCACATCGGGTTCACCAAATGAAGTCAAGTAAAAACGTTGTAAAGCCCTGCAAATAGTATTTTCTAACCCTAACCACTCAATGGAGCCCTAAATAACCTAGAATCAATGCAAATAAAGCACGTAAAATGAAACCCTATGCCAATAGTACAAATCCTCCATTGTTGCTATGAGGCTATGACTAACTAATGCACTTAGACTTGCAGGTCTGCAAAAACTATGGAGAGCTCAAGAGTTGACAATGGTAAAGTCAATTTTTGCAAGTGGTAAGATGTGAAAATGAGAGGGAGAGGGTGGTTTTATAGAAGAGGGAATTTGAATGGACGACTGTGATTAAGAGTTGACTTGGAGCCAAGATCAAGGGTTGAGGATGATTAGGGTTTCCAACCACTAGAGGACAAAAGACATTTTTTTATTAGAGGAAATGGTGAGGTGGGAAATGATTTTTCAATAAAATAAATGATATGCATTTATTTAATTTATTCGAGGAAGGGGTAATGTAATGGGATTTTAATTAAATAAGTGGGGACTTATTTAATTAAGGTAAGGTTGATAATTTAAATAAATAGGTATTCATTTAAATTAAAAGGGAAATGTGGACGTTGAATAATGAATAATTAAATTATTTAATTATAGAGGAAATTAGAAGAAAATAGCTTAAGTAATTAAATAAATAAATTTTATTTAATTAAGAAGCGTAAGAGGGGAAATGAATTAATTAAATAATTAAAATTATTTAATTAATAGAAGAATACGAAATTGAGATGAATTATGTGTGAAAAATGTCGTTCGCAGGTCGAGGACATTTTTAAGTGTCTACAACTTGATAGGTTCTTTGATTACAAGAACTTACCCTAGTTATTCTATAAACTAGTGGTATTGAAGAAGGTAAATGCCAACTTTGCGAATGGCAATTATTGTTATTTATGGCATTAGGAAAGTCTCTTAAGACTTATAAAAGAGATCGACTCTATGAGTCTTTATGAGCATTTCATAGATATTATGATTTGAGCCTAAACCTTGAAAATAGGTAAACAAAGTAAACACTGACCGAGTAGGGTTAAGTGTTGAAACCAAGAACGTAGTTGTTTCTTTAAGAAATATGGGATAGTGTGATGTGGAGTCACTAGTTCCCAAATGTCTAAGAAATCAAGGACCTAAGAATGGGTTTTCGAGACAAGAATCGAATGTCTAAGGAATGGACTAAGATGTATTGAAACTTAATTATTCTAGACCAAGAAGGGTCAAAAATATGTTTACTGAAGGACATGACAACTTATAAGTCGAGTCGAGGTGGTGGACATACGACAACGTTCATTGTGTAATGTTTATGTATGTAAATCTTTGGCCAAAGTAATGCATCTGTCTTTGCATGCACTGTCAATCCACAATGCTCCAGAAGGCATAATGTCTCCAGTAGTGTCATACATAGTTAGAGTGGATCTATAGTTGTGTGATCGTGAGGCATTATGAAGGACACAACACCAAATACTCAGATGGCTAACCTAACGGTTCGTTATATCTATCCCTTCCGTGAAGGGTAGGGCCGCTTCCAGGTAGGAAGTTGTGCAGGGGACCGCTGATCTGTGGTTGGAGGAAAAGCACCTGGATGATGCTCTCCTTCCTAAGCATGAGACAAGCCAAGGCTTATGAAGATGGATGTCATATGTTCCAGATACAGTGTTATTCATTTTATGATTGGATAGTCAGTTATTATGTATAATTTGATGTTTGATGCCTTGAGCATAGCTTTGTACATGTATAGTGAAAGTTATTCACTAATGATATGTAATTGGATATAGAAAATTGTAAGTTCTGTTATATTCTGATTTAGAATAACATGCTTAATTATCAAAATGATAATGATTCATTTTTGTTTACTCTGATTTGGATAATCATGATTTAATCTAATTCTTGATTAAGATGAATAATTATGTTAATTTTTTTAGCATTATGAAATGTGATGTTACATATGGTATCAGAGCTACCTGGTTCAATACATGGACCTATGAGCTCACTACTTGATGATTGCTTTTACCCAACATTAAGTATGCTAATGTTTGGATGTTCTATGCTAGAATGGTAAGGATTAGAACAATACCCCAAAAGAAGGTAATGGAACATGGACGTTACCTACGTCATCAAAAGGTCTTGAGGGAACAAGCCTCAAGAATGAGAATACTTGAACAGATTGGCTGCCTAGTAGGAGCATGGTTAACTGATGAGGAAACCTTCACTGATGCTGTGAAACGCATCAAGCAGGAGTTAAGGAAAGCAGAAAGGATGGCTGCCCCTAACTCTATTGATGCATCAACAGAACCCTTTGCACCTAAAGCACAAGCTGTTGAAAATAATCCTAGGGATTATGATGTAGTAGCCAAGGAGATTATGAAGGAGTACCTACGTGTACCCTCACCTCCTAAAACTGAAATGATAAATCTCAAGGTTGAGAAATGAATATGGGAAGTTATCCCAAACTGTAAATGACTTGCAGTAGCAAGTTCTAAACAAAATTTTGCAATTTTGCTAGATTATATGTAATCCAATGAAAACTACAATGCAATTGCAAAATTCTGACAATCTTTCCTTTCTTGTTAAAGATTACATGAATAAGAATATATTTGTATTATGAATGAATTAAATGACATGGAAAAACTAATCTGTGATTAATCTGCAAACTTTAGGAAGAAGTAGATTGTAGCAAAGGTTCATATTAGAACCAGAATGGGAGATAGCCAAGATGAAGGGAAACCATCAGGGCACTCCGAAACTAAACTTGATCGAATCATTACCTTACTTCAAGATACAAGAGCAAGAGTAGGAACTCTCGAACAAGAAGTTAGGGGTTGGCAATAACCCAGGCGGGATGCCTATGATGAGGGTTATGATGAGACACGTCATAATGATGCCACCCAAAGTGAGCACGGAGAAAATAACTTTGAGGCTAGACAAGAAGTGGATAGAAGGAGCCATATGGCCATGGAACTATCCTGAGACATGAAAAAGGTTATGCCTCCTAAATTTGATGGATCTATAAGTGGAGATGCCACAGAGGCATTGCTTATGGAAATGGAAAAGTATTTTGAAATCAGAAACTATAATGAGGTTACTAAAGCAGTATGGGGGGCATTCCAACTAGCAAGTGAAGTATCCACATGGTGGATGAATAAAAATATGGAACTAGGCTTGAGGTCTACAAGCCTTACTTGGGATATCTTCGTGGAACTTTTTAGGCAAAGATGGTTGCTACAACTGTTCTATGACCAGAAGCTTATAGCCTTTTAGAATCTAAAACAGGCTGATTTGTTTGTGAATGAATATTGGGAAAAGTTCACCTGCTTGCTTAAATCTGTGTCGCAATACCAACAGGATGAGAGATTCCATATTCGGAAGTTTATAATGGGATTGAATGCCCAGATTGGGAGCGAGGTTGATATTCATGGTCCTACTACAATGGACCATGTCTATGAAAAGGCCATCAAATAGAAACAAAAACTGAAAGCTATGTCAGAGTATAGAGAAAGGAACTGAAAGAGATACAATTGGTCCCAATCCTCTAAGAAAAAGGGGAAGAAATATGATTATTCTGAGAAAAATGATAAGGGGACCAAGCATAATCAAACTGAGTCCAAGGGAGAGAAAAAGGGTAATAACTACTCCAAGAAGAATGAAGACAATTCTAGAAAACCTCAGGAGAGGCACAAACTAGTGGGAGGGTGCTTCACATGTGGCGGAGATCATTATGGCAACCAATATCCTAACAAGACATAGGGAGCACAACCAAGAGGAAACCCTCTACCCTCTCAACAAGCAGCATTCCAGCAATGCATTCATGCAGCCTTGGACAACAGGTAAGCCGAATACCAAATAACTCCCATTGAGACAACAGGTATTTTATCTGGTCTGTTGATTTCAGTTTTAATTGACATTAGTGCTACCGAATGTTTTGTTTCTCCTAAAATTGGAAGCAAAATTCCTAGAAAGATTGGATACATGGCAAACTCATGGTCTGTAGAATATGCAAACCAAACCAAGGCTCAGGTAGAGCAATGCCTATTTGAGGCTAGGGTTAAACTTTCAAACTTCTCCACATAAGTAAATCTTTATGTAGCCCCACTAGGCTCATATGATGTTATCCTAGGGATAAATTGGTTATGGAGACATCAAGCCAAAGTGGATTGTTATGCCAAAATAGTAGAGTGTCTAGATGATATAGGAAACAAGATTTTTCTTCAAGGAAAACTTAGGGAAGTGAAACTAAGATAAATTTCTGCCCTACAAATGAAATGAGCTTAAAGAAAAGGATGCCAACTTTTCACTATCAAAATGGAAAAACTAAATGAGACTGAGGAAACCTATTTCCAAGATGACTTAATGTTTTATGAATCTCATAAACTTAATGAAGTTGGGAAGAAGGAGTCCATAGGTCAAGAAAGATCATGTATGGATAGGTATCCTTTTCTTAGAGATTTTGAGGACGTATTTCCAGATGAGCTACTAGGATTACCTCTTAAAATAGCCTTTGACTTCTCCATTTATATAATTCCAGGGTCAGAACCCATTTCTAAAGCCCCCTACAGAATGACCACCACATAACTAATGGAGCTAGAAGCTCAAATACAGGAATTGTTAGATAAAGGGTTGATTAGACCTGGTGTGTTTCCTTGGGGTGCAACGGTCATCTTTGTGAAAAAGAAAGATGGTACCTTGCGGTTATGCATAGATTACCGCATGTTGAACAAAGCAACCATTAACAATAAGTACCGGTTACCTCACATCGATGATCTTTTCTATCAAATGAGGGGTCCAACTATGTTTTCAAAGATTGATCTTCGGTTGGGGTATCACCAATTGAGGTTGAAGGATGAGGACATCCATAAGACAACCTTTAGAATATGGGCATTATGAATTCGCTGTCCTACCTTTTGAATTAACAAATGCACCGGTGACATTTATGAATCTAATGAACAGTGTATTTAGGGATTGTCTGGACAAGTTTGTCCTAGTGTTTCTTGATGACATTCTAATCTATTCTAAGAATGAGGAAGACCATTTACAACATTTAAGAATTGTTCTTCAGAGGTTGAGAGAGCATAAACTTTATGGCAAGCTCTCTAAATGTACTTTCTTTTAGAAGGAAGTACAGTATTTGGGCCACATAATTTCAGCTAAGGGAATAGTTGTGGACCCATCTAAAATTAAGGCTATTTTAGAATGGCCAATACTGTGAAATGTTCATGAGGTCCGAAGTTTCATGGGCCTTGATGGTTATTACAGGAAGTTTGTGAAAAACTTTTTCTAAAATTGCATATCATATAACTTCCTTGTAGAGAAAAGGCAAGAGATTTGAGTGGACAGAAAAGTGTTAGGAGGCCTTTGATCTACTGAAGGAAAAATTGACTTCAGCATCAATATTGAAAGTACCTGACCCAGAGGGTCAATTTATAGTCATTACCGATGCCTCGGGGGAAGTCTTAGGTGGTGTACTAGTCCAGGAAGGACAAGTCATCGTGTATGAACTACGCAAACTAAAAAATTATGAACAAAACTATGCCCCACATGATTTGCAACTGGCAACAGTCATTCATGCACTTCAAATGTGGAGACACTGTTTACTCGGGAAACCTTTTGAGCTAAAAACAAATCACAAAGGACTTAAATATCTGTTCACTCAACCACATCTTAATGCTCAGCAAAGAAGATGGTTGGAATTCATCTCAAATTATGATTTCGAGATTAAATATATTCAAGGAAAAGAAAATTGAATGGCAGATGCTTTGAGTGGGAGAAGACACATCTCTTCAATGATCTCCATACATTTTGATTTTAGGAATCAGGTGTTACAAAAATCTAAGGGAGATGAGTTTTACGAGGAGGTAAAACAGACCCTTGAGGAAAACCCCCAAAATCCGAGATATGAGGGATTCAACCTTGAACCAAATGGGTTATTAAGGTTTAAAGGAGGGATGTATGTACCTAACTCTGTTGAGTTAAGAACCCCTATATTTCTGGAAGGGAATGAAGATGGATGCTATAAATTTTGTAGCTACGTGTATGGAATTCCAGAGGGTGAAGGCGGAACACCATCACCTGACAAGATTATTATACCCTCATGAAATTCCTGAGTGGAAATGGCAGATTATAAGCATGGACTTTGTGCAAGGGATTCCTATGTCAAGGAAGAGGCACAATGTTATCTTGGTTGTGGTGGATAGACTCACCAAAGTTGCTCATTTTATACCTGGGAACTTGACAGATGGGGCACCCGTCATAGCCTGAAAATTTGTTCAAGAAATTTTCAGACTGCATGGCATTCCTAAGAAGATTATCTCAGATAGGGATGCATGAATGACATTGAGATTTTGGCAAACCTTGTTCACTTCACTTGGAACCCAGTTGAATATAAGCTCTGCTTATCATCCTGAAACGGATGGCCAAATTGAGAGGGTAAACCAAGTGTTGGAGGATTTATTGAGAATGTATTGCATGGATCAACAATACAAGTGGGAGGATTATCTTCCTTTGGTGGAATTTGCCTATAATAATTCCTATCACTCTGCTATTAAGATGGCTCCATTTGAGGCATTCTATGGACAGAAGTGCCGAACCCCAATAAACTGGGATAAGCTGGAAGATAGGGATAGCCTTGGTCCAAAAATGCTGTCAGAGATGGAAGAGCAAGTCCATCTAATTAAGAGAAGGCTAGTGGAAGCCAATGATAAACAAAAGAGCTATGCAGATGCTAAGCACATCTAAAGGCATTTCACAATGGGAGAGAAAGTTCTCCTAAGGGTAAAACCTCATAAGAGTTCCATTAAATTTGGAACGATGTCCAAATTGGCACCTAGATGTGTGTGTCCCTTCAAAGTTATCGAAGAAATCAACCCAGTAGCATACAAAATTTCTCTACCGCCAGCGCTTGCCATGATGCATAATGTGTTTCATGTTTCTTATTTGAAAAAGTTTAACACTGCATATAATCAAATTCCTACGCTTGATTGGAATACTTTACAAGTGAAGGACCTAGGAGTGATGGTGATCGAGCCCATTAAGGTGCTCGAAATGCGTAACCTATGCTTACGTAACAAAGAGATAACATAGTGCAAGGTCCAGTGGGACCAATATGTAAAGGAAAATGCCACCTGAAAAAACTATGATGATTTCTTTGCAAGATTTCCTCATCTTTTCTGAAAAAACTTATTTATTATGCTCCTGAAACATTTTCTTATTATGTTGATTGACTTTTAAGACAATTAATCATCAAGGACGATGATTCTTATGGGGGGAGATATATTACATCCCCAACTTGTTATTTAGTTTAATCTTACTTTTGTATAGTAATCAAGATGATTAGTTAAGAGTTGAATGGTTAGATGTTGTGGAAAACGTCAGATTAATCATTGTTTATGAGGAAACTAACTTATGCTAGTTAGATATGAGATTTCAAGATTGAAATGATTATTCAATTATTATGATTTATCGATCATATGATGATACACTAATCATGAATTTTTGGTGGTGAGTTTGATTAGGAAAAGAAATCATCCTTCGAAGATGGAAGGAGAGTATCATCCGGGAGGAAGAGATAGATATCAGGAAATGGGCCAAATAGCCATCTGAGTATCGGATTCTATGTCCTTATGAACCCTCTGTAAGTTGTCTTGAGTCATGTTTTCTTTCTAGGAAATCAATCTCCGTTTTGGGTCGTCTTGTCGGTGGAGCTATCTCGACAATGGATATGATGACTAAATGACATTCCTTGAACATCGTCTAAAGTCGAGAGTTAGTCTTGTGAAGAGATAAATAATTCTCTTGTTTTCCTTATTTCCAATTTGGGATATTATTTCTTTAGTCCTTGTTATTCAACAAAGGTCAATAGTCAATTGAGGGGGAGTATTACTCAACCCCGAAAACCCTAAACTATTAGTGTGTCATCCTTTGTTTTCATTATGATGATGATCTTTAATATTTTAGAAGTTATTTAACCCTTATTATTTAATTAAGGGTGATTATATTTGTCTGGACCTCTTTAGAGGTCGATGTCAATAGTATCTTGACTATGCATATAGCTATATTATTTTATCCATGTTCTTGCCACCCCGATATCCATCACCCACGGGGAGTGGGAAGAGAGATTTTAGGTCGAGTGGAGGCTTGATAGAGCCCTCCTCGTAGAATGGCCAAGAGTGGACTGTGTGGATCAAAAGATCCCGCGAGGTGGCGTGCAGGAAATGCATGCAAAGAACCATGTTTTGATAGTTATCGAAGGCTATCAAAAGAGAGACTTCGTTATTTTCTATCATTATTCTATGTTTGGAGAAAAAGGAGAGTGGGGTGGTGAATAACGGGGAGTTATCATTTTAGTAGTGGGCTACAAGGCTATCACAGCCAGGAGAAAGGGTGAGGAGGCTCGAGCCCAGCGTGCAAGACACTTATTGTTGTGTCGTATCACAATTATGATGACTTCAGAGCTCATAGATCATACATATAATGGTTTCCAATACAATTTTAAACCTTTATTTTTTGAGGACATCAATTGTGTTGACTCGAGGTAACTAATCATATATGCATATGACATGTTGAGTCGTGAATATAATTATATGTATATCTTGATGATTATCTCTAATTGTTAAAGGCTCTTGAAGCCTCATTGTATTCTTTTTACGATGATTCTTTGAAGCTACTGTGTCTTAGTGGCACTTGGCCAGCTTGAGGCCGTAATACCTTCACTGGTTATGCATGCATGTGCACCTACAAAATACCAATTATCCCTGTTGAGCCATGTATATTTTAATAATGTTTTCTTTTAATTACTTATCAGTAGATAAGACTTGAAAACTTGGTGTTTATTACTAAGCCTAATAGGGCGGTAATCATTTGTTAAAGGCAAGTCGAGGGTATAGACCTATGCAATTAATACCATAGAATTGTTGCATGCCATAATAACAATGGCCGCAGCCATGAAAGATGCAAACACTTTAAACTCAGTGGTACAACTGAGTTGCTGTCGTGAGCACTTGATTCTTTATCTTTCCAACCCAATAGTAAATGATGTCAAGTCTCGACTGTTTGTGCATATCATGTATATCATGGTTAATATGACTCTTCATGGAGATAAGCATGTTAAAATATATATATATATATATATATATATATATATATATATATAATGGCTTTCTTGGTAGCTACGACTTTATGTCATATTCCCTATGTGAAGTAATTACTTGATAGGTTCTTTGATTACAAGAAATTACCTTAGTTATTCTATAAACTAGTGGTATTAAAGAAGGTAAATGCCAACTTTGCGAATGTCAATTATTGTTATATATGGCATTAGGAAAGTCTCTTAAGGAAGAACTTATAAAAGAGATCGACTCTATGAGTCTTTATGAGCATTTCATAGATATTATGATTTAAGCCTAAACCTTGAAAATAGGTAAACAAAGTAAACACCGACCGAGTAGGGTTAAGTGTTGAAACCAAGAACGTACTTGTATCTTTAAGAAATATGGGATAGTGTGACATGGAGTCACTAGTTCCCAAATGTCTAAGAAATCAAGGACCCTAAGAATGGGGTTTTGAGACAAGAATCGAATGTCCAAGGAATGAACTAAGATGTATTGAAACTTAATTATTCTAGACCAAGAAGGGTCGAAAATATGTTTACTACAGGACATGACAACTTATAAGTTGAGTCAAGGTGGTGGACATACGACAACGTTCATTGCATAACATTTATGTATGTAAATTGTTGGCCAAAGTAATGCATCCATCTCTGCTTACATTTGTTAGGGATTGCATGCAGAAGATATCAATTAAATGCAAATAAAGATTAAATAAAGGAATGGAAATACACAGAAATAATAACAGCAAGAGACAAGTTTTAACGTGGTTCACCCAAAACTGGGCTACATCCACCAATAGAGAGTCCAATATTATTATCCAGTAAATCAAACCAATTAGAACCAGCAATCCTTGCAACTCAATACCACTGCAAATGCTACAATACAATGTCAACGAAAACCCTAACCCTTAGCCGCTTTTTATCAAGCCTTATGTTGGTTACAAAAATAGGGGTTTTTTTTTGTTTTTTTATGTCAGCCAATAGAAAAAATAACTCCCGACGCCTTTATAAAATAATAAAAATTGTTGGAGGTTTCGGGGGCGCTGTCCCTTGACCCCACCCTGTATCGTGATAGGGAGCGCGCCAAGGGTGCTGCCCCTTGGACCTCGCAAGGGGCGCTGCCCCTTGACCCTGTTAAATAATTTGGGGGGAAACCGTATTGATAAAAGTGGGGTAAATTTAACCTCCGAGTCTGATTAGGCTCCATATAACAACAATCTCCCACTTGGAGACTGATCAGACTCCACACCATATCATCTCCTACTTGGAGACTGATCATAACACCGCTGACCCTATAGTTCCCACTGGAAATAAGCACCTTGGACTCTGTTGTTCTATTTTTTTGTTTTCAGTCTTGAAGACCAACCGAAGCTGAAGAGGAGCTTAGTTTCTCCCTTGTCACTGCCTTCGTAAACATATCCGCTGGATTTTCATCTGTATGTATCTTGTCTAGCCTTAACTTTTCATCATCTAACACCGACTGGATGAAGTGATACCTAAGCTGTATGTGCTTGGTCTTTGAATGCAAGGCATAATTCTTTGCAAGATGTATGGCACTCTGACTGTCTGTATACAAAGAACTATTAGCCTATTGTTTGCCTAATTCTTCCATGAAAGATTGCAACCATATCATCTCCTTGCTTGCCTCTGTTGCAGCTACACACTCTACCTCCATGGTGGATAAAGCAACCACCTTTTAGAACCTGGAGATCCAACTCACCAATGTCCCACCTACAGTAAAGACATAACCTGTAGTACTTCGCCTGGTATCAATAACCCCTACCAAATCTGAGTCAACATAGCCTGTTAAATCAGTATTAGAGCCTCCAAAACATAAGTGTTTATTGGATGTACCTCTCAAATATCTGAGAATCCATTTTACCGCATTCCAATGCTCCAATCTGAGATGACTCATATACCTTCTTACAACTCCTACAGCATGTGCAATGTCTGGTCTCGTGCATACCATGGCATACATTAAACTTCCTACAGCTGAAGCATATGGTACCTTGGATATTTTTTTTTCCTCCTCTTGTGTCTTAGGACACATCTCCTTAGTTAATTTCAAATGACTAGGCAAAGGTGTGTTGACAGCTTTTGCATTCTTCGTATGGAATCTCTACAACACCTTTTCAACATAATCAGCCTGAAATAGAGTCAATTTTCTATTCTTCCTATCTCTACAAATTTTCATACTAAGGATTTGTTTTGCTGCCCCCAAATCCTTCATAGCAAATGATTGTGCTAACTGTTGTTTTAACTCTCTTATGTGATCCATGTTAGACCCTACTACAAGCATGTCATCAACATATAAAAATAAAATAATGTAGTTGTCATTATCCAACCTCTTAAAATAAACACAATGGTCAGAATTACACCGGCTGTAGCCTTGCTCAACCATAAAACTATCAAATTTCAAATACCATCACCAAGGTGCTTGTTTCAGCCCATACAAACTCTTCTCAATCTGCACACCTGTTTCTCCTTACCTTTGACCTGAAATCTTTGGGGATTTTCCATATATATCTCCTCCAAATTGCCATGGAGAAAGACAATTTTCATATCTAGTTGTTCCAAATACAAATCTTCAGCAGCCACAATACTTAAAATAGTACGAATAGAAGTCATCTTGACAACCGGCGAAAATATTTCATTAAAATCAATGCCCTTTTTCTGTGCAAATCCATTTACAACTAACCTGGCTTTAAATCTTTTTTTACCTTCATCTTCCTCTTTTAGCCTATAAACCTATTTTTTTGGTAAAGCCTTTCTACCTGTAGGTAACTTACACAATTCCCAAGTCTAATTTTTTAGCAAGGAGTACATTTCTTCTTTCATTACAAGCTCCCACTGAACCTTTGTATCCACCTGCATAGCTTCATCATACCCTTCTGGTTCACAAGCATCTGTTAACAAAATAGAATACAGAGAGGGAGAAAACCTTTTAGGAGGTCTACTTAGCCTTGTTGATTATCTAACATTCACTAGAGTTTGTGGTATGTCTTGTTGTTGTTACGGAGCATGAGGAACCACTGGAACATCACTATCTGGAGTATCATCCAGCACCACATAATCCTTTTCTTTCTTCTTATGCTGCTGCAACTAATCTTTGTACAACACCTTCTCATTGAATACAACTTCCCTGCTTCTCACAATTTTTAGATTTTCAACATCCCAAAGCCTATAACCAAATTCATCAATGTCATATCCAACAAAGATACAATTTTTTGATTTTACATCCAGCTTGGTTCTATTTTTAGAATCTACATGTGCAAATGCTTCACATCCGAAGGTTTTCATAAAAGAATAACTCACCTTCTTACTTGTCCATGCTTCCTCTAGAATACCATAGCCCAAAGTAATTGAAGGACCTCTGTTAATTAAATATACAACAGTGTTGACAACCTCTACCCACATGTTTAAAGGCAGCCTAGCATGATATCTCATGGTCCTTGCATGCTCCATTATTATCCTATTCATGCGCTCAGCCACTCCATTCTCCTGTGGAGTACCAGAAACCGTTTTCTGCCTACGAATTCCATTAAAGGAACAATAATCCTCAAATTCTTTGCTGTAATACTCACCACCATTATCAGATATGAGATATTTTCATCTTTTACCTATCTCACTCTCAACCAAGTTTCTCCATTTCTTAAATGTTTCAAATACAACAGATTTCTGTCTAAGGAAATAAATCTAAACCTTCCTAGTTGCATCATCTGTGAATGTAACAATACCAAGAGCCACCAAGAGAAGATACCTGAGCTAGTCCCCATACATCTGTATGCACAAGCTCCAACTTTTCATCTTTCTTTTGCTTCCCATCCTTGAGAAAACTGACTCTGTTTTATTTGCCATACACATAACTTTCACATAAATCCATATTAATACATTTCATACCTAGTAAAAACTTTCATGGAATGAAGTACCTTCATACCTTTTTCACTCATATGCCCAAGTCTATTATGCCACAGTGTTGTCTCAGAACCTACAGCAATTATTTCAGTCTCTTCCTGCGAACTTGCAGCAACTATTCCTGAACCTGTTTATTTTTTCTCTACAACAACTAAAGTAGAAGGAACAGTATGACCTGTACAAAGATATAAGGTGCCTACTTTCACACCTTTTGCTACTATTAAGGTACCTCTTGTAACCTTCCATTTTTTATCAGTTGATGTAACAATGCAACCTTTATCAGCTAGCTGCCCTGCTAAAATTAAATTCTTATTCAGCCTTGGAACATGTCTTACCTCTTGTAGTAGCCAATGATTCCCATTCTGCAACTTAATCTTGATTCTTCCCTTTTCAACAATCTGATAGGGTTCGTTATCTCCCAAATAAATCAACCCAAAATCCCCTTGGACATAATCAAGAAAATAACTTCTATGGGGCGTAGCATGAAATGAGGCCCCTAAATCTAAAACCCATGAATCATCAGCATTGTCTAAGGAAAGAATCAAAGCATCATCTTCAGATTTATTACTTACCACATTTGCCTCCTTATTGCCTTCTTGTTAGTCTCCTTCTTTATTCTTCCGAGACCAACAATCTTTCTTCAGATGACCTAGTTTCCCACAATACCAGCAATCCTTATGTCCTCTAGGTTGGGATCTTTTGTCCTTTGATTTTCCTCGTGACTTCCCATGACCTCCAAAACCTTTTCCTCTCTCCTTTGATCTGCCCCTGCTTTCTGCATTCAAAACACTACCTGATGTGGACCCTCCTGAGCTTTTCCGTCACATTTCCTCGCTAAGGATAACACCAACAACATCATCAAATTTCAAAGTGTTTGAACTAGAGACAGAGTTACTTACAACCATTACCAAGCTATTCCAGCTTTCTGGAATAACATAAAACCAAGAGAGCCCTCAGCTCTTCATCAAATTTCACTTTTACAGAAGTTAACTGATTGGTAATCGTATTAAACTCATTTAAATGATTTGTTACAGATCCACCTTCAATCATTTTTAGATTAAACAAATGCTTCATGAGAAATACCTTATTTGAGGCTGAGGGTTTTTCATATAATTTAGCCAAAGCTTTCATCAGCTCACTTGTTGTCATCGCTTATGTTATATTGAATGCCATAGATGGTGCCATGCACAACCGAATGGTTCCCAGTGCCTTTCTGTCCAGAAGATTCTAATCCTCATTAGTTATTATTGCTAGCTTCTTGGCTATTCCTTCCAACGGCCTCCATAAAACCTTTTGATAGAGATAATCCTCCATCTGCATCTTCCATAATTGATAGTTCTGCCCATTGAATTTATCTACCTTCAATTTAACCTTGTCCACCATTACTCCCACTCAACCATGAGACTCCCGCTCAATCGTGAGACCTTCCTGCAAACGATAATCGAACACAACCCGCTCTGATACCACTTGTTAGGGATTGCATGCAGAAGATATCAATTAAATGCAAATAAATATTAAATAGAGGAATGAAAATACACAGAAATAATAACAACGAGAGACAAGTTTTAACATGGTTCACCCAAACCCGGGCTACATCCACCAACAGAGAGTCCAATATTATTATCCAGTAAATCAAACTGATTACAACCAGCAATCCTTGCAACTCAATACCACTACAAATGCTACAATACAATGTCAACAAAAACCCTAACCCTTAGCCGCTTTTATCAAGCCTTAAGTTAGTTACAAAAATAGGGTTTTTTAATATCAACCAATAGAAAAATAGCACTCGACTCCTATATGAAGTAATAAAAATTATTGGAGGTTTCAGGGGCTCTACCCCTCAACCCCGCCCTGTATCGCGACAGGGAATGCGCCAGGGGCACTGCCTCTTGACCTCATCGTGGGGGCATTGCCCCTTGACCCTGTTAAATAATTTGGGGGGAAACCGCACTGATAAATGTAGGGTAAATTTAACCTCTGAGTCTGATTAGGCTCCATATAACAACAACATTATTGGTCCATAGTGCTCCAAAAGGCATAATGTCTTCAGTAGTGTCATACATAGTTAGAGTGGATCTATAGTTGTATGACTGTGAGGCATTATGAAGGACACAACACCATATACTTAGATGGCTAACCTAACTGCTCCTTATATCTATCTCTTCCTTAAAGGGTAGGGCCTCTTCCAAGTAGGAATTTGTGCGGGGGACCGCCAGTCTGTGGTTGGAGGAAAAGCACCTGGATGATGCTCTCCTTCCCAAGCATGAGACAAGCCAAGGCTTATGAAGATGGATGTCATGTGTTCCAGATACAGTGTTATCCATTTTATGACTTGATAGTCATTTATTATGTATAATTTGATGTTTGATGCCTTGAGCATAGCTTTGTACATGTATAGTGAAAGTTATTCACTAATGATATGTAATTGGATATTGAAAATTGTAAGTTTTGTTATATTCTGATTTAGAATAACATGCTTAATTATTAAAATGATAATGATTCATTTTTGTTTACTCTAATTTGGATAATCATGATTTAAGCTAATTCTTGATTAAGATGAATAATTATGTTAATTTTGTGAGCATTATGGAATGTGATGTTACAATAATGTACTTCCATAATCGTACCAACAATATTCCATTATTAAATCGACTTTCAAAATCATGCATTTATAACATCCACGATAGTTACTTTCACACACGTGGAATCACTCATAGTAAATCAATCATAGTAAAATGTTCAATGATTGAATTTATAATAAAGTCCAAAAACGAGATGTGACATCCTTGCCCACTAGGAAGAGACATCGTCCTGATGTCTTGTCACACCCATACTAAAATAATAGAAATATATCACTATAACAATCAAAGTATCAATAAAGTATTATCAAATCAGACAAAGTACCTCTACTAATGCCCTTTACATCCTCCTATGTGGCACCATCCACAACATATTGGTCCTACTCGACCCTTTATAGAACAATATCTCTATTTTGCACTTAACATTGTGTCTATCAGGAAAAAATCAAGTATATAATCAATCAATACAATCTATACCCATGGCGCAACTGCCAATACAATGTATATAATCCAACACATGGTACAACTACCACTCAATTGCATTCATTCTAGTACAAGGATAATAATCACATCTTTAATGCACACCAAATGAGGCATAAAACATAATTCATCATAGACACATACAAGCATAAATCAACATCACAATGCACATGCAATCTCATGGTAACACATTATAATATCAAAAAATCAATCCTCCAAACCAACACTAGGTCGAGATCACAAAAAACAAAATAAATCTCCAAAGGTGCACCAACTAAAACTAACAATTATACATACCACTCCTCCAAGACTCCGCCACTCCATCTTCCACTGCTACTGTAATGAAAAGACGTTCTAGCCAAAAAGGCGCAATAGACTACAAGCAAGTCAAGTCGCAAAACTCAGGACCACAACTATGCTAGGATAACCTCTCAAGCTATCAATTAAGTCTAAGGAAACGCACTAGGCTACCATACCCATTCTCAAGGAGAATTGCAAAAGAAAGATTACTCTCTCAACATTCCTTCCTCAGGCACTACCCGCAACAAAAGAACTCAAGGTTCATGAAAAGTTAACTCAAAAAGGCTATAGGCATTAGTACTGCACCTTTATCTTGGTCAAAAGCATGCTTTAACTCTAGATATGGTTTCCCTACATGAGGTACTTCCTCATGTTTCACTCCTAAAAGAGAGGGTTTCTCTACCACTCAAGCTCTATACTACCAATCTAGGATCAACCAAACAGGTTCTTAGAGGGAATAATCTAACCACACCTAACAACACAAGCACTTTTGTCAATCAAGACTTAGCAACTTGTTACTCACAAGGAGTGCATGTACAGCTACTACAACTCACCAACAAGGTGCAAGACTACTCGCAACACCACTTCAACTCTTAATTAAGCTAGACCTAAAGGTCAACAATACAACACAATCACGAGTTCATGATCGACTAGGAAACACAAGGCTTTCTTGTGGCCTAACACCAAGTATTCATAAAATGGAAAACAAAAGACAATAAATTTATCACACAAGAATTTGCATCCCTTCTAGCATCAAGCTAGGAAACCTCCAACCACTAAGGAGAAACTCCAGAAGCAACCCAATTCCCAAGGTTGGAAAACTCAAAAGTAAGAAGACAACTATAATACCATAAATATATACATTACGTGCTCATGCACTGGCCAAGGTTCCATCTCACCCTATTCTATGTCAAAACATAAGCGTAGTTATGAAACTCTCAAACAAGGACACACTAACACAACACTCTCCAAAAGCAAGATTTAATCCAAACGAGCTCTCTACATATCTCGTACACATAAACAACTTTTAATCTCGTACAAAATTCAACTCATATCAAGTGATCCATAGTGACACAAAATCCATTTCAGAACTTCCTTTACACTTCAAACAATGTTCATTGCATCTAACAATAATTAATGAATTCAATCTACCAAAGCTCTTAGTAACACATACTAGGAAATGGTATACTCTCGCATCCTACTCCTTTATACAACCCATCAAAGGCCCATCATGGACACGATAGAAAACATAACATGATACATGACCAACAGTTTAAAACATTCAAGCATAACCACCAATAATAAATAAATCTTGAAGAAAAGAAAAAGTCAATTCCAACAATAAGGCATAAAATGCACGCAATTTCAACAGTAAATCCAACATGACCATCAAGGTCACAAGATAAGTAAATATCAAATTTTGATGGCTATACTTTTTCATAATAAGAATAAAATTTCAATGTTGGTCCTTACAACGTTTAGAGAAATTACCAAAGTCAAATGAATAAAATATCAAAATTTAAAAGTTCCACATTACATGAACTATGTGACTAATTCCAGCCACTAGAGAGGGAGTACGATGCTACACTATGCCTGGGTCCCAAACTGAGGCGAGTAAGAGAACATACTCAATCACACCAAACAAACGAGTCCTCTAAGACTCCAAACATATAAGATCATTTCTACTTAACCACACAAACATCACTCAAATTGCCCAGCAATAAAAGTTGCATCCCGCTCAAGGGAATCATAAACACCATGCAAGGACACACAGTCATAAAACATCTGGTAACCAAGATTACTCTAGGACAAAATCAGGTTCACAACCTAAGATATCTCAACACACCAATCTTTCCAACAAGTATCAGTTAACATTTCTCACCAAACAAGGATTCACCAATCATATGGATAATGCATTATGCAAGATTCGCATGAGACCAAATTTCTTCATAACAGGATGACAAGCATACTAAATGCACACTAAGCAACGAGAAATCAGAACCCAAAGTCACAAGATACAGGGTTTGCTAATTCACTCAAGATTCTAACACCTCAACATCACAAGGACTATTCAAATGACCCTTTTCCTATTTAACTCTTCAAATAATTCAATGCAAAAAAATACACCCAGGCTCCCACATGAATCCTAGGAAAAATGCAATTTAGGAACATAAGTCATTACCCTAAATGATCTATCTAGCAATGCAATGTAATACTATCTTTCTTACAACCGCATAATGAATCCATACTCAGGGACATGCTCTCAATAAGACAATGCAATATGCATTTCAAGCAAGCACTTACCATTCACCAGGTAGAGGCAATTCTATAACAATTATGACAAACATTTCAAGGATAAGCTACTCTTGCAATAAACATACTCACAACAGAGTGCACAATGCAAGGTACATTTAAACTAGAATTATGACAACAATTTTCTTCACATATCAAGCATATGATAAAACATCCTCTTTCGCATACTAATGCATAACTCTTAAAAGAGTAAACCAAGTTCAATCACACTCAAGAACATGGTATTTTCTTTCACACAAAGGTTCTCATAACTTGACCATCAAAAGTGGTCACACAAGCACAATCATGACCCTACAATGGTTGCTTGAGCACTCACACACATTGCAAGGGTTCATGCCAAGCATTTAGGACATCGAGAAGAAAACACACATAAGCAACTTCTCAATAACCACCAGGGTCTATCTAACCCTGAAACAACGTATTCCTCACCACACACATGTAAGGAAGACATAACAAAAGAAGGCACATGCTACTCACAACATGCTAACACACAAGGACCCACACATGCTTGAATAAACTGAGCAACACACACCCCAGAGCTCCCAATGTTGGAATCGTGCTCTGATACCAAATGTGAAGTATGCATTCCATAACAAAAGTTACTGAAGTAAATAATCCACTTATTTACATAAACTCAAGTAAAAAGATAGATCTCATATACATTAATCAATAATATCATTAAATCTTACAAATCACGTGCTTAATCCAGGTGTTAGCACTATAAAGAATATACAATGTCCATTTGGCTTTCTTGCCATAAATCATCCAGGTACAATAATCAAGTACAATATAAGAATAATAAATCAATCATACTCTCCAGCTGCCACCGACCCACATGGTCACCCGCAAGCCGAGAGACGGGAACATGGCTTAGGCACTTTTCTGCCCAACCATGAAGCAATTACACTTCCCCGGATCCAAACCCAGTCCTGCATGAATCATCTAGCAACCTGGAAACAACTGGCAAGAGGGAACACTCGGTGCAACTTGAAGTCTAAATGTAAATCTAAATGATGACATGCAAATGTCTCACAACAGAATGTGGCAGAGATATATATAAATAAAGTTTTGCTAGACAAAGATTCATCTATTTCAATGAATTCTCAGCTTGGCCAAGCATATAAAATAGTTTAAAGTCAAATCTTGAAAAGAGGAAAAGCCATCTCTGTTATTCCACATTCAGTATCCTAGCCCAAAAAGTCCCCAAACACACAGAGAGAAGATAAACTACTTTCTTTTAAAAGCAAAAAGCAACCCAAGTTCGCTTAATAACCATTTCTAATCCCTTTCCTTTGCATAATCAATGGAAACATACTTTCAAGCAAGTAATTCTAATGAAAATTTTAAGCATATGTTTATTCAAGATACATAAGACATAAACTGAAGATAACTTAACTCATTCCATTCTTAATTACCTCAAAAGAATCTTGTGTCTAAATCTTTTATCACATACTTTTGCCTAGACACATCTATACATTCTTTACTCTTGCTCAATCAGCTAGATTATATTTCAAGCAATATTTCTATCAAAGAGTTGTATTTAATCATTCACGAAATACATAGATTGCTATAAAACCAGTAATAATCTTTATTCCATAATTCATTCATAATTTCTCAAAAAAAAAAAAAAAAAAAAACTCTAGATTTGCCTAACCGCAAGTAGGCTTCTAATTCCACTCAATTAAGGTCGTAATAGGGATTTAAAAGAACTACTGCTTAACAATATCAAGATTACCAATAAAACATCATTTACAATGAGGTAAAAGTAGAGAATTATTTAAATATATCTTATGTCTATCACAAGAACCTTGCTGTCCGCCACAAGAATAATGTCAAGTTCGTGACAGGAACATAGTTCGGTTCGCTACAGGAAAGGAAAATAATTCTGCTACAGGAGTAAATTAAATTATGATAGGGATTTAAGATATACTACTGTGAAAGGTATTAAAACTACAGCTTCAGGTATAAAATTAACCGCTATAGGGAGTTTGGTATGCAACTACAGGAGTAAGGATAAATCTGCTACAGACAAATAGAAATAACTGTGATAGGAATACATAAATATTGTTCTATGATAGGAACCTAGAAATACTGTTCTACGACAGGACTGTTCTGCGACAGGAACCCAGAAATATTGTTCTGTGACAGGAACCTAGAAATACTGTTTTGCGACAGGAACAAATACAGTGGGACATGAAAATAAAGAGTCTATTATGACAAGAAAATATTTGCGAGAGGAACAAATACAACGACAAGAAGTAAAACAGTGACATGAATATACAACAATGTTTAACAACGACAGTAATAACTGGATCTGTGACAAGAAAGTAACGAAATATGCTATAGAAAACTAAACTTTACCGACTAAAGTTCTAAAGAGGTTGAAGTAAAACTAGGTGGAGGTCATTTCAACACAAAAATAGTTTTTCTTTATTTATTTATTTAAAACAGATCAAAGGAATAAGCAGGCCATACAAGCAACAAGAAATTTTTAGAAAGTTAAAGGTGAAAATCAAGCACGATACAAAGCATAAAAGGACAACAGATCCGTAAGGGATTTTATTCTCATTCTTATAAGCTGGTGAAAAACCGTTCTGTAGATCCTAACTTTTAATAGTCATCACATAAAATTCAACAGTTTGAAAACATACCTAGGGTTAATTTTCTCTCTCATGTAGTTGATTCTGTCGCTACTCCTTCCGGTCCTTCTCCTTTTTCTTGTTGAGTAATGGTGCCCTTTCTTGCCTCTCTGTCGTTGGTTGCTTTTTTTTTTTTTCGTCCCCTTTTTCTCTTCTTCTTCCTTTTTTTTTTTTGCATCCTCTCTCTTTTAAAAAAAATCTGGTCTCCTCTCATTAGATTGAGTTTTGATTTTTTAAAAACTTTATTCATCTCCCCTTTTGCATGGACATTCGCTGGAAATCTCCCTATTTTATCCTTTTTTAATTTTAAAACTCCCTCTCCTTATGCATGGAAAGTATTATTATTATTATTATTTTATTTTTAGATTATTAATATTTATATTTGTTTTATTATTTTTAGATTTCCTATTATAATATACTCTTGAATTAAATAATTATATTTTTAATACTATATTTTTTATTTTGAAATCTAACAAGATATTATTTCCAAACAAGAATAAATTCTACATTTATTTAATAATTAAACTATATATATATATATATATATATATATATATATATATATATATATTCATTCAAATGAACACTTTTATTAATTTTAATTAACTAATATCATATTTATATGATTCTATTAATTATAAATTGCAAGAACATAAAATACATGGCTGATAATGTAATTTAAATAAACATTCTATATCAACGAAGACACTTATTTATCTAAGCATTAAACACCATCCACATTCATTAACCCTATAATAATGCATACTTAATCCATTCAAAATGCAATATGACATGAGACTATGTGAGTGTGTGCATGTAACATCGGGGTTTCATCCTATCTGGGAGGCTAGAACATCTCTACCTCAACCATGTTCTCATCTTTGACAAGTACCTGCATTCAATCGCACTCAACTCCACATCAATTGGTTAGTTCCCCAAAATCATAGTTGAAGCAAAACATAATGTACTTCCATAATCGTACCAACAATATTCCATTATTAAACTGACTTTCAAAATCATGCATTTATAACATCCACAACAGTTACTTTCACACACGTGGAATCACTCATAGTAAATCAATCATAGTAAAATGTCCAATGATCGAATTTATAATAAAGTCCAAAAATGAGATGTGACAAATATAGAATTAAAAAAACTACGAAATGAGCTCAATGTTCCAACACTACTCTTGATAGGATTAATAGAAAAAGCAAAGACATTCCCATGATGGTCCTTTTAATTCATTAGAACAAAGTGCCCCCAAAGGAGTTCCAGTTTCTATGCACTCATAAATATCTGTAGTGGAATAGAATACACAAGGATCCAATGTAAAAGAAGCCACATACACCATTTAAAAAAATTGCCGACATGCTATCCTTTCATTGTTAATAAATCTAGTCTCTCTAAATGACCTCAATTGCTCTCCACTCTGGCATGACCTTTTAATCTCTAAATCTTTATATTAAGTGCCCAGATCATCATCACAAACCTTCAACTTCTTCCTCAAAAATTCATAGTCATTACTAATCACATAGTAGCATCATGCAATGCTTGGCATCAATTTCTTTGCACTTAAAAATAGCTTTTGTGGAACAAAATAAGCAACAATAATCTCCAAAGGTAAAATGACTTCCTTCAGTCAATTATGCTTGAAGGTATGACTATTATGATAATTTGAAAAATGCCTTGTTTCGACCCTGTTCCTATGAGAGATGAAGAAGTTTTATGAGTAAATGTTAACTTGCTCTTGAGGAGGTTTTATACTTCCTTGATTCCAATTGAAATGATTGCTTTGGAGATTATTGATTTGATTTAGATGGAAAGCTATTCTTTGACAAAACCTGTAATTTAGAACATAATGAGGCAATTTGGAAAAAAAAAGATATTAGAGTAAAAAAAATCAATTTTAATTGCCAGGTGTATACCAACATTAAAAAACATAGTTGTACATTTGATTCTCAAAAGGTCTAAAAGAATAACATGTCTCGCAGAATCAATAACATTATTCGTTAGCTCAAAACCAAGTAAATCCTCTTTCCAATTCAAGTGATGACCAAATAAGGCATGTATACCCTTGAACACTGCATGCCAATGTTTTTTAGCAATAAGCAACCCCAAAACAAATGTTTTATGGTTTCATCAACATGATAAGAGGGGCATTTAACTGGTTGAATAGGAAAGAATCTAATTCTCTCTAACTAGCAGTTTGTAGTGTAATATCTTCCAAGCAAGCATTTGAGCATCAATATTAGCTTTGGATTTCTAGATTTGGGAACTCCGTTTAATCTAGTGTTTATTTAGAGAATTAAGTTTAAAGTGGGGAGAAGATGGAGATAAACTTGTTTCAAAGGGAAGAATGAGAAGTGGTGGATAGATAACCAACGTTAATCCTTGGAGAAATTACAAGCTATTAGAGTGCATAATTTAATAGCTAAATTAGGATGCATAATAAATTATGCAAAGCTAATATATTGTTTGTACTTGTTATTCAATCCAAGCTGTTCTTTGATGCCTTGCCATAAAGATCATTTCATAGAAGAAAAGTTCCATAAATCATTTAATTATTTAATATTTTTCTTGAAAAGACAATTAGTTGGTCTAGGAAACATGATTGCCAATGGTTTTCCTTGAAATTGAACACACTTGTTCCACCCAATGGAGGAAGATGAAAAAATGAAACCATGCCGCGAAGAGTCTCTCCAAGTTAAAAATTGATACACTATCTACTATGCTTTTCAAATAGATTGAATAGGGAAAGATGCTTTAATTTTAAAATTAGGGGCAAAGAGAATTTATCTAGCCAATTAACATCATACCATTTCCCTTTAACAATAGTAACAAATCTATGTCTTGGTAATATTTTCCATGGTTTGTCACCTTTAGCAACTTTAATGATCCATTTAGCAACCAAACACATTCTTTGTGTTTCAGGGTCTATAAGACCAAGCCAACCTTTGGATTTAGGTTGAATGCATTGAAGCCAAGAGAGGATTCTACAACCAACATTACTATCCCACTTGGACCAAAGAAAATTGTTGAATAAGTTTACACAACTCCTCATACCCTCTTCTCGATGACATCCAACATGAGGCGATGTAGATATGTGTGGTAAGAAAAATTCTATTTGCAACTTCAACTTTTCCAATCAAAGAGAGAAATTTATTGCCTCAATTGGATAGCTTATTTTTTAATCTATTCAAATACTACTTCCACATATTAGCAACAGATAATCCCAACCCAAAAGGGATACCCAAATAACAAGTGATTTCACTATGTTTGATTTGTTTCCAATCTTTGTGTATCCATCATGGGGCGGGACCAACTTAAGTCATTAAGAACTTTGTCCTATGATGTGCCAATTGTGATCTAGAAACATAGCAATAGAGATTCAAAATATCTAGAGTATTGTTCAATTCTTTTTCAGAGTTTTTTTTTTTTTAAAAGGTTGTCATCAACAAAATGGGAATTGATAACCATATAACTTTGAGGAATGCAAATACCCTAAACAAGCCGAAGTTTCTTGGCTTTTTGTAACATGTATCACAATGCATCAACAATAAGCACATAAAGAAAGGGTGATAAGGGACAACATTGTTTAATGGATTATTGTAAAGGAAATGAATCTGATATAGATTTATCGACCACTACATGAGCATTGACATCTTTGAAGAGCATTTGAACATGGACATGAATTTGGGGCCCAAAATCTAGTGATTGCATCATTTTGATGATAAAGCTCCAACGTATTCTGTTAAATGCTTTTTCAAAATCTAATTTGCCTAGCAATGTATTTTGACTTGACTATTGATTCCATTCATAGGTTTCCTAGGCTAAGATTAGATTGTTAAGAATGTACCCGCCTCTAAGGACTCTAGTTTACTCTGGTCTTACAACACCTTGAATGATTGGCTTAAGTTGCATAGCCAATACTCTGGCAATAATTTTGTAGGAAGTGTTTAAGAATGTAATAGGATGACGACCATAAATAACTTGATTCTTTGCTTTAGGAAGAAGTTTAATTAAATCCTTGTTGATATTTGAGCCTAAAGAACCTCTTTTGAGGGCTTCGAGATAAAGTAGATAAAATTCATCTTTGATGTGTGGCAACATGATTTGATAAATTCAATAGGTAGCCCATCTAATCTTAGACTTTTGTTATAATGCATAGAAAAGAGAACCTTCTCCATCACTTCAAGGGAGAAAAATTTGGTCTAAAAACTTGCCGTAACCGAGATTATCTCTACTAGGAATACAATCTTTGACAAGGGTTTCTTGAACATCGACCCAATTGTTGTCTTCTTTGAAGAGATTTCCATAGAAAGTGTAAGGTTATCTCAGTGGGATCCACATGTAACGAACCTTGATCATCAATCAATGAACACATTTTCTCTCTTATGTTTATAATTTAAATAATTAAAAAGTATTTTGATCCTTTATTACCTTTCTTGATCCATTGAATTTTGGCTCTTATTTTAACACCTTGCCCTCTAGAGATGTCAAGTTTACACAATTACATTTCTTTAGAAGTGATAGAAACTTGGATCGTAGTATTACTAGGATCAAGGATACACTGTTTTCTAGCATGTTCTAATTCCCTTGAAGGGATTTCCTTTCTTTACACTGCCATGCCATTTTTTACTAAAATAACAAAAATAATCGATACATTTAAAGAAAACATAGCACTCCACTTGTGGATATCTTGAATTTTTTTTTGGGACATCGTATGGCATCCAAAAAAAATAAAAATAATAATAATAATAATAATAATAATTTACTATATTAAATTTTGGGAAAAAAGAAAAAAAAGACAGAAATACGCATACTTACCGAATTGCTGGGTTGCCATTCCCCAACGTGCCTCCAATTTTAGCGGCGCTTTGTACCGGACGCAAAGTTATAGAGGTTTTAAACGTTATGTTTGATGGGAGGAAATGGCGCCAAATGCTCTGCAACTTACGTAAGGCTTGACCAGAATCTCCTCCATCAAAATGGCCGAGCAGGAGTTCCGCCAACCACAGTTTTCCGAGGTGCGTTCAAAAATACTCCTGCGTTTTCCTTTTGCATTGCTTAAGTAGGGTTTTCTTAGAATGGCAGGGTTCGGATACATGACTGTTTATTATTTCATTTATCGTGTTTTCTTAGAAACCTGGAGACTACCGGTTTCCAATTCCGTTTGTGAAACATGCCCGCCTCGGGGACACACTGCTGGCTTTTTTTCATACAACCACTTTAACACTGGGAGCTTGCCCCCAGTTTTGGACTCTGGCCTTAAGAATGATCACTGTTGTTCCTTGTTCCTCGATCAGACCCGTTAGACTTCTATAAGATCAGTGTTAGATCTTTTAATATCGAATTTCCACGACTAGTTATTTCTTCTATGACCTTTCTTTCATGTCATGAAGCAAGGGAAGACACAAAGCACACAAGCAACTCGAAGTGATGTCAATATTGGAGAGAGCGGAGATGCTAAGATATTAACCCTGGACCTGGGACCCTTCTTTGCAAGAATAATGTTATTTTACATTGATTTTGATATAACATTAGAAGGCTGCAGGATTTAGATATCTAGGGTTTGAGCCTTTGGACACTCGGTTGAAGCAATCTGTCTCCATAATATTTTGGGGCACATCTTAGGTAGTTATCAGAAAACAGAAATGGGAAATGAACGTGATGGAAAATGGGGTTGGATGAGGTTGCAGAAAAGAAATGGTTTTCGTACACATACATATGTTTACATTTTCTCAATTTTATATCCCTATGAAACATGCTATGAACAATGAAGTCTGGACACATGAAATCATAAGAACTACACTTTTATGTATGAAGAAAATATAAATTAAAGTTTCTCATATTTCAATCATCAACCAATAAGTAAAAGCATTTTAATATACTCATATATTTCCAAAAAACTACTTTCATACTTCCAATCATAAATTAGGAAGTAAAAGATTTTAACAGATCCCAAAAGCCTTTGAAGTACAAGCATGGGTAAACTCTTAACAGGCCTAGCGCAGCAGGCAAAACTTACACATAGTTTAAAACTTCTCTATCACATTCACATTACAGGGAACGCGATAAATATTTACCCTTGGCCCATGACTGCACACCAGACCAGAAATTTGTGAAACTGCATCGATGGCTTTTTCCACCTCCCCACCAGTTGGAAATTGGCCACACCACCATGTTCATGATTGTGAAATGCTTGGGCATAACGCCCCTTGTCAGTGTTGTGAAGTCTAAAGGTTGGACACAATGCAACATAGGATTAATCTTGGCATGGCAATCACATTGCAACATGTAACAGCTCATTCAAGCACCATGGAGATTTGCTGTATTTATTTGAAAAAAATGGAAATATAGAAAAATATGTATCATTTACCATATGCTCCATTTAACAAAAGGAGAAATGAGTAATTGGAATAGGGTTGCAAGCACCAAAAAACAGCTAAAAGTGACCAAGAAATAGATCATGTCTCACAACATCTCTATGATTAGGTGGATTATGGAATTAGTGAATTGTTTTTTTGATAGATTAGTGAGGGTTCTATTGTGGCGCTTTTCCATAGATGGTTGAAAATATACAAAATACTAACAAAGGCTATTAAGTTAATATTTAAATATATCTATGATAATGGTCAATCTTAGAATCTTAGTTGTAGATTGCTTTTGCTTTTCCGTCTTCAGCTTTTTAGTTGCTAGATAGCTATCTTTAGTTCTACTTTGTTAGTTTAGCCTTATTCTAGCTTTTAGGCTTTCTTAGTCTGTATCCTCTCTATAAAATGAGCTTCACTCTCTCAATGTAATTCATTCGAACATCTTCAATAATATATCTTTCATAGTTTGTGTAACATGGTATTAAGAGCAAGTTTCGAACTTGGTTAAGGGCAAGCAATGTCTCTTTCTTTGGTCGCGTGATCATGCACGGTGCCTTTGTGTACAAGATTGAAGCTGCATTCTTTCATTCGAACTCTCTGACGCGGACTCTGTTTAAGCGTGCGGATTAGGGTTTTTCTCTGTTGAGGTCGCGATTTTCCCTTCTGGGTTGTGGCCGTTGCATCTTTGTGATCATGATTTTCCAAATCCTAGCGTGTTCGCGTCTGTGTCTGGGGTGTGGTTCTCCAGTTTTTGGTCGCGATTTGAAAGCTTTTTCTTCATACTCTGGATCGTGATTTATATCTATTGCGGATTCTATCCTCTTTTCGTCTTGCGGGATTTGGCGGTTTTCTTCTAATTCTCCATTGTCGACTCATCCTTTGGTCGCGTTTTTGCATATACTGGTGGTTTCCAGTCACGTTTTGGCGTTGTTTCTGATCCCATCGTGGGCGGATGTTATCGCCGTCTCTGTTACAAGAGTTCTTTGCAACTCCTGATTGTGAGTTTCTGTAGGGTCATGCATGGAGTGGTTGTTGGGTTTCGTGGCTTCTCTCTTTGTCGCCATTTATGATTACCCTTCGGCGTGATTTCTGTGGTTTTTCTGGTCGCATCCTGGTCGCGACTTGGAGGCCGATGTTTTCTCCCATCCGAGGTTGCGATTCTTCAAAGACTGGTTTTGATTGCTCCAGTCACTTGCCTTGGTCGGCGGTTCTCTGCTCTTCGTTATTGGTTTCAGCAATCGTATTCGGAGGATCATTCTCTGATCTATGGGTTTCAACATTCGCTTTTGGGTAAATGGTTTAAAAAACTTCCATTTTTTAATTCAGCTCTTGGTTACCAACGACTAGAAGACATGCAAAGTTATTTTTGCCTCGAATTCAGTGCTATCCGTACTCTCGAGATCTGAGTTTTGAAATCCGTGATTCGGATTTGTCTCGAGATCCGTACCTCTAAGATCCGTGTTCGGATTTTTGAGTCAGTATATTCCGTGTCTTCAGAATCAGTGCTCCGTAATTTGTGCAAAGTTCTATTTTCCCTCTCAGTGCTGTCTATCTGCTCCGATTTCTATGCCCATTGCTTATAATTCATTTTTTCGTGTCTCGGAAAATGTGAAGCATGGCATCTTTGACCAACATTCTGTTGGAGAGCAGTCAGAGATTCAACGGCAAAAAATACAACACCCGGAAGCAGCGGATGATGACTATTTTTGAGTATCGATGTTTGGACCAGATTATTTTGGGCACAACTACACATCCTCCAGTGGCGGGTAAGGATCAGGATAGATTCGATGAGCAAAATCGTGAAGCGGTAATTCTTATCAAGCTATCGATCACCGATGATCAACTGCCTCAGGTTCCGTCTGGGAAAACAACAAAAGAAATTTGGGATTCACTGAAGGACCTTCATGAAACCTCTGACAAAAGCTGAACATTCTTTCTCAAGAACATGCTTTTCTCGATGACGATGGATGATCAGATGTCTCTGCAGGAGCATCTCACAAAAATCAAGGACATCCGTGATCAGTTGACGGCGATTAGTCGGAAGATGGAAGAAGAAGATATGGTAGTGATCACTCTGAAAAGTCTACCACCCTCTTATGAGCACTTTATCGAAACTCTTAACATTACTTCATCTAATGTTAGTTTGACGTTTCCCGATCTGTGCAACAAACTCTTGTAGCAAGATCGATGGAAACAACAGTTCGGTAGCAGTGCTTCTTCCTCCTCCTCAGAACATGCATTTACTGCCAAGTCCTTCCAGCAGAATCAGGGCACTAATCAATCCTCTCAGCAGTTCAGTCAGGGTCAGTCACAGGAACCTTCCAAGAAATACAACATCCAGTGTAATTACTGCCACAAGTTTGGGCATATGAAAAAGGATTGCCGGAAACGCTTGGCTACTGAGCAATCCAAGTTTGAAGCTTCAACACCATCAGCACATGTCGCAGAGCATACTGAGCAGAAGGAGTCTGCTTTCTACGCCTTCTAGGCCATCTCTTCTGCCTGCTATTTCAGTTGCTCGTGGACCAGCCTATCTCTGTTTTTGTTGTCCTTTTTAGGGGGGGGCAACTCAGTTTTTAGTTAGTGGATTGACCATTAAGGGGGGGTATTAAGTTAATATTTAAATATATCTATGATAATGGTCAATCTTAGAATCTTAGTTGTAGATTGCTTTTGCTTTTCCGTCTTCAGCTTTTTAGTTGCTAGATAAGCTATCTTGAGTTCTGCTTTGTTAGTTTAGCCTTATTCTAGCTTTTAGGCTTTCTTAGTCTGTATCCTCTCTATAAAATGAGCTTCGCTCTCTCAATGTAATTCATTCGAATATCTTCAATAATATATCTTTCATAGTTTGTGTAACAAACGCAACACATGTTGGGATTAAGGTGCCATCAACCTTGTAAATCCTATTATATGGTTTCCATTGTTTTGGGAAAGTTCCAAGATTCTTGGAGAGTTTCAACATCCTTGGAGATAGGGTGTTAATTTTGTAAATTTATTCAAAGGGATGAAGGTTCAACTGATAGCGGTTATTATTTAATTATTGGTACCGGTAATAGTAACAATGTATCATTTACTGTGGTAATTATTTTGTTATGGTAATAGTAACAATCTATGGTAAATAGTAACGGGTGAGTTTTACCTTGGGAAGGTAACAGGTAGAAGTGGGACGCCCAAGTCTATTATTGGCTTATGACATGGTGTAAGAGCAGATGTTATTATTAGTCTCTTACATGTTGTAAGGAATCAACTAATTTGGGCTTGTGACATGGTGTAAGAGAATCTTCTCTTGCATGTTGTAAGAAATCAATTAATTTTGGGACCGTCTATTTATAGAAAATTATGACAACCTGTAAGAGGTTTTAATTGAGGCTATTTTTGGCCTGTTTGAGAGATTCCCAAAGGTGGGTGTTAGATTTCCCAAGTTGGGTGCAAATTTTCCATGTACTCATCAATAATGCTTATAATGTATATTAAATAGAAGCATATTATGTGACGGTTTGAGTAGGGAAGAGTAGAGAAAGAATAGTGTTGAATAGAACAGTCAAAGAGGAGGTTGTAGCTGCAGGATTGAGGAGATGTGTTGAGATTGTTCACAGGTGTGTTGTCAGATTGGAGGCAATGAAGAGATTGGGAAGTATGGCTGTATTGTAATCTTGTTTGCAAAGTTAATACAAGCTTGTCCTCTCTTCTGTGTGGAGTTTTTACCCGCAAGGGTTTCTCCACGGTAAATTCTGTGTTATGTGATGAATAATGGTGTTTGCTGATTTAAATCCATTAAATCTCTTCATGGTATTTCAAAGATTAAGCAAAATTAATTTCACATTGACATACAATTTTCAGATTTCTAGTTTGTAGTAGTCAAACCCTTGTATCTCATCCAATTGCATCATTTGAAGACTTTCTTGATCACATCCATCATCTCTTGAGGGCAGATCTGAGTTGTAGAGGTTTGCCTCATTTGCATTGCCATTTGACACCATAATTGGTATGTTGGAATCCATTACTCTTTTCTGATTTGTAACAGCAGTGATCTGGAAGTTTGATGGCCATGTTGGGCCTAGGGTTTTGATGTATTTCCATTCTATATCATTACAATTTTGTAGCAGCAGACTGTTGATTCAGAAAATCATATTTGTTTCATCTATTTGTTTGCATCTTGATGTCATACATTGTTGAATGGGTTCATGATTGAAGTCATCATCATAAGGATTCATTACTGCTATGTTATTTTGAGCAACTTGTATGCATATGTGTTCGATGTCCATCATTGTTTGAATCAGAAAAAAGAAATCAGATCTAGGGTTTGAGAAGGAAATTGAAGACCAGATATAAAAATCAGAATTCAGTCCTAGGGCGTTAAGTTGAATTTTTCAAATTCAGAAAATTTGGTATAAAACCCTAGAACGGGACATTACAAGTGCCTACCACCTGTTGCGATCTGCTAACCTGTATTCAATCACAAATCATCAAGTATCCTCTAACTGTTGCTTCTCATACCCTTGTAAATATAGGAAGAGGTTTTTCTTTTCAATTGCTAAGAATTTGTGAAGTGGCTAATTGCTAAATGTATATGAAATGCCAATGTGAAACCACCACATGTTCTCCATGTGAAGCCCATTTTAAGGGTGAAATCAATAGGTTGGGGTTGGCTGGGTTTGAATCTGTGCTCTCCTCACAATAAGGGGAGTGGTTTATCCATTCCACCGCATGGCTGCCTTTTACAACATAAGGACCATTACAGGGTTTATAAAGTTGTACCACATCCCATAAGCGGTAACGTGGTGCTGCTGTTGTGACAGTTGCATTTTCAACACTGTTGATGGTGTTTTGTGTAGTTCGATGCAAAACCATTGCTGGTGGCGCATCTTGAAAGTGTCATTGTCGCTCAATTCAAGCATCATTGTTGCTGGATTTCCATAGCTCAGCTTGCAAAGTGTGTCATCCAATCAGTGGCAATTGTCATCGTGTTGTAGGAGTGCCATTAATGGAGCACCATTACTTAGGACTTCTAGTTTACCTGCATGGTAACATGAGAGAAGGTGAATTCACTATTGAAATCGATAGGAATCCTTATTTTACCTTGGAAAACATCAGCATTTATAGCCTTACACAAAAACTATAAGGCTTCAGTAGAAATAACCAGCCAAAACTTACTAAAGGACTGAGAAACATGTCTATCAGTACTAATGAAACCAAATCGAATATCAAACTAAGAAATAGAAATCTTATATGCAAAGCTGGATCAAGCAATAATGATTTTTTTCAGACAATCAAAGAAAACATGGAAAATAGTTTCCTCAATGTGACACACCCGGCAGGGCTTTACATTCAAGCCACAACTTTTGAGGGCAGGACAAACAAGAAGTTTACTATCTAAAACAAGACTTCTTAGGCTCAATATGCAAGGACCAAATGATACTAAACCCATCAGACCATTTTCTAACAGAGGTTCCATTTATCATTAGGATAATAGTAGCAAAAATCTTTCTTTTGAATTGATGAAGCAAACTAAAAGATAAGATTTTTTTCAATAAATTGGGAATTTAAAAAAATGCTGAAAAATTGATGTTTTTTAACTTCGTGCCAAATATAAGAAAAAATGCCGCTTCTCCATCCAGTGCAGCCCAAACAATATTTTTTGCTTTTCCTTGAGTGCACCCTATTTGATCCAATGTTTAGTTACTTTGGCAAAATCCAAGTCTGCAATGTAAAAATAAAGTTTTGACAAAAAATTCAAAAAACAAGTATTTCATAGGCAAATTGAAAAAAATGGACAAAAACTGTAGTATATTTGCAGTTAAACTGGCCTAGGAATTGTGCCAGCAATCAAAGGGAAAACTGGCAGCCTTGGGAATTGTGCCAGTGATTAGATTGGATTGCCGATTGGGCCAAGCAGTGATTTATCAGAATAAGTTGCGAGTTATAAAAGATTTTTGCTACTATGATTAAGACTATTGATAAGGTCTTGACAGAAGGCTAATTTATCATAGACATTCTTAGCTGAAACTTACGCTAAAGAAGGCTCTAGAATCCATCTAATACTACCCCAAATTTCAGTATTAAAGATTAAACTCACTGAGGAGCAAAACCCCTTCAAGGAGATTGCTAACATAAAGTAAGTTCTTCTCTGGGAGTCTGGGACATTATACACCAACTTAATATCCTTCCAAGGAATGGGTTTCCTATCATGAACGATCTCAACAAAAGGTTTGATCCCTCTAGAAAACCAACTTCTAGCAGAACAGCCCTGAACCAAGGCTAGCAATTTATTTTTATGGGCAAGATTCCACCAAATAGATTTAAAAGCTTGGGAACAAGATTCTGCCCAATACAAAACCTTGTGCCCAACTGTAAGATGTCTAACTTGAGGTTTATTTTCATGATTACACCCATTAATAATACAGAGCGAGACCTGTTTTTCATGTTTATACTAGTTCTAGTGGCAAAGGGGTGATAGCTACTTTGTACATTCATAACAATTTTTGAGACCATAGAAAAAGAGGATACAAATTTCTCTGTTCACACTGCAAAATTGTGACCTAAGATTATATACATATAAACTGAGCTGACTTAGGCTTACTTATGGAAATCAAACAACAGTCTTAAGTTTAATAATGCCGCTAGTATAGAAAACAAGTGCTTTTAACTGAATAATGCATTCTTTGTAGTGCCTTGTTATATGATTGCATATCATATTTTTACAGGATTCAGCTTGGCTTCCAACATGGCTTCAGACACATTTCTTAGAATGTGGCATACAACCACTCAGCAGTAATTATACATCCAAGATAGAATGCAAGGTCAGGAATTTTTTGAAAACCTCCTCTTACTTATTTCACAATATTTATGCTTGTATGTAGATGTTTCCAGATAAATGTTTGAAAATGCTTGCATGTACTTTCAGGTTTTTTATTTTTGTAATTCTGTAAGCAGCTAGATAATGTCTTAAATTACTTCCTGGAGGTACTATGCATGGTGAATTTAGATGTATTTTAGTCCCACAGGCAATTTAAAGATTCAAGATAGTTCTGCTTGCTTGATATATAACTAGTTGCAAGGATGCATTATATACAGCTATCAATCACTAGGGGTGAGTGTTTCTGAAGCAGGAAAAAGGACATCCCATGTTGGTTTGCCTACACATCAAATGCATGGGGAATAAATCCTGGTGTCTTTGGATGTCCCTACAACCTTCAAGTTGCACTCAACTTGAGAGATTGCATACAAAATCTTGGATGTGTAAGTTACTCCACTCGTCTTGCCTTGACTGCCCAAAATAATGGATAAGCTGTTAAGTCTTTGTAGAGGTTTTTTTTGTCTTGGGTGGTTTTTAGCACATAAAAGCTTTCCATGATCTCCGTTCGATGAGAATCACTGTGCACTTGTTCAAAGTCAGTTTATTGTCCATTTTGTTTCCACATGTATATCCTTTGTTTGCATTAAGTTCTGTTTTTTGGTTACAATAATTGAACTTCATTAATAGATGAAGTTAGATGGTGGCATGGTCTGGTAATTGGGCATATGTAGTCCTTACATGACCTTGTTATTATTCATATTCCTTTTAAGTTAGTTACATTTGTATCCTGAATCAGGAGACACATGTGTGTGCACATTTACATGCAACAAATGCCTGCATGTATGTATGCCTGTATATGTATTGGTATGTGCATACATATGCATGCAGCTATGCAGCTGTTTCTGTGTTCCCTTATATATAGGGAGGAGGGGCAGGACACTCTTGCAACCTTACAAGTATGTGATGTTTATGTATTACAACATTATCATAAGATGTCTCTCCACAATAGCCTTTGTAAGCTTGCAAGTATGTAATAATAATTATCAGAACAATTGTACATGCATTCTTATGACAATTCTTTTGTATTAGATGTGTAGTCTTAAGTTTTTCCAACATCAAACTTTATGTCCAGTTTATTAACTTTAGCATTGGCTTTGATCCATTCCCTGATGATGGGTCTAGTAGTGAGACCCAAAATGATGGAATCCAACAAAACTGTGGAGTTGATCCCAGAGGAATATTGCAATTGGTACTCTGCAAACAAAACACTCTTAAATACAAAATAACTTAACTTTATTCAACCTAAACCACTAGGAATTGTTTGAACTGGCAATTGATGTTTTCTTGTGGTGTTATTTAATGAGGCAAGGATTGATGCTTCCAAGATTTTTGGCATGCCTTATTCTAAATAAAATAATTTTGCACTATCAATTAAAATTCCATTTTTCAAGCCATGTAGTGACTTGGGCTGTCTTGGTTAATTTTGGCTTCAATTTAATCATTGTTAAAGTGAAAAGTCAAGTTGCAGCTTTGTTTGGTCTTTTGTGTTCTAATAAAAATCAGTTAAATTGAATCATTCTATTTTGGAATAATGCGTGATTAGGCTTTGGGAGGTTTGCTTGGAAGTATAAGGCATGGAGAGGAGGCTACATGTTGCTCTCCGTTGGGACAACAAATTTGCTCATTAATTTTTTCAGGTGATGATTGTACTGCATCAGATAGGAGCCAGTCAATTGAAAATGTACGTTTCTCCTATATCCTTTGTTAGTTGAAGAATTGTCTTATGCTCTCATGTCTGTAATTATATATATTCTTTCAACATTAATCTGATAACAACACAACTTTAAACTGATAACACTGTTTACTTTTCATTCTTATTTTGAACATCTCCTTTTGGAAATGCTCCTATGTTTATTTTTTACTGTTAGAAATGTCTAAAAAAATCAAGGTAATACAGTCCATGTTTTATTGCTGCTTGGTTTATTTTGGTTTGTTTGTGGTAGGTTTTCATCTAAGTGGTCTTCCTTTTTGTAACTGAGGAAGTGTTGTCTTTTTAGTGGTATTTGTGGAATAAAACTGTCTCAGCAAAGTCAGAGTTTGACACTGGAATTTGAGAACTTTGTCATGTGCACAAATCTTTCAAGCTCATTTTCTATAATGTAAGTTTCCTAGATTGGTGTGGAGAAGAGTTCTGAATGGCTTGAGACTTGTGTTGGAAGGGATGTGTATTAGCATGATTGTTGAGCACCCTCAATATCGTTTTGTTTCCAGGAATGTTTGGTTTTTGGCTAGGTGTCTTCAAAGAGTATGCAAGACCACAAGTTCCTTCTTAAACCTGAGTATCTTATATGAAATGCAGATCTGATCTAATTTGGGGATCTTAGATTGGAATAAAGCTATAAGATAGAAACACTAAATCTACTTGCAAATTGGAAAGAAATTATTGCAAATAATTCAAAACACTGAACTGTAACACACTAGAAATTAAATCAAAACAGTGATAATCATAACCATAGTTGGAAAACTAGCCAAGTACTCGCAGTTTTTCTTTTCAAAACAAGTACTCCCTACAAAAACTTGCCATTCTTGTTGGCCAAGTTTTTGGTGAGTCATAGTTTCCAAACCCACCGAGTACTCGTTGAAACTTGGTGAGTTTGTGTGAAAAAACTTGCTGGACGTGTAACGGGTAACCTTAAGCTGAAAAAATGCAGCATAAACACTGAAAAAACATGTTTTTTTGCCTTTTTAAAAATTATGAAAATGACGTGCACCATGAAGGCTTGTGTGGTTTTGAAGGTCTTCATTTGGGTTTGGTGGCGGGGGCTCTACCTGTCGACCCCACTGGGGGCGCTGCCTGTAGACCCCTGCCAAAACTCATTTGATACATTTTGTAGCTGTATTTTTGCATAAAATTTATGTTTTTTTGTAAAAAATTAAGTATTTTTTAAGTTGCCAAGTCGGAATTTTTTTTTAGTTTGCTGAGTCTTAGTCAAGTCCAAGTTTGCGAACTGTGATCAAAAAAATCTTTTTATTAACTATTCAATCTAAATCTGAAATAAATAAATAATTAAATAATATATACTCGCAAACAAATATCAAACCTAAGCCGAACACCAATCCTCTTTAGTGGGCCCTTTCCTAATAAATCTGATGCATGGAACACAAACTCACTCTTTAAACAACTGCTTTGATATTAATATAAATAAGTCTGTCTGGAACAATGAATAATTGCAGAGATACGAATCTGAACTTTGGAGAATGCTTCTCGATCAACTCCATCCTCGCTATGACATTATATAGATACTAGGAGGTGGCATCTTTTTATAACAAATCTTCGAATAGATTGCCACATAGATTATTCCTAAACAATTTTCACAACTGATTCTAAAAGAAACTTGTGCTATTCTATCTTCAGCCCGAGCACTTCATCTGTCCAACAAATCCTCCAACAGTGCCTTGTTTGTTATGAAACAACCACAACCACTTTGGAACCTTGTGCACTGACTTTGGAGTGTTGTTATGCTGAATCAGCATGTAGATCATGCTGTCTTATTCATTCATCAGCAACAAATCGGTTTGGACAGCTCACCAATTTGTTTGTGGTGGTTATTGTTTCGCACAACAAAAGGGAGTGCTTGTGCAGCCAAAGAATACCTCGTGCAACAGAGAGACTGCTTATGCAGCCAAAGAGATGACTTATGCAGCAAAGGCATTCACTTGTGCAGCAAAGGTGTTAGGTAGTGAACAAAGGAATCCTCTTGTGCAACAAGTTTTATTAGCTTGTACACCAAGGCATTGGTTTGCACAGCAAGGGATTGGCTTGCACAAGAAAGCCATTAGCTTGCATAACAAAACGAACTGTCATAACTGAATGTGTGTCTCATGCAACAACACAAAAACCTTCAAGAACACATAAAAAGCAACTGTGAAAAACGTCTTAATCAAACTAATATCAGATAACTAGTTCATTCTACCTTTTGTAACTAGGTATACTTACATGGAATGGATGGAAAAAGGCATCAGTCAAGTGTATTTCCAAGTTGCAAAAGCGTGTATAGAGATAGGAAAAGGTTATATAATCATATACATTTATGAGGTTCATCAATGATTTTTTTTTGGATTAATTAGAGTCTAAAGAGGGGTCTATTGGGGCCCTCATCCATATTGAAAGAAACAAGGATATACAAAAGAATACTTTGAAAACAAAACCACTTGTGCACAAGCCAAGGGAGAACTAAACCACAAACAAAGGTCCAAACAAAATGAGACATCATTCAAAGAGAAACGTCTAAACAAAAGCCCATGAGGAGAAGACAAACGCAACAACAAACACAAAAAACTAATTCAAACATCTAGAAAAGAGAAGACTTAGTCCTGAGCTGCCACCAACCTCTTACCGTGCTGAGAAAGAAGACCCTCCATTGTCCATTTTGTACCATTTCCAATTGCATTGTGAGTTTCCATTTGTAGTTTCACTACCTTTGTTTTATGTCTTAGCTGCTTTTTTGTTTTTTCAACAAGCCGAAAGCACACTAAACCAATATTGCTCATCGGCTTTTTAACCCTTTGCATTGGTGTAAAAAAAATGCATCTCAGCCTTGTCCAAAGAGTCTACCAAACCTGTTGCCGTGCCGCTCGAAACATGTTGCTTTTGTAGGGCCTTGTTGAATCTCCCTTACTTTCAAGGGACCACTAGACGTTTGTAAAACAACCATGATTTTTCTAGAAGAGTTCCTTGTTTGGCTTTTCCTTCGTAGGCACCCGATGCAGAGCCGAGCCCTAACTTCTCTTACTTGAAGAGCAATCTACTTGTCTATGACCCAAATTGTTGCATCGGAAGCATCTGAAAGGAAACCCTTTGATATCCACATATTAGAACAAGGACCTTACTGGAGATGAAATTTGGATCAAATGAAACACCAACTTGGAGAGGTTCAAAAGCACATATATTCTGGCAAGGCAAAGTTCCTATGAGAGCCATCTCGATTAGGATCCAATTTTACAAAATTTCCTATTTGATCCATTAGTAATTGAATCACTTTCTCTGATTTACAAACCAAGGGAAGGTGATAAAGATGAACACAAAAGGGTACATTAGAGAAAACCACCTTCTTAGGCTCAAAAAAGGGTTGCCAAGGGCATAAGAAAAGCCTAACTCTTTCATGAAACCATGGCCCTTATTGCCAAACACCATCTTTTTCTTCAAGTGAGTGAAATTGTAAGAGAAAGAAGCCTTTCGGAAGTGCAAATAGGGAGGGAAGAGACATATTTGGCCAGAAGTAGCTCCGAGGGAGAAGTCAATAAGGACACCTGATATTGCCCAAAGCCACCACATTTGCTTCTCCAGCACTACCTCTAGCTTGTCCATGTTGCATATCAATACACTGTGTCTTCTCTTCCTCCATAGCAGGAGCCTGCTCCCTTTGGGTCTCATCTCCCCTTATTGCCACCACAAAAGAATGTTTTTCCAGCCACCCACCTACCTTGAAGTTAATAATTTGAACTTTGCAAAAATCAGTGCAAGCATGAAAAGGGTTGCCTGCTTTTTTACACCCTTGCATTATCTGTCATGCATTACAAGGGGAATGATCCCTAGCAGCCGAAAGAGATCCAAGTAGAGCCGTCATAGAGAGCTACTGATTATCACGTCTCCATTTCTCCCACTTAGACTGACCAACATTCACAGCAGATGATCCCGCTAACTAGTGCACCATCTTATCCGCCTTAGCTTCTCCCAAAAATTCATCCGAGTCTTCATTTGCCTCATCTTCTTCATCCTCTTGTAATGCCCCCAATTGGAAACATGCAATATTTTATTATATTTTTTTTTCTTATTTTATAAAACAAAATCAATCCAAACTGCAAGTACACAAACTGATTACAATTTTCAAACCCTTATTTTGTTGATATCATCAAACCATAAACCCTAGGTGGATAAAATGCTTAGTTCCAGCAATATAAAACCCTAAAAAATTTATTCTATTTTATTGCAAATGCTGATCAGAAAGTACAGAGATGATAAATAACAACAAAATAATTTTTTATTGATTTTGTTTTATCACTGACAGCTATTGTACGCCCTGGGACAAATGCAGGAACTGCTACAAAAATGTCAAAAAATGCTAGAAACCCCTGTTTGCTGTTGGAAATTGCCACAAATAATATTTTATGAATTTTCTTGGAACCCTAGATGGTATGGCAGCTGGCTGAAGATGTATGGCTGGTTGGTGTAGTCTGATCTGCCTTTGAAATGCTTGCAAAATTGTCAAAATGTGCTGGTAAAAATCAGATTTGTCTTGGAAACATTGGCAACTGTCAAAATATGATTTTATTCTCTATTTTACTGATGAATGATGACTGAAATGATGCAAACAGCAGCTGGTATGACTGATCTAATATCCAAAATGATTGAATTTCTCCCTCCCAATGTGGCGCTCAGCTAGGGTTGACTGAAACAACTCAGATCTATCTCTATATGATGCTTAAAAAATCACCAAAAATCTGAAGATCAATATATAAATTCTCAAATATGCTTGGGCAATGAGATGATGATATTTGCTTGCGAACAACATTATAGCGGCATTGAAAATATCTTTAAATTCTCCACAAATCAGCACAATTGTCATTCTTGGTTGGAATCATCTAAGATTGGAAACAAGGGTTTTTGTCCTCTCAAACCCCAAACAAATCAAGGGTTTTTGCCCTTGGATGCCCTACATTGAACAAACAGCTCAAATCTGAAAATTGGATGCAAAAATGATAACTTGAATGATGATTCTCAAATGAAGATAGGTGCCTCATTTTATAGTGCTAAAAAATGGGATAGGTGTCTATCTAGTTTGCCAGCCTCTTGGTCAGAAATTTTCTTTGGAATAAGTTTTTTGCAATCCTCCCTTGCCTTTTGGCTTTGCTCATTATTTCCCTCTGAAGTAAACAGCTCCTTATAGAATTCGAGGAAACAGTTTTGAATGTCTTTAGGATCTTTACTAAGGTTATCATTATGCCAGATCACATTAATGTTTTCTTTTGCTTCTTTGCTCTTTAGCCAGTTAAAGAAGAATTTAGATCCCCTATCCCCAAGGGAAGACCAGTTCAACCTTGACCGAACCTTGCATCCCTGATCCTTTATTAGTTGGAGTTTCCTCAGCTTCCCTTTCACAGACACTAACCTTTCATTCAAAGATGCATTCTTTGGATCCTCTTGTAAGGCAGTTTCTGCTTTTAGGAGGTTTCCTTGCAATTGATTCTCTTTTTTCCTTCGGTCTTTTGCCTTTTGTTGCCCAATTGTTTGAAATATTTTCTTCCAGGTCTCCACATTCATATTCCATCTTTCAATGCAGGAAAGCTCCTTGTGAATCTATTTGTTGATTTCTTTGACTGTGAAAATGGCATCACAACAATCCTTGTCCTCTAACAACTTAGCATTTAGTAGGAACTTTTCCTCTTTTTCAGTCTTGACAGGAAGCACTTTTTCCAGCATCACTTTGACCGAGACTGGGTGATGGTTTGATAGAGTCCAAGGTGTCACTTTGACCCTTGCATCGGAGTCATCAACTTTATCAAACTGGAAAGAATCAAAGTTTGCATAAAACCTATCCAACCTACAATAAATTCTTTTTTCACCTCTTTGGAAATTGCACCATGTGAACCATATATTTTTCTTTTCTTTTCTTAGCCCTTCAATAGGATCAAAGAGTCGAAGCTTGTTCTTCATTTTATACCAGAAGAACTTCTCATTTCCTTTCCAACCCATATCAGTCCCTCCAGATTTATCTTCTATGTTCTCTATCATATTGAAGTCCCCCCCAAGATCTAGGGGACATTTTGTAGCTCACTTAACCAGTCCCATAACATACCCCTTTGTCTATAATCATTAGGGGCATAGACTGAACAAATGCCAACCTTTAAGTTATCTTTTTCAATTAAAATCCACACTGCCCTATTGCAGGGTGAGATGCCCTGATTAACCACTCATTTCGCCCAATTATCAGCCACTAGAATAACAGCACCCCCTTTCCCCTTTTCATGTTTAGTAGTAAAGTGGGTGGATTCTTTCCATATAAACTTTAGGTTGGTTTCTAATTGGAAGTTAACTGCTTTGACCTCCTGGAGCATCACAATGTCCTTTTGCTTAGTTTGATTCAAAAATCTTCTTACATTATATTTTCTTTCTAGGGACTCCAGTCCCCTAATGTCCCAGTTAATACAGTTAAGTGTCATCAGATTCCATTATTTGAGGACCTTCTTCTGAACTCATAAAAGAGTCAAAAACATTTAGGGAGGGCAGATTTGCCCAAATTACTTTTCTTATAAGGGATTGAATCTTTCTTCTGTTTCTTCCTTCTTCCCCTCCTTTTTGTTTAAGCATTTTATTCACTACATTTCCTCCTTCATCTTCTTCATCCCCTTCTCCTTGTTAGGTTGTGTCTACAGCCTTACTTTGGTTACCGTGCCTCTTTGTGCCTTCATCTTTGTTCAGGATGCCAATCTCCCCGGCTAGCTTCAAATTATTTAAATAGTCTTGGAAAAACTGAAGAGTATCTTGGTTTAAAGGTTTAAAATCTGAGAGGTCTCTTGTCAACTTATTCTTAGAATTTTCATTATTAAACCAGTATTAGCCTGAGAAGTCATACTTTCTAGTTCAGACTTAAGGCATCTATTCTCTTTACTGCTACATAGGGTGGAGTCGCCCTCCATGTCAATGGCCCCACTAGAGGGGGAATATCTATCCTCTAGCCCTGTCATCAACAGCAGAGGGGCACCTCCATCCATATTAGCAATAAAAGGAGAATCCATAGTTTTTGAGAGTTCAGTTTCTTTGCCAGAATCCCCCAAAGAGGGGTCTAGGGTCAGAACATTCTGTACTGCATTCTGGCACTCTATTGAGCCATCTTTTAAGTTATCTTCCTCTAAGGCAACCTCAGGGCCAATAGACTTCTTTGTTAGGATAAGATCCTTCTTCAAGGATTGATTCAATTTAGCATCTTCATTATTAACATTATTCCTGCCTGCTTTAAAGTCTTTCATAATAATTTTATTCCTTTCTATCTGGTCTCTCATTTGTTTCATGATCATTTCTTGGGCACTCAGTTTACCCCCGAGGGATAGATGCCCACCCTTCTTTTGGTAGTCTTCCTCTACAGAACATTAGCTGGCTTTCTTTGTTGCATTCATTGTATTTTTGTGTTTTTGATGAATTTCATAAGAGTGAAAGATGCAATTGGATAAGGTTTTATTTAGTTATTCATTCTTTTTAACAGTTACCAACTTTCCAGTGCAGCTAATTCCCAAGATTTCCAAATTACAACAGAAAAGGTTAATTTAGTTGTTTGGACTATTGATTTCCCACGGTAGCGCAACTCAGCAGAATATCCATGGTTATAGCAAAAGCTTTCATTTAGAAATCAAAATATTTTCAATGATTTCCAATAGATATAACAGCAGCTTGACTTGGAACTTAAGAATTTTATTAAATTATAACTGTGCTATTCATGTTCTTAAAAGGAAGTTTGTGTCCAGAATCATTCAAACTTTCTCTATCATAACCTTCCATTTGGACCAAAAGATAGCAGAGAACTTGATGTTTTCATATTTAATCAGAGAATTGTTCACATATTGAATGGATATATTTAAATGGCACTGATTTCTTGCCTATTGTTGGGTTGTGGAATGAATAGTTAAATCCTGGAACAAGCTACATACATGTAAAAAATACATTTTTCAATTTTATCGATATTAACTATATTCTCCTTTTATGGGCTTTTTGTTAATTGTGTACCATCATATTTTTGTTTGGGTTTTTTTTATAAATGTGTATTTCATTGGTTGCAGGAACTGGCTTTTCATCTCTTTCTGTCCTCAGAGAATGATGTGGAAATTTCTGCAATCAAAGCTAGTGTCAGTCCCTTACAAGAAAAGCATCACTGCCATGTAACCCTGGACAAGCCAGAAGTTGTTAGTGGCATAAATCAAAATCTCTGTTCCCATAAAGAAACCGGTAATTTGAAAAATGTGACTGAGGATATGATGCCTCATAATGTTTTTCCTGGAGAAAAGATCCCAACTCAAGATGAATATACTCCCTGTACTGAGCTATATGTCCCTGGAAATATCCAACAACGAGACAGTACAAATAGTACCACTTGTGGTGATGATTGCAATCCCACTTTCTTTGCTACAAAATCTGAACTATTGGATGGTAAAACAAGCCTGTCTTATGCATGTGATACATTAAACACTGAAACTTTTGTCCCTCGACAAATTGTAATGGGAAGTGGCCAGAACTCATTAAAACGACAAAGTGGCAAGAAAAAGCTATTTAATGAGAGGGAGGGGCAATTGAGAAATAAAACAAGTGATATAGATGCTGCAATTGGACTTACTGTAGCAGCGGCTGAAGCACTAGTTATTTCAGACTTACTAGAAACTTGCAGGTTATCTGAAAGCATTGGTTGTTCTGAAATACTGGAAGCTGCCATTAAACTTAAACAAGCGCGACAAATGTGTGGCCTGGACAAATTTTCAGATTTCTCCTCTGGGCCTATGGATGGAGTTGATGACTCTTGTTTGGATGAGTTAGATGATAATTACATGGAAGATGCTTTTCTGGATGTTGGCCTTTTTGTAATGGAAAGTAGAATGTCCCCTTTTGGTCTATGCTCTGCTGATGTATTTGGATCTGAAGATGCCAAAAGAATTACAGATAAAAAGAAATGTTCAATCTTATCTACACAAGAAGAGCTTGGAGGTGCTTCTGAAGGGATGAGATTTACCTCTTCAAAGCTAGAAGTGGAGGTTAAGGGATCTGATGATAAGAAAGATGATGGAGTTCTTGTTTCCGCAGCTACAGCTTCCTTTTCAGATACAAGTGATTGGAGGTGCCTTAATAGGGTTCTTAATGCCAAAGGTCGGCAGAGTGATAGTATGGGAAAAGCACAGATTATCCTCGAGCATGCTGTTGGGTCCACTATTAATAATGGTGTCAATACCAAGCCAAATGAAAGTGGTCTGTTTGTTGCAAGTATTAGCTCTTCAGAAAATAGTCTTAACAGGGATATGAGCGCTATACAATTAGAACAAAAACCACCATTTATAGCATATGAAAAATATGATGAAGGCACTTCTTCTGAGACCGAGTTTCCATCTATAGAAAACCTGGTTCACTGTTCACATGAGCCAGCAAATGAAGCAATACAGATTGTAGCAGCAACCCCACATTGTGATAATGATGCGATTGATAAGGTAAGGAGAGGAATTTTTAATTATTATTTTCTTGATATTCTATAGTAGACATGTATTTTCCTAAGGATTGTGTACTTTTTCATGTTGGCTGCTTTAGAAGAAGATTCTGTTGCTGAATCATTGATGATTGTTTAATTGTTATTGGTCATTTTAAATTTTATTTTGACAAAGTTACTTCATAACTCAAGGCTCCAAACAAACAATGTTTAGTGTGCAGAGGAAAAGTAGAGCTCATATTCTTTTGTAGTAGACTTGTTTTTGAATATGAAGTAGCAACAAAACGTCCAGCTAAAATGAACATGTTTTTGAGGGTAATCATGGGTGATCTGGATATCTTAAGGCTTCAGAATTTGAGCAGGTAATTCAATCTGTTTTCCTTTGAAGTGAGAGCTATATGGCGAGTTGCATCTTTTGCTTTATTCTGTTCTGGATCACTTGAGATAGAATCCATTTCCAATATCCATTTGAACTTCAAAAAATATTTCAAAAGTCAATGCTTGGTATATTATCCAAGCTATGACTAAGTGTAGCAGCAACAGCTTTCATGCTGTGACACTTTGTTCTGATAACAGAAAATTTTACATTAAAGTAGGGAGATACATAGTTGGAAAACTTGGACTTGGCAGCTCAAAATTTTGATTTGGACTCAAAACTTGGCGAAAAAACAACATATTACATAGAAAAAACAGAATTTATGCATTTGGAGAACACATAAGTCTATTCTGATTATCGATTTGTTGTAATTTAAGATTACATGTCATATGACGCTCAAACTCGTGACATTTGGAATTTCAAAGTCAAACAATATATTGTCTTAGTATATATAAAAATAATAATTGTTTAACTGTTAAACAACCAAATACAATCTATTTCCTCCTCTTCCCCCTCCAAGTACTAGTAGTTTTGAGCTTCAAAATAGAAGGTAAATCAGAATGTACATGAGGAGGGAATGATACCCCAAATGTCTTTCTCCAATGCTTACACTACTGCTGCTTTGTCATGTTCTAATGTCCCCTTTTCCTAGGCAGTGGGCAGGCGCAGCAGTTAGTCTACCAACTGGTCCCCGTAGGCTAACAGAGTGTTTAGGGGACCCCTTCGAGGGAGATCTTTGGTTCTTCAACAGGCCTTTTTGGTGCTTATTCAGTACTCTTCAGCTCAGTGTCCCAGTTTTGTGGTGTGCCTTCTAGAGGCCATTCTGGACATTTTGACCCACACTTACTATTTTTAGTAAGTCACTCGGATGTGTTGCTCATACTTACTATTTATAGTAAGTCACTGGGATGGTCAGCTGGCAGAGTTTCTATATCTGGGATGGTGGCATAATTATATCCTGGAGTTATATTGGTTAATATTGGTCCTATGCATTTAATATTAATAACGTCAAATAATAAAGTTAAATTAAATAATTTAACTTTATGCGTTATTAAAGTGTTATAAAAAGGGACTTTATTATAAAGGGGATATAAGTGATTTTAAAGTATATTTTATAATATAAGTTAAAGTGTCATTTTAAAAGGGGAGACATAAGTGACTTTTAAAGTATACTTTATATTCTAAAGTTGTGCACCAAAATTAAAAGAATGACAGGTGGGAAATGAAGGTAAATTAAATGAAATGGAAGCCAAATGCAAATGGAGAATTATAAAAGGGCATTTGAAGTTCATTTTATTGATTGACGATTATTATTCTTGTTTGGAGGAAATTGGTGAAGAGCTTCAGCAAGGGTTTGCTGGTTGAAAACCATAGACTTTTTGAGGACAAAACCCCTCAGGAAGAATAGCTTGGTACAAGAGTGAGAGATCTCCCAAGCCAGCTTGCAGACAATTCCATTGCAGGGATTGTGCTTGTGCTTCAACGAATCTGCAGGAGAGTTTCATATTCAAGGGTTTGAATGAAATATTTGAATAATGCAAATATATTGAACCAGCTTGTTGCAGAAGGGTTTTACTTGACAAATCTCCTGAGTTTTGACATGATAATTAATGGTGGACAGTGAGGAATAGATTGCAGGTTAGAGGTAGTACTTTGGTGATTTTTGTGTGTGTTAACAACCACCATTGAGGGCCGTACAGTCTTCATACCTGGGCCGTACCAATTGGAGGTTCATGGGGAGTTTGGTAGCAGATTTCACATTGCTATTCCTCTTCCTTTTGAGCGTACAAGGACTGCAGGTTATATCAGAGTTTCATCTGCAAAATAAAAACAGTGTGGAGGATTATTGTTTGCTGTGGTGTTCCTGCAGGGGCTGTACCACCTCCCAGGGCCAGCCATACCATTGGAGGGGAAGCTAATATGTTTTGAGGACCTTTTTGGCAGGAGATCATTGATATATCTAGGCGCCCTGTATCACTGTGTTTGTGCAGAGTTTGAAGAGGTTTTGGGGTGTTGGTGATGCCATATTTACTACTAATGAACCTTCACAGGCCATACCAGCCATAGTTGGACTTGGGTCTTTAAAAGGAGTTCATTGTTGAAGGTGTCTAAGCCATCAAATCTCTTGTATTGAGAAATACCTCATGGGTTCAAGGAGCTGAGTGCATTCTTCAAGTGTAAGATCAGTTTTATCTATAAATCTGCTGTACCATTCATTTTCAGGCCTGTACCTTCATGGACAGCGAGATGGTTATGTAAAGAAAATCCGTATTTTAGCATTTTATCTTGTGGGTATCGATTATATGTGCTTGGTGATGTATTTGAAATAAAATAAGCACTTGGGTATCAAGTCTGCTGTCATAAAATTACAGTCATTTCTGTGTCCTGAATTTGCATTGTTAAGATTGGCATTGAGTGACCAAAGTGAATGGAATACACCTAATACTGTCTCAGTCAGTTTGTGCAACTTGGCAATGTCTATGTGACTGCTGTTTATGAACTGTAAATCTGAAAGTGACTGTTACAGCTCATAACTGTGTGCTCCTTTCCACTCAAGAATTATATCTATACACAATGAATATCACTGTTTGATAAAACGAAGTCTATCAAACGGAGCAAAATGGCAATAGAGATTGTTCCATTTGGGGTGGGACACTTCACATGTCCCTTTTCTCAAATTAGAGCCATAAAAAAGACCTCTAGCCTATCCCTATTTCCCATAGACTAAAGGGCAAAACAAGAGAAATAAAAATAATATTATTTTAAGTTGGGCCCAATAATTTCTAATTAAAGAAGCAACTTAATAATAATATTATATAAGAACAGTGTTTTTCAACACTTAAAATAAAAAAGTGTTTTTTAACACTAATTATAAAAAGTTAAAAGAAAAAAGTATTTTGTTGGTGTTTCAATTCACACCTCTGGAATGCGAGTTGGAAACAGACAGCTATGCACAGATAAACTGCTCTTCTATTATGAGGGGAAGTTCCTTTTTTGCTGATGTTTGCTTTAAAAGATAAATAAATTAAATTTTGCCTATCTTTTTGCTTCTCAGTTGCAAGCACAAGGGTATAAAACTTTATCGCTGCAGCAGAGGTTTTTTTTTTTTAACTTCTAACTACAGTTAGGCCTAAACTAAATGACGCTTTTGATCACCTAAGTAAATTCAGAGCATAGGAATCAAAAGTTAATAGAGAATGATTTGTTTTAACATAATAGCTCAAATAAACTTCTTCCAGATCACATCAGAAGACTCATTGTACTTTGTGATGAAAACTGAAAGTAAGATTACAAGCCACACATTTGACAAGAAAACTAGATGATCGTGAGATAGAGAATCAAAGCAAATGGCAGGCATGAGATTTCTATTCTCAATATCATAAAGTTATTACAACTCCAGTACAACGATGTTGTAGCAAAAGGCAGGCATACAATATGCGATCAAACACTGGATAACAGATAACACAGAGTGAACAAGCACTTGAAATAACAATTTTTTTAGGCTAGAATAGGCACAACAAATTTTGCTATCACAATTACAGTTCCCTTACAATGGGCAAGGCTGCCCTTATTTATACTAAATCAAAGGAGTAAGGAACCCTAAAATCTCCTTGATTTAATCTAACTAACTTGCCAACTCGCAAGCTTTATTTCTATTCTAAAACAAAGATTACAACTAACAACTACTTTAAAACAATTTGCTTTAAAGCAAAGAAAGCTCCAACTATTACAAAGTGATTTTTATTATTTTAAGGATGGATAAACTTTGAATGAAAGCAAATGCTTTAAAACAAAAAGCATTGAGTTAAAGTTGCTTCTTTTGAGTCACATCCCCATCTTTATTGCTGCCTTATTGGTGACGTCATCCATTGGTATTTTGGGAAATAATATCTTCTAAAAAGCTAGTGACCGCATTTTTGCCAGGAACACTGATACTCTCTAAGATGATATTCTGATTTTCTAACATTTTTTCACCATCTGCAACCATCTGGAGGAATTCACGAACTTTGCCCACAACTTTGTCAAACTTTACTGTCATAGTGGCAAAACGATCCATCTTGCCAGCACTGAGATCACCATTAAAATTGCTACGGATGAGAGTCTGGAATTCTGTCTGTACCTCCCTGAGATCATACAGGGTACCATCTTCTTTCTCATATGAGCACGGGATCTGAGAAACAAAAGACCTCACGAACTTGAGAACATTTATCACTTTTTCTTTCCATTTCGCTAACTCTGAGGTTATATTCTCATAGGTTTTTCCTATGAAAAGATACTGTGCTTTCCAAGTAGAAACCATTTTCTTATTTTCTGTTGAATCAACAGAATTATATGCTACCTTAAAGTCGGAGATTATGATGTCAAAAACCGGTCTGTTTTCAGCCATAATCTGTTGAAACCCTTGAATGCCTTGACGCAGATCATGAGCGTTGTACTTTAATTGATAGATTTGTGAAAGTACATATCTGCCTTTAGTTACAAATTCTTCCTCCCAATCCTTCATGTGCCTCCCATAAATGACTAGCTGACTTATTGCTGCTGATCGGACGGTGATTCCAGAATCTGAGGAAGCAATAAGTTGGCCTGCGAAGTGCCGTGAAAAAGATTGGAAATATACTGCCGCAGCTGCCTATTTTCAGCCTTGAGGGCTGCTTTATCTTCTCCATCTTTCAACACCCTCTCCTTTAAATTATCTGCTACAACATCGAAGAGATTTACATTTGTATGTTGGGTACTCCTACCAAGATTGGATCTGACCACCTTGAAGTCATCCACGTCCAATGTTCTTTGGCAAAACATTCTGCTTTTCTTTTAGCCACTTTTGAGCAATTCTTTCCCGATATTTTTCCTTGTCATTGTGCCACAACTTCTTGCATATTTCAATAGAAATGACGAAGTTCTCCTTCCACGATGGTATTGAAAAAACATTTCTCAATGTCATTAGACTTGAGGCTGCAGAGTACACGCCCATCTGCTAATTAGATTTCCTTTGTAACTGAATTGTAATGCTTAGTACAAGCGATTACGTATTCAATGCTTCGCACTGTGACGAGGAATGAAGTTGTTGCAAGCAACCTGGAGTGACTCAGATTCTTGATGGCGATGTTTCTTGCATGTTCTAAAGCTTGCAAATTGAACACTGGAAGCACCTTATGCAAATCTGTTTTGACGGTTCTCAGGTAATCATGAACCAACACCATTTTAGGCTTGATCTATATTGGAGAGTACTGCATACTAAAAAACTCGAAGAATGCTTGTGAACACACCTATGTTTGGAAATATTTTGCACAAAAGGCTGAAAATTGTTTGTTGATTTCTTTTAAAAAGTAGATTTCGAGAAAAAAAGTTGGCACATGGGTTAGGTAGACAATCCCGTTTTGAAACAACCCAGATCATTGGATTTTGAAAAAGCAACAAAAAAACAGATTTTGGAAAAACGAAAATTTTCCAATCTTCAAGAGGACGAAATTCCAGATGAACCCATTTTGATGAAAACTGAAAAAGCTCCGGCCCTGTTTCTGAAAAATGATGCCCTAGAAAAATGGACCTTGAAAAAGCGTGCCTCTGTGCTTCCCAATCCCGAAACTACGAAGAACACTGAAAAAACACTCCGTTTGGGTTCTCAAATCTTCATGAGAAGAAAAAGACATTTTCTTCCTTTGGATACAACCTGCAAAAATAATGAATAAGGAGCCCAAAAGCTTGTTTTATAGAATTTTAGGGCGAAAAAGCAGCTTTCTTTGTGAAAGCATAAAGCTTGAATCTTATCCATGAAGAAAGCAACTTTTAAAGCACAAATCTAAGTAGATATACTCGAATAGGAAGAATCCCTATTTTATAGCTGCCTATGGTCTCATGTGTGAGATTAAAAAAAATCTTCTTTGATGATGTCATCAAACACTCGAGGTTGCAAAAGTGTTAGCCAATTTTTCCTTCGTTTTGAAATTTTTTTGCACTTGTTCTGACTCTAGCGTGGCCTGCCTCTGACTTCAACAAGATGACAAACTGTCACCATTGACTGAAAAAGCTGACTGATCATGGCATTTTGGAGTTTTATCAATCCTGATTTCATCCCTAGCCTCGAACTGACGATCCGACGACGTTTGACTGCAATTTCGACTCCTGGGAACCATCACCGGACGAATATTGGGAAATCGTTGATGGATGACATTAGTGGAACATAAAAAAAACTTTGGAGATCCTAAGCGCCCCTAGCCTCCAGGGGCGCTTTTGGACTAATGCCTTAGTCAAATTTTTGATATTTTCAAATTTTCTTCATTTCCGGAAAAACATGAAAAATAAACTAAGTCTGGAGAGGATGGGCGCCCCTACCCTCCTGGGGCGCCTGAGATTCCATGTCTTAGAAAATTTTTGGAATTTTTCAGTTTTCATCTGCAAATCTTGAATTCCACCAGATTTTGAAGGTCCTTGCCTGACGTATACTTTAAATATTTTGAAATATACTTTCAGGATGTTTGAGATAGGTCTCGGATCCATGGGATTTAACATGCAGATTCTAGATTTTTGAGGATCCACCATATTTCAGAGTTAGTCAGTTTTTCAGGGCTTCAGGACATTAGACTTAGTCAATTTCAAGATTTCAGGGATAGGCATCAGGATGAGGGTAGACTGGATAGCCTGAGCATATCTGAGATGAATCCCTTGCTTTTACGGGCCTTTTGACTGAGTTCAACTGATTTTGACCACCTGAAAGTGGGATGACGAGGCATTTTTAACGTTTTTTGAAAAACGCAAAAAAAAATCTAACACTGGGTTGCTTGGGCGCCCCCCAGCCTCCAGGGGCGTCTGGAATTCCCAGACTTAGTCAATTTTTGATGATTTCCATCTTTTCCTCGTTTTCTGGATTCATCCTGCTCCGTTCTCCGTTCTTCGTTAGTTGTCTGTTGCTCAGCAATTCTTCGCCTTTTGAACAACACTAAAATCTCGAAATTGACCCCTGATAGATGAGTTCCCTTCATTAATGCACTCGGAGTTCGTGCTTCGCCTTCTGAAAAAACAGAATTGACCCTGTAGGAAAAACACGACCTTTTGTAGATTTCGTCTGAACCACCTTGATTGTGAAGCAAAATTAGCCAATCAGAATCAGGCATGACTCCTGAATCAGAAATTCTATTTTTAGAAACTTTCTATTTTTAGAAAATTTTGCCAGCATTTGTATCTCAAGAAACCAGAGTTGCATGGATACGGATACGGTATCGGATACAAATACGACTATGTTTCAAGGCCCCCAATATGGATACGGCTGGATACGCCTTTCATACAAAGCACATAGACACATACATATATAACACAATTTTATAATGCCACATATTTGGATATAGTTTCATCATCAAAGCAAAATATAAATATATTGAATCTTGATAGAATCACATATTATCAAAAATGTCCTCACTATTCTCTTGATGTTGGAGTTCTAGATCATCATCTACACTCTTAGAAATGAATGAAGATGCACTAGAGGATCCTCCTGTTGTGTCAGAATTCTCAACAATGGGATTGAGATGTGTCAATGCATTAATGGATACATCAATGTCACTCATCTCGGGCTGCACATCCCAAAATCTACTAGGTCCCTTCATGTAGTCTGTGGAGGAATGTGACAGGAGACGAAGATTGGAATGGACATATACAAGGTCCTCTGCTTTACTAGCTGCTAGCCTATTTCTTTTCACAGAATGGATGAAGCCATATGTGCTCCAATTCCTCTCAGATGCTGAAGAACTCGAAACCTGGAAAAATAAATTGATATTACAAGTTACAAAGAGTAATACAATCAACTAAAAATAAAATAAGAAATAATTTGAAATAGAATATAATTTGTATAATGTTAAACCTGTGATAGAAGTTTGATAGCCAGTTTTTGCAAATGTTTGGTCATGGCACCATGGAAGTTCCACCACTTCACAGGGTCCATTATTTTCTTATCTGCCATTGCATCAACATCCGCATAAGTTCCATCAGAGGATGCAAAGCTCCCAAACTCATCTCGAATCTCCGTTGCAACTCTAGGATCTGTAAACATCTTCTTGAAAGCTTTTTTATATCCGTCAACTACCTCAAGATCCATATTTGGTGCTGTTCTATTTGGCATTGCCAACTTGTCAGCATGGTAGTACTTGGGGTTCAAAGCATATGCCAAAAGTTGCAAAGGAGTTGTCATTTTATCCCACCTCTTCTTGATTATCTCATATATTTGGTTATAAAAAAATTCTGAGTGGTCTTGCTCTTTTGCCATGATTATGTCTCTAACTTGCTCCACCATTGGATCTATACAATCATAGATGTCCCTCAATATTGGCTTATCTGTGTCACAACGACGAATGAGGGCATATATTGGCTCTGTGAAAGAGAGCACATAGTCTACTTTAGCCCACCAATCATCATCAAGAATGATTGTCCTGATATTATTCGCTCTATCTGTTTGAGATTGCCTCCAAACTACCCAAATATCACTAATCACCATGCTTTTCAAGGCTTGTTTTACGTCCACAAGCCTTTTAAGAACAATGTAGTGCGTGGCAAAGCGAGTTTCAACCACCTTCAATTTAAACATTAAAAAGAGTGGTATGAACCTTCTCATAACCTGGACTTTTGTATCCTTTTGGGGCCTCATTAATTGACCTAACCATCTCTTGCCAATATGGAGAGCGCACCACATTAAATGCAATCCCATTTGCATACAAGCAACGAGCAATGTTTTGATCTGTATCCTCTCGACTTTGCAAATTAAACAATTTTTCAAGAGGTCCTAAATTGCTCCTCTTATGACTTGCAAATGTCCTTGAAGTTGATTGTGGATGCAAAGGGGGTCTATTTAGAGTTGACTTTTGTTTTGCTGCTTGAGCAAGATTATTGGCTTCATCTTGTTCTTTTTGATATTTTGCAATTTTGGCAGGGGACAACCCCTTTCCCGGTCGGTCATCAACATTCGGACCAGGACATACAGCACACCCTGTCCCTGTTATGTGGCAAAGGTGCCCACGAACCCTGGTATAGGAACCTTTATACTCTTTTAGACACTCCTGACATATCCATTTGTAACCTCCGCCACCTTGAATTTTCTCAACAATGGTGACGTATTTCCACAACGTAGATCTAGGGTCCGGTTTGATCCACTTCTTATTGTTTTCTGATACTTCAACATGGGACGATGATGATGCCATGAATAATATCCTAGAATAAGACATTTAAATCAGAATAATTAAAACTTAAAATTAGAATAAGACATTTAAATCTAAAACAAAATAAAATAAAATAAATCTAAGATTCTGAAGTATTTGCAAACCTAAATATATTCACTTTCACTTTTAATTTTTTTAAATAATTAATTTAATTTTACATATATTTCATAACTGAAATAAATTAATAAAAATATATATTTAAATGATTAAATATTTTTAATTTTTTATAAATAATCTTTAATTACAATAAATTAATAAAAAAGTCATCATGTTTATATAAACATTTTAAATTTAATAAAATAAAAATATAAACTCATAAAATATAATTTATAAATATAAACTTCTAACTATTTAAATTTAATAAAATAAAAATTATAAACTCATATAATATATTATTAATAAACGTTTTACTGTTTTACATTAACCATTTTAAATAAAATAAAATAAAAATATAAATATAAATTATAAACTTAAGTATATATGACATTGATATTTTAAGGTTCAAATTTAATAAAACAAAAATAAAAAAACCCTCATATACCTGCGATCCTTGCAGAAACAGGTTCGTCGACTGAGGAAATGCCGACGCTCATGAACTGGATTTCAAAAATACAAACTTGAACTCGAAATGCCGACGATCACGAACTCGAAATTGCAGGGTTTCGAAAATACAAATGTCAAAAGACTCAAAAGTTAAAACAATTGAAACCCGTGATGCTGAGATAAGGTTTTGAAAATCACGGACTCGCTGCAGAACAGGTTTCAAATCACAATACGCTGCCATTGAAGCTAGACGAGATGAGTTTTTATATAAAAAAACCTGCATTTTTAACTTCCGTTCTGAAGAAAACGCCGACTAAAACTGTGGCCTTTTGAAGATTTCGAGCACTAAAATGTGGCGTTTTGAAGATTTTGCGGACGAAAACTTGGCGTTTAGCAGATTTCGCGGACGAAAACTGTGGCGTTTAGTGTCTAAACCTACGGATGAGCAAAATACGTCAAGATTTTTCGAAAGAGCCGTATCTTGGCGAATCTGGCGTGGCAGGAGGAATTAAATTTTTAGGGCACATGCGGGTACGATATCCAAGCCGTATCCGCACAGTACTGTACCTGGATCCGTACCGGATACGCAGGTACGCATGCCCTGTGCAGGGGGTAGCCGTATCCTGCAACTCTGCAAGAAACCCATAAAACCTAATTTTGCGTCTATTTTTAGAAATTTTGACCTTTTTGACAACAAATTTCCTAGACTTTTACAAAACGCCTTAATGAAGCAAATAATTTTATTGGGTACAACATATTTTTAAATACTTTTTATAAAAATATTTTATTAAATGCTAGGGCCCAATTTTTGAAAAAGAGGAAACTATAAAAGGAGTGCTTGGCTTCTCATCTGGGGATCATTCAAGTTAACCTTTTTGCATCTAATTTTCAGATTTAAGCAGTTTGTTTAATCTAGGGCATCCAAGGATGAAAACCCTTGGTGCGTTCAAATTCTAGAGGACGAAAGCCCTCTTGGATTTCACTATTTTGGATCAAGGACAAAAACCCTTGTTTCCAATTCGGGTTGCTGATTTTCAATGTTCCCATGCATATCCCAACGATAATCTAATTTGATTTGCAAGTAAATGTTGTCGTAGTGAGATTGAGGAATTTTAGAAGGGTTTCTAGGATTTTTTGGGGCATTTTACAAGTGCTGATTTGGCAGATCTTAATTGTTTTCCATCCATTCAGCTGGTCGCCATACCTAAAAGGAGGAATTTGGTATTTTGTCATCATTATTAATATTCCAGTGCTGCCCTAATTCATTGCTAGACACCACATTCAGCAAGGAAGCGCCAAACATGGAGAATCTACCAAATACGAGCCAGATCTGAGTCTACCGCATAATTTCTAGGGTGTCAGTACAATTTTCTAGACTGCGCCGTATAGATTCAGAAGGGCATAAAAATCTGAAAAATTAGAAATCAACATTTTAAGGGTTTCAACAACAGTAGTGAATATTCTTGAATTTTTTTGGGGTGTCCGTACAGCTGTAACCACATCTCCAATAGTTTGTACAACCCTGCAAACCCTAGCGGTACCAGTTGTATGCATTTTACTGAGTGTGTTACATTTGTAAAAATTCTGAAATTTCCAGTTGGGCATTGTAAATTGCTGTTACAATTTGTTTGAAATAAGATAAAATATTTTGAAGTGTTTCAAGTCATTTATGCTTCGTAGGGTATATGATATCAATTCCAATTTTTTAACAACAGTTAGGGTTTGATTTTAAAATCAAAAATTTAATTTTCAGAATTAAATATTGTCTGTCATTTTCAAGTTTTCATTGGAAAATCAGAAATAAAATCAGGGTTTATCATAAATCTATTTGGGGACATTACATGCTTCTCTTTCCAATTTAGTGAAATTTTCATCAATAACTACGATATGTAGTTCGGTAGTCCAATCAGCAAATGGATCGATGTCATCTAAGTTAATGGCATCATGAGAAAGACCCTTCAACTTTTTGGTTTAAAGGCAAAGGTTGTACTGGATGGGGACAAGGTCATTGAGGTGCTCCTAAGTCAACTGTGTTCACACCCAGAAGCACTTCAGGGTTGGGACAAAACACAGGTAGCTAGCCTCTAAAGATTTGGTATGCCAACACCATAAATCTCCCAAAACAAATTTACAAATAAAACATTTCAGAAAAATTATAAGTATTAAGTAAAAAGTTCAAAACTAAAAACTTTCAAGTTTCTAGTAGTAAGCTAAAAGTTAAAGGACATATATATATAACACTTGGCTGCTGGTTTTCCCTTTCTTCGAATGGTTTGTGGTGAAGAGAAAAGGCCCTATGCACCCTTGTAGACCTCCAAGTCATCCAAAATTTTGTCTTTGATGTCTTCATTTGTTGCCATCCTCTCTATGCATGAAGTAAGGTTCGCTATGATGTCCTCATCAACCTTAAACACATCAGAGAAATAATTTTTTTGATTTAGGTAGTATACCAAGGCATATAATGGTTGGTGGAGTTGGTTCATTCATCTACGATCAATGATGCGCCAAATGATTTCATATTTTCTTTTGTTACCACCATAATAGTGCAAAATGACCTCTTTGGTCTTATCCTTGGCCTCATAGAGATAACTCATTGACATGCCATCTCCATCCACCAAACATAGAACCTTGACCAAAGGCTTTGTCACCTAAAAAATTGAAAAATAAAATTTAAATTATTAGAAAAATAAAAAAAAAACAATAACTAAAACAAAACAACAAATAGATAATTCCCTATAAAACTTATGTTTGTAATTGTTACTTACCCTATGTATTTCCTTTGCATTTTGATCAAAGATTGTTTTTATGGCCTTCTCCCCTTAGTTTTTTTTGGAACATGGAGTATCCATCCAAGCATTGCTCACAAACATTTGTTTGAGAAAAGGAATTGAGTCTACAATGCTTTACAAACTGAGGAAGTTGGTGGCAAATAGTCACCTCTGATCGCACAAGCTCCTTGCCATTTGTGTGCTCTCTTATCAAACTAATGGCCCAAGTGTGATTGTAGATAAATTTGAAAATTGGTCTAGCATTTTTAACTGCACTTTTGATCCATCCAATCTTCCCAATATCCGCAAGCATCAAATCCAAGCAATGTGTAGCACAAGGACTAACAGATTGTGGAATGCCTCTCCTAATAAGTTTCCTTGTGGCTATAGATGTTGCATTGTCCCTGACAATTTGGACAACATTCTCCACCCAAACCTCCTAGAACATCTCCTCCAACAGATAGCACAAAGCCTCAACATTCTTGACTTCGTGCGAGACATCTATGAATTCAAGAACACAAGCATCATAAGTTAATGAATGTTGCTGCCATCTTTCCATCCGTTTGATAAAACACCATAGTCCTTTCTTTGCCATATTTTCCCATGATCATCAACTACAAGCTATGTATTTTTGCTTACTCTAGCAATGACCACTAAAATTAAAATCATTAGTTGTTGGAGTCTTAAACCCTGGATTGGCAACTGTTAATGCATTTACCAACCCTTTCCAATATAGGCTGTTCGCCACATTGAAGGGTATACTATTGTAGTACCAAAAATTTGTTGCTGCTATCCTAGTCTCATGGTGTTTCTCTTTGTTCCAAGTGGTACCTTAGAGCGAAAGTCATGGTCCTGAAATATTGTGAGGAGCGAAGAAATTTGGTGAATAAAGAAGATATCTAGAACTCTCCTTAGCGGAGGAATGTTGAATGCATGGGCCAATAAAATAATTTGTAGATGATTCTGGGTTGGAGCTCATGACTGTTGTTGTTGCTTCCTTTCTGTTTACTCCATATCATAATGGGTAAGTACCTCTTCCTATCTATTTTCTTCATATCATAATTGGTAAGTAGGGCATCCATTTCAAAAGAGCCTAAAGAACTTGCGTGTTGGAGTCAATGCATCCGTTGTTTACTCCCACACCAATTGTTTACTGTGGTAGTGGGCCCACATGCAGACAACTAGTGCACCGACTCCAATGCACCAACTCTTTATGGTAGGCATCCATTTCTCTCTTCTTCTTTGGGCACTAAAGGACGCACCTTCACATCTTGGCCAAGAATCCAAGCAAGGTGGAATTTTAAGAAAACTAAGGTCATGATTTTCAACATCTCCAAACGTTTTCTTTCTAGATTCTAGTTCTTTTACAAGGGAGTAGCCTTGGAGATTACATCCACTTACACATACGTGGGGGTCCAATTTTCTGGTCCCTCCTTCAACATGAAGCCTGCCTCACATTCGCATCTTTGCAAGGGATATGCCTCTGTCTCTATCTTGGAACGTCAGTGTTTCCAGATCCACTTCCAAGATATCCCTTTAAAGATACGCCTTTTTGATACCATCATCAAGCCTGTAATTTTGTATGGCTCTAAGGTTTGGGGGCCTAGCTTGGGATCCATTGATTGGGCATGTATTGAAAGTGTCTAGATTCCATGTTGCAACGCACTATCACGTGCAATTGAACTATTCCTTAGAACATTGTCTAGGTTGAGTTTGCTGCCCAACCACTGTGTCTCAAGACTATCTTTTGTCTTACTTTCTACATAAACAAAATCAGATCCATGGGTGATTCCACTTTTGGTTGTGAAAAACATCCGTACTTAGCTCGTTGTTCTTTTGAGAGGATTGCTTCATTGGGCCCAGTTTGACACTATCATTGTTGTTACTCTGAGACTAACACACTTGTTTCCATTGGCATCTCTATGGATAGACCACCTCCTTTCATTTATTCCTTGGATGCTACTCCTCGGCTCCTTTGAAGGAGACCATCACCAGAGCTGCTAGAAGGGATATCTATAAGTGGTACATCCAGGTCACCTGGACCTCTTCTCTTGTGTCACTTAGCCTGAAGCTTACTTTTTATGCGGAGCATTTCTTATAGGTAGAGGATGTTATTTTATGTTGTCCTCACTATCTCCAACATCATTGGTCACATGGCTTGAGGTTTCCCTTGGCCAAATGAGGGTGTGTTCCCACCAGCTATAGGTCAAGACAGACCGTCATATTCCTCACCTTGACCGGATCTGCCGACTTTGTGCCCTCTAGGAGGTAGAGATTGAGGAGTATTTCATCTTTAGATGCCCCATTTACTATGAGATCTGGGGGAATAATGCTCCCTCTACAGGGATTCAGGCAACAATCTCTCTACTTTCTAAGTTTCTTTAGATATCTAGACCAACGGTGTTTGGCCCTTTATCTTTGGGAGGCCATCACCCTTTGGCACAAATCCGTACATGAGGTCTCTTTGGATTTTAGAGCCCCTAGGTTGACCACTTCCTTCTTCTAGCACATTTAGGAGATTGGCAGTTTCAAACGGCCTTTGGATACTGCTACTCTTATAGATGCAGATAGACCTATGAGACATCTCTCACAACATATGCCTCAACATGTTCCTGCTCAACATCGTGGTTCTGTTTCTTCCTGATGGCACGATTTAGCTTCTTCTTGTGGCATAGATATACTCTTCGACCACCCCTTAGCCATAGGGGCAGATGCACATTACTAGCTTTTTCACTAATACAAAGGTTATTTCAGCCTTGGATGTTAGATGTGATCCTAGGGAAGTACCCTACTTGGCCCTCCCAGCTCTTGACACTCCCTGATGAGCATTATCAGAACTTTTATCCGTTCCCTTCATAGTGATTGATGATAGCACCAATGACTTCACCATTTCTAGTCTAGATAGTGATACTTGATGATCTCTAGTTTTCCTCAGCGTTGGCTCTTTGGGGTTCATGTTCCCCCTTCTTGGCTATATGTACTAGTTTATTGGTCACTTATGTGGGTGGTCCTTTGTTGTTTCACATTTCTTTGCTTTTGTTCTTCCTCTTTGTGGGGCCTTTCCGGGTTTCTCTTTTTAGAACTTTCTATTGTAAACTGCCTAAACTGCTAGTCTTGGTATGAGGACATGTATGGGTTCAAGGTTTGGGTATGGCGGTACGACATTTTTTTCGTCGAGAACGGGTACAGGTTCGTATATATATATTATAGTTATATTGAGTATTACTATATTGTGTATATAAATTATAAATTATGGTTATATTGAGTATTATTGTATGTATATATACATATTAGTAAATACAATAATACTCAATATAACCATAATTTATAATTTTATATATATTAAAAAATATAAAAAGAGTAATACTCATAATTGTCAATAAACAAAATATTTAAATACCTCATAATTTGCAAAAAAGAAAATATTCATAATTCAGTGATTTGTCAAATGTCAATACAAAATGAAAATTACAATCAGCTGAAGAGCTCGCAACCTATTGAAATGTATACCTTTAAGTAAAATAAGCTATGCTCCATAGAGTCTCGGGATGGGGGGATGTAGGGACGAGGGGACCAAGGGCCTAGATTTGAGGATGGTGACTAGCAAGGGTTTGGTGGCAGAGCCGCTAGTGGGGTTTAGGGGAAGTGCCCCTCGCGTGGTTTGTGGGCAGCGCCTTGGGCGTGTTCCCTGTCGCGGTATAGGGTGGGGTTGAGGGGCGGAGTCCCTGCCACCAAGCCCAAATTAAGGCCTTTGAAACCACACAAACCTTCATGGTCCATGCCATTTTCACAATTTTAAAAAATGAATGAACATTAAACGAACATAGCCAAATGAATAATATGACAATGAGATGCAACTTTGTCCAAACTCATAAATAGATTTACGATGGAGCAAAACATAGTTGACTTTTGAGGGAGCAAAACATTTGGTGGAAGGGAAAGGACAATGCTTATTTCGTAATCATGGAGCCATATTACTGTGGTCTACACACAGTCCACTAGCTTAGTAGTCACCCATTCCCCTCACCCTTGTTCTAAACAATTCATTAGCTCAATCTCTTTGGTTCAGATTCTAACAACGAAAGATTCCGAGTTTTTCAATCGGAAACAGGCTGCGAGAAATCCCTAGGATGACAAGTGTATTAAAAAACATACAAAATGGACACCACCATTTGAAATGAACATGGTGTATCCCCTCAACCAGGGTAGAATAAGGTTTTATTATATACGTCAACCTTCAACTGTAATAATAATTCTCACGCAGAAAGAGTGATGACTGATGGCAAAATGAGCTTTCAACACTTGGATAACAACACACTTTTGATGTTTTTTTCGTTGACTTTCACTTGGATACACCCGAGTTCGCCCAAGGCACCCCCGGGTTCATCGTGGGTTCTTCACAGAAGGACCCATAGTGAACCCAAGGTGCCCTGGGTGAACCCTAGGCCGTCCCAGCCCCGAACTTGACCCATTTGGATACCGCGGGGGGGGGCGGGGGGGGGGGCTAATCTCAGTAACTTAGTAAACTGCCGAACTCTTGAGTCTCATTGACCTACTTTTGGTCTTTTGTGGACATTAGTATAATTTCTTCTTTCTTTCTCATAGTAAATGCTAAAAAATTGCAGGTCATCACACCCTTGGCCTCACTTGGCGTGCCATGCTTCCATGTAGGGTCTTTCCCGCTGTTGCCTTTCATTATCAATGATTCTGGTCATAGAAAAAAACAGAACATTTCAGCAGGGTTTTGATTCTTGACAATGAAATTTTGAAAAAGAATGAAGGCGAAAATGCTAAGAAACAAGACGAAAATACAACATTGATACTGAAAGTTTGGAAATCAAAAAACAAAAAGAATTGGGCAGCAAAGCAGGGTTTTCAGTGTTTGACCTTTGAAAATTCGAAAAAAAGATAAAAGGAGTAGAAAAAATAATACATGTCTTTGTCAAATGCTTTCCAATGTTGATTTAATCTTCAAGGCTGACCTCCAAACACTTTTCGATCACCCTTCTTTACTTGATTTGTGCCTGTTGACGACCAAATGAATGAAAAAATAAGATGAATTGATGTTTTTAAAACCCAGGTTTTTCTTTTTTTGCTGCAGGTGAGTAATGGCATGGGACTTGTGTGTCCAATCAAAAAATCATTGGGCTTTGTTGTGGAAATTGCACAAAACTCGCGATTATTCAGCTGTGACTCAATGTGCAAGTCTTGTGCAAGTTGCATGGTTCATGGTGTGACTTGCAAGTTTGTGCGAGTCTACATAAGTTTTGTCTATGGGGAGATATTACAAAAGGCAAAAGCCTTCACAAGCCTTAAAGGCCAAAAGGTTGTGGTAGACTGATACAAAATCTGCTTAAAGTAGAGCAGTGGTAAGGAACAGTAGAAAGCAGGGATAACTTTAAGAACCCCCCCCCCCCCCCCCCCTTGGAGAAGGTGTATAAACCTAGTGAATCATGTATACTTCCCGAGAAAAATATTAATTTTATTGGCGAATTTTTTTATTTTTCTGGGAAAAAAAATAATCTTATTTGGCCAATCTTTTGTAATCGCTAGAGGTCTATGGAAAATCCTGGCAAATTGTAATTTTTTAAAAACCAATAAAATATTTTCATTAGCGATTAAAACCTATTTTCAAACCAATTAAATATTTTCATTGGCGAATTAAAACCTATTTTCAAACCAATAAAATATTTCTATGGGCGAATTAAACATGTTTTCTAAATAAAAAAATATTTTTGCTGGCGATTAAAATCTAATTTCAAACCAAAAAATATATTTTCATTGGCGAATTAAACCAATTTTCAAACCAATAAAATATTTCCCGAGAAAAATATTAATTTTATTGGCGAATTTTTTTATTTTTCTGGGAAAAAAAATAATCTTATTTGGCCAATCTTTTGTAATCGCTAGAGGTCTATGGAAAATCCTGGCAAATTGTAATTTTTTAAAAACCAATAAAATATTTTCATTAGCGATTAAAACCTATTTTCAAACCAATTAAATATTTTCATTGGCGAATTAAAACCTATTTTCAAACCAATAAAATATTTCTATGGGCGAATTAAACATGTTTTCTAAATAAAAAAATATTTTTGCTGGCGATTAAAATCTAATTTCAAACCAAAAAATATATTTTCATTGGCGAATTAAACCAATTTTCAAACCAATAAAAAAAATCCTTGGCGAATTAAATATAGTTTCAAACCAATAAAAAATTAATTGGCAAAATAAACTGTTATGCCAATAAAAAATCATATAGTGTGGCAAAAATATCAAATGTTACATATTGTTCTATTCTGGGATAAATTTTACACACATTGAAATTCCTTCGTAAAGTGTCCGGAATGGGGACAAGTGTCAACATATTTATTATGTCTGAAGCAAGATGTCAGCGCAAATTAATATAATAGACGACTGTTCGATGAATTTTTGATGGACAACTATAGTTGCATTTTGGAAGAAAATGTCTAAAACACTAGGCCTGCGACTTCAAACCTTTGGAATAACACTTGAACCGTTAGATTTCCAAATATCAATGGTTGACATTTCATATGAGAAACCCTCTGCGTAATTTTATGTTGACTTGCTACGTCCGGTTGTCGGTTGTCTAAGTTGAAACTTGAGCCATCAAAACCGTGTTGTTTACCGGCCCCTTATACCTAGTCTTGTCGGTCACTGCTTGGTGGGGAACGGGTTAACCTAGCAGGGTCCACTTTTTAAATGCTTTAGCAAATATTATGAAGAAGCCCTAAGAGACTTAAAGTGTGAGCTATTAAAGGTTTAAATAAGACACATGGGAAATTCCTCGGCAAGATGTTTTAATCTTAGCCGTCCAATGTTGAAGAATTTAAGCAGACAACAGATGGCTTGAGAAGTTAATGTGCGAGCATGTTGGAGGGCCCCCAGGTTAATCCTAACCGTTCCCTGCTAGCCCATTGTCAACAGATGCACGGGCAATAAACCCAACGGGCTAACGGGCGAACGCCACGTAGCAGACTTCGCAGCCTGAAGAGGTGGGGTTCGCCGAAAGATGAGTAAGCAATGCCATGTAGCAGAAAACTTCATCATGGCCGTCCATCTTGCCATCTCATCAAGAGATCAACGGCTACGGTTTAAAATATTTTAGCAAATATTTCGAAGCAGCCTTAAGAGACTTAAAAGTTAAAGGGTGAGCTATTAAAGGTTTAAATAAGACACATGGGAAATTCCTTGGCAAAATGTTTTAATCTTAGCCGTCCAATGTTGAAGAATTTAAGCAGACAGCGGATGGCTTGAGAAGTTAATGTGCGAGCATGTTGGAGGGCCTCCATGTTAATCCTAACCGTTCCCCGCTAGCCCGTTGTCAAAATATGCACGAGCGATAAATCCAACAGGCTAACGGGCGAATGCCAAGTAGCAGACTTCGTAGGCTTGAAGAGAAGGTGGGGTCTACCGAAAGATGAGTAAGCAATTCTGTGTGGCAGAAAACTTCATCGCGGCTGACCATCTTGCCATCTCATCAAGAGATCAACGACTAGAGTTTGAAATTCAGAAAGTGGCCATGGGAGTCGTTCTGCTTCGTGCGAGCGAGCATTAATGGCGGTTTTAATGCCATAAAAGCAGTCTTTTTGCAAAATTGAAATCCGTGTAAGTGTTTCAAAGCATCTGGAGGCAATTTCAATCTCTCAAAGACTCGAGGCAATTTCAATCTCTCGAGGCAAATTTCAATCTCTCGAGGCAATTTCAATCTCTTGGCGATCAAAACTAGGGTTTTCAAAGCGTTCAAAGTCATAAGTTAAAATTTCGCCCTCTAAAATTCGCTGCTTGTGCTCACTATCGTGGTTCTATCAATAGGAAGTACTAGTAAATTTTCATTTCTTTTAGGGTTTTGCCTTCTTAGATTGTTGAATTGCAAATTTTGAGCTTTATTGCTGCTTTAAGTCGGAACCCTAGTTGTGAACTTGCAATTCTTGATAAACTAAAAGCCTAATTTGCAAAATTCTCACCATAATGGCACCCCCACGAGCTCAAACCTCAAGCTCTGGAGAGACGAAAAGGCCCATAGTCCAGGACCTTCTTGATCAATTAAAGCCCTCCACTAACGATAAAGTAAAAGGTCCGCTTCTGTTCCAGGGTTCCAAGATTAAAGAAGGCCTCATAGATAAACATATCCATATCAAGGATGCCACCATACGACTTACAGGATGTTCATTGTTCAAGAACTAGTTTGGGAACAGGAATTTGAGTTCTCCTATATGTAACCCCTAGAGATTGGACATGGGGAAATTGGTTATCCCAAATGTCTACATGGATGTGGACTTGTTAAAAGTTGTGGCAGCCATGTATGATCCTATCTCCAGAGTTGTCAGGACGTATGATGGGATCGAAATGGTAAATATCAGCAGGGAAGAGATTGATGAAGTTTTTCAACTTCATGAGTGGAATGAGGATTTGGTAAAAATTGATTTGAAAGCCTTTAGGAGTGAATACGAGAAGACAAGTCACATCTTTAAAATCACAATGCTGCCGAATCATCTAGCATCAGTTGGAAAGGGAAAGGGGAGCCGAAGAATTGTTATTGGTCCATTAGATAAGGAACCCTTCCCAATAAAGTATTTTGCTCCATATTTTCAGAAAACCTTCTATTCTTTGTGTCAAATCTTGGGGTTTGATCTTGCTTTTGGAATGCCAATGGGTTTCATGTATATGGTTGCTCATATCCAACACCTCGCTTACAACATAGTATATGACTTTGCTTCCTACCTGATAGATAACATTCATGAGGGTTTAATTTCATTAAAGAATGGTAAAGATTCGGTTCAGTTTTGGTGGTACTCATTGTTAATGCACATGTTTTTATTCAAAAGGGCAAAATTCTTTGAGAATGATATGAAGTTGGAAAAGGAGGATGATGGTGTTGAGCTGCCTGTCCAATGTTGGACAAAAATTCTAGACAAGGATAATATGAAGTTTGATTTTGTGGTGTTTGAGAATGTCTTTGCATCAAAGTTGAGGAATAACCTAATCCTGAATCCACCAAGGATTCCAACTGAACTTCAGGCCAAAAGAATGGAGGTCTGATTTAAAAATTGATCACAACTGGGGAGATGTCATCCCCTATCCAGATTGTACAATTCTCAGAGTATATGGTACTACGGTTAGACCACATATTCTCCCAAGAGAAGTACCACTGAGAATTGGATTCCTTGAGGTCATTTGGCAGTTGGGTAATGTTGAAGATGGCCACTTGTTAAACATGAGGAAAGGAACCTTCTGCCCAACATGGACAGTTTTTGCAGACTTTGTGATGACTAGTGGAGGGTGGAGAAAAATGGATGAATTGCTTGAACCATACAACATGAGGAGAGTGCGCCCAAGAAATCATGATCCTGAAGGTTTCATGGTTGCATTGAAAGTGAGGATCAGAAGCAACCAGTTCATAACTTCTTTTTCCCTGAAGATGTTATTAGGAACATCTTTAATTACCAAATATAGGAGGACAAGAAGGCAAAATGGATTGCCTATGATAAGATGGTAAGGGAAAAATGGAAGACTGATTCCCAATATGACCCCCTGCGGCTGCCTCAATTCAAAAATGAATTGCAAAAAGTTAATATATGCTCCAGAATTTTGAGCAAGTGGTGGGCAGGATGAAAAGAGAGATATTGGTTGCTAACAAAGGAAAGGTTGTGGATGGGGAAGAACAGGAAAAGGATAAGGGGAAGGCCCCAGTGTTGGAAGAAAGGCCTACCTACCAACCACCACAAAAGATCAGAGTCTTTGCAAGGAGAAAAGGTATTGTGAGGAACCAACAATCTATTGCCACCCCAACTGCATCTTCTGATTCTGAGCCTGAGGGCTCAAGAGCTTCCTCACCATTGCATGAAATGCCACCACTGTCTCCCCCAAGGCAAGCAGCTCCACAAGTGATTGAGGTGGATTCACCTCCAAGACAACCACTACCAAAGAAGCAAAAGGTTGAACAAAGCAGCTTGGTGGATTATCCAGATGACTCAGATGATGATATCATTGTCACTGAGGAGGATATGAGACAGGGAATGCCCTCTCCCCCTAGGGAGATAATAGAACCAGAAAGCAGCCTCAGGTTTGGCAAGGCAGACCTCAGGGGGTTGAGCAACGCAGATGACCTTAGGGAGGAAGCTTGCAAGACCTTCATGACAGATGATTCATTTGTCCAGACCCCTGCTTTTAGAGAGTTTGCTTGGAGGGCAAGGAGAGATGAATATGTTGATAATGTTGACAAAAAGAGAAGCTTGCACCCTGAATTACCAGAAGAAGTTATTCAGGCTGAGGTTGGAAAGGAAATGAAAGAACAGTTTCAGAAGATAACAGCTGAAAAAGGCAGAGTTGGTGATGGAAAGTGGTATTTTATTGCTGCCAGAGTGGGATTTAGCCTCGGCAATTGCTTTTGACACAGTGTGGAGGCATGACAAACCATTGTATCAAACAGAGGAGGATGCAAAATTGGCTTTGTAGGGGTGTGTTTTCAGCGAAGATTGAGAAACACTTGCTATTTGGGCATTGGCCCCAAGTGCAAGGAAACCTGCAGTTGCTGAGCCTGCTCCAAACATAAGTGGAGGGCTAATTATTAAGAGAGTGTCTGATACCCCAGCAATTGAGGCAGCAAACATGTCAGTGAACGTTGCCAAATTCACAAAGGCAACAGTAGAGAATATCACTGAGGAAAGAGATCAATATAGATCCAAGTATAATGACATGGTTGTAGAGTATAATGATAGTTAGCAAAAGGTTGTCAAGTTGGAAACTGAAGTGGCATTGTTAAAGCAACAATTGCAAAATATGCATGCTCATGCCCAAACATAGACTGACTTTGCTGTCCTTCCAGAAGTTTCAATGGAAATCATTCCATACAATGTTGGAGATGCACCCCTACCCCTTGCAGTTGAGGAGCCAAGCACATTAGGTGCAACTCCATCAAGTGAGCCTACTAAAGAGGAATTATTGGATCAAATTGAGACGTACAAGACATTGCTGTCACAGGTCAATGAATCAATTTATTCAAGTAATATGAAGATTGTAACTATAGTTCTTGAACACTTGAATAAAGGGATTGATAGGCGATTAATTAGCATTCATTCAAATTATTCTTCTATGTTTGATGCCATAAAGGATTTCGATAAGAATACGGATGTTGTAACATCATTAATGGATACATGGATCCCTAGAGCCTGGGCATTAAGAGACATGGCAATTGCAACCAAGCATGTCAAGGATGCACCTCCTAACATTGTCCCAACTCTCAGACTTATAAATTCAATTAAGGATTTTCAAGGGTTGGTAGGTCCTTTGGAAATAAATATCAGGGAGCTTGTCAAAAAGTTTGATGAATGGAATTTCAGTCTGCTTCCTGTTATTTTGAGTGAAAATGGTGGGGTTAAACCTCTACAGTTGTGGAAGGACCAGGCAAAACAAATAATATCTGCTCAAGTTAAGCTCATTTGTGACACTGTTGATTTAGATATGTTGAGAAGCAGCATGGATAAGCTGATTCACACTGGCATTTTCTTAGAGGAATTTGACAAGGAAGCTAATCAAGTGGTTATCAAGTACACACCTTACAGGACCAAAGCAGAAGAACTTGTCAATTTCATTTGGCCAACAGAGGAGTACCAACTATGGAGGTCCAACTATGTTGACAATTTAGATTTCGAAGTGCTAAAGTATATGTAAATGTTAATATTTTGATGATTATTGTACTATTCATTTATTGAATATATTTGATTTGAGATGACTTTTGTTGAAATTAGAAAAAAAAGAATTACTCCTTTTTTTTATAGTATTTATTATTAGTTTAAACTTTATTGTATATAAAATTGGTCGGATCTTACATATCAATTTACAAATATTGTGCTCCTTTTAATTCAAAATTGGTGACATGTGTTGTGGGTAACTGGATTAAGGCGCATGATGTTACATGAGGTTTTCCCTTGCCCAGAATTTATCATGGTCAATGCCCACAATTATGATGGTAACAAAAGAGCAATTGTAAATAAGGATACGAAAGAAGAAATTTTATCCATTAATGCAGAAGAATTTAGAAAAGTGTTGGGGTTTACAACCGAAGAATTTGGAGACGTCCACATTGACCTAGAAGAGCTTGCTAGTGATTATGAAGCAGCGGATGAAAGGGGCAAAGAAGCTTTCCTAAATAAAATAGTTGAAGAAAAAAACAACTTGAAAGATAACCATAAGCCTCCTTATCCTTTGAAAATTTTTAAATCATGGGCTCAAGATACTATTTCCATGCTAGCATTTTGCCTCGGATTGGATAGCAATTGGGAAGTGGATGCAAGCTTCCTTGAAATGGTATATAATATCCATTATGGTATTGGTGTACATGTCAAATATAAATTTATTGAGCACATTGTAGAATCCATGCATAAACAATTTTTAATGATTAAAGGAGATTCCACCAAGACATTTAGGTTCACAACCTATTTGTGCTATTTTTTTCTATTCAAATTTAGTGGAATGTTTCAGACCAACAAGTTTCAGATTCAGCCCTATAGTAACGCTGAGGAAAATAAAATGGCTCCAGTATATGATTGGACCACTAAGATAAGGATGCATGATTCTCGAAGGAACTACAATCATTTTGTAGACTACTTTTTGGCTCCGTTGCATCAAACAATTACAAATAGTCCAATGCCTAGATTGCCTATATCTTGTAGCGATTTCATTCAACTAGGAAAAGAAATACAATTGGCTGATTGGTACTTATTGGAAGAATATACTGTGCTAAGATTTTATGGATCAGGAGTAGAGCCATACTAACTTCCAATACATGTGACAGAAAGGGTTTTTGCATTGGAATATGTAAGGTAGATGAAGAGTACTGATGAACTACACTTTGCCGGTCAGCAAAAGAAGATCTTATTTCCTTTACCTTTTTCATGTGGAGGGTTCACATTTGAGAGAAAAGCATTTAAGGTGGCACAAGATCTTTTGAAATTTTTTAATTTTGATGCTGTCTGTCATTGGCAGTATGATCCATGTGACACCATTAAAACAATGATTGTGGCCAATAGGAATGCTGCAAGTTGAATTCAACATCAAAGTAAACCCTTGCTTGAAAAATTGAGAAACAAGGATTCCTGGGATGAGGTCAAAATAGCAATGAAGAACACTGCTGTTGAGAAAGGTATTTCTTTTGAACAGTTGTTTACAGAAATTATGGCATTGCACCAGGTCCAAATTACAGGAGCACCAGCAGAGAATGAAATTAGGAGGTACAACAATTTTTATAGAAAAAGTGATAAACCATCTATTAGAGCAAAAATGCTAGATTCTCTAAATGAGTGTTTTACAAAAAAATATTGGTCACGATAAAAAATTACTGCATTTTGGTCTATGAGGAAGGAGCTAGGTGAACCAAGAATTGATGCAGACTATGGAGAAATCGATGAAGATGAAGAGTTTAGCAAATTGTGGAATATAGAGCATCCCAATGAATGTGAAGATGAAGAAATTGAAACTGATAGTGATGATGAACCTGATGATGATAGAGATGAACAAAGCAATTTCAACCCTGGTTTAAGTCAGGGCACAAAAAATTCATAAACTTCAGGAGCAGTCATAGCTGAAAAGTTGGGTTATCGAGGTGGTGGTTTGGGGTCCCAAGGACAAGGCATTTGGACCCCAATAGATGTAGTCACCACTACCAGAAAACCATTTGTTAAACGAGGCCTTGGAACTGAATCAGCTGATAAAATACACCAAGGTCATACAAGTAGAACTGAAAGAATTGATTATGTTATAGCTTCAATTCCTAATCCTCATGGTCAGATGCAATCACAACTTGGACATGCCCATGGTGGAGAGCCTAGTGCGACTGGCACTGCCACTGGTGGAGAACTTAGTCAACATGTGCTACAACAACAGGTCCAACAACAAATTACACACAAGAGGACACCAATACAAGATACCACACAAACACTCAGTGATCAAGGGACACAGGAGAGACAAAGGATTATGACAGGTCTAAGTCCAACTACCAGTTCCACTACAAAGGAATTATTTCTAGGCACTACCCCAGTTGGTGTGGCTGTAACAGAAATTGCAAGTACTATTCCTTCACCATTCAAGCATTCCCTTATTTCTGCGTCCCCAGGTTTTGATTACATTCAAGAGTTTAAAAAGAAATCAGAATTGTATAAAAAGGAAAAGAAGCAACTGATGGAGAGTGTGTTTGTTGTAACTTCAGATCCTGCAACAACCATGATATTACCCACATTTGACACAAACACAGGAATCATGGAGTACACAATTGTTGTTCCCACAGTTCAAAATAAACCAGAAAATCAGATGGACCGATCTGAATTTCAGGTGAGCAGTTTGCAATTTGATTTTTCTGGATTAAAAAATACTGACAAAATTAATATATCAAAGAAGAACAATGAATTGGTGTACACATCATTGCTAAAGCATGATAGAGAGAAAAAAAAGTTGCAGAATCAAATGGAAAAATTACAGGCAGACTTAGCAAATGAGAAAGCAAAGAGGAAAGCAACAGATAACAAGAGCAATGAATTAGAAAAAAGAATAAAAAAATTTGCCTCTACATCAACAAGCAAAGAAGATAAACAAACAGAGGTGGAATTGAATGGACTGAAGCAAAGGTTAGATGAGATCAAAAAGAAATATGATGAGGAAAAATCCACTTCAGAAAAATTAAGACAAAGCATTGGGAAAGCAAATGAACAGTGGGAACAAAAATTGGAGAAAGAGAGGCAACAAAATGAAACATTGGCCGCAGAGCTTATGGAAGCAAAAAATGAAATAAAATCTTGTCAAAAAAAGTTAACTGAATTTTGTAGACAAACAATGAGGCACATGAAACAAAAGATCTAAGAAGAAATAATGCAGAGGATTGATCATTTGTGTGAATTCTTTTAATTGATTGATGCCATGAGACTACATCATAATAAGCTGAGCAAATATTTAATGGACAACACAAATGTGCAATTGCAGGCAGAAGAGAAATCTGCAAATTAAGTTCTAGAAACAGTCTACAAAGCTAGTGACAATGAATTGATTTCAAAAGGCATTACTAATTGGATTGAAGCCTCAATGAAGGTGACATCTATCATTCAAAAGTGTTCAAGAATGCGTGAAACAACAAAATTTGTGATTGAGGCTGCAACATAGATTAAGGAGGAGGATGAAAAGGTAAGGAACTTGACAAAGCTTGGTTTGCCACAGGATTTTGACACAAATGACCGATTCATTGGAAAGGATAATTTCAGAAAGATGGAGGATGCAAGGAAGATTGATTTGGACCAGTTTCCTCAGAACCCAGATGAGGCGAACTTTTTGGATTTCATCAAACAACTGATAATCTTGAATGTATCTTTGGCTGAAACATTCAAGTCAGACCCAGGATCCAAATTGAAATTCGATCATACATTGTTAACAAAAATTCAAGTCAAACAACATCAGCTAGAAGAAATGACAATTCCACCACCTGAACAGTGGAATTTCCTAAAAAAGCTGTTAGAATGATTTGATATTGATATTATGAGTTTCCAAGTTCCAACTTAGCTCTGTGCAGAGTTGTCTTTGAGCAAGATTTTATATTGCCTCTATGTATTCCTTCATTTGAAAATCAATAGAAAATTCAAATTCAGTAATGTGTTGATGTTCAATTATCTGTATTATTTATTTTATTAGTTGAATATAAACTCTGGTTTCAACTACTAAATACACATTCAACGATTGCTAATGTTCATTGTTCTATATCCTACTATTGTTAATATGTTAAGCTAATTTTATTTACCATTTCAAATGTTTTATTCACATGCCATTGAGACTGTCCGCTATCCCTCTGGCTTCACCAGTGTTTAGAGCTTAACTTTTTTATTATCGGATGGTTAAGATTAAAAATCTTACCGCATATTTGCCCATGTGCTTTATAATTCCTTTAAGTAGCTCACTGTTTAAAACCCAATGCAACTCCTTCGAAATATTTGACAAAAAGTTTCATGTCATGTCTTTTAAAGTCTCTTCAACGGTCCAGATGAAGACACGCGTCATCTCCCCGCTATCCCTCTAAGAGATGAAAGCTTTTGGTGGGCCCCTCGCGGGCTAGCGGGGAACGACCCAGATTGACTCTGAAGATGTTGATTTTCAATGCTTTGATGTTCAACGTCTATAGTGGACGATGGGTCCCACTTTGACAGGCAACATGTGTCACTAGCCCTCTATCCCTTTGGATTTCTTAAAACATTATTTTATTCACGCGGGCTGGCGGGAAGCGGTCAAGATTCAATCTGCGAGATCCAGCGGTTCCCATTAATGTTCAAATATGCACATGCAAATTGTTTGTGACTTATAAGTGGACATCCCTAGGTTGACGGGACAAAGGGACATAAAAACTTTGCGGGTCAAGATTTAAGATAAAAGATGAAATATTTAACCCCTTTAAACATTTTTTGACGCATAATGTTCCCAACGAAGCGATGACCGATGAGACAAGGCAAGGGGGCCGGTAATACTGACGAGTTTGATGGCTTAAGTGTGAACTTGGATGACCGGGAACTAACGGTAACAATTCAACTTAAAATTATAACGCAAAAGGCTAAAAGGTTAGGTTTATGTATATTTCATTTTCTGATTTAGTTGCGGATAAGGCACTGATCAAAATAATTCATAAACTGTGAAAAATGATGCAGAATCACATATCAAATCAAAAACCAAAATTCTACTTTACTGCAAATTTTATGTTTTATGCACAAATCAACTTTAGCAAGGAAATATTAAGCATTGAGTTGAATGATGAATCACTGAGTACATGTAAAACTTATCAGTATGACACAATTATAATATGAAATAATTAATAATATGTTAAAGTATTCAATTTGATTCACAATTTCAAGGAATACAATATAAAATATTATCAACTATAGTTTTGGAATATAATTCATGAAATGCAGTATAAATACCTAAAAACTGCTAATTCACTTCCATTTTCCAAATTGAGGCAGGGTCCTCAAACTGACGTTCAGATAAAGAAAAAGAGTCGTCTTGATTCTGAGTCTCGTCTTCATTTTCTTCGTCTTGATTCTGAGTCTCAAAGTCAAATTCATCAGTCATTGTGTCACTATCATTTGTCCCACCACTACCAACGTTTGAACTTGAAGTGTTGCACAACCCTCTTCTTTCGCATATGGACTTCCAGATTGTAAGTGCCCTTTCATAAGGAAATTTTTTGACATTATACGCACTTTCTAACACCCTCAACCAATTTTCCAAATTCTTGTCTAGTTTGTTTCTTATCTTTGATTTCAAAAACCCCAATGCATTGAAAACTCTCTCATCTTCCACCGAACCCAATATCATTGTTTGACATAAATCAGCTAGTTTGAAATATTCTAATATCGAATCACGCAATATTTCACTATGACCCAAGTTTTTCCAGGCTTTTGTTATTGATTTCGTTTCGAAGGGATTCTCCATGGCATTAAACTGGTCTATCATACTTCTTGCAAACCGACTACATTGTCCTTTAAGCTTATTTCCATCTATAATTCCTTCTATTTTCTGTCCATTGCGTTCTACAATTTTCGAAAAGTATGCGGTCAAGGTAGTTACTTTTTGATGAAAAAAGCTTGGGCTATCTCGGTGGCCTTGAACCCAAAATTGAGGATACACAATAGACACGGCATCAAGTATTTCATCTTGAGGGAATCGATTATAAATATCTGTTGAAAGATTGCTTGCAATTTCCTTCAAATTACTACTAACAGATTCAACAATGCCATCAAAATCTTCTTTTCTAACAGGTACTTCTCTGATAGAGCGCCTGACTGTCTTACAATGGTGCATTGGTATCTCAAATCCACGTACAAAGACACATAACTCCCCGCTTGCATTAAATTGTAAATAATTTTTAGGATGATTCAAATCTGTAATTATCTGCCACCTATAAAAATTTGGGCTTTGAGAAGTTAGAACTAGATATAGATTATCGAGGGCCATGCATGTCATTCTACGTAGTTTGGTATACTCATAGATATACATAGTTCTGTCTTGGGCTTTCTTCACAAGATTGTTAATTTCATCTAGCATGGGGAGAAGACTAGCTAAAGTTAAGAGTGTATATCGCTCAACCTATGTAAGAGGTCAGGAGCTTTGTCTACTGTGTTGCGATGCTCGTACATTGTTCCAATCAAGGATGGATATTTTGAAAGAACTCGTTGCGCTGGTCCATGCAAGGAGATCCATCTGGTATCAACATCCTTAAGAAGCTTGTTTCATGCTGTTATTCCCTCAACAAAATTTTGAAATTCCGCAAAACGTTTGGGACTTAGGCAAAAGTATGCGTGGAGCTCGCGGACTAGATTTTCAACTTTGGATACTGTACGAAACTTGCTTACAATTTTAAATGCTAAATTCATTCTATGGGCCATGCAGTGAATGGCAAGCATGTATGGTGCACAAGTAGTTTGTAATTTTGTGCAAAGACCGGTCCTCTGACCTTGCATTACTGCAGCTCCATCAGCTCCTACACACCAACTTTTTGGCAATTGTCAAGTCATCCATACCTGCAATTTCATTCAAAGACTTCTTAACTAGTTCAAATAGATTTTGCGATGTTGAACTGTCTTTCATTTTATGAACACAGAGTAGATGAGCTCGGCGGACATGTTCTTTTACAGTATACACATGCATACAGACCCAAGAAGTATTATCTACCGTAGTAACTTTATCTAAAGATAATGCAATGAAGTTTGACTATTTTACGTTCTTTAAATCTTGCTTTTCCACCGCAGCGAGACAGTTTGCCCATTCCCATCCAGCGTTTATTGACCAATATGTACTAGGATAGTGAGGAACACTCACAAAAATAATAAATTACTATACTCTGGGTAGTCTGTCATAGGACGCCTTCTGGACAAAATATGAAAAACAACACTCATTTGAACAGTTTTTGCCAGTTGTGCTTCTTCCATTGCTTTTCCAAATTGAGCCTTGATTGTACCTCCACTTGCAGCAAGCTTCATCATTCTTTTCTTATGCTCATCATATTCTGCGGCTACTTCACATGAAGATATTCTTCCTTTGATTTCCATCTTACTACTGATGTTTCCTTTCCGTCTACGATTTGTTGTTCATAAACTTTACCTATATGCTTTTCTATAGTGTCAAGTTTTAGCTGCAATTTCTTGTCTCTTTTACATTTCCAACTACAAATCACACACTTGCATTCTGTTGGTTGTTCCTCTTTGTTTGCTTTCTCCACTGGTTCAATGAATGGGTACTTTGACACCCAATCAAGCTGAAAATTCCTTGACATTTCCCACTCGTGCCCCAGTTTTGAATATTTTGATTTGCCTTTTGAATCTTTTGCTTTTCCTTTTGAATCTTTTGATTTGCCTTTTCTTTTCTTCTTGCCAACATCATGTACAGCGCCAACATTTTCTTTTTCATCCAAGTCAATTATCTCAATCTGGCTAACCGGGGTATCCCTTGGAACATCTTCTGTGGTATTGCCATCCTCATTCTGGCTAACCAGGGTTTCCCTTGGGACATCTTCTGCGGTATTGCCATCCTCATTTTGGCTAACCGGGGTATCCCTTGGAACATCTTCTGCGGTATTGCCATCCTCATTCTGGCTAACTAGGGTATCCCTTGGAACATCTTCTACGGTATTGCCATCCTCATTCTGGTTAACCAGGGTATCCCTTGGAATATCTTCTGCTGTATTGCCATCCTCATTTGACTCAATGGCAATCCCACCTTCTGGTGGTGGTGAGGTATTGCGAATGGCTTCTTCATTATTATTTGGTGCAAGAGTTGATGGTGTAGCTCCATCTTGATTTGATGGATTAGAAACATTGCTAGTTCCAAAGTAAGACTGTCTACTAACTCCACCTTTTTGACGTTTTGATGGCCTCCTAGCCCCTTCACCACCCTGAGGAGTCTTACCCTTGTCGCACTTGCGGCTCAACATCTTGATCTCCCACTTCGAATAAAAGCTGGAAAAAATGTCTTCTTGTTTAAGGACATACTCATAGAATATAGATCCCATTCCCTACTAAATATCTTCTTTAAGATTGAATCAAGAATGGAAGAGAGATAAAGAAATCTTAAAACACTGAATCAAGAATGGAAGAGAGATAAAGAAATCTTAAAACACTAATACTATGAAGAAATGATTACTCACCTTTAAGTTTAGGTTTTCACTGACTTGCTATTCGCTAATGCAGGAATGCTTGTGTTGTAATTTTCTAACTTTGGCTACGATCAACTTCAAGGTGCCAACTCCAACTTCCGAAATCCGAATCGAGAGCTCACAAGTTCATAACTGAACAGAATGTGTAGGGATAAATCAGAGTTTCGATTGTATTTATATCAATCCATATTTGGTGAATTTCGCGGGAATTCTATATGGTATATCAAAAAGATTTGGCGAATCCCGTGTGATTATATAAGGAATACATTTAAGTGTCGGCGAATCAAACCTCGACGGGCTACATATATTGTAATTTCCAAGGCGAATATGGCCCTACGATTAGCACGGAGGTGTCATGGAAATTGGCGAAATGGCCCCTCATCAACTACTTGTAAATTTTAATTGGCGAAATGGGTCCTCACGCGCAATGACCATGTAATGGGGTTGGCGAAATGGGTCCTCACGCGCAGCGACCATTTAATGGAGTTGGTGAAACGTGTCCCGATACACAATGTTGTTTTAATAGTATTGGCAAATATATAGGTGATTTAGTACTTGCTTCCGAAATTCCAGGCAAAAATATTAGTCGGCCAATTTGAAACGCGTAGTTTGTTATGGCAAAAATCTTACTTCATTGATTCTCATAAAATAAATCGATGGCGAATGGATATGGATTCGACCGATAATACGTAAAAATCGGGCGATTTGACCACCCTGTTGGATGTGATTTATTCGCCAATTCCGATTTGGCCGATCTGCGATATTCGCCACTAAAAAAATCTCTGGTAGAAAGCTATAAGTTATTATGCTGAAATACCAACAATTACATGAAAAATGCTTATCAGACAACATAAATAGAAACCTAGAGTACTAGAATCTTGAGGATTTTTTTCAGTGTTCAATGGGGACGCATCCCCGAGGGTTTGGGTGATTTCCCTGATGTCATGGGGTTTTGGGGACTTAAAGGGGACATCCCCTTTTCAGGATTGGACAGCCTTCTTCATTTGGTGCATAAATTAAAAATGTAATTTTAAAAGTAAAATAAGCTAACAATTTGGGGAATTTTTGCCATACTCACATTTGCATCCTTGTTTCGCCTCATCTTGGAAACTCGGAGAAACATTGATTTTTTCAAACTTATGAGCTGCGAGCATGCTTGTTGTGTCCTTAAAGGCTAGAAGAGATAGAAACCATTCTAAAATTGAAGGGGGGGTTCCATTTCCTTGCAATGCAAAGGCTCAGCACGCTTGATGAGTTGTAACTATTACTTCTTTGTTTATGTATATAATTACCATGCTATTGATATTTGTTGCTAGCATCCTTGTGATTTGATCTATCTTGTGGCATGTAATTTCAAAGACTCTTTTGTTGTGTTTCAGCTATATATCATAGATGACGTGGACCAAGACTATGAATTGGATTTTCATGATGATCGGCATTGCGCCTCCATTCCGTTTGAGGTTTTTTTCCCATTGGTGAAGTCTTTGGATGTTTTGACTTGGAGATTTTGGAAAGAGTCTATGTACTATATCTTTCTTCATTGCCCTTTCAATGGTACATTGTATGAATAGATGTGGGATAGTTTCCTTGTTGTGGCTACAATTAGTGCATCTATTTGGCCCTACCTCCTTTCCTTTGTTGATCAGTAGTAAGGATTTTACTATGGAGGAGTAACTAAAGAAAATGGTTTTTTTTGGGAAGGGGTTGTAATTGCCATAGTTTTTACCATATTTTTTGGTGTTATGGATAACCTTTGTTAATCTTTGGTGCCTTTCCATATTGTCGTATCCTTATTGTTGGGTACTTGGATTTTTCTTTCAAGAAGAGTTTTATTAAGCTATGTACATTTGGTTGCATATGAACATAATATTGTTCTAGAAGCTAGAGGTTCCAACCTTTCCAATTTGTCTTTTGTTAAGCTTTGTACATTGTGGCTGCATATGAACATACTAGCGTTCTCAAAGCTAGAGGTTCCAACATTCATGCTAGGTATCCGACTCCACAAAAAGTGAAGATTGTGTGGTAGCAGAAAAATCCACAATTTGGTCTAGATCTACATCCCACAACTTCGTTGCCCCCTCCTTGTACTCATTTTGTCTTTGAGTAAGAAGGCACAAGTTGGAATGCACATAAATTAGCTCCTCTGCTTTACTTGTTGCTAATTGGTTGTGTTTCACTGAGTGAATGAAGGAGTGTGTACTTGAATTCCGCTTAGATGAAGAGGGACTAGCAACCTATTGAAGCAAAGTGAGAGAGTTATAGTTATAAAATTGTAAATCAAAATTCAAATTTGAAAATAATAATTTAATGAATTTAAAAATGAAAAAAAAATTCAAATTTAGAGAGTGTAATAAAAATTAAGAAACTTACTTGCGATAAAATTTTGATTGCAAGAGTTTGGAGGTGTGGTGATGTATGGCCATTTAGCTACCACCAAGCATGAGCATCCTTCCTATACTTGTCACGGAGAGTGGAAACACTTTGACGATTGGAGGCTACAAAATCAGCAAACTCATTCGTAGCTAAATCCTCCATTTCAGGGTCAGGGAAGAGTGTAAGTGCTTTCCTATACCCTCATTGACTTCTACATCTCCATATGATGGTACCCTTGACAACATAGTAAGAATCTCATCACTGTAAAATTTGGGAGTCAATGCAAAGGCAATAAGATGTAGCGGGCTGCTCATTTTGTTCTGTCGGTTATCACAAATTGAATGCACTTCGTTGAAGAAAGTTTTTTGATGATATTGCTCTTTTTCATTTATGATGGGCTTTATCTTCTCAATCATTGAGTTGATGCTGGCATATACCTCTTCGGAACATGGCTTAGCTATGTCATTTTTCCGTTTGAGGTTTTTTTTTTGTTCATGGACGTGCCAAACACAAACTATGGAATAATGAGCAACATTAATGCTTTTCAGGAAGAAAGAATGTCGGCTAGGGTTTTTTTGAAATAAAAAAGTAAAAAAAAGGTGTTTGACTTTGGAATTGCGATGGAATCTGCTCGGAAATGCCATGTCAACTTCAATTTGCGCAGGTTCGGCCAGCAGCGACGAAATATGTTTCAGACAATTTTATCTAGAACCTTGGCCAATTCCATAGGGATTCTAGGTGGCATCCAATTTTGGGACGAATCGTAGCTAGAATTGGCTGGGAAATAGGTCAATTTGACAACTTAGACTGTGACATATATGTATACGATGAATTTTCAAGATCTCCTCTAATACAAATATGACAATTATATGAGTATACATATATTCAATTATTTATACATCTAAGGGTATAGGATATAACTTTAAAATTACTTATTTTGATATATATTTTGGTCTTTATTATTTTAGTTAAGGTCCCTTGGCCTTGAAGGCCTTAATTTGGGCTTGGTGGTGGGGGTTTCATCCTTCAATCCACCTTGTATTGTGACAAGGAATGTGCTAGGGCTGCTGCCCCACAATCTTGCGAGGGGCATTGCCCTTCAACCTTGCTGGGGCCTGCTGCCCTGAGAACCCTGCTCTAGTTTTAAACAAACAAAAAACAAAAATTGTTTTGTGCTGCACTGAATGGCAAAGCAACATTTTTCCCCCAAGTAATTCAATTCCATTTATAGTGTTTGCTCAGTGAATCCCAATTCCGATTAATGCTTCTATGATATTTGAAGTAATTTTGGTATGAGATGCAATATTATAAAATTTTTCCTTAAAATTTGCTATTTTCAGTGATTTTTTAAATTTGCTTCTTTGCTGGGTTTTGGTGCTGAGTCTGAGCTGAAAATTGGCTTGCCGAGTTTTTGCCAAGTCCGAGTCTCAACACTATGGTTTGAATGCCTCATCTGTCCCTTGTCAAAGGAAATCTCTTTGGATTCCTACTATCTATCCTTTGATGCCGTTCAATATTTTGAGAAGAGTCAGTAGATGTATGGACACCGATTGCAGAACTGATCTTATGAGTTGGACTTTCCAGTCATTGAGAGCCATTTGGTTGTCCAATTCTGTGTTTTTTGTTGTAGTTTAGTGACTACAATCATCCATAGTGCTGTACATGCTTTTCAATGAATCATAAATACCAGATATATCATTGGAAGAGTGCCTTCTTTGTATCCCAGGAGTGATTGGATTTGTTTACATTTTCCAATTGTGACAGTGGCGAAAAGAGTTTTGGATTTTTCCTTCTTGTTTGCTAGTATTGCAGCAGAATTGCTTTAAATTTTCCCATTTTTTGCTATGCAGCTAGATGAGCAAAGAATGGTGTCATTTGCAAATTGGTATCTCATGTTTTTTTCCTTACATTTATCACTTGAAGTCCATGTATCTTCTTGTCTTTTTTGATGTTGGGCAAGGCATTTGAGGAGTGTTTCACCCATTATGATAAAGAGGTGGGCTCAAAAGAGGGTCTCCTTGCCTTAATCCTCTAATTGTCTTGAACCATGCGCCTTCTGTCCGTTGAGGACTGTGGTGACAATCAGGTTGTTGAAACAGTTTGTGATCAAATTTACAAATTGTTTGTTTTATCCAAATTGTTCCATGATTTTGAATAGGAAACTAGATTGGCACCTACCAAAAGCCTTTGACATATCCAGTTTCAGGAAGACTCTGGTCGTGGCCAGCTGTATTGTTTGGTTGAGTGGTGTAGTTCTTGTATCACAATCATCTTGGCTGTAATTTGCCTTCCTGAAAAAAAGCTGATTGTGCTTTTTATATAATTTTTTGAAGGTGCAACTTCAGCCTTGAAGCAATAATTTTAGAGATGATTGTACAGAATCTACAGATCATTCTTTAGACTGCAATTGGTCTATAGTGTTCAAACCCAGTCATTTTAGCTATTTTGGGGATTAATGCCAAATAAGTGGCATTTATCTGTGTTAACATTTTCTTGTTCCTCCAATAATTGTACTGTTAGGATTAACCTCATTTTGATAATGTCCTAAAATGTTTGTATATATTGGTCATATGTACATATTGGCAATGATGCATTTGTGACCAAATTCATATGACAGAAAAGAAGTGGCAGTGCCCCGGATGAAATTTGAATGGTTAATAGGTACATACCATTATGGATTCTGGTGCATTGCAACCTTGGTGCTGGTGCAGAAGTGTATTTGCTTGCTGCCCCATATTCATGTCCACTTTAATTGATCCAAGTTCTTAGCTATCTCAATATTGTTATATATAGCCAAAGTTTTGAGAGGTTGGAGTTTGTTGGGGGCTTCGATCCCCTTTATACTCCAACATAGAATCCACATTTAAAAAAAAATTCCTTTATGAATTGCTCCTAGTTTTTACCCTCATCTTGGGGCTTGGGTCTCCAGATCTATAGCATTCCGCTTAATGTTGTATCTTCGTTCATTGTATCTAGATCAATGGAAGCCGCTGCCATGTTTTTTTTTGTGTGTGTGTGTGTGTGTGAAGTGGTCATCGGATTTCTTTTTGGCAAAGTGAGGGGAGGTCACAATTCCAATACAGGTTGTTTTACCCTTTGTTTCTGTTTGGCCTGTTTATGATCCTTTGATTCAGTTTGAGAGGATGAGACTTGCGTTGCAAATGAGACTATAGCTTTTGGGCTCTCTTATTATGTCCTTTCGATTGTTATTGCATCTGCCTTTGTATCTTCTATATCCTCAAGGATCTTAAAGGGATTGGAGGTAGTAGACTCATTTGCTTGTAGTAGATGCATCTAGATGTGGCTAAAACAAGGCATGTGCTCTAAAAATGCATTGTAAACAGTGAAAAAATGCTGAAAACAGGTTTATTTAATTGCATTGGCCACCTCTTTGTCACTCACAACTGCATTTGATCTCTTTGAGCTCATTATTGAAGGGATTGATGAAGAGAAATTTCTGCAAATTCCTTTAGGTATGTTTTTTTGCGTATAGCATTAACATTAGATTGCTTATGCATTTCTTAATTATTGTAAGAATTCCATTTCTAGATTTGTTTCACATCCATTCCATTCAAATTAATGTAGGGTTTTTGGCATTTTACATTTAAAATTTTATTTTACTAAATTTTTCTTTCAAAGTCATGGATCTACATTTAATTTTTTTTTCCAATGCTAGGAATTGCAATGATTAAATTTGTTTTTCTTGTGTTTTCAATGCCAAGGTTTGCAATTGCATCCAAATGGCATCAGGGAGTGGAAGCCATGGCGGAAGCAATGCCACTTGGAAGCATGACATACCAACACCAATTGCATGATTGGTTCTTTGCAACTATTGTGTGCTGAAGATGAGTGGAGGCATCATTTGCCTCAGGCCCTCAAATACCACCTTGCACAAGTCACTACCCACAACATCCAAGTGTGCCTGAATGTTCCACTAGAGACTGAGAGGGAGATAAATGTGGCCCTAACTTTGATCTAGCCAAAAAAATAGAGAAGGCAAGGACACAATCAACCATTGCATCAGTAATGAATCCCAATATGGTGTGAGAATGAGGGGAAGATCAGGGAGAGAGATTGTGGGCTCTTATTGTGGTCCACGAATTCGTGGATCATGCACTTCATCAATCTCTAGCTGTATGTAGAGCTTGTTTGTTGGAACATGCTAGGTTCACAATGTTACTTGAAGGTACATGCTGGAACAAGGACAAACATGAGGAAGCAGACATGGCCTATGCACACTTTTGGTATTACAACAACCTCACTTTCAACATGGCCAAAAGTTCATATTAGGACAATTTAGTCACAACCTTTATTGCTGCAGGGAAAGGGTACAAGGTGCCTAGTCAACATGGATTATGTGGGTCATTGCTCAAAAAATGCAAAAGCAAATACACAATTAGGTGTGGAAGAGTAGAAGAAATCTTGGCACAAGTATGAATGTAACATACTATCTAAAATCTTGGCACAAATATGGATGTAACATACTATCAAATGGGTGGATAGTTGGAAGGAATCACTCACTCATCAATTTTTTAGTTGCTTCAAGTGGTTAAATGGTGTTCTTGAAGTCCACCGATGCCTTAAACATAGTAAAAAATGAGAAGAAACCGAGTTTCATGTTGGAGGAGGTTGTACTAGTGTGGGTAGAGAATGTGTTTCAAGTGGTGATAAATAATGCAACAATGTATGTGGCCGAATGGGACTACTTGAGGAAAGGCAGCCATCACTTTTTTGGACACCTTGTTCTATGCATTGCCTTGATCTTCTCTTCGAGGACGAAGGCAAACTTGATTGGATGAGGTTCATGATGGAAAATGCCAAGAATATTACCCAATATATCTACAATCGTCCTTGGGTGCTTAGCTTGATGAGAGAGCACACCAAAGGGAAGGACCTTGTGCAAGTGGGTACCACAAGGTTTGCAATTAAATTCATCAACTTGCAGAGCATTCATAGTTTGATAATACCTTTGAAGCAGATGTTTGTGAGCAAAGTTGTAATGTCCCCATCTTGATAGAGTGGTCTATTAGTGTAGAAGTAGCATAGATGGGTTTGTTTGTAGTTTTTGTCAGATAGTTAGAACTGATATAAGATGGGCGTGTGGTTAGCTAATTAGGTTTGCAGTGGACTGGAATAAGGTGGTTAGTTAACTATTTGGTTTTTGCATTGATTGAGGAGTGGCTTTGACAGTTCATTGTTTAGTTAACCACTTGTGATTGAGGGATATACTGATCAGTTAACTGTTGTTGATTTAGGGAGGGGCTTGTTAGTCAATTGCCATCAATTGAGGATTGATCCATTGCCATCGTTTGAGGAATGACTACCTATGATTTAGGATTGCTGGGAGTTGGGATTATAAAAAAGGCACATAAGGCAAGAGAGAAGACACTTTTGACAATTGCAAACAGATTCAATTTCTTTCACAATAATGTGATGTTGCTTTCAATAGTTCTAAACGCTTGGAGGCATAAATCTATAGGTGGGTCAATATAATCCTTGGGGATGGAAACCCTCAAGGTAGTTTGTGGTACATAATTCCAATAGGATCATGTAGAATATCTAGGATCGTTAAGTGTCCGGTTTTGCAAACTATTGGGAGTTCAATAGCTTCAAAGGCATTTAGACTTGCATGCTAGGTGCACCCAGTAAGCTGTATCAATTTAATGTATTTCAATTTGTATGTGAATTTATGAACCAAACAATAAAAATTATTTGCTGCTAGATTATTTTTGGGTTTGTTTGGTTTATTTTTTGTATGCATTTAGTTTGGGTCTTTATAGAAGCATGGATGGATTCTGCTTATTCGAAGAAGGTAGATGCAGAGAAGGTTGTGGAGACAATTTATGATGATGTCCTTGCAAAGACTGCGAGATCTCAAGGTAACTGTGAACTTCTATTTAAATGTTAAATTGTATCACTTAAGTTCACATTTTCTAAATTTTAATTACTAGATATTGTTCAATTTTTATAATTTCTATTTTTATTTGCAACTTAAATTTGATTTTAGGTGTCTAAGCCTCTAGTCAGGGTTTTGTGCTGTAATGTCCCCATTTTCAAGTTCTCTTGCAACGCAGTTGGAGCTAACTTTTTGGGTTTTCGACACCTTGATCAGAGGAGTATTTCGATGTCACCAATGTGCTTAGGTGATCTAGTGGAGCTGTATGACACTTTCTGGAGGGATTTCAGACAACTTGTCTGTGCTTACTATTTATAGTAAGTGCTTGCATGGCGACAATCTTTCTGGGTTTTTTTGGGTTTGTTCTCTTTGGTCCTCGGAGAACACTTCTATTTATAGTGTCAGTCTGGACATTGTTTTGGTGACTTGGCAGTTCAGTCGTTGGGCTATCACAAGTGTTGCTTTGAGCTTAACGTTGTCAGGGGATTTGCGACGACGCTTTCGGAAGTGTTTTCGGACTCTTGGGCCGCATTTACTATTTTTAGCAATGGTCCGGGATTTGATGCGATTTGGTGCGATGGACTTGGACTTCACTCATTCTTCATTTGCCTTCATGTTGCCGCTTCGAAATCCATGTCCGGAGTCCATTTGAGCTATTATTTTTAATGGTGCGATATTTTCCCAAGTTAAATTAAATATTTAACTTAGTAGAATAGTTTACAAAGTGACTTTATTAAAAGAATGGGAATATTTCAAAAGAAATAAAGTCAAATAACTATTTAATGTTGGGTGCCCACTTTATGGAGTCATAAGGGACTAAAATAAAATAATTAAAATATTGGATTTAATCCCCAACTTGAGCGTAGGGTTTGGAAAGAAAATAAAAGGTGTGTTGAATGCTCATTTGTATATGCTTGGATATTTTCTTCTCAACAGTTTGTTTTGCTGGTTGGATTGGAGTTCACCATTGCTTTTTGGGGACGAAAACCTCCTTGGAGAACAGTATCTGTAGGTGTGAAAGATCACCCAAGGATACTCTGCTGATAGCCTCACACAGGGGTTATGCTGGAGCTGAATAGTTGAAGATTTTCAATGATTTGAAGCAAGGGTTTGGATGCAGATTTTACAGAGTGATTTAGAAGAGCATAGCAAAGGATCATTTGCAAATTTTAAGTGTTTCATTGCTGTACCTTCTCCATTGCTGGGCTCCAAGTGCTGTAGCTGAATGCTGGGTTTTTGGGAGCTGTTTTCAAATGATTTCAACGCTATCTCACTTTGAATGGGGACGCCTAGGGCTGGAGGATAAAGGGTTTTGAGCATTTTGTAATCTGAGCTTTTCTGCTAGGGTTTTTTGGAGCTTCCATTGCTGTTCACAGACTGTTTCAGACCTACACATTATAAGACAGCAAATGGGTATGATTCAAAAATGATGTTTGAGTGATTTTATCATTTGGGTATTTGTTATAATCCCTTTATTTAATGTATTCAAAAAACATATCTCAAAAAACATATGACAGCAGCTAGGGTTTTGAAATATTTGATTTTCTAGGGTTTCCTAACATATGGGTATTGCTGATTTATGTTCCTAGTGGTTGTTTCAATTCATATAAGCTTCTAGGTATTATTAGAAATGCTTCTTTATTGTTATATCTCAACTATATGCAAAGCAAAAACCACATGCAAGCCCTAAACAACCGCAAACAATAGAAAACCAAAAAAAAAAAAATCAGGGTTGGGACATTACATGTGCTTGGTTGATGGGGAGTAAAACCCAATGGGCTATCTATATGATGCCATGGACAAGGCCAAGGTGGCCATCTAAAACTATTACATGGGAGATAAGAGAAAGTTCCAATCCATTTGGGACATTATTGATAGGAGGTGGAATAATCAACTCCACCAATCCATTCATGAAGCAGGGTACTACTTGAATCCCAAATTTTTCTTCTTAGAGGACTTCAAGGATGTTGATGGAGGGGTTATGGAAGATCTCTCAACATGCATTTGGAAGGTGTTGCCTGAGGTTGAGGTTAGGGACCTAATTAAGAAAGAGTTGCAGAGATACAAGCTTGCCGAGGGGAGGATCTTTGCTTTGCCACTAGCTATTCGAGGGAGAATCACCCAAGCACTAGGTAACAAAAGATCTTAACCTTCACTTCATTACACTTCAAATTTGATGTAGGAGCATCTGGGTCCCTCCCATTCTCACCCCCAAAAACCTGCAGGCACTCTTCTTTCTCTACCTGGTCCTTCGATCTTGCATCGCCCAAAAAAACATGGCAGTACAATTTTGGTTTTCTTTTTGATTTTTGTTTGTGTTGCAGGTCCTGTTTGCTGTTCTTTTCTTGTCTGGTGCGTGTGTCCTCTTTTCTGGACATGGACTCACTTGTTGCTAAGTTTAGATTTTATTAGCTCCCTGCAATTTCTAAGAACTTCATCTTGAATACACTTTGTGCTGGGCTGCTGTCCATTATTGGCATATTGGGTCGCTGTTGGTAGTTCCTATACTAGCCTGGCAAGGACATGGATAGATATGGGCGTGTACCTTTATGTTAAGTGTGGGAGTTGAGTGTTGCTCAGTGTTGCTGGCACAACAGTTTCCTGTCAGCACTTAACTAAATAATAGCTTGGGTCATGCCTAAACATGGGTGATCTTTATTCTTGCAGAGCATCTTCTTTTAAATTCTGTAGGGGCAAATAACAGTTATTCTGACAGTCATCATTCCTCCATGCTGGACTGTTGATTGGCGGTTACCTTAATGCTTGATTGATTCTCTATCTGTGGGTTGGCGCCTCATTTTGACTTTTATTCTTTGTTAGGCGTTAATTTCTGGTGCTGGGCACGGGCCTTTATAGCCTACAAGTTCTGAAAATAGTCCTAAATTAAGGGTGGCGGCTCATGACAGTTACATCCACTTAATATTCTCTACACTAGTGGCAATATTCCTATTGCTGGGCACTTCTAATCTAAGGCACGGGCCTTAATTGCATTCTAGATTTACCCGTCGCCCCTATCCCTTTCCTGTTAGAAGCTGCAGTTTTAAAAACGTCCCCACTCCTGGTATCTGAGGCTGGCAAGCAGCTGTATAGCTGCGTATTGTTGTGATAATACTTCAAGCTGAATGGAATCAAAAAATACGTTTTGAGTAGAGTACAAAAAAAGACAAAGGGACAATCACAAAGGATCGGCATATATCGGAGTTAATATTCTTTATTTTCTGAGTAGGCTGTATGCCTGTATCTGCAATAAGCTGTTATCTTGGATCATTGTAAGGCTGGCACCTAGGACAAAGAACCTATAAGTGAAGATGTAGAAATTTTGGACATTTTAAATTCTCTGAGTCTCTGTATTACTTGTTTTTGAAGTTTGGGTAAGGGAATAACAAAATGCTATTGTTTTGTTGTCAAAATTTTGAGTTACTGCTGTGCAGTTGATACTTGTGAGTGTGTGAAGCTGCTTGGACTGGTTGCGTACCTTAGGCCCCCAGTCCTCATATGCATCAAAATCTTTGATGCATGCAATTATTGTTTACTTACGAACTTGTGAAGGTTTTCTTTTTGCAGTTGCTTTGGTGGGAAGATTGGGGTGCAAAAATTCCAAATCTTCAAAGGTTGCTCCTTCGAATTTTGTCTCAACCTTGTAGTGCTTCTAGATGTGAGTGCAATTAGAGTTTATTTGACTCTATTCACATGAAGCAGCATAATAGGTGGACACAAAAGTGCTTCAATGACCTCATCTTCGTGCAATACAACCTTTGCCTTCTCTCAAAAATGGTGGAGGGCTTAGTTAGTCATGAGGCAATTGACTTGAACGTTGATCTGTATAGCGATTGGACTACCCTTTATGAGAACCCCATGTTCATGGAAGATGAGATTGTCGAATCTGAGAAACAACTAGAGGTGGGTGCAACAGAAACAAAAGTAGGAGGCCTTGGATTGGAGGAGATGATGGCTGAGGATGGGGATGGTCATGGGGAGTCATTACCTTGTAGTTCAACGGGAAGCTGATGCTACAACCGAGATAGAGTAGGACCCCAACCATCACTATGATGTATATGGGAAGAGAAAAATGTAAAATGCTGTAACTTGAATGAAATTGTAATTTTTGATGATGATTTTTGATTATTATGTGATTCATATAATAAAATGTTGATGTGATATTGTTCTCTCTTTTTATTCAAATCTAATAGAAAACACTTCCCCAATGTTCTATAGACCCATTTCATATGTTTTGTAATTGTATTTTGTATGATATTTATGTCTTCTTAATGAAATTAGGTAATTTAAAAATTTGCTGAGTCATCGAGTCCAAGTCAAGGTTGGATCTGCCAAGTTTTGCTGAGTTGGATTCATGGCACTCTTTGAAGTGTTTTTTCATGCCAATATTCACTTGGGAGGATATGGAGTCTTATTCAAATTGGCACAATGCATAGGACATCATCTATGGGTTGAATGCTGGGGATCTGTAATTTATGAAGTTCTCTGGCTTCTTCATGAACTGGGGACCACCTTGGAAGATTTTGTTTTTTTCCAAGGAGAAGATCAACATGAAATACCCTTTTGGCATCAAGAGCAGTTATATTGAACTTGTAGGTTTCTAGTTGTCTTGGGCCCAAGCCTTAAAGGTTTTGAGTCTAGGGAAAGCTCCCTTCAATTGACAGATCATGGCCTGTTACTTGAGAAGCCAAATCTGATTTTCCATTTCATATATGGAGAAGCTGATTTTGGTGGGATTTTCTATTTTCAGATACCACCCATTCTCTCTTTTGATTGGAGGATGGGCTTGGAGATGTTTCTCATGGTACTTGATGAAACCTTGAGGGTCCTCTTTGCATATATAACTGGATCCTGAGGTGACTGCCTCTTTGAAGTTATGGGTTTTTATATCCATTGGTGAACTGCAGCTGTTGGAGGAGGCCATGCACTCCTTTGGGGTTTTCCCTTTATTTCTTTTCAGCATCATGTAGGACTGCTTAGATCTATGGGAGAGGTGAGGGAAGATTCAGGGGGGAGAGACTGGTTGACTAGGGTTTGGAGCATGAAGGAGATATCAAAACGTAAAGCTTATACCTATGACATACATGAATACTGTTTTGACGACACATGGACCATGCACCATGTTGTGTCAGTTGAACCGTTTGTATATGATATTCGTGGAAGTGGAACTAAACACATTTAACCAAAGGGTCCATGTTGGAAGGCTGGACCTCTTCTGACCATGTTGGAATATTTCCTCCAAAATGATTTGATTTTGAACTGGTGAGTGTCAGTGCCCAAACATATGCTATGTGTTTGTACTCTCTTCCTCGTTACTACCCTGACCAACATTTAATTATGCTTTAATGTTACCATGTGGCCTCACTGCCTGAGGAAGCAGGGACCAAAAGTTCAAGAAGGAGCATGGGTCTGCTAGCCTTTGTTTTTTCTTTAAAAAAATGTAATATTAGAGCTATGTTCTTAGATAAGTTTCTGCATTCCATCTATTCTCAAATCCCATCTGGCTAAGTGCTGCTTTAGAAGAAACTGCAGCCTATTTTGTTCTTCTGTATCAATTGCCTCTGTTATTCACAATGTTGTGCACCTTCTGCCACATTGAATAAGGTTTTTGAGGCTTGTATTGGTCCTCATCTTTGTTTCTTATTATTGGTTTCAGGGAAAATAAAAAAACCAAATGAAGTCTTTTATCCTTTTCTGAACTCAGTCAGAAGGTGTAATTATTTGACTGTTTTTGTTATTCCATTCTGTTTTTCATCCTCTTTCTGCCATTAGTGGCATTTGTTGTTTATGTATTTTCTTATCCTCATAATATGCATTAATGATGAAAACCAGGCTTACAAGGGTTATGCACAATTAATGTTTCTTTTATTGATGACTAGAATTCTTTAAATCTTCGGTGTTATATCATATTCAATGTAGATACACTTTTTTGGTGTCTATTTACATTAATCAATATTTTATCCCTTTTTTTATTCTAGGGAATGAACTGTGAAAGTGAAAATGAAATAGCCAATCGTGTTCAGTCAAATGTGATAAGCTCTCCATCCTGGCTTCATCTCACAGGAAGCAAAGTTGAGGAAATTTTGAGACATGATGTCTCTCAATCTTGTGATTCTCTGGAGTTTCAGAACCAAATTCAAACGGGAAATTATCACACCAAAGGATCAGAAAATGCATATTATACACAAGATACAAGAATACCTCCGAGCGAGTTGCTGAGACCATTTGTTAGCCGATGGTTTGGAGGCTGGACAGGATTGGTCTGATGCAACTCTTGAAATCTCAATGTCTTTATTTGTTTCAATTTATTATCATAAGATCTTGGAATTTCATTATAGCAGTAGCATATTTTCTACAATGTTAAAGAGATGTTCTCAAGTATACAATATAGAACTCCTGAACATATTCTAATATTGCTTTAACACTTTTGTTCTGTGGATTATTTCTAAACAGGATAAAGAACTGGAGACAAATAAAAAGATTGTCACCATGCGTGTACAAAAACCTTATGTGGAGGAGATCAGCCACTTCACAGAGTCTTTGGATAGAGACGAAGGATCTGCTGCATTAGTACAATCCTTCTCCTCTGAAGTCTTAAAATTGCCATTAAATAATATCCACCCCATCTCAAACATGTACTTAGAAGATCTAAGTAGCACCAACAATGAAGTATCTTATAGTTTGACTCAAAATTCTGCAAGGTGCTCGAACTCACCTGTGTATGATCCCCTGTGTTCCATGGTGCCTTGCAGCATACCTCAGGAAGATGATCTCCATACTAAAAGAAACATTGTAGATATTCAGGAAGGAGATCTAAATTCTTCTGGTAAACTTAATACAAATGGCTCTATGCAACTCCATGAAGGGTTAAAACCTTTGCAGGAGGAAATTATGGCACAATTGAGCAAACCATCTCAGCAGGACACTTTTAAGGATTCTGGACAGGCAACATGCAGATTTAGCTGTGAATCTCAGTTTTGTGCAAAATACAAAAGAGTTGATTCACTCAAGCAGTATAGTACTCTATCTGGAGTGCTTCAATGTCGGTCTATTGAGCTTCCCTGCCAAACAAAGGAAACAGGCTTTCCTGGAGACTCTAGTATTATCAACTTCTCTATGGAAAGGTTGAAGATAGTAAGTCCTGGTGCTGATATAATTACTCCTATTAATGACAAGAAATGCATAAATATGAAATCTGGTGCTCAAAGAGAGTCAGTTATCCAAGATTCCAGGGAGAAATTAACTAGAGTTTGTCTAAGTGCTGATGCTGGCATAGGCAGTCCTAGCAATAATAACACAGAAGTTGCAAATAAACTCCCTGACGTTCTTTTAGAGTCTGCACCTATGACTCTGGCCAGAGATATGGGAAATCATAATGGTTCAACTGACGAAGAGACTCCTGCCAGAAAGCAAAGCATATTTCAGGACCACTGTAAGGATGCTGTCACCATAAATAGCATTGCTACTGGAAATTATAGAGAGCACAAGGACTTTTACTGTGCACCAAAGGATTCTGATAATCTTGCAATGGAACTTGATGTTTCCCCTGATGTTGAAGAATCTTCTCCATTACTATTGCATTGTAGGAAGAGGAGACTCAAAGCTGTTCGAATGATTGAAAGTGGTTCCGAAGACATTAAATTGGACAAGGCCACTTCAACATGCCTGAACCAATCTATTGCTCCAGTTTATGACAATGTTGAATGCTTTGAACCTGCTAGGAAAGTCTTTTGCTGTACTGATTTGTATCAGAAAGAATCCCATGAACAGTTTTCCTCGAAACAACGAGACATAAAAAATATAAAGAGAGTACATTTTTCAAAAGATATCATTGAACACCAGGCAGGTATTGATAACTGCCAACAAGATCACCACCAAAGTGTGTCTACGCGGTCCTCTGAAAAGCACAAAGGTAATGTAATTTCATTACACAGAGTTTCAAGTTTCAGGTGTTAAGTTTGAATTGTTTGTTTTGAAATTATTCCCTCTTTGGTCGCTGATGGATGGAGTTTTATTTATTTTTCTTTTCATATGTGGATCAGTGTATTGTGATGTTTCTGGACTGAGAAATCTGTTCGAAGCTTCACTCAGAATGCAGAGTGTTGAAGTGGGAAAGAAGATAAGAAATGACTCTAGGAAAAGTAAGAAAGAAAAGAACTGGCAAGATTTGATATTTCAGGGCCTAGAATTTCTTGTAACAGGACTGTCTACTACTAAAAAAATTGAGCTCGAGCAACTGATCAGAGAGAATGGTGGTGTTGTGCTTTCAAATCTGCCACCACTCTCACGTATGCGTGTGAGTGGCAGGGCAAAAACAGATGACCTGGGTAGAAACTATCCTATTATTTTATCTTCACAGCAGGTTGGCCAAATGCTTCTTTCATTCATGGACCTTATATTTTTTTGTGTGATTGTTTCAAAGAATATTGTTTCATGGCTTTCCTCTGTTATTTTGGTTGGTTAGAAGTCATTAACATCCACATTTATTGGGCATATTTTGATGATTATGGAATGTTCTCCTCTGAAGTGGAGGGATTGGGGATTTAAAAGAACAAAAGTTATGTATATTGAAGATGCTTTACTGGAGGCTTATTATTGCTTATTTAGGGTCTACATGATTCTTGTCACACTGGTGAAGGATCTGGGTTCTCAAACTTTTAATTGTTTGTAGCAATCGAGTCATAATATCTTCAATATACAGGGGATATTTTCAACCCAAAATATTGGGATAGTGCAGTAGAGTATATAACTTCAAAAGTTGGAATGTTCTGGAACTTGTTCTCCATCAAGAATGATAAAACTTTTGAATGAGTGGCACAAAGTTTGGGTCATTATCATTTTTTTTGGATGAAGATTAATGGCCTACGATCTTGAGCATGCTCACCAGGTCTCAAACCTTTGTCATTGTTGCATTAAGGGCTGTCTTATTGCTAGACCACAGTCCTATGGATAGGTCACTGTATTTTAAGCCTTGACTGACCAGTGCAGGGTATAGTTAGCACATGGTGGTTTAAAACTTTTTTAGCTACTTCTGAATTCTTGTCCTAGATAATAACACATGTAGTCGAGTTCTAATTTAATGAAGCCAGAGTTAGTATGCTTTCTGCTTGGAGATGTGAGGCAGCACAACAATATAATTTAATTCCTAGATTGATAAGTAGATAGGTGCCAAGTTAGAAGTCACAGTCTAGCTAGCCACCATAGCCTGTTTACCAATGCACAAGGCATCTGTATGTTTATATTCCTTGTTAAGATGTAGTGGTGCATCATATTAAAAAGTTAACTTGCTAAGCAAAAGCTCAAACAAAATTCTCATCATATTCCAGTGCCTAGAGTTTGACTTTGGATGTTTTTAGTTGCAAATAAGACCTTTAGAAAGGCTTTTTTTTCTTGTATTGCACAACAAAGAGCCTGAAGTCATGTGATTAATGATGGATCTTAAATTGTGGGTTGGGGGTTGTGAGTTTATCACTTCGTTGCCAACTATCTACATTGTTCTTCAGGTTTAAGGTTTTCTAGGGATGATGTTTATGAGAGAATGGGTACATTCTTGTGACGATTCTATTGAAATTGCGACACACGAAGAGCCAACACCTCCAATGCACCAATCAATCAATCATTCATCTTCAACACTAACTAATAACTAATAACTAATAACTAACATCTAATAAATTAACATTAATATGTTAATTTATTTATTACATCACACATTCTATGTCATGCACTAATTTATTTCTAACACCCCCCTTTAGTGCTGACATAGGAATTTATTCTGGCACTAGATAGATGTATTGATGGTTGGCCTTGGTCAGTCATTGCCTCTGTCTTTTGTGTGGCTACTAAGATCCACCTGTTTCATATTTGACCCGCCTCTTCAATGGAAAATCTTCTTTAGATGTCGGTTTCCACCGATAATGCATCCAAATGCTTCGCCCATTGTACAAATGTTTTGAAAAGTATTTACTTGATAGACAATTGCACCCCTATCTCTCCAAAAATACTTTTATCTCGCCAATTACAAAGAAATTAACATTCCCTTATATCATTCCCTCATACATAGTAACCAACCAATCGTACAAGATAAAAAGTAAGTGAAAGTAAATAGACTTACAATTGCATTAACCGCATGCCTGGCATTTCATCACCTCTTCTTTGCCTTAATAAGAATTGTGTCTTGGCCAGGAGAACTTCATTGGAATGAATTTGCACCTTACATATCTGAAGATGATCAAGTTTGGTAAGAATGAGGGGGATTGCCTTTCACTTCTTCTTCATTGTCATCTGTATCGGTGGTGGAAATGGTGATGCATGCACACCGCTCTACCAATGCAAAGAAGGCAGACACTACACTTGAACCCAGCTACATAGCCATTCGATCTAGTTTACAGAGTAATCTACCTTGCAAATGCTTCCTGATCCATATCCATATCTCAGTAGGTCTCCCGTAACCACCTCTTTGAATAGGACTTGCAGATTTGTCACGACCACCAGGTCTCTTGTAACCACCTCTTCCATATCGACTTGGCACAGTTCGATCATAGGGCAGACCACCTTGCCCGTTTGGATTTGCCACTATTTATTCAAACGATAGTGGTTTATAAGCACCTTCTTGATCTATGTTCAATGGCGGTGTAAGTTGCGGTGTAATTTATGCCCATGTAATTAACTGTATTCTATTCATATGATATTTACAAAACACAAAGATCAATGTAAACTTCTCTTCGACTGCCTCAAACCACCCTAATTGCCTGCATTTTTCGACAACATCTAAAATTTCTACAACTGAAATATAGATATGAATATATAATTTTTTCAATTTTTGGAATGAAAAACGATGAACAAAATGAAGAGAAAACAATGAATCTTCAACACACACATTATTACATTCAATGGCTTTATAAAGCCATTCAACCTACTAACTACCCAACCCACCTTACAAGGCAAGGCCTGAAGCCCACTTCATGAATGCCCACGATACATACCTAGATCCTGATTATGTTTCTTGACGGCAATCTCCCTTCAAACGCTGGTTCGTTGGGCTAGGCAGAGAATGGCAAAATGTAGGCAAAGTAACAAGGTGTCGGAGAAGAGAAGAATTCACAACTTTCCTTAGAGCCATAAAACTTCTCAACTACCTCAAACCACCCTAATTGCTTGCATTCTTTTGCAACACCTTAGATTTTGGCAACTGAAATACAGATCGGAATGGATCGAATATGCAACAGTGACTCTAAAATGTGTCTCCATACACGTTCAACTACAATGAATCTTATTGAACCATACTAATTTTTTTTTTTAAATTTTTGGTATGAAAAGTGATGAACAAAATGGAGCGAAAACAATGAAAAGAGAGAACAAAATGGAAGGAGAAGAGAAACCAAATGCAGATGGATGATGAATGTCACAGGTTTGCACGTGGTCTGCACTCCACACCTGTTGGCAAAATGCAAGAATGCTGAATGTACAACAATGACATTTGCACGTGGTCTTCACCGCATTGTCATTGTGAGCACTGCTTTGAAACAAGGAAGGGCAAGCGAATGGAAGGTGAACAGAGAGGTTTCAGACACCTGCTTTGATACCATATTGAAAATTGTGACACATGAAGAGCCAATGGCTCCAATATACCAATCAATCAATTATTCATCTTCAACACTAACTAATAACTAATAATTAACATTTAATAAATTAACATTAATATGTTAATTTATTTATTACATCACATATTCTATGTCATGCACTAATTAATTCCTAACAGATTCTAATCGCATAGCATGACCTAATTACATCATACACACATCCATGAAAGTCAAATCTAACATATATTGGTTTGGGGGTTGTGAGTTTATTGCTTCCTTGTCAACTATCAATATTGTTCTTCAGGTTTTAGGTTTGGTAGGGATGATAGTTATGAGAGAATGGGTGCATTCTTGTGATAATTCTAATTGGATGGCATGCCTTAATTACATTGTACACACATCCATGAAAATCAAATTACACACACACACACACACACACACACACATAATGTAATTCTTAATGGTCTATGCTGAAAATATATTTTGTGGCAAGGTATCGTCAAATGATTCTAGGTGGGTCTGAGGGTTGCATCAAATGATTCTCCTAGATGGTCTCTCTTTGTTATTGCATCTCGTATAATTCTTAATATTAAAGAGCAAAAATTGAAAGAGGGGCCGATAAAGACTTGAGAGAGAAGAAAGGAGGAAAGGAAGCGGTGGGTTAAACCCAAGCAAGTAAACTTTCGACATGTTAGCATACACAATAGCCATATTATTCAGTTGGGATTAGAGGGCCCAATTGAATAATTTTGGGAGGAACTGGGCCACTCCACAAATGGCTATCCTAACATCCAAGGCCAACAGTCCTAGAAGTGACAGAAATTTGGTAATGTGCTATTGCCTTTATAATCTAGATTGTGAGCGGGGAAGCACAGTTGACCCTCCATGTTGGGCATAGGAGTTAGAAGGTTTGTATGACTCACGAGTGGGAATTTCTTGTGGATCCACAGCCTTTTGTGATTGTCACTGCAGGTTCTAAGGACACTTAACACTCCTAATGGCTGAAGTAGTTTGAAAGAAGTATTCAATTTGGTGGTCTTGGAAGTTGCTTGCAGGATTCAGCAACTAAAGTAACTATAGTTGGGATGTTCAATGGTGCCAATGAAGATCCACAAGAAATGCTTAATGTGACATCCAATGGCTAAGTGAATGAAAAGGGGAGATCCATGGTACCTTAATATATTGTTTGTATGTTATCTTTGACAACAATATTAATTTCTCCTTTAGTTATAACAATGTGAGTGTAATGTTTCTTTCTGGGTTTTTATAAATATGCAATTTTTTTTGTTTTTTCTGATTTTTACAAACAGGACCAAATATATAGAACAACTATGAAACTTCATTCATTTTCACATATTTCAATAATGGCCAAGATCTGAAAAACACATAATTACTGATTCAAAACTGCAAACCTTTACAAATAGTATTCAGCAGAAATATTAAATATTATTAATAATATTGTGCTGCAAACCCAACTTATAGATGCTGCATTGGATATCCACTACAAAGCACAGCAGGACAGCAGCAAATATATTGGTACAGCTGGCATAAAGAAAGGTATGACACCCAGGAAAATACTGTACGGCAGCTCTCAAATAGCTATAAGATGCTGTGATTCACTTAATACATGGTATGGCAGGCTAACCAAAAGATATGGCAGCTTCTTCCTTGATACGGCACCCTCATACCATATGCTGCGATATGTTGTATGACAGTCTAGAAAGGCCTTTATGGACTGCGATCCACATATAATGAAGTACAGATGGTCTCCTTTATGTATGGTAGCTTGTACTCAAATATAATATTCTTCAAAATAGATCAAATTTGCTTGCCAAAATATTAAAATATAATCTCTGAATGATCTACACAAATTGGAACTGCAACTGCAACTGCAAACCTTCAACACAACTTTTGAAAATTTCAATATGCTCCTAAAATTTCAATCTTTCTGCACAAATGCAATCCTTGGATGGAACCGCCTCGAATGGACAAGAGGGTTTTTGTCCTCCAATCCAACAATGGAAACCGAGAGGGTTTTCGTCTTCCAATCCAACAATGGAAACCGAGAGGGTTTTCGTCCTCTAGATTCCCTACACCAAAGGGTTTTCATCCTTAGGCATGGAGATGAATACAAGTGTTCAAACTCCAAGAAAAAGGTTTGATAAGAATTGACAATGGATGCCTTCTTTTGTGCCCAACTCTTTTTAATTCAAATTTCATTTTCCCGCCTAATTTCCCTCCAAAAGTGTCTAGGAACACTTCTAATAAAATATTACATTAGGCCCGCTTTAGAAAAATAGTAATATATAAGTCGTCCTTTTACAAAAATAAACTTACTAGGACAACTTGAAATATTATTATTGAATTATTTCCCTAACTTTATCCCTTAGCCTACGGGATATAAGGCATAGGCTACGAGTTGCCCGATTATTTTAATTTTGAAAAGGGGACATGACAGAGAGGGGGTATGTAATGAGTATTTGAAGGGAGCGATTCTATGTATTGAGATGCCAATAGATTAAAGAAGCAATTTGGTCTTGAAATACCAACATGGTTATTGTTGATGGGGACCCAAGGAGGCAACCTACTCTGTACAATATAGAGCTAGTTAGAAGTATTTCTCTCAACTTGAAGTTGAACTACTGAGGGACCTAGATTTGAACTACCAAGGAACTTAAGTCCCGTATTAAACTTAATTTTAAGTAATTTCCCACAAAAAGCTAAAATTCTAACAATTGAATTGGATTACACATATGAAATTGAAGTATCAGATTTCAGCACTGTTGGACAATTGCCTAACTATTCACCCAATGCATGAAATTACGGATTGAACAAAATAGCAGCTGTTTAGGATTGAATGTAGTGAAAATGGGGAGCTACAATGTGATCTTCAAATATAAATGGATGTCCAACCACCATCTGTCTTGATCCATAAAGTCTGTGAAGAGTTTGCTACTACAAGTGTATAAAAGTAGCCATGGTGCTGAAAAATGAATTGCTATTGAAATTTAACATACAAAGCCCAGATTGAGATGTGAGATACAACAACTAGCTGCCGCATGCATCCAATTAAGTAGAAATGGAATGTGAGTATGAATATGTCTTCTATGCACCCATAAAAAATAGATTTATGATCACTATTTTAAGAACTAAAGCTTAAAATGTTTTTCCATATCTGGAGTCCACACATATCATGATGATTCATCATAATGACATGAAGTGAAATGAGTTCAAATGCACATGTAAACAAAAATACTCAACATAATTTTTATATTGATGAAACCCATTGTGGCATGCAGTGCTTCATGGGCTTGGTATTAAGCTCAATCCAAGTACAAAGCAATTGTAGAGATATAGAATTGCAACTATTGAACAAACTAGATAACTATATTAATGTCCATGAGTGACCACAAGTAGGTCAGTGGGCCTTGAGAATACATCAGTGAACAGTAAAGAGTTCTAGGAAGAGAGCATCCTAGGAAAGCAAAATAAAGGAATTAAAGAACTAAAAACAAAATGAGGTAGTACACCACCAACACAAGTGGTTAAGAAACCAATAAAAATAGCTACGTGGGGGAAACAGAATCGACAAAGAGCAAGTCTCCCCAAATACTATCTTAGCTGAGACGATTTTATTGATCAATCTTAATCTTAATGGAAAGGATTACAAAGTTTGTGATGGGTGTCCATAGACTGTTTGCCCATACTTATACAATCGTCTTAACAAAGACAAAAAAACTAAGGGAAGTGGAAGAGCTTGACTCTTCACATTCCTTTTTCTCCGATAATATAGTAAAGACAAAATTTGAGGTGGACGACCGTTGAATTTCCATCGTTGTGCACACAAAAACAAATAAAAAATGTTTTTTGTACAAAACAAACCTATTATACTTTGAATCAATATTTCTAATGTGTCTCTGTGATCCAAAGTCTATCTTCATCTATTGTTTCTTCTTCACTTTTGCTTTATTCCAAGGAGTCCTCTGAATTTCTCAAACTTGACTCAATCAAAAGGCTTTGTGTATATGTGGGGCAATAAATGAGATCAATTATCTTCTGTGTCATCAGCATTCTCAGATAGTGATCCTTCATGTCCATTTGTTTTGTTTTTGCATGAAGCATAGAATTCTTTGCAATTTTAATGACACAAAGGTTATCCATATATAACATTGTAGGACCATTTTGATCATTTTGCAACTCTTCAAGAATCCTATGAAGATGTACTACCTTTCTTGAAGCATCCCATTCTGCAATGTCCTCTGATTTAGTTGTAGAATTATCCACTATATCCTATATCTTGCAACCACATGCTAATACTCCTGTTCCTAAATGGATTAACTAACCTGTAGCAGACACCTTGTCATCCACTCTACAACAATTATCTGCATTTCAAAAACCCACAAGCTTGAAATTCTCATTTCTCCTATATTCCATGCCAAAGGGTTTTCTATCCTGCAAGTATCTCAAAATTCTTTTAGCTGCTAACCAATGACTTTTTGATTTTCTTGGTTCATGCACAAATCTGGACACAATACTAACTGCAAATAAAATATCAGGTCTAAAATTCAGCAAATAGATCAGGCCTCCAAACAATTGCCTATAACTAAGTTCTTTTAGCTGCTAATCAATGACTTTTTCTTGGTTCATGCATGAATCTAGACACAATACTAACTGCAAGCAAAATATGAGGTCTAATATTCAGTAAATAGATCAAGCCTCCAACCAATTGCCTATAACTCGTATCATCAACCAATTCACCTCCTTTATCCTTGGAAAGTTTCAAATTAATTTTCATGGGTGTTAGAGATGGTTTACAAATTTCCATTTTGAACTTTTTCAACAATTCACATATGTATTCTTTTGTGCAATGAAGGTACAATGAACTTGTTGTCTTACCTCAATGCCCAAATAATAGTGCAAAAGTACCAATTACTCATTTCAAACCCATTTTTTCCAGATTTTATTCACCTATTAAGCTGTTTTTCATGATGGACTCATATTCACTCCTTGTAGCATCTCTCCATTCTGCTATCTCAGCTGCCTCTGCAAAAGTCAATGGTTCACAAACATCAATTGACAAAGCATAATTTACTTGTTTCTGAGTAATCCTGGGACCTGTTATGATTCTTTTATCAGTCTAAGTGAAGCGATATGTTGTTTTGCTCACTTGGGCCTATGAGGCAATTCACTCACTTGTTGTACTTGTGAATTTTCTCTAATCTCTTCTACTTCATGAGATTGAGATGAAACCTGCTCATCACTTGAACTACTAGGATCTACATCATGAGAATTGGAACCAATGGAATTTGAATCAAGTGAAATACTCACCATACTAGAATCATCATGTTGACTTGACAATTTTGGAAGTATATCATTTGTTCTCTGATCCACAGTATACCAGACTCTCCTTACTGAGATGAGATTTCCTGCTTCCTTATTTCCTATTTTTTCCCCCTCAACCTGCATTATTCTTTTCTCAGGTAGAGAATCATCCATACTATCTAATTCATAAAAATGACACCCTACTGATTATGAATTTTTGATTGCAACTAACTTTCTTAAATCTCTAGCCTTTCTTCTCATCAGAATAGCCAATGAAAATATGTTTTGCACTCCTAGCATCAAGTTTCTTCCTAAGCTCATCAGGTACTAGTGCATAACATGTTGAACCAAGAACTTTCAAATGTTTTACACTTTGTACACATGCCAAACCACGAAAGGTGTTTGTACTACAGCTCCAAAATTGCTGTGCACTACATCTTCCCAAAATGAATTATCTAGGTTTGTGTGTTTCAACATAGATCTAACGATACCTTCAAGTGTCATGTTCATTCTTTCTGCTACCTCATTTTGATGTAACGTGTAAGCATTAGTAAAATGCCTCCTTATGCCATTCTCCTTACAAAAATCCTGAAACTCATTATAAATAAATTCACTACCATAATTTGATCTCAAAGTCAATATCCTCATGTTAAATTGTTTCTCAACTAGGTTTTTAAACTTAACAAACCTAGAGAACACCTTTATTTATTCTTCAAGAACTACAACCATGTCATACAAGAATACTGATCAATGAAAAGTACACTAGCATAGATATCTTAAATACATCTATCTAAAAGACGCCTAGAGATGTTAGTGTCAAGGCTTCTATATTGAATTTGTTAAATGTTGAGAAACCGGGGTTAATAGTTGCAATAAATCATTGAATTTAGTAATCAAATTCGTTTAAGTCGACTGTGATAAATCATAAATCAGCAATAACAAGAGCAGCAATAAAATATTAATGCAAACTACAAGATTACCCACAAAAGATAAGAACATTGTTATAATTGGGAAAATCCTTTTGCATAAAAAAGTCACCAACGAAGAGAGCAAAAACTTGTATTAATCTCAAACAACTATAGAGTACATCATCAATATATACTATTCTTCCCTTAAGTTTGACAACATTTAGACACAGTAATCTTCCCCTAACCCGCAAGATGCAGCCTCCATCCCAAGGCCTCTATATAGAGGCTTAGGAGGCCTAGAAAATCACTATAAGAAAAATGGTTTCAAAATATCATGGTAAAAGTTCTCATGACCCTTACACATGGAGATCCTTGGAATGGTAACTCTAACACATCTTACACACCTTGTGTTATATAATCTGTCATAGTTGTCATTGCTTGTCATAGATTTTCATATACTCTCTTACACATTGTCATAACCGTCATAGATTCTCTTCCAATTTATGCCAAGAAGTCAAGGATGACTTTTCCCATGTACCTACTTATTCAATGCCCCTTACAAACAATATTCCCAAGAGTCCAAAGGAATAATAAACACTTACATAGTGTCCACCCTCACATGGGCGTACCAATTTTGCCTAATTCATGAACTTTGAAGATACATACATGATTAACCATCTACAAACAATTAAGTTACAACAGTGATATCTAAGTTAAAAATCAGCTTGCCGAGTCCGAGGCGAGTTTGAGTCTTGTAACACTGGTATTTATTGATTTATTAATATTTTGTTGTTATTTTTTTGGTCGGATCTTACACGATGAATGTTTCTCTGGGCAAAGCTCGCTAACTTGTGCTGCTATGAGCTTGTGGGCAATTGTATCTCTCTTGAACCTCATGATGGCCAATACAAATGTGTGATTTTCCTTTATCTCTTGTATTGCTATTAAGTGTGTTCATTCTGGTGATTGAGGTGTCATTTTCTGGTTCTTCTGCTTTGTTTGAGAGTTTTCTCCTTTTCTTTCTCTCTTCTTCTATTGTTTGGCTTTAGGGAACCTTTGTATTTGTTTCCAATGATAAGCTATGTTCCACTATATGTGAGTGTAAAACCATATTGTGACATTAATTCATGAGGCTGTTACTCCAAAAGTTCTGACTCATTATTTGTGTGCATGAAATCTTGTAACTGCTATGTGTGTTTTTGGCTTCATTGTTGTTGATTATAATATTGTGAGTTGCTAAGCTCTGGTCAGATGGTGGGAGGATGCCTACTCTTGGCTTATGGCCTTTCATGCTTTCTATATATTTCCCTCTTCCCTTTTCCTGTTTGGTTAGAGTTAGCTTGGAATAAGCAGGGAGCGGTCCCTCACTTCGGAGATTGGTTTGCTGATCGCATCCCACACCTGCAGACCTTTCCATTGTTGGTGGTCCCGCGAAGCACTTTTGTTTGTCAGAATCGGGACATCAACAAAAAGACTATCAATAGTTTCTTCTTGATCTCCTTTTCAAATCATGAGGATTGTGTTTGGACACTCTTGGATGGTCCTTGGTTTTTGGGAAAAATAGAGTTCTTAAGAAAGTGGAAGTTGAGTTTTGATCACGAGAAGTAATGCATTAACACTGCCCCTGTATTGGTAAGGCTTTCTGGGATTACCATTGGAGTGTTAGGAGGATGAGGTCTTGCATGGTATTGCTAAATCTTTCGATCAGCTCATAGCTATTGATGTGGTTACCAAATCTAAAAAATACCTGTTGTATGCTAGATTTTGCATTAATGTTGTGGATAAAACTCTTCTGTTTGTAGTCCCTTTTGTCTTCAAAATATGGTGAATGGGTGCAACAAACTGTGTATGAAGACTCCTATGTTGTCTGTCAAATGCGCCACAAAGCTGGCCACTTTACATCAGTATGCAAGAACAATAAGGGAAGCAAAAAGTTTAGACAATGACTAATGAGGCTAGCCAAACTCTGAAAATTATAGAAGTTGCAGACTGCCTTTTAGCAGTTAGGGATAGCTCTAATGTAGCTGAGAAAACTAATAATGCTATTCATGGCTCTAAATCCCTTGGCAGGGTTTCCACATTTTCGAGGGTTCTGGAGGAGGTTTGTAGGAAGGGGGAAGGTGTTAGTAGGGGTCAAGAGGGACCTCTCCGGGAAGAAATCAACTCTTCAAGTATGATTCAGGCTTCTTTCAGTGCACCATTGTCAAACAAAGAGAAAAGAAGAGTGGAGGAGTTGAGCCCAAGAGCTGGTAAGCTAAGAAGGGATACTCCTGCCCCTAACTATTCACTCCATTCTGATGTAAGTTGGATGCTGTTCCCTCCTTGCAAAGAGCAAAGTAGAATTTTTTTTGTTATGAGGGCCTCAAGAAGCTCCAAGAAATTTGTTGTTCAAGGATTGGTTGCGAAGAAAGTGCGGTCAGGAAGGATTTTTGTGGCAAAGTTTTAGGGGGAAGGGTTGCAGATGGAGTTTAGGGTTCGTTGGAGCTCTTTGGCTGCAAGCCGCCTACCTAGATTGCCGGTGGACAGTCGTTTGTGTCTCATCTCAGGCAATTTGCTTTGCATTGTGTGAGTTTTGTTGCAGTGGACTTGCTTTTCTGATTTGAGCGGTCTGTGTGTTGTAAGTTTGTTTCTGTAGCTGTTGGTTTACAGCCTTAGTGCTGTTGGTCCTTGTGGTAGTTTCATGGTTGTTTGTTGGACTGCAACGATTTATCTGAGCTTGTCTTTGTAAATGGGTTTGGGCCCTTTCAAAAACCAACCTTGACTCGTAATAAAAAAATAAATATGAAGATTTATACTTTCCAAAGAAGATGAAACAGGAAATTCAGTAACTTGATGGGTTCTGAATGTCAGACAATCCACACATTAATTTTGGAAGAAAAGAAGACTGGCTATTTGGTCTACAAACGTCCGAGGTAAATTTTTCTCTTACAATAAAGCTCTATATTATTTTGTAAAGCTTTATTGTAAGAAAAGTCTGCATCAAAAATTGTCTTGCTGCAAGAAAAAAAGAAATGTATAATATTTTAAAAAAGAGTTCTAGTGCATAGCTTTTGCCACTTAACTTCATTTCATTTTGTTGTATGTGGGCTCCTACATTGCATACAGGAAACAATTGCCATGGTCAGACAACTAGCTGGATTGCCTCATTGCAATACCTAGATAGAATATTCTAGTCATTTTAAAGTTTTTTGGATATATTCTCTATTTTGTACAGGCTTTGCTCTGAGCTTGCAGCTTTTGGCAGGGACTGCAGCTGCAATGCAATCCTTGTTAATCTTTACAGTAGTTGTTGAATTCAACAAAATATTATTATTTATCTTTGCTTATGTTTGAATTTCCTTTTGGACAGAAGGTTTAATGTTGGTTTGTATTTCCTTCACAAGTAAAATGTAACCTGTATTAGTATTAGTTGCTCTAGCAACCGAAGTCAGCATGTGTTTCTGATTTTTTTTTTCTCCGGAATTGATAGATTTAGTTTCATTTGAAAGAGATTTATTTTGCTTTTGTAAACGTCTAATCTCTTTGCCTTTCTTCAGCTATTAGTTGTGATAGATTTTTATTTGCATCAATTAATTTGTAAGTCTGGTTATTTTACTTTCTCAACTCAGCCTTGAATAAATCAATTTCTTGCATCATTGACCTAGTATAGCCATATGTTACCTGAAGAAGATAATTCATTGGTTCTTGATAATTTTCCATCACTCAAATGGATCTTCCTTCCCACAAAATTCTGAGGGGAAAACTATTGGAATTGGTAACTGATGCCATGTCTAAAATGATAAATCTCATTTTAAAATCCATGACAGGTTCTTCATAAAGTTACAAAGAGCTATTATTTTATTAATACAAGTTGTCTTTATGATGGTTTTACTTCTATTAACAAAAATCCATTTTACAGATGGGACTGCTTTATTTCCACATTCGTACATTCATTGAATGACAATTACTTATTGTTCTGAGATTCCTATGACTTTTGTGATAGTTAAAAACTATTTAAAAATTTTCACTTTTTTTATTATATTTTCTTGAACCACTGCTACAGATTACAATGAAATTCAATGACTTGTGGAAATCAACTAATATTGTTTTTCTTAGAATAATATATTTAGTGTGCCAGATTTTTATGATAAAAACAATTGTGTGCTATGTAGAGAAAAATAACATGGCAGTAACTGATGAGAGTTTTAGAAAAATAAATAATGGAAGAGGTAGGTATGGAATGGCTGTGTGCAATGCATATTAATATTCTTTTCTGGCCTAGGTCATAGAAAATATCTTTTGGCTTTGTTATCACTGATGTTACCGGTTTGTCAGCCAAAAGCCCTAGATACAGGTCCAATCTGAACCTAGTTCAGATTCCGGTTCGGTGCAGCCGGGGGATCGTACAAAAGACGGAGAAATAACTGAGGGTGCGTCCCAAGTGAACCCAGACGAATTCAAAATGAATTACAACACATTGTCTTCAACATTATAGTGAACCCAGGGGATTTTTTATTTTTTTTTGGTTTTGTTTTGCTGCAATCTGTTCGGTTGGAATTCCTCGTCATAGTAGAGGCGTTTTTAAAGGAGCGGCGACAATCAATGATCATCCATCCCACTCAGCTTGTATCATCTCCACTGCAGTTTTGTTTTGCGATATTCACTTTGATGATGACGCTGCAACATTAGAATCCGTTTTGCTTACGTGCAGCTGAACCCACTCTCATTTGTTCCAATGCTATTCAAGTTTTAGGGCTCTCGTTCGATAAGGAAGCAGTCCCATGGAGGGGGCTTCCTAAATTATCTCAGAGGTGTTGCTGAAATTTTTTAGGAGCACTTTAAAACAATTGGTCCCATGAATTTTGTAGTTGCAAGTAGGCTTAAAACTTTAAGCTCCAAAATTTATGGAACTAGTGGTCTCATGATGTTTTTTATTACATAGTTACTAGGAGACACAGGGTACTGGTACCAGTATGGGGACGGGGACGCTGTTGTGATGTTTTCACACATCGCCCCATTGCAGTTTCTTGCCCAGATCCATGAGGCTTGGGAGGGATTTCCATGCACTTAGCTCACAGGGAACATGAAGAATGCTTGGAATAGTGAAGAAAACGATGAATTTCCTAAGGATGAAGGCAACCCTAGCAAACTGGTCAATCCATGGCAAAAGTCCACCATTTCATACGAAAGGTCCAAATCCTTCACTCTGTCCATAGTTCTAATCCAGGAGTTTCTGCCCATATTCCCAATCCAGGAGTCCCTATCCACAGTTCCAATCCAAAGCTCCAATCCTTCTAGAAGTCCAATCCAGTTTCCTGTTCCAAGGTCTATCTGGATTTCTGTTCTAAAATTCTAAACCAAGGTCCTGAATGCGACAAAGCTTGTCATTCCATGTCGAAGTTCATCATTCCATTGAAGAATCCTGAATTCCTGACTCAAAAACACGGAGAATTCCACAACACAACTTCGGGAAATCCTTAGCAAAATTTGGAAAATCCTTGTCGAAACCACGAAATCTAGACTCTGGAATGGAAGTTCTCAGATAAAACCCCATCAGAAGCTAAGTCCAAATCCATGGAAATGGGCGATGTACGCCTCAGGAATTCCAACTTAGGAATCCAAGATGAGGAATTCCAACTCGGGGAAAATCCAATCCAAGGAATTCCAACTCAGGAAAATCCATGATCCGGAGGGAATTCCATGAGTGAAGGTTCTGGGACTTAGTAAAATTTCAACAATGAATTCAAGAATCGTTCCAAGACCCATGCTCTAGGAAGGAATTCCAGCATAACAGGTTCCCTGACCCTTAGGAAAATGTGCGCTCAGGAACTGGATTCCTGGACAGACTGGAATGTGCGCTCAAGGTGAAAGATTCCTGGACAGTGAAATTGCGCCACAGGTCAGGATTCCAGGACAGACTGGAATATGCGACCTAGATTCAGGAATCCATGACTAGCAGGAATTTGCGACTAGGAACTGGATTCCTGAACAGTCTGGAATTTGCGAATACTCAGGAAAAGTGAAGTTCATAGAGTGACCTCCAACTCAGGTAAGACTTGCTCAAATCTTCAAAGGTGAAGCAGACTATAGTTTAGTCAAAGCCCAGCTCAAGGATTCATCCAAGACTCCGAGTTTTAGTATTCATGATTCCACCCTTGCAAAGTGACAAAACAAAGAATTCCTTGTTAAGTGAAGAAATACTTGTTAAAGTAATGGAAAATCCATGATGCCCTTAAAACCCTGATTCTTCGGGCGCAAAATCCCTGACCCTCTAGAATTTGCGCCAAGGAAGAATTTCTCCATGACAAAGAATTCCAGAACACCCCAAAATTGCGCCAAGGATGAGGAAATTTCCTGAGCATAGTGAGAAATGCGCCCAAGTAAAGGAATTTCTCCAAGATAGAGATTCCAGTACCCTCTAGAAAGTGCGCCCATGCCGAGGAGGAATTCCCTGAGCATCTGGAATCCCCAACCACATCAAAAATGTGGCCAAGCCAAGGAGGAAATCCATAACACACTGAAATCCCTGACAATCCTAGAAATGCGCCACCGCCTGGGAGGAAAAAGACAAAATAGCATGTTGGCCAAATTTATGGCGGTTAGTAATAAAAAATTAGGCAAAAGTGAAAATCGGCCAGTCCCAGTCGGCCAAGTGGCAAGGTGGATTGAGCGCCTATATAAGGGAGGGCGCCCAAGCCATTTCAAACCAAGTCCAAAGCGAAATCCTTCATAGGAGCAGCAATTTCTGAAGGAAGAGGAAGTTTTCTTCATTTATTTTCCTTCTCCAAAGACGAAGTAGGGCTAGGCAAACTGCAGAACAACAACAAATCCATTGGAAAGATCAGAAATTCATTAAATCGGAACAAAAATCCATCAAGTAGAAGCAGAAAATCCTCCTGAAAGAGCAGATTCCTCCATTTAAAAAGCAGAGATTTTTATAAGAGGAGCGGGAATTCATCCAAAACCCAGAGTTGTATCCAGGAATTCATCCTGAAGTCATGAAATATGCGCTCAAGGATGGAATTTTTTCCAGGGCATGTTGAAAAGTGCAACTTGGAGTCACTCCACAACCTAGCAAGATGTGAGACCAAGGAGAATTTCCACAACAACATAAGAATTGCAACTTGGAATTATCTTCTAAATCTCGCTCAATTCTTAGTAAAAATCTCTTCGAAAGGATGAAGCATTCCATAACTTAGTGGAAATCTTGATCGTGGAGTGAAAGTCCAAGACTAAAGAATCCATGACCTCTTGGATTTTGCGACCTGGGATTCCTGGCTGAGGAAATCCTGTCCAAGGAATCCTGCTCCACCTCCCATATGTGCCCTACCTTGGAAACTCTTCCTGTGCATGCCTAGTAACCCTGGAATGAAGGAAAAGTTAGTCCAAGTGTGAAGAATACTAGAAAATGAGGAAAATCCTTTATTTGTTTAGGAGTTCATAAGTCAAATTTATCAAATCTTGCAAAATCATTCATGTTTCATTTCAAATTATGTTGCATTAAGGATTTCATTCGCCTTTGCTATTCAAGAGTTCTCTTTCTTTTGCAGATGTTGAAAACAAGGATCGGTTCCATGAGGAAGGTGCTCGTTGATCCAAGACATTCAAGACGCAGAGAGCTTTAGAGGCCGGAGAAGGAGATTATCCTACGTCAAAGAGACTTCACAAATTCAGAACAAAACATCACTCCATTCCAGTGCTCGCCTTTCTCCCCCTAACACTCAACATGATTGGCACAAGGAAGGGAACATCAGGGATTCCAATTCTGTGACAAGGAGACTTCGCAGGAATGCTAAAGGAAGATGAAAATCCTTTCAAGACTTCAATGACACAGAGAATGCTAGCATCAAGGACAGCATGATACACTTCAAGTTCCACATCAGGGACTTCAGTTCTAGACAAGAGGATCAATCCTTGGAAATCCAAGAACAAGAATCTGTGCCAGTGCAGGAATCCAAAGCGAAAGGCAGAACAAGGACGAAATTCCAATTCCAAAGTACATAACACAGAGATAGAATTCCAAGGAACAGGATGAGGTAGCGGATGGCTAGACCTTGCATTGCAGGAGGTCCTAGTCAGGTGGTGCCCAAGACATGTGGCAGCTTTTCATCCAGACAAGGTGGTGACCCCACCTACCACTTTTAGGGTTTCTGACTGACTTAGGGTTTGGCGCGGATTTCGAGGAAATCAGATTTCCTCCCCCCCTCTTTGTACTTTGCTTGCCTATATAAAGGCTGGGGCACCTTATTTGAGGGGGTCCTTTTTTCTTCTCATTTTTCTTAGGCTCTCTGAGCAGCTAGTTACTTAGTTCCATTTTTTGTATCACTCCATTCTTGGAGTAGGAAACTTCAAAGGATCAACAAGATTGTTGTAAAGAAACATTTTCCGAATCAATCTATGGACATTGTGGATTGGTGTTTATAGCATTTTTGGATTATGACATGGTTTTCCTGATTTCTTTGAAGCAAATCTTAAGCTCCAAGTTCTAAAGTTGTCTTATTTCTTCTTATCTTTTAGCTTTTATTAGTTAGAATGCTGGAGATTGTTATTGTTGATGCATGATTGAAACTAATTGTTCACACCATTTGTGATCTGTGGCTTGCAAATCACAGTGTATGGTTGGTCTGAACTTATTTCAAGTCGAACTTCAATTGTTTCTGCACGTTTCAGTTCCATGTCCCCTGCAGGAGCAGTGTGAAAATCCTTACTTCGCCTCAAAAGATAGCACCATCTTTGCCTAGTTGTTGCCTCATGACGAAGCAGAAGCGTGGTTCCAGTTTCTATCCTCGGCAGTAGTCCTTTCCGTCAATTAGATTCCTGAACCCTTATCTTTCTTTTGCATTTTGTTTTTAGATCTTCTCTAGGATTAGTTTTCCAGAGCTTCATTGTCAAATCATACGCCTCTTCAAGAGTGGAACTTGGAAATTCTAAGTTTTCCCCTGTTTGAGGAAGTTTTCATTCATTCACAAATCCAAGGAGTAAGGAGTGAATTCCATGTCCATGAAGGAGTAATTTCGCATAAGTCCCTTTGTGATTACCAGCAAAATCACATCATTCCATTGAGTCTATTCCTGTGCACGTCAAGACCTGACATTTTAGTGAACCTTGGAGCAGTCTCACTTGATCATGAAGTTTAGCGTTTGAGAGGCTTTGTTCAAGAGAGGATAGAATACCTGGTGTTTTATTCTAATGTTGCTGCTGTCATAAACATGCATCAACAGACGCCAATCAAATTAGGGTACGTGACTAAATGAATAAGGAGATGGCTATTTTATATGTAAATGAATCATCGGAAATTTTGGGTACGGGTACTAGTACTTTGTCTATGTTCCCATAATGGAGTTTCCTGGCAACTATGTGTTTTTAGTTTAATGCTAATTGATTTAGCAGAGATTTTTTAGGACCTACAAATAAAAAGATTAAAAATCATCAAATAAAAGATTTTCCCTCCAAAATATTTTATTTTCCTAAATTAAATGGAAGGAATCTAAAAACTGGTAGAAAAATCCCTAAGCTGGTGGAGGAAAGTTTCAGCCCCACCTCAAATGCACCCGCTCAAAATCAACCACCTAAAAAATAGCTGCTCCTATGTTGGAGGAAAATGATTCTAATTTATGTTGTAGCAGTCTTTTTTGGGTTTCATGGGACCCCTTTCTCCACAAAAATAGATCCTCTAGCAGCTCCATGGGACCCCTTCCTAAGATATGTTTATTTAGTTTTAAGATTTTAGTTTAATATTTATTTTTAGTTTATTTAGACTTTAATATATTATAGGCTCTCCTGAGGAAACTTCCAAGATATGCTTATTTAGTGTAATATTTTAAATTTAATATATTACATAAAATTTTAATATTTTCCATTTTAATAATATATTGATATATTTAAATTTTAATATTTTTATATTTAATACAACTATATTAAATTTTAATATTTTTAGTTTAATATGAAATGTTTAAAATATAATATTATTTAATTTAATGTAATATATATAAACTTGAATTTAATACTTGCTTTTAGGTTGTAAATATGTATATATATTTTATTTTATATGTTTCTGTATCGATGAACCCAACTCCAAATTTCTTTTTGGGCCGAATCCGCGTATTGAATCAAAACTTGAACAAGTACTAGGATCGGTAACTTAGGTTATCACCGTTTTCCTTGTTTTTATCCTTCACAGGGACTTTGGCTTTTGTAAAAAGTTTGTGTATACCATTTTCCTTGTTTTTATCCTTCATAGGGGACTCTGGCTTTTGTAAAAAGTTTATATATATATATATATATACGATTTTTTTTGCTTTCATGGAAAACATCCCCTAGTCCCATCTCCCCATTCAGGAAACTCTGACAATACACTAGGCTGGGGATGCCTTGTCTTTCCCTTGTTTGAGGTGATCTACAATAGTGGTGATTGTTTTCTTTAGGTTTAATACCTTTCTAGCAGTTTCAGTAGTAGAAGATTGAATCTTGTAAGCCTTCGATGCATAATCTTATGTATAAACTTTTAAGCTTTGGTTGTCTAAGGGTTTGTTCTAGTTGACTTATTGTGCTTTAATTGTATATAAAAAAGTACAACGATCTTCACAATGTAGTGTTCTGTTCCTATGCTATTACATGTAACAAAACCCTTCTTTTGGGAATTGTTAATGGTAATATAAACATCAGTTTTCTAATAGTTTGGATGTCATTTCAATTTTCAGCTAACAGATGTTTGTGTATGTTTTTAATTCAGGTACGCACAACTAAGTTCTTGTACGGTTGTGCAGTTGGAACCTTATTCTTGCAACCTAATTGGATTGCCGATTCCATTGCAGCAAAATGTTGCTTGCCTTTTGACAAGTGAGTAATTTTGTAACAGAGTATTTGACTTAGTTCAGGAATTCAAATAATATTGACATAGGAAGTCTATGATAGATGTGTGCCGCTGAGGTGTACTTTCTTTGTGCATTTGGTTGAATGAATATAAGATAATATTTGATATAATTTCTGATTTTGACATGGTGTTATATGGGATTACATGCATGCTTTTATAAAGAATCTTCACCTTTTTGTTACTTTCGGACGAAAAAAATGAACACATTCTCCCTGCATTATGCTAGTTGCTTTGCACAAATAGGTAATTGGTATCTATACGTGTCTAACTCTTGGCTAATGTTAGGTGCTTGATACAATTAATTACCGTCAAGTTTGAGTTCTGTGAACTTGGGAGTGCATTCTTTGAAGAGTATGGGAATGCCAAATGCTAATAATGAAGCATTGCTATTGGTTTTAATTTTGTTTTGGATCAATGTGGACAGATATCAACTACGGTCAAATGCTTCAACCTTAAGAACTTGTGCCAAGAAAAATCACATCAATGCAAGGGTTGAAAATGCTATGCCTTTATTTAGTGGCATGGGAATTATGTTATATGGGAAACCTACTTTTTACTCAAAGCTCATGGTTCTTATAAAGGTAATGCTGACTTTGAGAAGTTTATAATGTTTATGCTATTGTTTTATCTTGTTTGTCTTTTATATATTATTTTGGAGAACACGGAGAACTTTTCTTCTTCTGTTTTATTGAAGATTTAATTCAGTAATATCAGGCAAATGTAGATACATTAAGTTCCTTTATTACTTATATATGAAAGTTGAGCTTTTGGAGAAATTTTCTTCATCATGGCTGATGCACTACATACCTTTTGCCTTATATTCCATGTTTGGGGGATCTCCATTCTATCAAGAGCCACTTGGGCTTTTAACCTTTCCCCATCCACACAAATAAAGGGATTCTGCTACAACCTTGACCTCATTCCATTGAATTTGTTAGTCCAAACCCTGGAAGAAACCCCACCTGATCAAACAAAGCTTCGTATGATGGTACACAGAAAGAGATCACTACAAAGTCTGTAGTGAATTCTTGGGTTTCAATGATTACCCTTATGTTCTATTGCACCCAAGGTTGCAATTTAGTACTAATTGCTCCTACAACTTGAAATTTAGTGGCAAGAGTGTGGGCTTGCCCATCATTTTAACACTTGATCCTCTGTCTTTGATTGCATTAGTTAAATGTTTTACCAAGAATGTCCACGTGAAGGATGATAGGTCCATTGTACACAACCATCAAGGCTATACGGTCGAGCATCTGGTCCTTCCATGAGCTTAGATTTAGGGGTCTGAGATATATTGTCTAGTACTTTGTCTAACTTTAAGCCATGATGATAGTAATAGATAATTATTAATTAGTCAGTGATTGAGACCTCAGTCCAAGATTCTAGGACCAGACTACCAGTAATGATATATAATTAGATATCAAATTTTTAGTTGAGTTATTCTTATGATACAGTAGATTTTGTACTAAAAATTAACTTTAAAGCAGTCATAGGGACTATAGGTTAGATTTCTTTTTACTGCATGATGTGTCTGAGCATCAGCTCTACTGGTGATTTATCAAATTCGACCATACCTTTGGATGCTATTTGTATGAATCCTTCATTGCTTCTGTTGGCCTCTCTAGCCTTGTTATTTGACCTTGCCATAGATACATGAAGCCTCCTACCTTGACCCCTAGAACTCGTCTCCCATCTTGGAACATGTCATTGTTTTAGAGATGCATATGGGGACATCTACAGACAATCAGGGATTTGAATTGACGTCTCATGTCTCTAATTAATTAGGGAACCTCCTATAGAAGTGTTGCTGTATGGATTTGTTTTCTTTTGTGCTAATAGTTATATGTAGAGAAACTGCAATGGACACATCACTTTCCTTTGTGTTGTCTCCCCCATTTCACTTCGAATTTGGAAAAGCTCATTTGGATGGGCCCCAAGTCGTGAGAATATAAATTGCCTGATGGGCGTAAGCTTCTTAACTTGTTGGATTGTGAGGGAGGTCAGTCTTTCCCAACTGCAAATAGTTTGGACCAGATATGACTTATCTTAAGCCAGTCCTTCCAATGGTAGCAACTCTAGATAAAATTCTCACTCATACCAATTTGAGCAAAAAGGGTCTTCATGGCCCTTCTAAATGCTACTCATGTGAGAGTTATGGACAAGACACTAATCATCTCCTAATTCACTGCTCTTTTGTGAGACAGCTTTGGCACAATGCCAAGAATAAATATTGTGGGAATTGGGTACCCACTCCTTTGCTAAGATCTATCTCATTATCTTGGAAATGCAATCTGAAATCAGAACCTTTGAAGCAAAAAAGATTATCTTGTTGGGCCAAATATGCTGGAATGTATGGTTAGAAAGAATAGCAGGGTATTTAGGGAGGAGCAGATGACTACAGACAAAGTTTGGGATAAAATTTCATGAAGTGTAAGAATTGACAATGGTTTGGCTTCCCAAGGATGGAAAGATCAATCTAAAGGATGCAGGCATTTATAATAGCCTGGAGAATGCCCCTCATAAAGGGATTAGAAAGATAATTGATAAAAAAAAGGGAAAGATGGGTTCATCTTGAAAAGGGAATCCTTAAAATCAATTTTGTTAGGGATGCAAAAGGCAACCTAGGCCTGGCTGGTATGATTAGAAATTAGAAGGGAGTGATCATACTTATCTACTACGATGGTTTAGGGATCATCACCAATAACTTTTCAGAGGCAAAGGTTTTATAGAGAGGGTTCATGATGGCAAGAGAGAGTGGAAAGGATTTGAACTCGAAGGCAAGTTGAAGCTCATAATAAAGCTCATGGAAAGGCAAATTTTGAAAATTGGCAATTAAGGAAGATTATTCTTGACCTGTGAGGAGGCAATTTCTGACATGAATGGAGGTTTGGTTGCTCATATCAAACAAGTGGGAAATAAGGTAGCGGATTATCTAGCCAACTTTGGTGTGGAGTTGAATAATGATAGCAATAATTTGAGAATTAAATAATTGTCATGAGCATGCCCATTTGGCTAGAGTTTACCTGCATCAATAACATCATCAAGAATCACATTCAAAGCAAATACCTCACAACTGCCTGCAACCATTCTGATTGCAAAGTTCAGAAAAGCCACATGAGCTTCTCAGTCTAACACACACCAACAAACACTAGAAAAGGAATTCATCAAAGTTTACTCAAGGAAAGGAAAAGAACAGAACAAGTCAGGTCTGATCCATTCCAACATATGTTTTGCAGCTCTAGAAAACTTGGAAGGCAATTATAGTCTCTCAGATCTACACCACAAGCCTCTCTAAAGTCCATGTCTTGGAAGCAAATTCCTTTCTTAACTTCAACACATAACCATCCAAAAACTAAGTTGCCGAATCGGGTACGGGCACGGGAATGGGTATGTGATTCTGGTACGCGGGTACGGCAATTTTTTTGAAGGGGGTTTGGGTATGTTAGTACAAAATACATATAAAAAATTAAAAATATATATATATGCAGCCTAGAAACAGAATTAGCTTTAGAATCTGAGAATATCAATACCTATTACCGCATGCTAAACAAAACAATTACAAGTTTTAAAATTCGAAATATAATATACTAATTCGATATCAAAGTTCGAACTTGAATGTCATCATAGATAATCATTGTTCAAAATTAAAATGATACAATTATTAGTCACTGATCAGCATCATCAAAATCATCATCATCATCATTAACATCATGTGATGATGCATGTAGATTATGAGAACCACGTGGAATCCCACTACTCGCACTAAAAGTATGCTGACTGGACTCCTCAAAAGCTGCAGCTTGTGCAATAGAAGAAAGATCCAAGTCAGTTCCCTCTGGATCTACATCCCACAACTTCGCTGCCCCTTCCTTGTAGTCATCAACTTTGTAACTTAGAAGTCGCAAGTTCGAATGCACATAAACTAGCTCCTTTGCTTTACTTGATGCCAATCGATTGCGCTTCACTGAGTGGATGAAGGAGTATGTACTCCAATTCTGTTCAAATGAAGAAGAGCTAGCAACCTATTGAAGCAAAGGGAGATCTTGTTAGAGACTAGAGTCTTTAAATTTGAAATGGAAATTTTTAAAATGAAAAAATAAAAGTTTGAAGGTGGGTAAAAATTGATAAACTTGTGATAAAAGTCTGATTGCAAGTACTTGAAGGTGTGGCATTTTATTGGCATGGACGTACCACCAAGAGTGAGGATCCTTCTTATACTTGTTGCGGAGAGCAGAAACAGTTAGCCCATTGGAGGCTGCAAACTCAGCAAACTCAGTTGTAACTATATCCTCTAATTTAGGATCAGGATAGAGTTTAACAAGTGCTTTATTTAACCCCTCGTTGACTTCTGAATCACGGTATGGTGGCACCCTTGTTGGCATAGAAAGGATCTCATCGCTGTAATATTTGGGAGTCAACGCAAAGGCAAGAAGATGGAGTGGGGTGGTCATTTTGTTCCACCGTTCAACACAAACTGATTGCACCTGTTTGAAGAAAGTCTCTTCAGGATCTTGCTCTTTTGCATTTATGATGGATCTCATTTGCTCAATCATTGAGTCAATGCCATCATAAACCTCTCCCAAGCATGGCTTATCCATGTCAGTAAAGCGGAGCATACTCATGATGGGCTCAGTGAAACTAAGAAGATATTGCACTCGATCCCACCAAGTGTCAGTTAGAATCATTTGCTTTACATTAGCTGCCCTCTCAGTGTTGGATTGCCTCCATATGAACCATGAATCATTGATTACCATGTCAACAAGTGCTTTTCGCACCTTCACAAGTCGTCTCAAGACGATTGTGTTGGATGCAAATCTAGTTTCAGCAACCTATTTGAAAACAAAAAATAAAAAAATTAAAGACAAAGAAGAATGCAAACTTAATTTTTTTAAACACAAATGATAAAATTAAAACTTTGCATTGTTTGAATAATGAATTACCTTCAGCAACTCTAATCGTGAGAATGATCTAAAAATGGCCTGTGACATGTGGTGGTTTGTAATGAACATTTGGATCTCTTCAGCTTCAGCATAGACTTGTTTGATCCAATCTATTTTCTTACCCAACTTTTGTAGCATGAGGTTGAGTGAGTGGACAGCACAAGGTGTCCAAAATATATGTGAGAACCGTTGCTCAACCAACATACTAGCTGCTTTGCAATTCTTTGCATTGTCCGTTACAACTTGGACAACATATTGAGGACCCACTTCCTGAATGCACTGTATAAGGATTTCAGCAATAAATGATGCATCCTTCACTTGCCCCTCACAATCCACAGCTTTCAAAAACATTGGCCCTTTAGGGTACACTGCAATCACATTGATTAATGGCCTATTTTTTGCATCCTTCCATCCATCGGAAACGATGGACACCCCTGTTTCTTTCCATGAGCCCCTAATGGGAGACAGTGAAGATTCTATATGTTTGACCTCCTTTGACAATAAGGTGGTACGCACCTTCTCATAACCTGGACTTGTGTACCCTTTTGGAGCTTCACTTATTTTTCTTACCATGTCTTGCCAATACGGAGATCGAACAACATTGAAGGCCAAACCATTTGCATAGAGACATCTTGCAATGGCTTGATCAGCAATCTCTTTTGCATCATTTTGAAATGCCCTCTCTAATGGTCCCCTTGCTCTCTTCACATTTTCGGGCTCAAGTTCATTGACATCTCTACCCAAAAATGGGTGGCTCTCAAATACAACTTCAGGGGCAACACCACGAGTATCAGATGAAGAAGCAAGTGGCCTTCGTGAGCCCCCTCCTCTCCTCAAAGGATGCCCTCCTCTATTCAGAACTCTTGCATCTGCGTCCTCTTGCTCTTTGATATATGCTGCGATTTGATGAACTGGGATAGGTGTTCTATTCTTTCCTGGACAAGCTCTGATTCCCAATCCAGGAATGGCACACAAATGGCCTTTGACCCGACTATATGAGCTTGTATACTGCTTGTCACACCCATTGCATTTCCAAACAAATGTTCCGCCACCTGGAACCTGTTGTAACATCTCTACATGTCTTCACAAAGGTGAATTTGGATCAGTATTGAAGGTAGGTTTGTCGACGGAGTTAGAGCAACTGGCTGCCATAGTAACAAACTAGAATCCCTACCTGCAAGCTTGCATCGACAAGATTGAGAAACAAATATTTTATTATTTTATATTTAAAAAATTGAAAATTAAAATTATAAAATATGAACAATTTTGTCAATTTATTAACAAATAAATTATAAATTTGAAATAGAAATAAAAATAAAAATTTAAAAATTAAATGATTCTAAATTTACTTTTAAATTTTAAATTTTAAAACTCTAAAGACTTTTAAATTTTAAATATTAATGATAAATATAATTATATAACTATTATAAAAACAAAAATAAATTATAATAATTGAATCTTCAAAGAATGAAACCAAAAATTAAACCTATGTATTTAAATTAAATTGTTAATACTTAATAAATATTAAATATATTATATTATAATTAAATATTTATATTATTAATATTAATATTTACTATAGTCTATTCTTAATAAAATAATAATTAATAATTATTATAAATTTATAAACTAGTTACTATACCAAAAAAACTATACAATATTATTATATTTATAAATTATTATTAATCATTGAAAGTTGAAACTATATGTAAATTTGTAATGATTAAATAAATTAATAGTATTATTTTTTTTAAAAAAAACTATACAAAAACTATATGAACAAAGTTAAAACTACCTGGAAGCAGCAGAAAATCCAGATAGGCACGTGGAAAATGTAGAGGGGCGACGAAAATGCAGAGGGCGCTGTCGAAACTGTAGAGGGCGTCGTCCAAAATGCAAGGGTGTCGTCCAAAACGTAGGGGCGACGAATCCAGGGGTGTCGTTTAAAATACAGAGGGTGTCGTGTGGAAAATGCAGGCGGCGGCGTCCAAAAAACACAGGGCAGTTGTCACACAAAAGGGCGTCGGCATCGGCGGAATGCTAAATGAGAAAAAATCCTCAAAAAAGTTAATAAAAACACTTTTTAGGTTTTCCTCGCCGGTTAGAAGTCAATGAAACCTTGGAATCGTTCTAGAATCGGTCTAGAATCTCCACGTCACCCCTCAAATCGCCCGGAAACGAAATGGAAAACCGGAATCATTTTTGCACCAAAAAATCCGATTCCTGTTCGAACCCAAAGGCGATTCGACCCGGTACCCGATTCCGGGATGTTTCGTACCCGGAATCGGGCTGCCCACCTGTGCGATTCGGCAACTTTGTCCAAAAACATAAGAATGAGAATGCAAGGGCTAAGATTGGTCACTCTCCTTTTAGATCTCCTTCCTACAAACCTAAAATGTTGGGCAATTAAGGCCTGATACGTTAAAAAAGAGGAAATTTGCAGATCCCCTGCTGTATGAGCTTGCATAGGAGCAATCTAACCCTTGAAAGGATATTCAATTGTGGTCACCAAAACCTATTACATTAGCAGTTGAAATAGATGTAATGTCCGTTTTTTGGATATTCTTGATTTCTTAACCTGCACACAAGAATAACTACTAAAAAGGGACATTAGTAATATTAAAGATCAATAAATTAGAATATAGTAATGAAATCAATACATCATAACATAATTAATGATATAGCATAAATAATATTTAGTTCAACATATAGTTATCCAATCCTCAAGCCAATCCTATGATGGGTCCCATAGGAATACTCACAAGTTAGAGCATGATGGAGGGCACGCTTCCTACCTATCATCTCTTATGTCCACCTTGGTGGCACACCCTACCAAGATCAAGCTCCAGACTCAAGAGTGTGATGGAGGGCACTCTTCCTACGTATCACATCCTGACAAGAGCATGATGGGGGGCACTCTTCCCACCTATCACCTCTTATATCCATCTTGGCGGCACACCCTACCAAGATCAAGCAGCAAGGCTCAAGAGTGTGATGGAGGGCACACTTCCTACCTATCACATCTTTACAAGAGCGTGATGGAGGGCACACTTCCTACCTATCACATCTTTACAAGAGCATGGTGGAGGGCACACTTCCTACCTATCACCTCTTGATGAGGGCATGATGGAGGGCATGCTTCCTACCTATCATCCTTTTAACATGACTTGATGAGAGCATGATGGGGGGCATGCTTCCCACCTATCATCTCTTGTGGACTGGAAGGACCAACCTTCCTAATTGCTTCTATACCCTTATGCAGCCCACATAGTTTGCTTGTAATTGAATAAGACAATTAATTATAAGTACCTCTTGATCAATAATAATAGTTCAGTTCAGGGATGGCAATATATCCTCTTGCTGTGTCACAATTGTTTATATGACTTGCTTGATTGATAATTCCAATCTGCTTTTATATATATATGTGAGGGTGACTGATTTATATTTCTGTATATCTTTCCCTTGATGCAGATCTGAATATTAATTCACATATATATATTTTATTCAGACATATATTCCTTATGCCCTCTAACTCCCAATTCATCTCATTCTTTATACCTCATTCATACCTTTTCATTTGAAGAGACACACTAATTAGTGCCTTTTTCTTAATCATTATCTTCATGATAATTATCATCAATATACTAAATCTGCCTTGTTATATAGATCGCAGCATTCCTTGGTGACAACCGCAGCTCACATTCTTATCAGCCGCTGCCCAAAATAAGTATTAAGGGACCCTTATACCTGCCGTGGAAGTCGCTATTCTTAAAGGAAGCATTCCTCATAAATTCGCTGCCTTAATTTGCAGCCTTTACAAACACATTTGCTGATGTTGTTCCTGTCCATTAATGGCATAATCCTTTAAGACCCGATACTTCCTCATAAAGTAGATTCACACCTTTTATTAATGTTAATCTCCTCTTTTTCTTAATCACTGACTTTTATAAATATTTATTTATTAGTTTATATATATTTAGAGTAGTATATTATAATTATAATAATATTTAAATTGTTATTATTAATATTTATATTTATATTTGTTTATTTATTTTTATTTTATAATATAATAATATATCTTGTCAATCAAGGATAATATATTATTTAATATTATTTATTAATTATTATATATTCTATATATATATATATATATATACAATTATCATTCAAATTGACGATGGAAGGGACACTACTAACACCATATTTCAAGAAAGCAATTTCATTGTTTATCATGATGTTTAAATCTTTAATTTAAACAATGCCTTAACATAAGCAAAAATAACCATAAGCAAAAATTGTATAGGTTAAAAATGGAAGAAGGCAGAGATATAGTATCTCATATCAGCAAGTTCTGTTCTTTAATAAATCAGTTGGCTGGTATAAATGAAGAAGTAAAGGAAAATGATTCAAAAGCCATACTCCTAAATAGCGTGCCCAACAATATGTCTAATAAGGTATTTACCCTAAGAAAAATAAATCCAAGTTTGGAAAATATTATATTCACATTGCTTGATGAGGGAAATAAGCAACATGTTTCAAAAGCAGAAGTGGTGTTAGTTGCACAAAACAAGCCCAACACTTCTTACAAGAAATCAAAACATGTGACAAAGTCTAAAAATGAAAATGGCACATGTTTCTACTATAAAAAGCCAATGCATTTCCTACTGAATTGCAAACAGAGAGCATGCGACCTCGTCGATGGAAAGTTGTAGGACAAGGCCATGATAATTGAAGAAAAGGAATACACCTCCAGTGATGAAGAATTTGCTCATCAAACTGAAGAAGAATATTTGTACTAAATATTTCTTTGTATGTTAGCACTAAGGGGGGGAATGTTAGAAATTAGTGCATGTCATAGTTAATAATTAATGTTAATTTATAAATAATAATAAATGTTAGTTAAATAAATTAACATTACAAATATTAGTAATGTTAATAGGTTAACTGTTGGGAAGTTTCCCGTAGAGAGTTAATTGGTTTGTAAGGGAATCAATGGCTTTATACACCAATACATATAATCATCTCAAATGTGTTGTTGGTGACCAATTAATATATTTTTGAGAGAAACCTCAAACCATTTTCAATAAAAACTTGGCATGATCTTAGTCTCCCCTCAATGGCTCAATCAGCAGACCAATGTTCAGGGAACCATTCAAGATGGAACTCCCTCAGTCATTGGCAGATCACCCTCCACATCAGTATTATACCAAAGAGACCAAAGAGCCCATTCCAATTCGAAAGCATGTGGTTTACAGATCTTTTTTTTTTCTCAAAAAGTTTGGTGGAGAATCAGTTCCTCTCAGCTGGGGTTCAAAATGTACTAATTTATGCAAAAATTAAAGTTTTTGTGCACACAAATAACCAAGTGGAACAGAGAGTTTGGGAACATCTTTTTGGAAGGAAAAGCTGAAAATCTAAATCTAGAACAAATCCAAAAGGTGATATATCACCAAGGAATTACAAAGCACCTCTTGAGTCAAGAGAGCATCCATTGAAAAACTAGCTGTCCTTCAGCAACAAGAAGAGATGTACTAGCACCAATGAGCTGAGACATTATGGATTCAAGTTGGAGATCAAAATATGACTTTTTTCATCAAACTGTGAAAATAAGTGGCAAATTAGTGGAAGCAACCAAATCAAGTATGAAGCTGGTCAAATGCTACATGATCCTAGAGAGATAACTGTTGATGAGGTTTTTGTGACTACAACAACATTAGAATAAAATACTGGGTATCCTATCCTCTCTTGAATAAAGTTTCTCAGATGCTAAACTACGTGATCGAATGAGACTGCTCCAAGGTTCCTTTTGTGTCAGGTCTTGACATGCACGGGGATAGACTCAGTGGAATGATGTGATTTGTTGGTAATCACGAGGGGGACTTACGTGGGATTACTCCTTCATGGACATGGAATTCACTCCTGGGACTCAGACTTGTGGGTGAATGGAACTCCTTCACAAATGGACAACTTGGAATTCCTAGGTTCCACTCTTGAAGAGGCGGATGATTTGGCAATGAGGCTCTGGAAAACTAAACCTAGCGAAAAACTAAAAGAAAATGCAAAAGATGAGGTAAGGGTTCAGGAGTCTAACTAATCGATGGAAGAGGACTACTGCTGAGGATGGAAACTGGAACCAGTCCTCTGCTTCGTTATGAGACAACAGCTAGGCAGGGATGGTGCTATTTTCTGAGGGGGAGTAAGGATTTTCAGACTACTCCTGCAAGGGACATGGAACTGAAACATGCAGAACAACCGAAGTTAGACTTGGAATTAGTTCAGGCTAACCATGCACGGTGATTTGCAAGCCACAGATCACCAATGGTATGAACAAACAGATTCAACCAGTCAACAATAATAATCTCCATCATTCTAACTAATGAAAAGCTTTGAAAGAAAATAGAAATGAAACAACTTAGATCTTGGAGCTTATGATTTGCTTCAAAGAAGTCAAAAAACCATGCCACAATCCAAAGAATATCAAGAACACCAATCTTCAATGTCCATGTATTGATTTGGGAATGTCTTACAACAATCTTGTTGATTCTTCAAAGTTCCTTTGCTCCATAAATGAAGTGCAACAGAAAGGGACAGCTAACTAACTACTTGCTCTAAGAGCATAAGAAATGAAAGAAGAAAGAAGGCCCCTTTTCAAATGAGGCCCCTCAGCCCTTATATAGGCAAGCAAAATACAAAGAGGAGGTGAGGAGATCAGATCTCCTCGAAATCCGTGCAAACCCTAAAGAGATAGGGATGAATATGTCATAGGCTCCATGGGATGCTGCCACCTGTCCTGGACGCCAGGCTGACTAAGCTGCTTGGTAGGTAGGTGAGACCAGTCAACTGTCTGTTCCTTGGTCGCCAATTCCATGGTGTCCTAGAATCCATTTGTCTTGGTCGCAAATTCCACTTGGAACAGGATTTTGCGACCAGGAATGATTTTCTTCCTGGGCGCAAATTCCAGGGTGAACAGGAATTTCATGTGGAGGAATCCTTCCTAGAGCAGGGGCGCATTTTCCTTAGGGTCCTGGAATGGAATTCCTTCCTGAGTTGGAATTCCTTGTCGTGGAATAGAATTCCCTGTCTTGGATTCCTGGGTTGGAATTCCTCATCCTTGGCGTGGATTCCTGTTCTTTCTGATGGATGGTGAACTTGAAGTGCATCCTCCGGGTTGTCCAAGGATTGATCCTCTTGTTCGGAACTGGCATCCTTTGACGTGGAACTTGAAGTGTTGAAAGGAGTTCCCGTCTTTTATGCGAAGTCTCCCTGTTGCTGAACTGGAATCTTTGATGTTGCTTTCCTTGTATCATTGAGATGTCTGAATCTTTCTTTTCTTCTTGTGGAATTCGCATGTAATCTCCTCGTTTGGTGTTGGAAGTAGTCCTCTCCGGTATTGGAACTCCATGATGTCTGAGATAGTCTTTGATCATCCTTGAGCTCCGTCTTCATGGAAGCCCATCCTCGTCCTGGATTCCTGCGAAACAAGGGAAACCTCGAGTAGTCATGATGAACAAGGTCCTTAAATGCAATGCAATCAAAAGATAAAACAGGAACTAAACTTGCATAATTGATCAAATTAAATTATGAATTCCTGAATAAACAACGGATTTTCTTCACTTTTTGGTATCCTTCACCCTTGGACTAACTTCTCCTTCATTCCAGGGTTACCAGGCATGGACAGGAGGAATTTCCAAGTCAGGGAGCAATTTCCAGGTGGTCGGGGATTTTCACCTGTCATGGATTTTCCAATGTCGGGGATTTTCTAATGTCGGGGATTTTCCAATGTCGGGGATTTCTTGACGTCCTGGATTTCCTGATGTCAGGAATTTTCCAATGTCAGGGATTTCCTGATGTTCGGGATTTTCTCCCTTGGAGTGATTTTGGAACTTTTGTGTTGAAATTTGGCTAAGTCTTGGAATATTGCCTCCTTGAAACCTCATTCAGATGGAAGTGTTGCATTTTTGCATTTTGTGAACAGGAATCCACTCAAGTTGAATTTTCCGGAAGGAATTGGGATCTATCTAGCATGCTTTCCTACAGGTCTCGGAGTCTGGTTACATCTTCAGGCTGGGATGGAGGATCATTTTGCAGGACCATGAAGGTTAACACTCCCTTTTGGATAGGAGCTAATTGTGGAGGAACTGGAAGAAACTGTCCAAGGGCGCAAAATTCCATAGGTGCAGGATTTTGCGCCCAAGGACAAAAATTGTCCTGGAGCGCACTTTTCCATCAGTCAAGGATTTTGCGCCCAAGGACAAAAATTGTCCTGGAGCGCACATTTCCACTAGTCAGGGATTTTGCGCCCAAGGACAAAAATTGTCCTGGAGCGCACTTTTCCATCAGTCAAGGATTTTGCGCCCAAGGACAAAAATTGTCCTGGAGTGCACATTTCCACAGGAGGTGGATTTTGGTTAAGGACTTATCCTTTTCCTTCAGTTTAATTTTGGCAGAGGGTGAATTTTAGTTTGTTTCATTGGAGGTTTGATCATTGACACAAGATTCGGGGCATGGAGTTTTCGTTTCTTCCATCCCCAAGGAATCTCCCCCTTTTGCGGTGAAATTTGTAGAAGGTGAACTCTAGCTGCCTTACGGAGATTCAATGGCGACACGGGATCTGGAACACGAAGTTTTTGTTTCTTCCATCCTCAAGGAATCTCCCATTTTCATGGCGAAATACGGAGTTTTCGTTTCTTCTATCCTCCTTGAGGAATCTCCCATTTTCATAGTGAACATGGAGTTTTTGTTTCTTCCATCCTCCTCGAGGAATCTCCCATTTTCATAGTGAACATGGAGTTTTCGTTTCTTCCATCCTCAAGGAATCTCCCATTTTCATGGCGAAATACGGAGTTTTCGTTTCTTCCATCCTCCTCGAGGAATCTCCCATTTTCATGGCGAAATACAGAGTTTTCCTTTCTTCCATCCCTCTCAAGGAATCTCCCATTTTCATGGCGAAATACGGAGTTTTCCTTCCATCCTCCTCAAGGAATCTCTCATCTTCATAGTGAACACGGAGTTTCGCTTCTTCCATCTTTCGTTTCTTCCATCCCTTCAAGGAATCTCCCATTTTCATGGCGAAATACGGAGTTTTCCTTTCTTCCATCCTCCTCAAGGAATCTCTCATCTTCATAGTGAACACGGAGTTTCGCTTCTTCCATCTTTCGTTTCTTCCATCCCTTCAAGGAATCTCCCATTTTCATGTTGAATTTTCCAGATAGTCAGGGAGGAATTTCCTAGGTCGCACATTTCAGTACCAACAGGATTCCCTCTGTCCAAGAGCGCAAAATCTGCCTGGTCAGGGAGGAATTTTCTAGGTCGCAAAATCCAGGCAGTCAAGGAGGAATTTTCCAGGGCACAAATTCTTGTAGGAATAGGATTTTCCACCTTGTCGCATTTTCCTGATGGTCAGGGAATTTCCTCTGTCAGGAATTCCTCCAAGGCAAAAAGTCGCAGCTTTAGGGTGGGTCTTGGAATGGAATGATCCTTGAATTCTTTGTTTTGCAAATTTCACTAAGTGAAGGAATTTTCCTGTCCGAAACTCTTGCAAGGTAGAAGGTCGCCCTTTTGGAGTGGGTCAAGGAAAATCCAGTTCAAGAATTCCTTCCTGTCAAGGAATATCCAGTTCAGGAATTCCTTCCTATCAAGGAATATCCAGTTCAGGAATTCCTTCCTATCAAGGAATATCCAGTTCAGGAATTCCTTCCTGAGGATCTTGGGTTTTCCTGCCTTGAACTGTGGAATTTCTATTCACTCTGGATGAAGCTTCTTGAGAACGAGGATTTATACCTTGGAACGAGGCACTGCCTCTTTTATCATGGAACCCCTGTAGTCATCTTTGGAATTTTCCATTACTTCAAGTCAGGGATCGATGAGTTTCGGCAAGGAATGACAAGCCCTCGGTGCACTTCAGACTCTGGATTTAGAGCCCTAGAACAAAAATCATGGTGGGTTTTGGAGTAGGACCCTAGACAAGAACTTAGGACAAATACCACCGGAATGGAATTGCGAACAAGGACCTCCAGATTTTGAAATTTGAAACATGGATTGGAACTGTGGAACAAGAATCCGGATAGACCTTGCAACGGGATTCTGGATAGGAACTTTGGAATAGGATTCCTGGATAGGAACTTTGGAATAGGATTCTTGTTCATCAAGGAGTTTTATGCTGAGGGCGAATGATTTGGACCCTTTTCCATGGAATGATGGACTCCTTCCATGGACTGGCCAGATTTAATCGAGGAATGACAGGTAGGGCATTATTCATCCTCAGGAGAGTTGCCCTTTTCTTCACTACTTCAAGCACTCCTAATGTTCCCTGTGAGCTAACTGCTTGGACATTCTTTCCTAGCTTCATGGATTCGGGCAAGAAACTGCAAGATCAAAGCAAAAATGACGGCGAAAGCGAGCAAAAGAGGGGGTCCCCATTTGCAATGGGGCGATGTGTGAAAATGTCACAACAATAACCTCCTAAGCCACCAAATACTACAGCAAGATCCTAAAAGGGAATGCTAATATAGTAAACTAAATCAGAGCTCATAGTGACGCCCTTCATGGCCTTAAACATATTGTCAATGAACAACATAATACTATAATTGCTAAAAGGGTTAATTTATCGGAGCTGCATCAGATAGTCTTCTCATTCAACAAAGATAAATCCTCAGGTCCAGATGGTTTTTCAGCTTTCTTCTACCAAACGTTCTGGGACACTATCAAGGATGAACTTCTCAAGGTGGTGGAGGAATCTAGACGTAATAACCAAATGTTACTAAGCTCAACTCAAGTGTTTGCTTGTCTTGATTCCTAAATCTCCAAATTTCCTCATCTTGGATCAGTTTTGACCTGTTTCTCTGTGTAATATGATATATAAAATCACTGGTAAACTCAGCACCACTTGCCTCAAGCATCTCCCTCCCAAGTTAATCTCCTCAAACCAGTCAGCTTTTGTCCCTGGTAGACAAATCATCAACAATGATATAGTGGTTTAGGAATTGTTCCACTCAACAAAATCTCAAAAACAGCCAGTGGTATCTATCAATTGGATCTGTCCAAAGTGTTTGACAGATGCAGTTGGACATTTATTTGGGACACTCTGGAAGCATTTGATTTTGTTGATGAATTTCTCTCTTGGATCAGGAGCTGTGTCAGTATTCTGAAATCTGGGTGCTCAATGGACATAGGGGTATAGGGCTCTGATCCACACGTGGCCTATGTCAAGGAGACCTCATCGAGGCCATACCTTTTCATCATAATGAGCGAAACTTTGCTAAGGCTTCTTGCAAGAGCTACCAGCCATGGTAAACTGCATGTGTTCTTGGCTATTGAAGGTGGTGGCAAATATAATGCTTTCCAGTTTGCACATGATACTTTTTAATGTTCTATTTTCCTACCATCAAAGATCAGCCACCTTAAGATCTTCCTCCAATATTAGATGGCTTTAGGACAGCAAATCAATACAAACAAACCAATTATCATTTTTTGCAATGTTCCACTTAGGAAGTTAGTGGTAATCAAAAGATTACTTTTCTTCAAAGAGGAAGACCTTACCCTTATTTGGGGTTCTCCATACATTCAGAGTATCAGGCTTCCTTGTGAAAATTGATCAAATGAAAGATTATGACTGCTTTCTGTAGATGGATTAATAATTAGTTAACACTGGCTGGCCACTCCCAATTACTCAAGTCAGTTCTCTAATCCATTCCGCTCTATCTCATGCAATTACCCTTTCTTCCAGCTAGTGTAGCAACCAACATCAAGAATATGCAAAGGAATTTTTTTGGAGAGGAACAAACTCAATATTCAACTATTCTCTAGTTTCATGGAATACCATCACGAAGCCCAAACAAGACGGTGGCTTAAGCATTTGAGATCGTATAAATTTAACCAAGTTCTTGGAATGAGATTAGCATGGAGATTATATGCCCCCCCTTGCACATCTTGATCTCAGTTATTTTGACAAAAAATATCAGATTTTAGACTCAAAACTTGCTTGGCAAGCTCTAAGAAAGTGCCCTCCATCTCTATTGTGAGACACATTGAACATGGCTTTTCCCTCCTAAAACATAAGTTCATGTGGAAATTGGGAAACAGGAAAACAACTTGTTTTTGGGAGGATATTAGAGAGAATATCTGGTTTTAGATAGCCAATCAAGATTCTTTTGCAGGCAAAGGGACTATGTCTTGAATTCGGAGCAAGGATACCATCGATGGTTTTCTTTTCTTCCAATATCACAACAGGATGCTTTTCAAGGCCAGCTTAACTTTTAGAACACAATCTACATTCCAAACTAATTACCTTACTTGTGCACTGGATGTAATCTGATGGAAGTATACTCAATTTGGTCAGTGCACAGTGACATGTGTGTTAGTTATTATTGCATGCCATGTCTTCTACTCAGTCTCCCTAGAAGAAACTTTGGTTTACTCTGTTAGTGCATTATATTATTATATGCATTAGTCATTTATTTATCCTAGCACATAGGATAAACTTGCTTATGCACGTGTTAACTTTTAGAGGTGTCATCTTACACATATGCTCACTTAGTTCAAAGCATCTTTTACTTTTAGCAAGTTGTTGCATATTTAGTCTCCACACTTAGTGACTCACATGATGACTCATTTAGTGTGTTTGTCTTGAGTTTGGACTCTACTATTGTTTATAAAACAAGAACTTTATAAAATATTGTAACACAGTAGTCTATAGATAGTGGCTTTTTCATTTTCACATGAATTCTTGTGTAGAAGTGCTTTTGGTTTTGCAAAGCTTCTTGGTTATTTTCACATACCGTAGGCTGGCCCAAAACCACTAATTTCTTATGTTTAGTATGTTATAGTAATTTCCTAACTACAAATCAATTACAAAACAAAAGCTAGATTGGCCCCTTCATGAGTCCCAATGGCCAACAAAATGAGGAATCCATCCAGCATTTGTTCACAGCATAGTTGAAATACCTTGGGATTACTCCCAGGATTCGTGAGTACTCGCGGGTATATCTCGGCCCAAGTAACTTGCAATAAAACTCGCGCCGAGTCATTTGAAAAACTCATGGCGGATTTTGGATGAAAAAATCGCCATTACTCGTTGAAACTCACGAGTCAGAGGTCAATGACGCGCCGAACGAGGAAATAAAAGGAAAAGTTGGGGTTTTTGTGGGTTCATTTCGCCTTTCAAAAACGCCAAACAGCAGAATTGCGGGAGGGAGAGGAAACACGATGCCAACATAGGAGAATGCGACGCAAAACAGGAGAAACGCGACGCCAACACGAGGGTTTATTGGCTTCAAATGCACTTGCACGCAAGTATGTAATTAAAGCGCCCATTTAAAAAAAAAACCCTACAAATTTTTACTTGTATGGGGCCAGTTTTTAGGTCGATTTTTTACTAGAATAGGGCGATTTTTAGCCATATTTTTTGCACCAAAAAAAAACCATTTTTAGGGCACGAATTTACTCTTTAAACAGTAAATTTGTGCCCTAAAAATTGCTTATACGCTTAAAAAGTTAAAACATTTAAAATTTTAAATATCCTTGTTTTATTATTATATATATTTAAATTTTGTAATTTATATTTTATCCTTGTTTTAACTTTTATGTATGTTTCAAAATTCTGCCATGATCAGACACAAAATTTTTTTCTGCCTGTTAACAAACTATAAATTTTTCATTTCTTTGCTTAATTTAAAATTTAAAATTTTATATTTTAAATAAAACACCAGTATATTTTAAATTTTTAATCGAATTTTTTTTGTTGTCTCTCTTTTGACAGGTTTCACCTTCATTTTTCTAAATAGAATATCGCTTCTGCAAGTGGAATTGGAGGTAAAAGAACTGGTGACAAACCTAGGGACCCTTGCTGAAAACATGGGACACCAGGTCCAAATCGAGGAGAGGTTATTTGTAACCATTGCACTAAACCTATGACCGGAGGCATAAATCGACTTAAATACCACCTTGTATGGGTCCCTTGGCGAGATGTTACGGGATGCATAGTAGCTACTCAAGAGGTTGAGAGGAAGGCAAAAGCCCTCCTTATGGCATATGAGCAAAAGAAAGAAGCTAAAAAGAGAACAACAGAGGCAATGGCAGCCCCAAACCCAGGTATTAGTTCTACAGGGTCAAATCATGGAGGTATAGTGGGCTCTTCTTTGCCTTCCATTGGGCCACAGATACGAGGATCAAGTAAAGGGATTGCTAGCTTTTTTGTTCCTCAGAACACTCCTGGTGCGCAACCTTCATTGGAAGGTATTGCATGGAATAGAGAGGTGCATCACGATGCGAAGTTGGCATGTGCACGATTTTGGTACTACAACAATATTCCCTTTAATGTCACTTCGAGTCCTTATTGGGAGCACTTGGTCATTGCATTGACTGTGGCAAGTAAGGGGTTCAAGGCCCCAAGTCATCATGAGTTGAGTGGCCCATTATTGCAGGAGGAGGTCCAACACACGCATCTACTAGTAGAGGATCAAAGGAAAATTTGGGAAAGAAAAGGCTGCACTATTTTATTTGACGGATGGACAGATGCCAAGACGGATGGACAGATGCCAAGAACAAGACTCTCATCAACTTTTTAGTGGCTTCAGCGGGGCAGCTAGTCTTTTTAAAGTCAGTTGATACCTCCAATGAAATAAAAAATGCAAAAACCTTGTGCAACATCTTGGATGAGGTGGTGATGGAGGTGGGAGTGGAAAATGTCATCCAAATAGTGACTGACAATGCAGCTGCATATGTGGTAGCTGATAGACTTCTAGAGGCAAGGCATCCAACATTGTTTTGGAGCCCTTGTGTTGCCGACTGTATTGACCTTCTTCTTGAGGACATTGGAAAACTAAGCTGGGTGAAGAATGTGGTTGAAGAAGCAAGAAATATCACAAAATACATCTACAACCACACATGGGTCCTAAATCTTATGAGAGAACACATTGATGGCAAGGAGCTCGTGCGATCAGGAATCACACGCTTTGCCGCTAATTTTTTTTTACCTTGCAGAGCATAGTAGCATAGAGATTAGGTGCATGTTTGTGAGCGAAAGGTGGTTGGAGAGTCCTTATTGTAGGAAGCCAAAAGCAGAGAAGGTCGTGAAGACAATTTTTGATGATGGCATTGCCAAAGTCATGGAGGAGATCATCAAGGTAAGTTTTCAAACACTAATTTTTATTTATTTTTTTATTTGCTAATGTTAAAATTTGTTGATTTGTAAAATTTTTATATTTTTATTTGTTGAATTTCAATTAGTATAATTCTCTAATTTTATTTTCATCCACTATTGATTTAGGTGTCAGAACCATTGGTTAGGGTTCTACGATTGGTGGATGGGGATCAAAAGCCCATGGGGTATCTATATGACGCCACGGATAAGGCCAAAGAGGTAGTTCAACATTTGTATGGGTCGAATAAAACAAATATGAACCCATATGGCGCATTATTGATCGGAGGTGGAACTGACAACTCCACCAATATATTCATGCTGCTGGTTACTATTTGAATCCCAAGTTTTTCTTCTCCTCTTCATTCAGAGCAGATGCAGAGGTTATGCTTGGCCTAAACACATGTATTGAGAGGTTGGTCTTTGATGATAACATTCGAGACCTTGTACTTGATGAGTTACAGAGCTATAAGACGGCGGAGGGGCCTTTATTTTCTTCAAGAGATTGCATTCGTAGGAGATCCACTCTGCAACCAGGTAAAAAACATATGTTTACTTTTAATTTACTATTTATTTTAATTTTTAAGTTTACTAAAATCCTTCCAAAGTTATAAATGTTATCCTTGCAGATTTATGGTGGGAAGATTATGGTGCCACAAAGCCTAATCTTCAAAAGCTAGCCATCCGAATTTTATCCAGCCTTGTAGTGCATCCGGTTGTGAGCGCAGTTGGAGTGTTTTTGAGGCCATTCGCACAAAGAAGCGCAACAGGTTGACTCAAAAGCACTTGAATGACCTTGTCTATGTGGGGTACAACCTTTGATTACATGAGAAAAAGGTAGAAGGGTAGGAATCACATCATGTGTTGGGCCTTGATGACATTGATCCATATTCAGATTGGATTGCTGAGGATGTTGATGTTGATCCATTGTGTGCTGATGATGATATAGCTACTTTGGAAAGGGGTACAGCTGAATGGCAAGCAAATGTGGCAGCATATGAGGATTCAGAGACAAAATCAGATGATGATGTGCCATCAGGGGCGGGTTCCTCACATGTATCGCATGATCCTATAGATGAGGCTTCCGTTGAGGATACCACAACTATACCATCCAATTCCACACCACCCACATAGAGAAAGAAAACTCATTTGAGCTTTAGTCATAGAAGAAATTTATGATTTATATTTTCTAGTGATAATGAAACTAGAATTTCATATGTATTCGAAGGTTGAACTCTTTTTTTTGGTCTATGATATGTATTAAACTCTTAATTTTGATTTATATACAAAGGAAATCAGTAATGCATTCTACAATTTCAGAAATGTGTGTGTTTGTTAAGAATATTTTTAAAAAATTATGCATTTTTAAATATTTGATAAATTTGCCAAGTTATTGCCGAGTTTTTCCCCGAGTTTTTGCAGAGTCCCGAGTTTTTAAAATTTTTGGGACTGCTGAGTAATTGCCAAGTCCGAGTTTTTCAACTATGGTTCATAGAATGTTGAGATGCTCATAATATATGGTTGTTTATGGCTGAATTCCTTCACACCAAGATCAACCAACAACTATCCCATTAAGAGGATCCTTATGGTCACCTTTGACGATGCAATGCCAACTCGCAAGCTGTATCATAATTTAACATCAACACTCTCCCTATCATTTATTTAGAAAGAAAGAAATGCATGCGCCTTTCACAATACAATTAACCCTTTTCAGCAGGTCACCTGTCATATATTCAGTCATATCAAAAGTATTGTGTGAATCCTCTCTGAACACTGGCCAAAAGGATTCTCCTCTATAAATATTTGGGATCTTTCTTTGGCAATCAAATTGCAAATGCCCTTCCATCATATAATGCAACTTCTCCAGATCAAACCAAGAGTTCCATGGCATCCACCCCACTTGGATGGGTAAAGATCATCAGAGATGAGGCCTGAAAACACAACCCAGGAGCAGCTGGTATAAGTGCTATGATCCAGGATTCTAATGGCTGGTTTATTCATATTGTAGCATTATCACCATTTCTTGCTCTCCAATCCAACAATATTGCAGAACTTATGGCTGCATTCTAGCTCATTTGTCTTGCAAGAATTACCAACTCAAATACTATTGGAATTGAGGGCGATTCCTTGTCATTTATAACCTAGGAATCATTGACCCCAACTGGATAATGAATCCAACTCTAAGTGTAATACACTTTCATTTACAAGTCTTCTGTCAAGTCTGAATTCTCCATTGGGTTAGATCAGGAAATAAGGTAGCGAATTCCCTTGCAAATGAGGTCATCTATTCTCCCTCCCAAAGGCAAACTCCAGATTTATAGATCTATCAAGTTGCCTTGAAACTCTTTTCACTCCCTAAACAAAGATTCCTCCTATCTATGGGACCCTTGGGTCAACAAATTTTGCATCTCATTGGGTCTTTTCCACTTTACCTTGTTATTCAGCTTCATAACTCATCTGTTGCTCGCCTTTCTGCTTATTCTTTACTCTCCTGTGGATTGGACTTGGACTCTCTTGATACCATTTGTTCCTTGCTAGCACACCCATAACTATAAGTCAGCTTATTCCATGCAAAGCTACAAACCCTCAATCTGCCCCCATGTCAAGACATCTTCACTATGGTCCAAAACAATTTTGTCCACCTTGGCGATATTTTAGTTGCTATGACGTACTGCCACTTTATTTCATGTGCTGACGTGGATGTATTTTCTCCATCTCAAGATTATTACGTCAACTTTCCAACACTTAGAATCTTCTTTAAATCACACAGAATGTTTAATATGCTCCCTACTCTCTATTTTCCTCATTCAGTTACATCCCTCCCTTCCACTGTTTTTGACCTTCTAGACCCCCATGACATTACTCTATACTCAAACATCCACATGATATCCATCGGGCTTCACATTTTCCATTACTTCTTCCTTGTCAATCCCACTTAATCTTCGTCTTTTGATCTTACACCAGGCTGAATGCCTACTCATGTCTTTCCCTCCCATTCCATCTTTGCATGCAATTACTAAGCTGGACAAGTAAATCCAATCTGGCATCTGTTTAAGGATAAAGCCAGATTTTCATTAGGTGCATTATCTTCTTCTGATAATCTTCATTATGATTGACCTGCTCTCATCAAGAAGTCTCCATTTGTTTGCAATACTATACAAGGAGAAACTAGCATTATTTAGTACTTAAAACCTGCCTTTCCTTCCAGCATGGATGGCAATTAAGCAGGAGAGCAACAATGTATTCATCTACTCTCTTCAACATGTAGACCTGAAACCCCACACATCTCACCAACTCACCCTCATTCATACAATTGAGCCTTCAAAAGATTCAACAGATACGTTGCATTTACTTCAGTTTTGACATCCCTCCTGGGATGCAGAGTTGAAAAATACACATGCAAATCCTGCCAGAGATTTATAAGGTCTTTTGAGATTGATGTTATCTCACTTTACAATCAACTCACTGTGAAAACTATGACAAGTAAGAGTAGTAGATTGCTGGATAAATCTATAGAAGGGCAGGTATACTACAGTAAATGTGAATGTTTTGCATGTAAGTCACAAGCCTTGGCAGCAGTGGTACAAGATTCGGACTCGGCTCGGGCTTGGCAAGCTGATTTTTGACCCAGACTCAGCAAGCTGATTTTTGACCTAGACTTGGACTCAGTGCTTAGAGTCGGCCAAGACTTGGCAAATTGAAATAACCATGAAATATAGAGATTTTTAAGGATTTAAAACTTGTTTCATGCACCCTTTAATAAATAAACTTTAAAGACACAATAAACTAATCAAATAGAAGCTAATTTGATCACATACACAAGTATACATCTATCACATGAGTATAAATTTATAAAAGCAGATTTTAGCTTAAGGAAACAACATTTTTAGATATATAAATATTGTCAAGTGTTTTAGGTGTACAAAACTCATGGATTATGATATGAATGGCATCAAATACAAAAATCACAATATGGAGTCATGAACTATGGTAGAAAGGAGTTTGTATCGCCCAACCCAACACTGCTATCTCTATGTGGAGTCATGTGTTTGTATCTCAGACAAGTCTGCAAATGCTGCTACAGCCATAGGAGCATTACTTAGGATAGGGATTGACTTAGCAAACCTGAAGTATAAATGTAATTCAATTACTTGGGATTTAACTAGAAAAAAGTCAAAAGAATAAAAAAATGTTGCTTTTCCATCCAGCATGGCCCAAAATGATTTTTATTTCTTGCACTCTAAAACTAGAGTGGGGGTTTGGGGACAGTGCCCGTCATGGGGGTCTGGGGGCAATACCCCCAGTTGGGTCGAGGGGCAGCGCCCCTTGCCAATAATTGAGTCTCCTCTCTTTTATTTGTGCATTTTATTTTATTTGTACTGCTACACTTTGAATCTTGCAAAAAAAGGAGCTCTTGCCACCTAGCCCAAATTAAAGCCTTTGAGACCACACAGACCTTCATGGTGCATGCCATTTTTTATAATTTTATTGCTCTTAACCGTCCTTCAAAAGTCCTCCAAACCCTTCAAAAAACTTTGGACTTTCACGTTTCACGTTTAACCGTTTTCTATTTTTTATTCTTTTTTTTTCCCCTGATTTTCATTGGCTTCGCCGAGTCTTCCCAACAGGACTTGCCGGGTCCGGCGAGTCTGACTAGACATGCCAGGTACCCGGGTCACAAGTCCTTGGCACCCATCTTGACCTTTTCACCTCAGGAGCCAAGTCCTGGGACCCATCTTGACCTTTTCACCTCAGGAGCCAAGTCCTGGTGAGTCTTGTAACTATGCTTGGCAGATTAAAAGAGGATAAAAGAAGAGCAACCCCTACCAATCCAATGGAACAACAAGGTTAGATCATTCTTACTCAGCAGGACTCTACTACAGAGTCAATCCTTAATTGTAGCCCTATAGTCAAATCCAAGCATCTGCGAAGTCCAATTATGCACAAGAATGAATTCCCCCATCTTAAAGTACTTGGTAGAGATTCTGGTAAATCTGTTTTTACTGCACCTAACACATAGCCACGTGGTACATTTCCTTCCTACATGTGTCTATTGTATTGCAGATCTGTTTAGAGACCCCGCAAACTCCAGTTAACCGTATTCTCCTCTCCTCCACCTTGATCTACTTATTTTTTTATGAAACCCTGCCCCTACCCATATTTGGTTCAGTGGGAGGAGACTTTGCACAAGCACCAATCACCCACTAACTCCATTGCATTCATCTCAACTGAGTGCCTCATCCTCTAGAAACAAGGACTCTTTCCTCCACAGTCCTGGCAAATGTCAGTGATCCCCTCCAAGGATTACTGGCCGCTATAGAGGCAAAAGACTAAGAAAAATATTTCATTGAGCAGCTGGTCTCTCTTCTCATATCAGACATCGAAGAACAATAGACCAATCAGTCTCATGCAAGAGTTTTTGGTCAAGCAGATTGAATTCTTGGAGCTCATTCATCAAAATGATAGAGGCCTTCAAAGGTGGGCTGAATCAGTAAAACAAATCCTCCCAGATGAATTCCAAAGCACTTAATTGGCTGAGGTCATGCAGTGAAACCATCAACAGATACGATCTGTTTTACTGCAAATGCAATGGGAATTTACTGAGTTCATGGCCTTACAAGGCATCCACTTTACCATCATCACCCATCACATGAGGGCTTAGCGTCAGAGGGTTGGCTGCAGCAAGATTCTGATCACTGTGCAACAAGAAACAAATGAAACAGGAGGAGGAGATTTGATGGTTATGGTCCTGCCTAAGATATGCAGCACCTACCCATGCCCTTCAAAGGCTCTTTTGCACTTCATTCTGACTACGTGGCAGCTTCTTTTGCTTTACTGCAGTAACTGCCTTTCTTTCTACAGTTATCTAAACTTAGTCTTCTCTGTTTCTTCCTGAAGCCTCAAACTCAATGGAAAATCTCAGTTAGAATAGTCCTCTTTTTGCCTCGTTTTGACCAAGGGTTTCTGTAACAATTCTTTACATATGGTAAAATAATTTCCCTTTTTATCAGAAAGAAATTGCCCTTGCTTCTTTGTATGCTCTTCAACAATAGCCTACTATGAGTCTGCATAACATCTTAATATACTTTATCTGAAAGAAGTATGGTCATTTTTTTGAAGACATTTGCGACTTGCAACCTATTATTAGGCAAGTTGGAATGCTGCTGTAGCATTCTTTGCATTCTAATTGGAGGGATGCTGGACTCGTTTAAGAGTTTATTTTGTTCTTTATATATGTACAATGACTAAGCATGCAGTACCACTAGCATCTTTTCAGTAGGTTAATTGGGGTGTGGTGTTGTATTGTCCTATGTATACAACGCCTCCACTATGTGTCCTGTTTCTATTTAGGCCCTTAAATCATTCACCTTTTCATCTTTAAGAAGTCTCTTCTTTTTAAGAAGATTCTTCCCTGCAAACTAGAGGATTTTGGTCCTTGGAGGTTGGCTGGTACTGATGTACCACTTCTTATACTTGTTTGAAGGTAAAAGCATATTATTGCCAGAGTTAATTAGCTTTTATGATCTCAAAACTGGAGAAGCCAGTTGTTAAAGAAGCTAGCTGTTTTATTCATTAATTTTCAGAGGAATGGAATTTGAAATCTTCTAAATCTAAGTCTTGCATAAAAATATAGGAGGTCCATTTGATGGTTCTTAGATAAATCTTATTTTCTTTTTACAATGGTACTCAATTATGCGTAGACTTTGTTTCTCTTCTTTTGAATGCAGCATGGTGGAGGTCTTGTATTTAGGACTATCAAATCTTTAATACATGGCCATGAGTCTGGTAGAGCTGCCTTGGCAGTGATCGTTGTGGAGAATGTAAGGGCAGCACCCCGGCATTTGAGGCAATGTGCTTCAGAGTATAAGTTACCTGTGATGGTTTGTCCTAAATCCCGATCATTATATTCTCTATTCAAAAATTTCTGAGGGCACTGTTTCAATGTGCATTTCACATATGAAGTGACCATCTTTGCACTGGGCTCTGTTTTCATCAAACATACCTCTGTTTTAACTAACTATAGAAAAAAATCCATGTTAAATAAAAATATCTCATTTGAGCCAATGTTGTATGCCTGTTGTGTCTGAGCCAAGAGGTGTTGGGCGGCTGGTAGTAGTGTCGAGTGATCCAGAAGATCTTGTTTTATTTTCAAATGTTGTACTTCATGATTTATGAATTAGATTTGGAGACAGAAGTCTAATATTCTCTTTTGTGACAGTCAGGCAACTGGGTAATCGAAAGCTTACTTCTTGGTCGACTTCTACCTTTCCAGTCAAATGTTTCCGCTTGTTTACAGTCTCTTCGGAAAAGAGGGTATTTTCGGAGCTCACATATAAAGAATTCTTCCAGATGCTGCAACATAATTGATTCAGGCTCAGCAGGTGTTTTTGGAGTCAAGTATATTGGTGCTGTTGATCAGGAAACATCTAAAAATGTGAAGGATGCTTTTAGCAAAGAGCATATACGACTTGATGGATTGTCTATTCTGTGTAGTTCAGAAGTCTCAGCCATTCCTATTGCAGTTCCAGAACTGGGCATAAAGCTCCCAGGAAAATATGCAGAACTTCCTGCTAAACAGAAGCATCAAGAAAACTATCTATATTATCAATATGTGGCATTAAATGGTGTTCATTATTCAGTCGGTGATGTTGTGGAGGTAGGAATTGGCCAGAGATTGTTTGCATTCGTATGTTTCTTTCAGTTAGGATAGATGAAGTCTATGATTAACTTGAACTAAAATATTTTCAATAATTGATTTCACAGCTAGAACCCTTATCTGACACAAAAGAATTATGCTTTGCTCGAGTTGAATGCCTTTGGTCGGAGCAAGTAGCAAAGATGAAACCTGGAAGTTACCCAGTTAAATATTCTTGTGAAAGAAAGTTTCTGCATTGTAGATGGTTCTATCAGCCCTCTGATACTGGCTTTCCATGCACTGGTTTTGGAAAAGAAATATATTTTTCTAATCACTTCTGTGATGTACCAGTAAGCAGTCTTTAGCCTGTTCATTTTCCATTGTTGATTCCAATGGAAAAGGTTTCTGACCGCAGCTTGTTACGTACCTTATTTTGGCTTTGTAATTAGGACTGTCAGTTGAATGTTAATGTTTCTTCTTATATTATGTATGCAGGTACAAAAAATAAAAAGAAGAGTCTCAATAGTTTTTATGGTGGAAGGCAAGAGGTTTCCGCTGAATGGTCCATGTGAAAAAGAGAAGAAATCTTCGTCTTGTGTCAGGGTAGATGATCAGATTACTGACTTTGTATGCAAGTTTTTCTATGACCATGAAAATGAGTCTCTTCATCAGATAAAATTTAGTTCTTAGAATATTTCTGTACTTGTGGTGCCATAAGTAAATCTAACAGTTGATTTTATCTCAAAGGTATAAGCCATTAGTAACATTATTTGCATTGTTGTATGACAACTATGCATGACACACGATGAATGCATAATTGCACTTGATCGATGTAAGCATAAAGATAATCTAATCAACGACTTGCCAATTTATATGTACCATACAAATTCAAACTTTTTATAGCAGCACTTTTAAAGAATTTATGCTGAAATTGAACTTGCACCAAAAACATGTTTAAACTTACATATGGGCAGTAGAAACTAGAAAGTACATATTGAGGAAACAGGAACAATCTAAAAAGCAGTTATCAACTTCATTGAAAACCATTTTGGCCCGACTTCATTGAAAACTATTTTTCCCTTGGTGTTATGATGAGGTATAACAATAGGAAAATTTATACACAATTGAAGCTTCAAGAGGATGGAATAAATGTGCTTTTCTTAATTATGCAATTACATTTATGTCAGCATATGGCCAAAGCACGAGTGTGGCTGGGTATATCCATGGTAAAATTTTTGAGGATGAAAAAAAAGTGTTTCTTGAAATATTGCAGAATTCGAAATTACACTTATTTTGAAATATTTATGTCCAGCCCAAGGCAAAAACAAGGTGTACGTTGAATATTGAATTCCAAATCATCTTTGCAAGAGAAGAATAAGTAATATGTTATGTGATAAAATACATGAGAATGGACAGCGACATGATATACATATATTGGCAAAATAGTGTATAATGTTGCCCAAAAGTTTGATGGATGTTCCTACACAAATAGACAAAATTCAATTGAGATGGAGAAAAATCTGATAAAATGTCAACTGCCTGGTTATAAGGTGAAAACATTGCCTCTTTGGAGCATCTAGATTTTCCATAGCCACACGAGCTTTGTATTTCTTTCTCTTCATTTTTTTCCCCATGCTTACAACACTAAAGGAGTTTCCTCCCTGTTAAAGGGGAAATCAATAAACAATTAGTGAGTAAAATGTGGTTGGATGAAACCTTTGGGTGGTTTCCTCAAGCTTAACTTTGATGGTGCATTCTGGGGTAACCTAGGATTGACCGACACAAGAGTGGTTGTTCAGAAATCAGATTGTGACTTTGCTAGTGGAGGTTCTCTGTTCCTTGGATGTGGGATTAATGAGGTGGAATGGGAGATAGTAGTGTCCGGTATGGCTTGGTCTTTTCTCTTGCTTGTAGGTGTTTAGTGGTGGAAGGGGACTCTTTGATCATGATCAATGGTCTTTGCAAGGGCTCTTGTTTGAATTGGAAGAATCGTCACTTTGTGAAGGAAGCAATGGTGTTGAGCAAATCTCTTAATGAAATTTTATATTCTCATTGTTTTCATGGGTCCAACTCGGTGGTGGACATTCTTGCAACATGGGTGTTGGTTAGGTGCCTTTCTTGGCCTTTTTTAGTGACCATGTTAATTCTTAGCTAGGCTTGGATAGTGTTAGATTTTAGGACACCTAAATTAACCTTGTGCCATTGGTGATAGTTTGTATATGTGAAGCCTTTCCTTGATTGTAATTGGAGTGATGACTTACTATTTTTGATCATTGTTGGGGATGGTGACTTGTGTTTAAGATGGTTGTATGCTCAATTTGAAAGGAAGCTAGGTGTGCGGAAATCGCTTCCTACACTAATCTAATAAGGGGAGGAGAGTGCAAATCTTATTATTACAGCAATGTTAAACTCGCTAACAGAGATATTGCAGAAAACACATAAACAAGAAGGTATGATAGAAGAAGAGAGACAAGATATATGTGGGGGAAAACCTTTATCGGGTGAAAAACCCCACACTCCAAAACCTACACAATGTATTATCAAAATTGAAATGGTTTACAAACAATTGCAATGCAAGCTCTCTTAGGAGTCTTCGACACTCGTATCTAGAGACAAACCGGCAGCATAACAGTACCTGTCAAACATGTAATACATCTTCTCTCAAAAGTACCTGTTTATATAACAAATACAAGGCAAATATGGCTCCACATAGGGATGGGCGTCCAACATGGCCTCATCGCCCAAAACCCACGCCTATGGACACTTGTCCAACTCTGTAGGATACTCCCGATACTTGTCAAGTCACCCCATCCCAAGGAGGTTGCCTATTTCTAAAATGGACTATGACAGATGCTCTTACGACTTTTACAACCGTCATAGAATCTGTCATAGTTGTCATAACTTATAGTTATAAGAGAATCTGTTATACATAGGGTATAAATAGCATATTCTCTTACAACATGTCATAGTCCACTTTGGGGCGCCCAAAGATGCTTTTTTCAAAGATGCTCTTCGACACATGTCTTCACCTGTCATAGAATCTCCTATTTCTGACTTTTATATGTCATAACTTCGTCATAGGAATCTGTTATGACTGTTACGGTCAATATTCCCTTACAAAACATTCAAGATGCTGACACATGGAAAAATATTCCTACCACTAAGTGGGACGCCTATCTCCTCATGTGAGGACAAAACTACATGTGGTCATATGCCATGTAAGATGACACATCATTGTGCCAACTCCCACAATATGACAACATAAGATTTTCATCCAAATTATACAATAGGCAATTAATAAATAAATATAATGTAAAAATACAAGGAATTACCAAGGTTGAGACACCTTAATTCCCAACATTCTCCCACTTGTCGAACACCTTGTAAGAGCCAATAGAATTAACAGGATTTAACTGTTATAGGCCGAGAGGCCTATAGACTCCGAACACCATCTGAACTTCTCTGTATCCACTAGTTTCATCAACGCATTTGCAACATTCTTCAAAGTATCTACCTTCTCCAAATTTACCTTCCCATCCTCTACCATGTCTCGCATGAAGTGAAACTGAACATCAATATGTTTTGTTTTGGCATGGAAAGTTGGATTCTTCACAAGGCAAATCGCACTCTGACTGTCACAACTGATCGTAATCTGTCTTGCATCAACACCAATATCTGAACACAATCTCTTAAACCAAATGGCTTTCTTACAAGCATGAGTTGCAGCCATGTACTCAGCTTCTGTAGTGGACAAAGCAACCACAGGTTGTCGCTTACTCATCCAACTAACTGCACCACCAAACAAAGTGAACACATAGGCACTGGTGGATCCCCTGCTGTCAATGTCACCTACCTAATCAGAATCCACAAATCCACGAATACAAACTGAATGCGGAGGTCCTGTAGCATTGTCATGATAGCAAATGGAATACTCGGAAGTACCCCTCAAATATTTGAACACTTGCTTAACTGCATCCCAATGTACCCGTCCAGGATTAACCATAAATTGACTAAGGACTCCCACTGCTTTGACAATGTCTGGTCTTGTGCAGACCATGGCATACATCAAACTACTAACAACATTAGTATAAAGTACTCTGCTCATGTCCTCCACCTCACTAGGAGATTTTGGACAATCACTAACAGACAACTTTGTCCCCAATGAAATAAGAACACACAATGGTTTACAATCTGCCATGTTGAACCTATCCAACACGGTCTTCACATACTTACTCTGGCTTAACCAAAGTTCTCTGTTAGCTCTATCTCTTATGATTTCCATTCCCAGAATAAACCTGGCTGCCCCGAGATTTTTCATCTCAAACTGTGCTGACAACTGAGACTTCAAATCATAAATCATATTTTTACCATTCCCAATCAACAACATATCGTCAACATACAATGCAATAATAAGGATGCGACCATTGTCAAACTTGAAATACACACAATGAGTTGATTTCGATCTCAGATATCCAATTGACAACACAAAGGCATCAAACTTCAAGTACCACATCCCAGGAGACTGCTTTAAACCATACAAAGACTTCTTTAACTTGCAAACCAAATTTTCTTTACCTTTCTCTATGTAATGCTCTGGTTGTGACATGTAGATTTCTTCCTCCAAATCACCATGAAGGAAAGCTATCTTCACATCCATCTGTTCTACCTCTAAGTCATAAGCAGCTGCAAGAGATAACATAAATCGAATGGATGTCAGTTTTGTAATGGGAGAGAAAATTTCACCATAATCAGTTCCCTCCACTTGTGAGTACCTCTTCGCAACCAATCTAGCCTTGTATTTTTCGACACTGCCATCTACACCGAATTTCTTCTTGAACACACATTTGCATCCAACAGGGTTCTGTCCATCAGACAAATGCACTAAGTCCCATGTTTTATTCTTTTCCAAAGAAGCTATCTCATCTTTCATGGCCTCCTTCCAGGAACCTCCATCTTTCATGCCCATAGCCTCTTTCACGGTTCTAGGCTCATCAGTGTTAGTAAAGCAAAAGCACAACTAGAATCAAGTAATGAATAACCAAACCTATCATGTTGCTTTCTTGTTTGTGTAGACCTCCTCAATGGCTGAGGTTGAGGTTCTGCTTCTTCTTCTGAGCTTTTAGAGCTGCTAGAGCTCTTCTCATCATCAGGTCTCACATGGTCTGTTTGTTTAGTCTTCTCAGGGGTAGAAGGAAACTGAATCGTATCCTCTTTCTTTACTATCTGTTTTGGCTATAGAACAACGGAAGAAGGTGTTAGCTCTCTGAAGATAACACTTCTGCTATACAACACTTTTTCAGCCACAGGATCCCAAAGCTTGTATCCTTTCACATCGACACCATAGCCAATGAAAATACATTTAACAACCTTGTTCTCCAATTTAGATCGTTTCTCCCTAGGCACATGTGCATATGCCTCACAACCAAAAATATGAAGATGTCTAACTGAAGGCTTCTTACCAGACCACACCTCCATAGGTGTCATACCAACAAGAGCTGATGTAGGAGATCTGTTTACTAGATAGCAAGCAGTGGCAACAGTTTCAGCCCAAAACTTTTGTTCGAGGCTTGCTCCACTAAGCATACTCCTAGCCTTCTCCATCAGTGTTTTGTTCATCCTCTTTACAACTCTATTTTGCTGTGGGGTATATGGAATTGTCTTATGCCTTTCAATCACTTGCTCTTTACATAACTTATCGAACTCTGTCGAACAAAACTCACCACCGTTGTCAGTTCTTAAACACTTAATCTTTTTACTAGTCTGATTTTCAGCAAAGGCTTTAAACTCCTTAAACTGACTAAAGACTCCAGTCTTGCTTCTGATAAAATAAACTCATGTCCTACTATAATCATCTATGAAAGATACAAAATATATAGATTTGGAAATCGAAGGAACATTAACAGGACCAAACACATCAGAATGAATAAGATCCAATACACCAGAAGACTTGTGAGAACTAGAGTAAAACTGAACACGGTTTTGCTTTCCATAAATGCAATGTTCGCAAAAGTCGAACTCGAGATTACAATCATTTAACCCCTCAACGAGGTTTTTTATTTTTCAGGGTATGCAGACCCTTCTCACCAATGTGGCCATATCTCAAATGCCATAACATAGTCTTTTCAGCAGGAAGCTTAACTTCCAAAGCATATGCACTACCATCAGAACTAGTTACAACATATTTCTTCACTGCTCGTTTAGATGGTGGGGATGAAGTGACTACAACGCTTTTCTTCGAGTCAAAAGAACTATTGCACTGTGAAGTGCATGCCTCTAGTTGAAATAGAGTACCTCTCCGAGTACCCTTCGCAAGCACCACAGATCCTCTAGTCATCTTGCATCCATCCTTCGAAAAGACAACCTGCACACCTGCATCATTCAACATACTTACAGAAAGTAGGTTCCGTGCAAAGCTTGGAATGTGCGTAACTCCAATGATCCCCTTCATTCGTCCATCAGGGAATCGGATTGAGACTCTTCCACGACCAACAATCTTGAGATGAGAGTCGTCACCCAGGTACACTCTTCCACCATCAAACTCTTCATACTTCGTGAACCAGCCTCGATGTGAGGTCATGTGGAATGATGCACCATAATCAATCAACTAATACATCATCAGATGCATGGGTGGCCAGGGCTGCGATGAAGGCATCACCATCATCTTGTGACTTGTCAGAATCTGAATCAGGAGCTTTCTTCTTCTTTTTCTTCTTCTCTTTGCATTCCTTTCGGAAATGCCCGATTTTTTCATAGTTCCAACAGAGAGCCTTGGACTTTCTAGGAGATTTGGATCTACCCTTATCACCTTTCTTGTCCTTCTTCCATTTCTCTTTGGGTTTTCTACGAACCGCAAGAGCCTCCTTGGCTGCCTCAGAAGACTTTCTCCGCATTTCTTTAGATAACAGCGAAGACACTACATCTTCCATCTTGAAGGTGGTAGTGGTGCTTCCGATAGCCATGACAAGATCCCACGAATTTGGCAAAGAACAAAGCAGGGTCATACATCGATCCTCCTCCATTTTCACACCCACAAATGTCAACTGTGCAAGAATCATGTTAAAAGCATTCATGTGATCTGCAACAGATCCTCCGTCTTCCATTTTCAGAGCAAACGACTTCTTTTTCATTGAAAAGTTTGTTTACCAAGGACTTGGCTTGATAAACATCACCCAACTTCTTCCAAAGATCTTTCGTGCTCTTCTCCTCATGGACATTCAACATGACAAAGTCAGCTAAATAGAGTCTTATGAGACCCTTAGCCTTCCGATCTTTGAGGTCCCAATCAGCTTGTGACATTGCTCTAGGTTTCACACCGGATATAGTTTCCCATAGGTCACGATCAACAAGTAGGTCCTCCATCTTGAGTTTCCACAACTCGAAATTAGTGCCATTGAATTTCTCAACCTCTAACCTTCCGGATGTGGTTGCCATCTCCTTGTTGCAACAAGATATAGAATACTCTGCACAACACTCCCACTTAACCTAAGATTAGCTCAAAAAACCCCTACCCAACAGCTAGAACCAAAACTGGCCAGGCTCTGATACCAACTGAAAGGAAGCTAGGTGTGCAGAAATCGCTTCCTACACTAATCTAATGAGGGGAGGAGAGTGCAAATTCAATTTTATCCTTACTATTACAACAATGTTAAACCCACTAACAGAGATATTGCAGCAAACACATAAACAAGAAGGTATGACAGAAGAAGAGAGGCACACGATATACATGGGGAAAACCCTTATCGGGTGAAAAACCCCACACTCCAAAACCTGCACAATGTATTATCAAAACTGAAATGGTTTACAATACACTTGCAATGCAAGCTCTCAGGAGTCTTCGACACTCGTATCTAGAGACAAACCGATAGCATAATAGTACCTGTTAAACTTGTAATGCATCTCCTCTCAAAAGCACCTATTTATATAACAAATACAAGGCAAATATGGCTCCACATAGGGATGGGCGTCCAACATGGCCTCATGGCCCAAAGCCTATGGACACTTGTCCAACTCTGTAGGATGCTCTTGACACTTGTCAAGTCACCCCATCCCAAGGAGGTCGCCTATTTCCAAAATGGGCTATGACAGATGCTCTTATGACCCTTACAATCGTCATAGAATCTGTTATAGCTGTCATAACTTACATCTGTAAGAGAATCTGTCATACACAGGCTATAAATAGCATATTCTCTTACAACATGTCATAGTCCACCTTGGGGCGCCTAAAGATGCCTTTTTCAAAGATGCTCTTCAACACATGTATCATAATTTGCAAGTATCATAATGATGCCAAAATCACTCTAGATTTGAATGTTGGTGATACTTTTGTAAAGACTTGCTTTGCAAGTGTATTATACCCATGTTGTTATTGAATAAAGGGTTTTCCCCACGAACACCTTGTGTTATGGTATATTGTTTATTTGATTGTATGTGTATCTTTTTTCTATAATTGTAAAGGTCTAAAATTTGCACAATACTCTCTTAAGAATATCAATGTAGGAAGTGTTTTTGCATACCTTGCTTCTTTTCACGCCTTTTGTAATTGTTATCTTCTTAGGTGAGGGCCCCCATTGATCCTTCACTAATTAATCCAAAAAAAACACTAAAAGAGGTTTTTCGTGAAGTGATGGTCTTAAAATTTGAAGATGATGAGTTTGACTTAGCTTATATCTCACTAGTTCAATGGTTTGGCTTCAATTATGAGTCATTGAACTTGAGAATTAGTTTTGAATAAGACCAAGAGTTACCAAGGCACTATTTAGGATTTTGTTGTGTTTGGAACTTTTTGAGGTTTTAATATATGAGGTTATTAGATCCATAAGGATTTGGGAAATAAAACTTGAATAATAAGTTGGATTCAAGAATTATATAGTGGAAATAACTAGTCGATAGAAAACAAAAATTGCAGATCATACAAGTTCATTGCTGTAGAGGTGAATTTGTGTAGATTTACATTCGTTTGTGTGATTGATCCCGTGAGTGCAAAGTTAACCTCGATTGGTGAAAACTCAAAATTGTACTAAAACAATGTCCTTTCCACTTCCAACTTTGAGAGGTTTCTCCTTGGGCTTGGAGGAAATGTCCAACAACACCAATAACTATTTATAGACGTGGAGAGTATGTAATTTGTCATGAGAGGATTGATTTGAATATTGCATTGAGGAGAATTAGAGGAATTCATCCGTTCAAAAGTTTGTAGAAGATAGACATAATAGTAGAGGATAACATTGTTGTACTAACTCATTTCAATACATTGCAACAAAAGGTAGTAGTACAATTGCAACTACCAAAGCTATTTTTTTTCCATTGTGGGGTTTCCAAAGTAATATCTTTAGTTTCATGAGTTGATTTATTCTTGTTTTTGCAAGTTGCATTTTCGTTGATGGAATTAATTTTATGATTCTTGAATTTTGCAAGTTTTGAGAATTTATGGATCATTTTGGTATCTGAGTGATTTGATTTTTGTGGATTGTGGGAGTGAGTGTTTTTATGATGGTGATAAGAGCACAAAAATCCTAAATGGACGAATGAGTGCAAGTGTAACTGCATTGGAAAGGCACATAAAGGGTGTAATAGAAAATAAATAATGGTTAGGCCAATAACAAGAGCATATGTCAAGGCAACAAATGGAGATGGCTCAAGATCAATCTACCATCGGTGATTTGGTGAAAGCCCTTACTAATAAATTTGGTATTTGGGGAAGAAGGCACAAGTATGGAAGCGAGAAATTTTGTGAACGAGTCATGAAAATAAGGGAAAATTCAAAGTCCATTTAAAGTAGAAATTAGAACTTTTGATGGACACACATGTTCATGGTGTTGTAGGAGTTCAATCTAATTTCTCTCTTCAAAAAGATACTAAATGGATTCCTTCTCTTGGCTCTTATAAATTGAACTTTGATGTAGCGTCACAAGGTAATTGTGCCTCTAGAGCTAGTTGTGTGATTAGAGATTCGTAAGGCTCTCTAATTCGTGAACCTTTAAAGAAATTGAAAGATGGAACAAACAACAAAGCAAAGGCCCATGCTTTGGTTTTGGGTCTACATATTGCTACTTAGTGTTGGATCTCCTCTTTGCAGATTGAAGGAGATTCCATGGTAATTTTTAATGCTATTTGTAATTGTGGCTTCCTAAATTGGAAATTGGAGAATGTTCCTTGCACAACTTGGCCTCTTCTAGATTCCTTTCAATCCTTCTCATTTGGCCACTGTTCTGAAGGCAAATGGGGTGGCATTTTTTTGGCCAATTATTGCATCAAAGCAAAGGAAGAGTTGATTATTGATAACATCGTGGATAGATGAGACGACCTATTGAAAGATCGGAAGTTGGTTCAAAAAATGCTTAACTATTGATATCCTTATCAATTACTTAAAACTTTGCATATCTTCGTGATCAAGGGAGGTGCCTTCTCCATTAATTAATGTCTTTCTAAAACATGGTGTGTGCAAAGGAATGTTGGAGGTGGTGAAGGTTGAGTGTCTTCTCTCTTTTTAAAAGGAATTGATTGAGGTTGAAGGCATCTCTTTCTGTTATAAGAATTCCTACCAATAGAGCTGAAGTTTTAGCTTCTTTGAGAAGCAAGAGATGTCTTTTGAGGGCCCTATTTTAGATAAATGGTTGGGGATTATTTTTGTTTTGCAATTGGATTCGATTGAGAACACACTTAAGGAGGTAATAGGTTTTGATTACCTTGAAGACAAAATTCATAGTAGTGTAAATTTTGATATTGCTTTTATGTTTGTTTGAAATTTGATGGAATTTGTCAAAGATAAGGGGTTGCTGAAAGCTTTGATAGATTTTTGTGAGTGAAGATTTTAGAGGTTTTCTTGAGAAGGATTTAGAGGTCACCGAAGCATTCCTTGCTCATCCATCATTTGTGATAGTTGTTGAATTTTGAGGGTTCGTTTCAATGGCGTCCTTCAAGGAGTTGGAAGCTTGTTTTCTAGCTTTGGTGGGGGTGGTTGAGAATCTACAAAATTTTGTTGTGAAAAGAGGGGAAGGGTTTGTCCCTAGTGTTGATCTATCATGCATGCATATTCCTTTCTATTGTCCTTCCCCTCACTAGGATAATCAAGGGCAGAGAGGGCCAAATATGCAATAAAGTATTTGGTTCAAATGGCAGGTTTGCTAGGGGAGGATGGTGGTGGAAGTGGCTAAGGAAAGCCTCTTCTGGGTGATAGTGAGGTGAGCTAGGTTCAATAAGAATGCTTTTGCTTTGTTTTTGGTTATCTTAGATTAGTAGTCTTATGTTTCAGATGGATTTCCTAGTTTTTAAGCATAAGTCATTTGGTTTTGGTGTCCTTGTTGAGGGTTGAAAACATACTTGATATGCATTTTTGTTTCTTTTTGATATATTTACAAAGGGGGAGAGCCCCAAGTCAATTTCTTATATTGATTTTTTTTATGGACAAATAAATATGGAGATGCTACATTCTTAGATTGAACCATTGGAAGTATATTTTAGTGTGCATAAGGTTAATGAGGCATAAATAATTTCTTTTGCATAGCTGAAAATGGAAGGGCACACTCTTGTATGGTGGGGAAATTATTTTGTTAATTGTGAAAAAAGAAAGAAGCCCATAACAAATCAATTGAGAAGAATTTAAAGAATTAATTCATATGAATTTCTATCCCAAAAAAACATATCCAAACATTAAATAGATGTAGCACAAACAAATAAATGGGCAAATTGTGTAGGACTATAATGCAAATTATAGGAGGCAAGCCATGTTGAATGACATGGACTTGGATTAGAAGGGCATTCTTACAAAGTATTTTAGAGGCTCCATTCCCATAGCTGAAGGATGGTGGTCACTACCAATCCAAAGGGCTTGGATGAAGCATGTGTTCAAGCTTATAATGTGGAGTAGGAGAAGAGGTAAGAGCCTATCAAGTACATAGGCAAGAATTTCAAAGGTAATTGGATGGTTAAACAAGATCATTGTTGTGCAAAAAGAAAAGGACAAAGAATCATTGTAGTCCTTATAAAATTGAAGGTCATGTTTTCCCAAAGTATTGGAAACTACATTCTAAATTACATTCAAGAATAATAAGGAATGAGGATGAAAAGAATCCATGTTAATTATTCAAGAAGAAGAAATTGAGATAAAAAGATAGTTTTCATGTAGATGATATGTCTGGTTGCATAGCCACCAACACAACGAAAAAATAAAATTGAAGAGATGAACAATCTTTTGATCTTGAAATTGCAAGCAAAGAAGTCAAAGATATTGCATTAGTAGATGTTGATTCACAATGCAATCTAATTTCAAAGAATTTGGTTAAAAGGCTTGATTTGAAAATGCATGTACATCGTCATCCATACCCATTGAGATGGGTGAAAAAGGGTGTAGAAATTCAAGTAACTAGAAGGTGCAAGTTTAAATTTAGGGTAAATGCACAATACATAGATTAAGTGCATACAAATGTTATTCCTTTCGATGCATTTAACATAGTACTTGGGACCTCCTATCTATATGTTAGAGATGGTATTTTTATGAGAAGGGCTAACATGTACAAATGGGTCAAGGATGGAATCAAATATATTGTCAAAGGGCACCAAAACATGGCAACTGTAGAAATGATAGGCTCTAATCAAGTACTTAAATTAATTCAAGAAACCAAGCAATTTTTTGTACTTTTGAAAGATAAAAATATGATGGATTACATATTTCTCTCATGGCTAACTCAAAATTGAAAGGCTTGGATGAATTCTTGTCATTTTTCAGGAAGTGTTTCATGAGCTAAGGGGGTTGCCACTAAGAAGGGAGGTGGAGGATGATATTCAAATTCTACCATAATCTCCTCTACCAAACATCAGATTGTATCACCAATCACTTCGAGAGAGTAATGATGTCAAGAAACAACTTTAGGAGTTTCTTGAACAAGGGGTTGTACACCCTAGTACTTAACCTTGTGGTTTGCCTATAGTGATGGTATGAAAAAAAGATAGTTGTTGGAGGATGTGTATTGAGTACACAACTTTGAATAAGATCACCATAAATAATAGATATACTCTTCCGAGGATAGATGATTTGTTGGACCAACTTTGACAAAAATATTTTACTAAGTTGCAATCTTAAATTAGGTTATCATCAAGTGCTCATGGAGGAGGAAGACACATGGAAAACAACAATCAAAACTAAGCAAGGACTTTATGAGTGATTGGTTTTTCCTTTTGGTTTGTGCAATGCACTAGCTACTTTATGAGGGTTATGAATGATTTTTTAAGGGATTTCATAGATACATTTGTGATTTCTTATCTAGATGAAAGCCTAATTTTTAGGAATCTATAAATAATATATTTGAGGTTGAATTGAGATAGATGGATCTTGAGGAGTCTTGTATCTCTTGTGTTGGGAGCTATTTGTGACCTTTGTTCACATATTTTGACTATATTGGGGTAGGGAGTTCATTTGAGAGTTGCAAATTGGTCTTGGGGAGATTTTCAATTGTTGTGAGAGTTCATAGATGACCTATGGGATGATAATATTTGTATTGATTCCTTTTTGGAGTACTTAAGTGGGTGTGACTCACATTTTGGTGGAGATTTTACCCATAATTAGTTTCTCAACGTTATTTCTCATGCCTCCCTTGTTTCTGGTGTTATTCTCTCTTTCCTTATTCTTAATTAATATTTGACATTGAAAAAGTTATATATAATTTAATTGATTTAATGATTTACTTTATCTACATTCCATAAGTTGGTGACTATGTATAGAATGTCAATCTTAGTTTATGGATCAAGAGGTATCAAAGCAAGTTCATTCCATTGGGAGTGTTTTTTGTTGTTGTACGTATTTTGTAGGTTCATGCCCACAATTAGTTCAAGTGGAAAGAAGATATTCCATTTGGCGATATGCATTGAATCCTATAAGAGTAGGAGATTGTTGAGAAGAATGTCAAAGGAAGGAGTGAATGAGGATTCCAAAGCTAGGTTCATTAGGATGGAGGAGGCCATTGCAAGTCTATCATAGTATTTGGAGACCATGAAGAGCCTTATACAAATCCTGTTGGAGAGATTGGACAAAGATAAAAGTTCAAATGAAGAATAGGAAGTGCCAAAGTCTTCCAAATAAGCCTTTGTTTAAAATAGAAGTAAAGATTGAAATCCTACCATTTGAAGGTGAAGTAGATGTAGAGAAACTTGATAATTGGATTACTCATATTGAGGTATGTTTTAGATTGCATACTCTTACTCTTCATCAAAAGAAAAGAGTATGGAATGACAATATCTTAAGAAACCATTTTTTTAAGTCTTTAGATGCTTATCATACAATACTAACTTTAGTATGTTTGCATGATTTTATCATGATCATTTTTTTCTCCTTTCTCTAATTCCTTGCATCCTTTCTATGCAACCAATTGGATGGGGGCATATATGTCACAAATGTTCCTTTTTGAGTTGTGTATTGTAGTGATAGGTTCATAATCATTCTCGTATCTAGGGGAGCTTTTATTAATCAATCTACATAGTTGAAGCTTTACCACTTTTTGTAATAGGCATAATCTCTTACCCTTCTCTTCTTTACTTTTACTTTTTTTATGATATCTCCTTCTCAAGCAAATTGTAGTTGGTGCTTATTCTAAAAATATGTGATAGATGTTTCTCAATGCATGATCTTTTCTATTTTGTAGGTTTCTAATGAAGCACTCAATGTGAGAAGAATTCAAGAATGATCTATTACTTTACATAGATCCATATCCTTTGAGTGTTATAAAACATTTAGTTTACATATTGACTACTTGTCTTACTTTGGCATGCATGCACCGAATAGTTCACAAGCACATGAAAGTGGGGGAAAAATATGATGGTGAAAATTTCACACCCATGCTCTTTTCCCTTATGTTTTGGGGCCACTTGATTAGAGTGTTCTAAATATAATGACTACTCTATAAGTGGCATATTCTTGTGCAAATTCAGTTGATGACATCACCATATCCTAATCTTGTTAACATTGATCTCCTAAGATTGATCTTGATCGCTAGATCCTTTTTTCATTACCTTGGATTAGATTTGTGGATCTAGAGTTGACCTAAGTCACTTTCATAGTTTTGGATTTGAATCTCGAACTTTATAATTAAAAATTTAAATTTATACATTGCCAACTATTTCACTAGTTGTTGTGATCTACCTAGCACACATTTGTGTTGATTTGTGAGTTATATGGTTGTATTCAAGGATATTCACTCATTCATTTGAAATGATGGTTGGGGAATAATTAAAACATCTTAGAGCATTCTAGTAGAATTTATTCGAGCTTAATCATAGCACATCAACCTAGATCCATTGCACACTTGCATGTTGTCCTCAATCTTGGTTCATTTCCATTAAATCAATCCAACTAGAGATCTAACTAAGGAGAATGCAATGCTCATAATTTAGTAGATTTTTCAAAGGTGTTTCTAAACACTGCCTCTCTTTACAAAGATTTAAACATAAGAAATTAAGGCCCAAGTGAATTATGAAAGTCCACATTCTTCGAGTTCAAATAACTTATTAGTTTCAAGTTTGCACTCATGGAGATTAGATTTTCACTCATGTATGTAGAAGCCAACAATGGAAGTTCAAGAGTCACAACCTAAATGATTCCTGTATTAAATGACATTTTGAGAATTTGAACCTAGATCTCTATAATAAAAACCTAATGATTTAATTGATTGAGCTCAAGACTCTTCTTAATATATTATATACTTCTAAATAATCAAAATTGTACAATGTAAGCTACTCAATATCCCATATCACATAACTTTATGTAGAATAACTTAAAAAAATCACTATATCGAGTTCAATGTTCCTCACTCCAACCACCATATAAACTATATACTCATATCCCTTTGATGTTCAAAAGTCCTCCCCACAGATTACAAAAGCATAATATTTTGCTTACATGTGGAATGTTGTATATTAACATATGAATAATGGAATGATGGAACAAAATTTAAAACTACTATGTATCCTATACCACATAATTGGTAAGTGTAAGATTTGGTTGTAAAGCCACCCAAGAATGCAAATGAGTGAAAGAAAAGCAAAACTAGAAAATTAGAATGATAGAATAAACTATATTCTATTCAATAGGAAATGCAAAGCATAAAATGAGATGAGACTAGATGCTCATATGAAAGAGATGGGTGGGTATATATAGGATATTACACCCAAGAGACTAAAAACACAACCAATATGGGATAAGTGAAAAAGTCCCTAAGTAAACTTAACCTAATGTGTAAAGGACCTAAGTGGAGAACTAGCTAGGAAATGAACTAGTTAGATAAAGTATCTCGTTTACACTAGCACCCCCCCTTAAGCGCAACTTAGGGGGAAATGTATGCAAAGATGGGTCCCAACTACAAGGCCTGATCAGGTACCCATGTACAAACGATCCCCTCAAATAGAAAAGAAGGAGAAAACCCAATGGGAAAAACTCCTCTCCATGAGAGAATGAAGCAGGAAGGGCTAAGTGATCCCCCTGAAGAAATCTCTACACCTCCAAGAGAGATCGAAGATGGATGTACTTGCTCTTAGTGAAGGGTTTGGTGAAGATATTTGCAACCTGCTTTACTATACGATAATAGTGCAAATCAATGACCTATTCCTGAATAAGCTCACTGAGAAAATGCATGTGAATCTTGATGTGCTTGGTCCACTGATGATGGATCTAGTTCTTCGAGAGCTGGATGTTGCTCCGGTTGTCACAATAGATGATTGATGGCTTCTGAAAAGTGATGCCAAGTTTAGTGAGGATATTCTGAAGCCAAATAGCCTCAGTGGTGGCATTAATAACCCCCCAATACTCAACCTTAGTCAAAGAAAGAGCAATGGCATACTGCTTCTTGCCTTGCCAACAAATGGGACTGGAACCAAGGTGAAAATTGTAGCCAGATGTGGACTTGCGATTATTAAGATCACCAACCTAATTAGACTCCATGTATCCAATCAAATTTAAACCTGTGCCCACTGCATAGTGAATCTTGTACCTATGAGTGCCATGTATGTAGTGTAAAATCTGTTTGGCTTCCTTCTAGTGAAGCTCATGTGGGTCTGTCATGAAGTGTGAAACAATGCCAACTACAAATGAAATGTTAGGGCGAGTATGAGTAAGGTAGATGAGGCTACCAACAAGCTGATGATACAAAGTGGCATCAATGAGTGGTGTGGAACACTTCACCTCAAGCTTGACTCCAGACAGAAAGGGAGTTGGTATAGACTTACAATTGACCATGTGAAAATGAGCTAGAAGATCAAGAGCATACTTGGACTATGCAAGAGAGATCCCAAAAGAGGTCTAAGTGATCTCAATCCCAAGAAAGTAGAGCAAAAGACCCAAGTCAGTCATGGCAAACTTGTCGTGCAAAGTAGTCTTGATGCTTGCTGTAATGATGGATGAGGTGCTCCCAATGATAATCAAGTCATCAACATAGAGAACCAAGAAGAGAAGAGCATCCTCCTATCTCAAGATGTAGACATTCAGATTTGAGTGGCATCTAGAGAACCCAACTGAGAGAAGAAAAGAGCCCATCTTGGCATACTAAGCTTGTGTGGCTTGTTGAGTCCATAGAGAGACTTCTTCAATCTGTAAACCAGTGAAGAATCTTGAACAAATCCCTGTGGCTACTCCATGTAAATCTCCTGTAGATCCCCAGGAAGAAATGCACTCTTCACATCCATTTGATGTATATCCCAACCTTGAGTTGTAGCAATGGAAAGTATCATGCGAAAGGAGTTCATCTTGGTGATAGGGGCAAAGGTCTTAGTGTAGTCAACACCAGGAACCTAAGAGAAGCCTTTGGCCACAAGTTGTGCTTTGAATTTGTCAATTGATCCATTCGCTACAAATTTGGTTCGATAGATCCACTTACATCGAACTAGTTTTCTTCCCTTCGGAAGTGAAACAAGCCCCCATGTTTTGTTTTGAATCAAAGAGTTATACTCTTCCTCTATTGTTGAATCCCACTCAGTAATACCTAATGTTTCACGAAATGACTATGGTTTGAAGTTTTGGCGTTATAGAAATGTAGAATATCTTGGTGTCATGACTAAGTCCTTCGAGTATCTGAAAGATCCCCAACATGAGTGCCTATAAACTCAAGCATTTGACGAGCCAATTGAGGCATGGTAGGGGATGGAGGAGGAGAATCCTTAGCCTCATAATCTAAACTCTATGAAGAGGAGGGTGGAACTTCATGATCAACCCTGTGAGTAGAGGAAGCTGAAGGAAAATTCTTTGAGTCACTGTTATCTGAATCCGTTGTGGAGGAAGGAAGGTGTGAGGAGGAGCTAGGAGAGATTTCCTCAAAATGCAGACTACACTAAATGAAGAGCTCATATGTCTTGGAATCCAAGAGCCGATATCCTTTGACACCATCGGGGTATCCAATAAAGATGCAGGGCCGACTCTGAGGTTCTAAGGCTTAATGCTTCTCTGAAGGAATGTGTGCCCATGCTGGGGAGCCAAAAACTTTGAAGTGCCTCACAACAGGTTTCCTACCACACCAACCTTCAAAGGGAGTGATGCCTTTCAATGCCTTATGTGAAACTCTATTTTGGATGCCAGCAACACAATTGATAGCTTCCGCCCAATACATTCAGGTGCAAGGGAGCATGCATGGATCATGCAACCAACCATCTCTTTTAGGGACCTATTTTCCTCTCTACTACACCATTTTGTTGAGGTGCATAGGTGATAGTATGTTGAAGATCAATCCCTTCAAGTGTGCAAAATTGATTAAAGCAATGGTTCATGTATTCTCTGCCATTATCCGTGTGGAGAATTTTGACGCACTTCCTTATTTTTTGACATGAGCCTTGAACTCTTGAAATCTATCAAAGACTTCTCCTTTTTTCCAAAGAAAGTAAACCCATGTGTATCTAAAATAGTCATTAACGAAGGTGAGCAAATAGCGAGCCTTGTTAAAAGACAAGGATGGAAAGGGACCAGCCAAGTCACTGCAAACTAGCTCAAGGACTTCTGAAGCCCTCCAAGCCTTCCGCTTGTCGAACTTGTCCTCATGTTGCTTTCCCAAGGCATAACCCAAACAAACGCCATCTGAGAAACTAATCTGAGGAAGACCTGTGACCATGTCCTATGTGTTGAGCTACTGAAAATAGCGGTAGTTGAGATGGCCAAACCACTCATGCCATAATTTGGTCATAGAATCTGAAGAGGTGAGCAAAGTAGTAGAATGTGAATCAGATACAAAATGAGAGAAAGCATAGAGTCGAGACTCATGATCAACCTTACCAATTACAAGGAGTGTATTATCTTAAGATCCTTGATGGTGATAGAATCTAGAGTGAATTCAAATTTCCTTCCATTTTGAGTGATTTGGTAGATGGAGAGAAGGTTGGATGACATATTAGGTACACAAAGAACATCCTCAAATGTACCACTGCCAGCATCAACTGAACCTTTCCCGATGACATGCACTAGAGAATCATCTATGATGAAAATGTGGGGTACAGAACAAGGCTCCAACAAAGAAAACTATTCTCTGACATAACCCATGTGATGTGATGCACTTGAGTCAAGAATCCACTACTAAGAAGAATCTGCAGGAGCAACAAGTGTGGTAGCTTTCCCTTCACCTAATTTGGAAGGAGTGGAGGATTTTTGAGCAACAAAGGAAGGTAGATTAATGTTGTTCTTTTTTAGAAAATGCTTTAGTTAATTGATCTGCTTCTTGTGACACAAATGTTCCTCATGACCTTGACCTTCTTATAGTAGCTACAAGTTGGCCTTTCCTTCTTCTAAGAATTTCCCTTCGATGAAGAGAAGTTGGAGTCTGCTTTTGGGGCAAACGATGATTGTGCTTGATATTTCTGTGACTTCTTCTTGGACTTCTTTTGTTTCTTGTCAGGTTTCCCTGACTCTTTCTATCTCTTCGGTTGACCAACAAATCCTAAGATTGAGATGGCTTAAGGAGACCCATGGAAAGTAGCTTCCCCTATTCATACATCAATATCTTAGAAAATGAAGCAAAAGAAGGCATAGTGTATGCATCTCCCATAGTCAACCTATGAATGTGAAAGCTAGAAACAAAGGCTACATATTTAGGCCCAAGTTTGTTGAGAGCATTGAACATAGGCTGAATGTTCTTTTTCTCAATGCCACATACTTTACATTATGCTCTAGGGTCATTGACCTTTGCTCTATAGTTTGTGATGTTATCAAAAGATTTTGGATCAAGGCTCATCAATTTAGTATCAATTTGATAGCCTCTTACTTCATCAGTTGTAACATACAACATTTTTAAATTTTTCCATGCATCATGTGAATTTGTACATCATCAATTTAAAACATAATATCAAGGGAAACTAGACTCCTAAGACAACTAAGAGCTTTTGTATGTTCAAGCATTTATTGTACATTTTCATTAGCATTTGAGGGTTCAGTTACCTTTTCTTCAACATAAGGTGTATATCCAAGTTGCATTTGTATGGTGTTAGCAATGTAAACTTAAAGTGACCCATTTGTGAAGGAAAAGAGAGCACAAGAAAAAAAAGATGCACACACACAAACACACCAAGAGACGTCCCCCCTGAATCACTCAATCAAAGAACCCCCCAAGCAAATATGATTTCACACTTTATATTTAGTATGGTTTACAATTTCCACTAGTAATAAATGTCAAGTGGACTTGATTTCAATGCTTTTACAAATCCTTAGAAATGAGTATCTAAAAGTACAATTTTGAAGCAATACCAAGTGAAATAAATAGCACCATTGTGAAGTACATGAAAAATCATGCACTTTCAAAAAAAGAATCACCTCGATCTGAGATTTATGTGAAAGTTAGGATTTTTTGAAGTTCCCAAAATGAAAACTATGCAGTGTCACCTAAAAGAATCTATAAATTCTAAAAAATCCATGCACCAACATAAAAACCATCTACACCAGTGCGTACAGCATGAAAAATTAGCCTAAATAAAAAAAGTTGCTTGAAAAATAGAGGTCACGAGCTCAAGCTTTTAACCTTCAAAGTTGAACTGCAAATTTGAAAGCATCAATGGAGAAGGGGGTCAAGAATTCAAAGGTTCTCATGTCACCAAATTTGGTGGAACTGATGCCAACTTTAGTGGTGCCGCTAAGTTTACAAACTTGTAGATGATTTAGAACCCTGCTAAATTTGGAGTACCACTAAATATAGGTAGTTGTAACCAGTTTGGAGGGGGCACCAAAATTGCCACAAAAAATAGAGGCACTGCTAAATTCGGGGGGCTCTACCAAATGTAGGGTGACCCCCAGATTTGGTGGCACGATGACCAAGGTGAAGCACACGGTTAAAAGCCTAAAGGCTGAACCAAATGTTGAAAGGCCTTTAAACGCCGAACAAAATAGGGGTCGGGGGCCAAGCCACACTCGCATCCCTTTAAATATGGGGTCCACGGCCCAAAGTGGGTTTGTCGCCTATAAGGGCCCGGGGCCTGAGCCAAAGGCTCCCATGGTACCCTGTGGTCGGGGTACCTTGCACAAGAGTAAATGCCCTTTTGATTTTTTTCAAAAAAAATTAAAACTTCAACAATTTTTTTATTAACTGTGACTACTATTTTTTTATATTTTTTTTTTATAAATATTTTGAATTGTAGAAAAAAATATAAAGTATTTTTTTTGAAAAAAACGTGCAAATAGGTATTGTTCATGGGGGCCATATGGCTAGTTAGACAATTTTTTTAACCTTTCCAGACAACTTTGTCCAAAATTGATGATTTGATAGTCGATCTTAGGGTTTTTGGACTTTTTGAGCATAATGGTAGAATTAGATTTGACCCAAAATACTCTAAATGATGGTTCCCTGCTAGATTTGAGAATGAACCTCTCGCTTCAAACCCTTGCAAATTTGGTCTTCGGTGTCCAAAGTTAGAATGAAACAAAAGACAAATCTGACTATCTCAATTGCTCTGGACTCAATGGCGAGCTCAAAATATCTCCAGAAGCTTCGAATAAACTTACAACTGGCAAGTCAAAATAAGAAGCCCCCAGAAACTGGTATTTTATCCACACTTTTCTATTTCTCCAGATCATCCGAGGATGCAAGAGAAGAGCATACTCGTGTGTTTTGAAAAATAACAGCTCTACACTCCCAGATTTCCTAAAAGCTAAGCCACAACTCACAACCACTGATACCATGTATGAATTGTTTGTAAAGTCACCCAAGAATGTAAATGAGTGAAAGGAAAGCAAAACTAGAAAATCAAAATGATAGAATAAACTGTATTCTATTTAACAGAAAATGCAAAGCATACAATGAGATGAGATTAGATGCTCACATGAGAGCGATGGGTGGGTGTATATAGGATATTCCACTCAAGGGACTAAAAACATAACCAATATGAGATAAAGTAAAAAAGTCCCAAGTAAACTTAACCTAGTGTGAAAAGAACTTAAGTGGAGAACTAACTAAGAAATGAACTAGTTAGATAAAGTACCCCTTCACACTAGCAATAAGACTTGTAAAGAATTCAATATATTGAGTTAAGGCTACCACTCCATTCGTATCAACAACTTAAAATTTAAATTTTAACTTGTACAGTATAAGAAAACTACATTCCATTATTACAATTTAGTGTCAAATGTTTTACTATTGAGATAGCACATTGAATCATACACTCAATTACCCTTGAGAAAAATAAAAAATGGATTTCTTTGAACTTTATATTTCATTCAAATATATGGTATAGCCTTTTACTACAATATACCATTGGAGTGAGGTGATCTGGATGCTCATATTTTCAAGACCAGAAAATAACAAACAACACACAACCATAAGCTAATATTTCTTCAGAACATTTTAGGCATTAAGCTTCTGAGTGTGATTAGCAAGGTGTGATTAACACGGAGGTAGATCATTGGGAGGTGGAAGTATAGACTGGCCAAAACCAGGCCCATTCTCCACCATGATTGCTGTGGCTAAACCCCATGTTGTATGTATTTCCAGATGGCAGTGCATGAACCACACACCTATAAAACACAAAAAATCCAATTAGAGTTGTGGTATTTTAAAATTTTCTTTCAAAATAAATATAATTATGTTGTTATTCTACCAAACCTACTTTACTCCTGTAACAATCCAAAGGGTAGAGGGGTAGATAATATTTAAAGGATTTACAATTACAATCTCTTTACAAGTATAAAAACTAAATTAATCAGAAGTTAGCCTTTTCAAGTACATTGTAACTGTAACCTTTATAGAATAAAATCAAATAGACTAAAAATATATGGGTGAAAGCAAACAGTTGTTATGAGTCTCTACCTATTTGAAGGGAAGAGCTGATACAGTCCATATGTTGATTATTTAAAAAAAAAACAGTATCTGATCAATTAAAGCGTTTAAGCTGTTTACACTTGTTCATAATCCATAACTATATTTCATAGAACAGCTACCCATCTAAACAGTTAGAAACGTGTAAGCTGTTTAAACCTTTTTATTATCTATAACCATACCTTATAGGACAGCTACCCGTTTATAACAGGTTCAAACTTTTTTATAATTTGTAACCATATTCTATAGGACTGTACCCATCTAAACAATTATAACCTAGAAGCTGTTTAAATTTTGATATAATTTATTTTTTATAGTGATGATGGACTATAGAATGTGATTTGAGACATTGGTTTAAAAATTATTTTATAACTTTTTATCAAAAATATTGTATCTCATTCTAATAGACTATAAAAATATGATATTTTAATTCTTTAAACTTTTTCATAATCTAGAAATTTATTCTATAAGACCATATTGTTCTATTTAAACATCATCTAGTTCAATGATGAAAGAGTTAATAGCATTTGTATACCTCATCCACACCAAAAAAAAATGGTAAATATTTATTTAATTTAACTAATATTTCACTCTGTTAAAATAACAATGAAAACCCATAATCAAATGGTTCGAAACCACTCTACTTAAACATCATCGACTTCAATGATCAAACAATCAATAGTCAATTTATATCTCATCCATGTCAAAAAGTGGTAAATATTTGTCCTATTTTTATTCACTAAAATTAACATTTGACTGTTGAAGTGGATGACGAATCAATAGTTAATTTACGGCAGCGTCTATGCAGCATACAAAATGCACCAAATGCATTTTGTATTTCAAATTCAAATTTGTTGAAAATTTGGGGGAGTCAGCATACTAAGTTCTTTGAAGTGTCTTTTCTTGTCATGGCGTGCTAGCAGTTAAAGATTTTCCTCAGATTCTTGAAAGCTTGGTATGAAATACAAAATGCATTTTGTATGCTGCATAGACGCTGCCTCAATTTACACCTCATCCATGTCAAAAAGTGGTAAATATTTGTCCTATTTTTATTCACTAAAATTGACATTTGACTGTTGAAGTGGATGTCGTGGGTTCTTAAACACCATCCACTTCAACTGTCCAATGTCAATTTGAGAGAATAGAAATAGGACAAATATTTACCATTTTTTGACATGGATAAGATGTAAATTCGCTATTGATTGTTTGATCATTAAAATAAATGATGTAAAGTTGATTCATACACATTAAAAAAATGTTTAGTAGTTAAATTATTTAAAAATTGCAAGAAATCTATCTTTGACACTGAACCAGTTGTTCTTTAAGAAAATCCCTATTGCTCTAACCCTACACAAATAGTACTAGAAGTGTTGTTTCATACCTGGATTATCAGCTTTAAACCGCAATGCAGTCCACCCTGCACTTGGCACAGCAACAGTATTACGCATTGGAGGATCCACAAGATTGAAGGCAGCGCGATCCTTGTCTGGATCAAAGTTCCCAAATCCATTACCCACAACATAAAAATTAAACCCATGCAAATGAATGGGATGATTCTCAAAGCTTATAATGCTGGTGTCTTGCAAAACAATCTCAACTCTAGAATTGAAAGGAACGACTACAATTCTGGAACCGAACTGAGGATTCATATTAATACTAAGCAATTTCTCTGTATAATTGAATTCTTTTGGCGGCCGTGTGGGGAAATCCTTCGAAAAAACCCCACTCATATTATAATACGCAGCCTGGAGAATCGCCGTCAATGGACGGACAAATGACTGGTTGTTAATTGACGCCGCAAACCTTCCTCCATAAAATCCTTTGCAAAGTTTCCCCCTTGGACAGTCTTGGACGCCGAGTCCGATGGTGAAGAAGAATTCACGGTCGATTTTCTTAGGTACGCCATTTGACGGATATTCTCTGGAGTTGAGGCTTCTGAGACTTGTCGTGAATTTGGTGGCGTAGGCCGTGTCTCTCATGACGGGAAGATTCATCGCCGTCATAACTGGTTCGTCCTCGCCGTCAATTGACGGCGATGTGTGTGAATAAAGCAAAACTGCTGTTGTCATTGTTTCGTCAAATGGGACTGTAGAAGTTACGTAAGGTCTGGCTGCCATGGTATATTTTGCTGGCGGTTGATTTGCTGTGAGGAGAATGTTCATGGTTTGGCCTGGGGCTATCATCACTGCTTCTGTCGTGTATGGCTTTGTATAGCAGGCGTCGATTTCCACCACTGTTACGCTGTGATTTGCGATTGCGAAGAACAGCTCGTCGTTTAACGCTGCGTTGATCAGACGCAGCAGGTATCTCTTGCCGCTTTCCACTTTCTGCACGAAGGTATCTGCACAGAAGTTTATATTAAATTAATTGGAAAAGAGATATCCCTCGGCGTACTTTAGATATATAGATTGAAGCTTTTGTAGAAAACTATGTGTAGTTTATTTGGATCTCCGTGATCCACATACTCTCTTCATTTCTTCTTGATGATAGATCACGGAGTGTGATCCGAAACGTCGATCCAAATAAGCTACACACAGTTTTCTTCAAAAGTTTCATTCTATATATCATGGACTGTGGAAATATCATGTCTAGTACTTCGGATACTTTTTTTTAAATATGAACGTACTAGTTTAAATTATGTAGAGAGACGTTGCTACAATGAGAATGGAGTTGAAGCGTTGAAAGATTCCAAAATTCTGTGTAATTTTATAAGATTCCACTCTCAAAGATGCTTTTGCTATTTTAAACCAAAATGCAAATGTTCTAGCTGCCACTAATTTATAAATGCCAAGAATAAGAAATATATTTAATGGGAAATGAAACACTTGTATTCTAACTGCCAATAATTTATAAAAAATAAAAAAATAAAAACAAAAAACAAAAAAATAAATTGAGACACATGTAGATATATTTTTTAAAATATAAATATACTAGTTAATATAGATATTGATAAGTAGGAGGTATTTTCATGAGCTTGTCAAATAATGATATTTTATTTTAGGGTTCAACTGTCTAGTTTTTGAATCAAACACATGACCACTACTCATAAAATATGGGTCATGTGTTTGACTCAAAGACTAGGTAGTTGAATCCTGAAATAAAATATCATAATATATATAGATATTTTAAATATATTTATTTAAAAGATATGGAGAGATATTAAGGAGATTTTATTAAATTTGTGATATGAGTCAATAAGTACTTTAATATGTAAATGATTGTCAAATTTATGTTGGGGATTTTGTGTTATTTGTAATATAATATTACAATATGAAAAATATTTATTACAAATAGGTATAATTACAATGGAAGGAGGGGGGTTGTAATCCAGTGAATGGGTAACAAAATTTGGTTAACATAAATTTGACGGTCATTCATATGTCACATATTCATTATGTTCAATTATATATAGAAACCTAATAAACTAGTGTATGTATCTTAAATACATCTATTTACAAGACACCAAAAAATATTAATTATCTATTTAACTTATGTCAAAAAACTAATATAAATACCTCTATACTAATATCTTGATGTCTTTTAGATAAATTTAATTAAAATGTCTAAGATTGAGTTTAATTGGTTAAAGGATTGGGTTTTTATTGTGGAAACCCAAGTTCAAATCCCCATAGGGATATACTCACAAGGAGCTTGTATTTGTATTAAGTGGTTGCAAGAGCTTGTATTGGTCTCACATGGATGCTCATAATAGTTTTTTTAAAATTTAAAATATATATACTAATTATACAAACAAAAGTATTACAATAAAATTAGGTGACCTTGTAAAATAAAAATATTACAATAAAAATAAAAGTATTACAATAAAATTAGTTGACCTTGTAAAATATTATACCTTTTTTGGAGCAAGGATAAAAAGGCCCTGGCAAGCCATTGATGGTATATGCCTCGGACACATTGGGACCTCCGCCATATTGAATGGTATCTTTTTCCAATCCTTGAACATCTTCATTCCACCACTCACCTGGTTCAAAAACAAAAAGAATTCAGTATAGTATTATTTGATAAAAAAAAAAAAATGCTTTAAGAGACTTTGGCTTGAGAAAAAAATATAAAGGAATTTTGGAGAAAAAGTGTGAGAAAAATGGAGTAGTGATATTTTAATCCAAAGGACTTTTACGTAGATAATTGAAATCTATACATAAATATAAATAATACCGAATATGATGGGTACTTCCAAATTAGGTTTGGGAAATGGATATGGAATTGTTTTCTTTGGATAAATGATAAAAGCGCCATGTACAGATGCTCTCTGCCATGAAATGTGAGCATGCCACCAGAGAGTGCCTCTCTGTTTGGTGACCTTGAATTTATACATATATGAATGCCCCTGCTGTATTGGGCATTGTGTTATATATGCAGGCCCGTCAGCCCATCCTGTTCTAAACTGTCGAATTCCATGCCTGACACACCAACCCAATTATAGTTATTTTCTATGTAACATAGAATGAAAAAAATATTGTATTTATGCTATGTTTATAGAAGTGAAGTAATTTTATAAGAGATTATTTATCATAACTTTTAATTATAGAATTTCTTGGACAATCAAACTCACTTAATTTATTATTTTATTTATAATTTTTGGACAAATATTATCTTATCAATAATTCACTTAAATATATAAAAAATATTATTTTTAAGTAGAGATAAAATATAAATTAATAGAGTATGAATAAATTGTACTAATATATTCAAATGATAAATCAATATAAATAGCTTACAATAGAAGCATTCCAATTAGTTTCAATTAAATAGCTAGTTAAAAGAGTACAATCTATTATTTATGTATGAGTTAAGATTTCAACTTTAGTTGAAACAAAATTTGAATATTAGTCAAAATCATTTAGAATTAGATTTAGTGTATTTATGGTGATTTCTAATGTGTTTATGCATATTCAAATCGAAGTCAACAAAATTGTGTTAAAAGTCTAGTATATTTAAACTTTGTTGGACCATTGGGGAAATACCCTTTGCATTGTGGCTAGGGTTTTGCCTTCACACCTTCTCACGCTAGATCTCCCCACCACGATTGGAGACACAACTACCCAAAAGTCCTCAAGTCATCACCCACACAATTGTGAGAGAGCCACCACTCCTCTGCCACCATTGTCGATGAGGTAACAGTTTGGCTAGACCCCACCTCCACCTTAGTCATTTGGCCACCAAAGTGGGCGGTCCTTGCCTACCTCCATATCACTCCTCCACAACCTCTCAATGGTGTGGATGGGCCACTCTTGATAGGGGGAATTCCCTTAGTTGACACTTGTTATATCTCCTCTAAGATTTGTACAAAATCAAGCTTAGTGGTAACCTAAGGATGGTGACACTACTGAGAGTCTATAGAAAATGTTAAGGATTTGCTAGGTGGTGGGTGGGATAACCTTGATGAGAAAGAGCCAGCTCGTAATATTAGTGTTATTTTGCAGCATAAATATATTGGTTTTTATCTATTTTTGTTAAATTGGTGACTTGATAGGTGTTTCTCTTGTGAGGCCATGAACTTAATTGTTTTGTGACTGTTTCCTATTTTAAAGACCATATGATTGTTTTGTTCCCAACTCTACCAATTTAATTTTGAAGTGTAATCCCATACCACCAATTTGTTGAAATCTAACTATATACTTTAACTATTAATTTTAATGTATAATCTTTTAAAAAAATCATTTAAATATATAATCTTTTAAAAAAATCATTTAGACTCACATATACAGACGAGCTAGTTAGCCTTTAAGTTTATAAACTAAAGGTATAACATTTGAATCACGACAGCTTTTTAAAATAGACTATCTTAGAGATAGTTAATCAATATAATGGCTTGTGTTAAGGGGAACTAATGGGAACATATATTGTTATTTGCATACGAAGTAAGTTAATGAAAAAATGTTGAATTTAAATGGGATCCGTACTCTCATTCTTAAGAGCTTCTTTTACAGTAAGACCTTAATAATTATACAATAGAGAAGTAGTGAAAAAGGGTCAAATCTTCATTAAGTTAACCTGAAAGCTACGTGTTGTTCAAGCAAGATAAAACCATATGCCACATGATACTTACCAGTGCAGAGTAGTATTAGACTTGACATGGTTAGAGACCTTTATAACGACATGATCACCCTCAGTAATGGCAATGGTTGGCCCTGGATACTGCCCATTCACTGTTAAAAGAGATTTGGAATGGCATAGCCTGGTGGTATTAGTATATTGCACCTGCAACAACATACAATCAATAATAATTAAGCCATATGTAGCAATTCATTGAGAAAAATAATAACAATTTTTTAAAGGTGGGCTATATTTATTTAGAGGGGTCATTTGAGAAAGTTTGAGAACTCCTTATCTATTTGAATAAAAGAAGAATTGAAAGGCTGAAGCAAATATGACAAGGCTGGATGTCTCATAGGCTATTTTTAACCTTGTGGACGTTAAAAGTTATTCTATTCTATTCTATGCTATTCTATTCAGCTCTGTATATGCCTATAAATTTGGCAATAACTACAGCTACATATAATAATCACAACATCTAACACACATGAAACCAACTTTATTTGGGTATCCAATTTAAATAGAGTAGAAGAAGAAACTCTTTTTATGTTAAGTAGTCTCTCTTCTAATCATACCAAGTTCTATATTTGTAATCTTCAATTAATGTACAAAATATTGAAGCAGTACAATCAAATAAAACTTAATAAAAATAAAAATGTATCATGAAGCCTAATAATTATAGAAACAATATTGTACTTTAAACATAAAAGCAAATTAACAGGTCTTTGAAGCTAATTTAGCCTAAAAGACCTTTAAAAATGTCTTCCAAATGAATTTAGCCTTAAAGAAGCATCATCAGTAAGTCTCTAAAATTACATTGAAATGGAAGAATTTGGTCTTTGCTGTGGAAGCAGAGCTCATCAACAGAAAAATGACCAACACTGCTCCACCATATTTAAACCATCTAAGAAACCCTCTGGCTTCCATTTGGTTGGGCTTCTTACTTTTTTCCTACTTGATTAATACACTGCAAAGAACTACACCACTTCCCAAAGTGATTAGAGTAGCACTGAAGTTCTACTTAGAAGTATAGCGTTCACTTCCTACTTATACAGGAGCTCTTTGGAATCTTAATGAACTATGTAAGGATCCGATTTTTCTCGAGCCATTTGACTGTATAGCTTGAAAACAAAAAAAAGTTGGTGTTGATGGATCCATTCTGTCATTATGCTTTTAAATTATTTGACAATAGAGTAGACAACCGCCAACATGACATAACGAGGGAGACTGCCCAGACAGTTACATATAGACCACAAGCTGCTTTGGAATCGTTTGATTATTTGGACCAGCATTCAATGCACGCTTTACCTTTCGTCCGACTGTGCAATACACAGTTGAAGTCATTAAAATTTGCGAAGGAAAGTTTTTGTTAAAATGATGTATACTAATTTATTTTGGCTTTTTCAGTTGAAGGGGAATTTTTTCATTTTAAAATAAGATTATTATTTATTATTTTGTGTGAATGAAATAATAAATGCACTGTTTGGTTAATTTTTTGTACAAATTTTTTGTTGGCATTTGTTGGTGTGTGAAGTCAGTTTTTGATATCTGGAGGAGTTCATATGCCATGTGTACAGCATGAGAAATTCCATGTAGAAGTGCGTTCATATGCTACGTGTACACCATGTAGAATTCCCTGCAGAAGTGCCACTCATACTTTTATGCATGGAAATCTTTCTTGGGAAAGGATTTGTTTTTTGCATGTATTTTTTGGTGGTTATTTAAGTTAGTCGAACTGGAATGCATGAGAAAAAGTTTTTGTAACAGCTAAAATTGAGATATGTGGTTTTTTCTATTAGATTACCAAGTTTTCCATGTAAATCTGTGTTGTCTTTTTGTGTGTTTTATTGTTATTTCACTGTTATTTCAATTCTACACTACATATTTTTCTAACATGATTTCTAATTTTCTAAATTTTAAAATAGTGGATCTTATTTATATAATAAATCAAGTATGTAATTGTAATATGCAGTATTTTATTTGGGGAAATTCTTTCCCCTAAAAAATCCCAAGAGTATCTTTCTTTACTATTATATAAGAACTTAACTATTTATAATATAATAATAAAGTTATTATTCAACCCTTATAAATGTGTCCAAACTAATAAACACATCAAAAAAATGATTTTACAATTTACATAAATACTTTAAAATTATGGATCAAAATAAAAAAACTCATATATAAAATGAAAATGCTTTGCATTTTTTATTTTTCCTTATCACTAATCTCCATAACAGGCTACACAGCATAAAAAAATATACAATATACTTCCAAAAACAATTAATTAAACATATCTCTCCAGCATTAAAAAAATATACAATATACTTCCAAAACAATTAATTAAACATATCTCTCAATCATTAATACTAAACTAAAAAAATTAATAATTTTATCTTAATACATAAATAAACTGAACTCCCAAATAAATCATATTCAAAGGTGTTAAGAGGCAAGCCAAAACAAAAATTAAAGAAAATGAAACTCATGATGTATTATGCGCATATTCATACTTTTATATTAATCTCTATGCTAACGGTTCTGGATTGTTCTTTCCTTAAAAAATCTTACATGATCAATCAAATGCATCATCATAAGTGACTATTTTGGATTGTACAACTCTTAAAATACTGGTTTGATAGAAGATGGAGAAAAAATTAAGATTGAGTGATAGCCAAATAATAGCTTCCACATTGAATTCTTCCTCTTGCCAATACCAACCATTCATCACTTGACCATCCAAACAATGTGACGTAAAGTCCATATCCTGCACAAGTATTGGCAGAAGTGCCACATGATCAGAGCAAATATAATAAAAAATATCCATCTTATCTGTAAGGACGGTGAACAGTGCAACAACTTCTAACCTCTTTCTCCTCCTGTATCTGTCGTTATAGAGACGGATAACAACTCTGGAAAATATTGTGTGGACTGCAAATTCAAATTTTATGTGGACTGCAAATTCCCCCTTCAAGAAAATACAGTAAAATTACATTAATTTTCATTATATTAACATTAAGATAAAGCTATCTCGATCATGAAAGCATCTGTTGTTTCCAGGATGGGTCACTGTTCCTTAATTCACTGAGTGGTAATAATAATAGTGGTATATAACTACATTCAAATGATCATGTTTTTCTTTGGAATTCTCTTATATTCATCAAAAAAAATTGAAAGACGAATTCTCTTATACTGATTAAGCCTAGCCAATAATTTAAGAAAAGTAAAAGCTATCTTCTTCATTACGATTCTAAAATTATAATATTTTTAAAGGTTATAAGCCTCAATAGAAAAAATAAGGAAAAAAATGAGTAGAGAAACATAGTATAGGTTACAAGTTAGAATATACCACTAAAACAATTGTAAGAGAGAGAGTAAGCAAAAATTAAAATAATTTTATTAATACTTCATTTGATTTTTTGGTGAGAAGTAGAAAGAAAAATATCTTTTAATTGTAGATTTACTTTATGGGAATGAGTGAGAAACTAAGCTTTAAATGAGGGAGAAGCGGGAAGTTCCAGGGTGCTATGGGTGAGGTGGAGGATGATGAAGATGCAAATGGAGATGGGTGTGGTGCGTCTAAGGATGAATGGAACTGTTGCTGGGAAGAGGAGGAGGGCGAAAGTCTTTGGGACATTTGGGTTGAAGTGCAACAAATTATGGAAGAGTGGTGTGGTTCTTTTTCCATCCTAGGTGGCTACTTGTGACGTTTTGGCAGTGTTTGAACATAGGGGGTTTTCAAGGGACCCACTTCCCATGGCTTAGAAGGGGTCTTTGTAGGGGATTTCTCCCCTCCCCTACTATTTATAGTTTCTCTATGGTTTCTTTGTTTGTGTAGGTTCTTATGGAGGAGCCAGTTGGGAGGTGTTTGTTTTGTGCTTTGCCAACTTGGTTGTAAATGGACTATAGGATGTTGGGTTGTGTCTGGTGAGGGTAGGGCTTCTTTGGTGCAATTTGGTGATGCACCTGACTTTGGGGCCTCCATTAGGTTTGATTCACTCTCTACTTATGTGACTTTTTTGCAAGATAAGGGGTCTGTTCTAGCCACACTTTCTGTCCAAGATGGTTTGTTAGGAAGGGTTGTATAGATTTGCCTTCCTTTGTGGCTCTTGGATGTTTTACAATTTTATCACGCTCATTCTGTTCTTGACAAATATCCTCTCTTCTTGTGTAATTTGGAGATACATTGATTTTCATTGTTTCATCCATGTTATCAACCTCATCAATGTTATCAACAATTGGATTATGGAGTGCAAATTCAACATCATGAGGTTTATATCCACAATCTTCAAGCAAATGTCTATGTTTTTCTTCTTCTTTGTCCATGATATTGCTCTTATCAATAGGTGTTTCATAACATTTTGCAACATTTTCATTTGCAATATCATGGTCAATTTTATTCTTATCTAACATTTCATTATATTCAACATTAACACCTTCAATTTCCACGTCATTAGATGGTAAAGAATAAGCTTCACCTTTATGAGCATCCACCAAACCTGGTCTTCCAATCCTCTTCCTCGCTCTATCATTTTCCCTAATTGCTTCAATTTCCTCCAATATAACTTTCCTCCTTTTTTCTTTATGATGACAATCGCCTCCCATTAAGAGAACAAAACTATCACCCTAATGACTGAAACAATCAAATTTTGTGTTTTTTTTACTGTAACATGCAGAGATCATGGCTTTCTCAACAACAGAGGGTCTATGGGCGCCATTGTCAGGCCCAACAATATTCTTTTTGCCTTTTTTTGGCTTTTAGGTAACAGATATCCGTTCCCAAAATGGATATTCGTTACCTAAAGCCCAATTCTTTGGGCAACAGATATCTAGGTAATGGATATCTATTTTACCTATGTTATTAAATTGAGGAAAATTATAAGAAGTGAAAGAGATCTAAATTGAGGGGTAACTTAAGGCGGGCCTTGATGACAAGATGAAGACCAAAGGATTGATTGCCAAAGGTAGCTAGTTATAGTTCCTAGATTAGACTTTAGAGAGACTTTGGGAGAAACTAGAGGAAAAAAGGAAGAGAAGGGCTCGAAGTTGATGAAGTCATTAGGAGGCATGGCCCTTTGAATTATCACTTAGTAAAGAAAATGGGAGTTCACATGGATTAGAAATCCATTTGCGATAAGGGTATTTAGTAGAAAGAGGTGCCAACTTAGAGTAAGGTGATTTATGAAGGGAATAATGACATATTTTATACCTATAGATTTTTGGTGACACAACCAAACATTAGGCAAACTAGAGGAGGAATATTTTCCCTATAATAAACAGGTGATTGTTCCATGGAACAATGGAGTTGTGGCTAGATAATCGAATCTGAATAGTTGGAGAGTGAGATGCCATGAATGGAGTGTGATTGATTAAGGAAAGATATTGGTTTGATGTTGATGTGGAAAATTTGAAAATAATTTTTTGAGTAGATCAATGTTGCTCTTTACAATTATGACCTAATAGGGTTTAGATTATAAGGCTCAAGGATCAATAAGAAATAAGGTGATGAACAAAACCAAAGGACTTGTGTGTGGTTGAAAGAAGAGGATTTGATCTTCATTGAGGATTAGGAGTTAGAAGTGATACTTGAAGAAGGAGATACATTGGAGGATTGTAATCTCTAGATTGTTCCCATAGAAGAAGAAACTAAGTTGAAGGAATAACTTTCCATGGAATGTGTCTATGGATTGCCATAGCCTTAGGAAGGAAGTAGTTCTAACTTCATAGTTGAATACACATTTGTGAGAATGTGATAAGAGTTGAGTGGCGACTCTAGGATCTTAGATATATGTTTTTCAAAAAAGTAGACAAGTTACATGAGTTGTCATAGGGTTTCATCTCAAGTGAAGATACTAAGCTCTTGTGCCATGGTTAACATATATTGAGTAGTGAATGTACACATATCATGGTAGTAGCTTGGTGCGAACTAAAATTCCAGAGGATGGATCTAGAAGAGGAACACCATTCCAGATGACTATTAGAGACATTGCCAAGGGTGTTGATGGCACACTAGAGATTTCAAGTGGCAAAGGCACTAGTGTAACCTATGAAATTTTTATAGGGATCATATAGAATATCATCTACAATATACATATCAAGGAATGCATCAAGATACTTGGTATGGGTATGTGAGACTAGTAGAATTGCTTGGTTGGAGGAGGCCAAGTGTAGGAAAGAAGAGGAATTTCACCAAGGTGTAGATGGACTAGAAATTCTAGATTAGAGGATATTGACATAGTCTATGATGACGCTTGAAAGGATAAAAGACTATAGCATGGGAAATAGGTAGATAAAAGATGTATGAACCAATAAAAAAGAAAATCTATGAGGTTGTGGTCAACAAACAATGGACATAGACCCATCAAAGGATGGAATAGTAAGGGTAGGAAGGCAAGAGAGGTAAAAAAAAATAGCCATAAGAAGAAGATGTAGACTAAAGAAATAATGGCATAATTTGTGCTTATAGATTTTTGGTGACACAACCAACATTAGGTACAAAGAGAAGGAATAGTTTCCCTATAAGAAATAGGTGATTGTTCCATGGAACAATGGAGTTGTGGCTAGATAATCAACTTTGAATAGTTGGATAGTAAGATGTCATGAATGGAGTGTGATTGATTAAGGAAAGATATTGGTTTGATGTTGATGTGGAAAATTTGAAAATTATTTTTTGAGTAGATTAATAATTCTCTTTAGAATAATGAGCTAATAGGGTTTAGATTATAAGGCTCAAGGATCAATAAGAAATAAGGTGGTGAACAAAACCAAAGGACTTATGTGTAGTTGAAAGAAGAGGATATGATCTTCATTAAGGATTAGCAATTAGAAGTGATACCTGAAGAAGGAGATACATTGAGGATTGTGATCTCTAGATTGTTCCCATAGAAGGAACAACTTTTCATGGAATGTGTCTATGGATTGCCATATCCTTAGGAAGGCAATAGTTCTAACTTCACATTTGAAAGTTCACATTTGTGAGAATGTGATACTTGAGTTGAGTGGCGACTCTAGGATTGTAGATATACACTTTTCAAAAAAGTAGACAAGTTACATGAGTTGTCATAGGGTGTCATCTCGAGTGAAGATACTAAGTTCTTGTGCCATAGTTAACATATATTGAGGAGTGAACATGCAAATTGTGGTGGGAGTAAAGAGAAAGATTCACAGAGAGCTAAAAAAAAATAGAGATATAGATAGAGGGAGATTGACAGAGAAAGAAGAATAGATAAAGAGAGAGTAGTATATATATATATATATATATATAGAGAGAGAGAGAGAGAGAGAGAGAGAGAGAGAGAGAGAGAGAGAGAGAGAGAGAGAGAGAGAGAGAGAGACGTCGGGTAGAGGGATATATAGAGTAACATTGATAGAGAGGAATAGAGATAGAGAGATAGACTAAATTTTGATAAGCCATTTCATGCCAACAATCTAAAGATGGCACATGTAATGAGATTTCCAAATTGGAGGATTATAGTTCAGATTTCTAAAATATCAATAATATAGTACTACATTCATTTGTGAAATTTATGTTTGCAAAAATAATCAATTCGAGGTTTCCAACTATTCATGAAGTCATAGATTGTAACACATAAAACAACACTCTCTTAATGACCTTAGTGAGTCATTGTTTTGTTGCTAAAATTTGTCTTTTAGGAACAGATATTCATTTCCTAGGAATGGATATCCGTTCCTGGCTCTACAAAATGGATATTCGTTATTGAATGTAAAGTTCTCCAACCTCGCGAATGCCTTGGATTTAGGCTTGGGAGTATCATAGTTGGCTTTCTCTCAGCTCTAACGTGTTTACAGGTTTCACCCTCTTCTTCTGACTTCACCCTTCGTGTTGACAACTTATTTTATTCAAATTTGATGAAATGAAAAGGGTTTATTGAAGAAATTATCAGCTTTCTAAAAATATAAGATATGCTTGATTGTCGTATTATTAAATAATTATTAATAATTTTCTATATAGAGTATGTCTGAAATCCTGATGGACACACTGATTGAAAAACATCCATAACTTTCAAACCATTTCACCTTTTTCAAATTCAAAAGATGTGTCACACTCTATGATTTTCTGGCTATAGGTTTTTTTAAAAAAATGAATTCATTTTTTTATCGAGTTAGGTTGGCTGGAAAATTACTTTTTAGTTTTTAAAAAAGTCACAATGAAAAATTCATAACTAATTATTTTCTTGGAAAAAATTTTAAAAAAAATATGCGTCACATCTAGGCATGAGTCCTTTACTTATTTTTAAAGCTTTAAAAGAATATATATTTTTTTGCTCACACTTAGGTTGGCTGGAATGACACTCACTTTTTTTTTTTTGTTTTCCTGAAAAATGTAATAGTTTTTCATTGAAATATTTATTTTTCACCAAGTAAATTTAGTTTTTTTCGAAAAAAAAATAGTATCCCATAAATTAGATTCAATACTCTACAAATTTTATTCTTACATATTTTTCAAATTGTGTAGATAATTCCTTCAAATTTTCACATGAACTTGCTTAAGTCTATATTTTTTAGTATTTTCATTACCACTTAGAGGTATTGTTTGGCCCATCGTGATCTTGCACTCACCCCCATAAATAATGTGATTCTATTTGTTTTCAAAAGAATGCCATCAATGAGTCAAGAAAAAATGGATCACATGTCAAAATTAGTAATGGAAGCATGGATAAAAGCCAATGATAGAGGACCACGTGAGAGTCCATGATGTCACAATAGAGCTCTATCCAAATGTAAATAAAGTAAGGTTTACAAGACTATGCAATGAAGGTAAATATGGAGATAAGGTATAGTCTATTATAGACTAGAATATCAATCCAAAATCATATCTAAAATAAGGTCCTAAATTATTGACAAGGGTGGGTAGGGTGAGCAAAAGTGATATCACAATAAAATACAAGCCATGTAACAAAAAATATATAGCACTGAATAGGAATAAACCCTATCAAGATTTCAAAAATGGTGATATAATCAAAAAGTAAAGATCTAAAACCCTAAAACTGTGAAGGTGTAATCCCTAAAGCCAAATCCCTCTAGGGTGGTGTAAGATCAGATGGGTTCACAAAAAATGTATAGGAAAGTAACCTTTCCCTAACCTTAATCTAGGCTAATTCAATGATCTTATGCATACATAGAAGCATAACTCAACCTAGATTAAATAAATCCAAGCTATGGGAGCGATAATTGAACATTAAATGTTAAGATAGTAAATTAAATAGAAAGAGGGTTAGGGAACTTAGCTCTAGATCAATAGGGAAGATATAATTCTAATGTTGCATTAAATTTCACATATCTCATAATTAAAGATGGCTCCTCTCTATCTATAATCTGCCTCAAAATTAGAATGGTCTACCAACTCTATGAGAGGTTGAGTCTGCAGCTCTAGGTCATTTTCGTAGGCATGGATCTAACCTATGGCTCGCAAATATTATATGATAGAATATGTGATCCTACTATTTGGTCCTCCCGATTCTCTATGCGTCACTAAATATCAAGGATTGACAATATTTAGAAACATGTAGGGTAGATCACTAGATCGCAAGGGTCATGTTCTCCTAGGTCAAACCCCTTCATAGGACCGACTTTAAGTCATAGAACTGATCGAGGAAAAAAATCTTTAAACATGCAAATGCTCTAGAATGATGTAATGCAAAATTAGATTCTTTTTAGGTGCTCCACCAAAGTATTCCTAGCATGCCCTTCCTTAAATGTGAATGATTTTCAATGATTTTTAAATATGAAAGGATGATAAAATGAATGCAATTAAATGCCTTTAAATACAAGTACATAGCAATAAATCATGCCAAACATATACCAAGTCAACTCATGATGTGAAAGAAATGGGCAAGGGTTGGCCAAAATTTGAATTAAAATTTTGAAATTGCTAACCCATTCGATCTGCAAGTGCAAGATCAAATCCATGCCCATGGGATTGACCTGGGACATGGAAAAAATAATATCTAAGTGGGGAATGAATGTTTGGATATGAGGGACAATACTAGGCCAAATATGTAGAAATATAGATAGGTATAGATAAGATACCTTGGGACTGAATGTGGAAAGATGTGTAAATAAGAAAGCATAACAGTATAAAAGAATGAATCCAACATTATACAAAAATACACCATTTGTCAATATATAACTATAATAAATCATTCCATAAAAAATGGACCCAAAAATTGACATGGGTATCCCAAATTTCACCATTACACATTTTTAAATTCAATTCTAAAAACTATGATAAAATGCTGAATGGAAAATAACGGCATTTAACTGATTGGATGGAGTGTGCCGAAAGGACATTGCCAAATACAAAGTACAATGAGTTAGACAAAACCATTCTCGATAATTTCTATTGGATTTAAAGACCCTAATAAAAATTATCAGTGATATCAATCATAAAAGACAATTCTAGTCTCTTATGACAAGATTGCCAGGCTGCCTTTGGAGCAAACTCAAGCCTATATTAAACTTTCTCCAAGATGCTCCTGAAACAAAAAGTAATGCAATTTGATCAACCTTGGAAAGAACATTTTGTACTTAGTTCAAACCAAGATATTACTTGGAAATAATATCATTGTCATGATTTTTAATCTTTCCACAAAAGACGTGCACTGCTTTCAATTCCCTTCTGAATTACCTGTAAGACAGTATATGACAACGATTTTTTTTTAAAATATGCTACCAATTCAAGTGAACTTTCTTGGATGGTGACAACCATTCATACACGTAGTGAATGTCCCACCTGCACATTCTTTATAAATGCAGACTCTGAATTCAACACGAAGGAACGTGCATGTTGTTCCAAATTATAACTTTACTTGTTTGGCTGTGATTGAATGGTCTGGAATTTTTTGAACATTTATGACGGGGGCGAGAGGTAGGTGGCCCTTTGACTGTTAAAATATGACTCCCAAGAAAATCAGCATGAAGACGGCAATAAAAAAAGACTAGAGGGGGCAGGAATAGATATGTTTATCCTCGTGGCAGACAAGGTCGGTACAGTGAACTTCCCCCAAAGCATTGCCATCTGTAATTGAGGACCAGGATATGCACAATATCATGAGATATTGTTTTATTCAAAATGGGTTAATAATTGTCATGCTTTTTTGCATGGCCTGTCATTTGACATTCCTGTCTAACCAGGGACATGCAGTGCATTTCTTAGCTTGGCTATGAAATCAGAATCAATAATACTAACTAATGTTGATATTTTGTTTTCGGATTTTACTGTATAGTTAAAATTGATTTATTGTCATGGGTTCTTGGTCTCTTGGTGAAGTTGAATGGTTCTAAATGAGTCCACCAAAGATCGAGTCTTATGAGTACCCAGAGATATGATTTGGGTTCGATTTGGATTCAACTTTGTTCTGACCAACTGGTTTAGATATATACTTACTCATCATTTTTTAATTCACTTAATATAATGGCAGAGATGTCGATATCTATGCAATCCAATTGTTTCCATTTTTATTTTTTTAAATGTTTTTCCATAAAATTAAAATTAAATTTTTTTTTTTTTGTCTTGAAAATATTTAGAGAACAAGTAATTTTTTAGACATTGATTAAGTGTCTAGTTTTAAGATTAGAGTTTTAAAGAATAAATTTGTATATACAAAAATTATCAAACACTTTGTAATTAGCAAAAATGAAGCCACAAATTGTTGTATCTTTTCAAATTGATTGTCTTTAGCAAATGAAAAGTATCACAATGAACTAGTAAAAGTCTAATGTTGTCATGTGTAATTACAAAATTAATCACATATCGGTTTAGATACTTTGTAGATTGAAATTGTTGATTGTTGCATTATATTAATTATAGAGCATAAAAGTGCATACACTAACTTCTATCAATTTGGGTCAATGACTTAATACATGTTCCTAGCATTTTTAGGCTCTTTTAGTGGACGTACTAACCCAAGACCCATTCTAGTACTCTAATATGCCTCATTATTCTAGTACTCTAATATTACATCACTCAAAACTTTATTTGCCCTAAGACTAGATTGCACTAGCGATTTTGTCTAGGTTGTTATGATGTTAGGAAAGGTGTCTCAAGCTTTAAAATGCAATCTTTGGGTTATAGAGGTTATTAATTATTGAAACAAGTTTTAACAAACTAAAGTCGATTATAGTGACATGGACCTCTTCAAGATCTTCAATTTCAAAAAAAAGAGGGGCTCAATTAACTTCTCGGATCAAAAGTTATGGCCTCCTCAAGTTATGTCTCTCACATCAGAAATGTAAGAACATCTATGATGCATAAGAGGGCTATAAGAGGGAGTTAGATGTGTTGTTCCCAAGAACATTCACCAACCTATGACAAGTCAATCTAATTGTTATAAACCATATTTGAAATGTTTAAATACGACAAGTTGCAGTGCCAAAGTTGGGAGGATAACTATGACATATTATAACATATTCTTATTATAGATGTAAGGAATATGCTATATTTAGCATGAGGACTCTTCTTGGGATTTGGGCATAGGAACTAGGGAATTTGGGCACCACTTTTGGGTGGTATTAGCTTGTGGTTTTGTGATTCCCCTTTAGTGGTCTCATGTATCGATTTCTCTATCTGTTGGGTGCTTGGGATGGAGTTTGCATATTGTATCTTGTAGGTGTTGTTATAATATCAGTATTACTTCAAATATGAATTTTAATGTTTGAAAGCTTCTTTCTTGGATTATATTGTAATAGATATTGTTGTTTTTGATAATGATAAGTAGCTAACAAGGGGTTGAACCCTTTAAAAATGAGGCCACAAGGGCAAAAAAATAGGGGACAAAATAGAACAACAGCAGCCAAGCTACAAAAGGCAGATCCCAACAGTAGACCAGGAACAACAGAACGACAACATAGGCACAGTAGCCCAGTTGGAGAACAAACAACAAGGATCTACACAACACCCGATCCTGACCTAGAACATCTAACACCCTTGCCATAAGAGAGCAAAGGAACTTTCTTCCTACGTCGAACCACAGTCCACGAGTCAGAACCAGGAACAACAAAATGAGGAGAGGGAGGAGCCTCGCCTGAAGCCACAAGCAATGAGGACTCATGGTGAACACCAATAGGTGCCAAAGAATCTGCATGCAGGGAGGTCAAGCCTGAAGAAGGAAAAACTGAAGAAGAAGAATCTGGAATAGCAGAAGCAGGCCTGCTTGAAGCAGGAGTTGACAAATGAGCAGATAAGTGATCAGAAGAGTCCAAAGAGTGTGAGGGATCTGCAGCAGCAGCCTCTGCCACCCCCTCATTAGCATCCCCAACAAGGAGCACAGCCTCCTCAGAGGAATCATCCCCCTGAGACGAACAATCCTCTTGCAATGATTTGATAGTTAGGTGATCCAGGAGAGCATCCTTCCACAAAGGTGCAGCTCCCTTGTGACGTGAGAGAGGATGACTAGAGGCCAAATGATTGGTAGCAAAATACCTTCTGCATCTAAAAGGAATACCCTCATAATCCAACAGTTGTTTCCACAGCCTTTCCCCTACCATCAAGACCACATCCCCATGAAGAGGTTTAGATATGTCAATATCCACAAGGATGCGAGCTAGCATGGAATGTCCCATGAAAGAGGTTTTAGAATCAACCTTAAGGAAACGGGCAATGGCATTGCCTATGCTCTCGTAGCAAGAATCCTCCCAAAAATGGAGAGGAAGATTTGGGAGACGGACCCAAATAGGTCTGATGTTGAGTGGCTCAGTTAGGGGATTGAAGGAGAGAATCCAGGGCTTGATGGAGAGGGAATGCTCCCCCACAGCCAAACCCTACCATCGAGCACTAAGCCTTGCTACTCTGAAGAAGTAAATGTCACAATAAAGAATCCCCTTGCATAGGGAAACAACTCAATCTTACCTTCAACCAGTGGCTTCCAAGACTCCATGACCCAATTGTGGAGATTGGACAGAGAGGGCCATAATCCATTAATCTACATATCACTCCTGTGTTGCAATAAAATTCTTCATTTTCAGTGACCTCCGATCCACACACCACAACAGGAGACTCCCGGGCACAAGGGATAGGCCGAGAATCGAGCCAGGGTGAGCGGGTCCGAGCGCCAGAACCAGACACAGCAGTAGAGAAAGGTTTCTTAGGGCCCTCAGGAACCCTAAGCCCCTCAACAGGCCCATCAACAACATCAACCCCAATTGAGTGACTGCAGACACCCAATCCAGAGCCATTAATCAGTTCTGTGTGAGACGGAACCCCAAGACCAGCGTTCATGGGAGCAAGCCCCTGCCCAACCGTAGCAGCTACACATCCTCCTTCAGGGAAACTAGGACCACACCCAACAAGCCAATGTCAGACCCAACATCCAAATGACCCCCAACCGGCATGGGCTCCTTGAGCAGCGAAAGAGTAGACAACCAACCAACGTAGTTCAAACTTGTGTTTTCCCGCTTGTATAGTTTCTCATCCATGCTCTAAAAGTCGTTGTTAAAAGTTAGATATGTTAAAAAACTTACCATAAGGTTTGAATCTGGGTTGTTGGCTCTACAGGCTGAAGCCCCACCATTTCACCATAGAGTCTCCCCTCTTGAAGGGTAAGCAACCTCAATTTTTGACGCGATAGAGGGCGAGCCCACGGGGTTTTGAACCTTGGTTGTTGGCACTACAGGCAAGAAGCCCCACCATTTCACCAAAGGGTCATCCCCCTAAAAACTTACCAGGAGGTTTGAATTTGGGTTGTTGGCTCTATAAGCCGAAGCCCCACCATTTCACCACAGAGTCTCCCCTCTTGGAGGGTAAGCAACCTCAATTTTTGACGCGATAGAGGGCAACCCCACGGGGTTTTGAACCTTGGTTGTTGGCACTATAGGCAAGAAGCCCCACCATTTCACCAAAGGACCATCCCCTAAAAACTTACCAAGAGGTTTGAATCTGGGTTGTTGGCTCTACAGGCCAAAGCCCACCATTTCACCACAGAGTCTCCCCTCTTGGAAGGTAAGCAACCTCAATTTTTGACGTGGCAGAGGGCGACCTTGCGAGGTGTTGAACCTTGGTTGTTGGCACTACAGGTAAGAATCCCCACCATTTCACCAAAGGGTCATCCCCTGTAATAGATATTGTTGTTGATTAATACATTGGTTCAAAGTTTGGAGGCTAGGTTTTTCCTTGAAATAGTTTTTCCAAGATACATCATTGTGTTATGGTGAATGATTTCATTGTGTTGTTTCTTTCCTATAAATTATTTTAGATCATATTTTTTGTTCATCTCTTCTCTTAGATTAGTGTAGGAAGTGTTTATGCACCTTATCTTCCTTTTATATGATCTCATCACCTTTTTAAATTTTCAATTTATCTCAATTCATAGTGGATAGTTTCAGGCATAACTATATTCCCATCAAATGCATTCCAAAAAGGTTCAAATTTGATGTCTAGAGAATATATTTAAAGTCTAGCATAGTGACCTACTCTATTTACTCTGGCATTCAACACCCACCTTCATGGTTACTCATATCTATTAAATCAATATTAAGGCTTGACTAAGGTGTAAATAAGTCCTAAACTTCAATCTTTGCATATTAACCCCCAAGTATGTCTTAGGACCACCCAAGTTTTCCTTACATCAAATAGCACCACATAAACACTTTTTGTAAGTAGTGAAGATTAGATTTTTCTTTGGATAGGATTAGGAATTAGGTAGGATCGCACCAATGGGAGGATAGGAATGTTGTCATGATTCTATCACAAACACTCAGATTATTAGGATTCAATCATCTTTTCTCCCTGATTCATAATCCAATCTCAAATCATAGGGATCAGTGATCTATTATAGCCCACAATTAGATAAAGTTCACATTACAAGGGACAAAAACCTTAATCGCCCTATTTCAGTTTTAGTACATGTTTAATTTCAATATCTCTTAGCTTACATTAATTTATTTATCAAACTTAAACCCATATCCTAGTGTCACAACCCAAATTTCTAGGGTTGCAAAAATATTAATTGAACCATGAATTTTAGCTTTTTTTTTCTTTTGTCTTAATAACTTTCATAATGATCTTAGGTTGGTTTATATTTTACTAATGTGTAATTAAGGTTATTGTATATGATCTTAGTGCCAAGCACTTAAGCTATTTAATGTCCATTAGTATCATAAAAAAGGTGCACTAAGTCTTAACCCTATGTTTTGCGCTTAGTTTAAATTCAAATACATTACAAGTCTTCCCCAAGTTTGTTTACATAATCATTGGTTAGATACAATTTTCATAATTTTATCCAAGGAGAAATTCAATTGGTATTAATTCTTCATGTAATCATCATATATCATATCCAATAATATTACAACTACTTCACATGAACAATATTGTCCCAACTACATTGTGTGGGTACAAAAGGAGTAGATATACATTTTAAGTGTCGATAATTAATAGTAGCACAAGAATATGATGTACAATAATAGTATTCCATATATAACTAATACATATATTATACGTTCACAACATAGTATATGAAGCACATCAACACATGTAATCATATCTTTGTTGAATATGAGCAAATACATGTATCAATATATGATAGCATATAGCACAAATGATATATTGGCATTTGCATTCTTCTTAAGATGCATGATAGACAAAAATAGTGTGTAAGTGCAAAATCAAACTAAAACCATGGAAACCAACCACTTTTACAAATTACCATTTTACCAAAAGATGATATCATGTTGATGCCACTAAAATGAGGAAAGATAATATCATGGGGGAACTTTTCTGCCAACCACAGAGCCTACACAACTCCCCTGTACACCACCACCACTTGGTGGGACACTACCCTTCACAAATGGGTCATACAAGAGAACAACATAGGAATAACTAAGGCAACCAATGCAATGGACTAACATAACTAACAATATATCAACAAAACAAATACCTTGGCCAAGGATTTCAAATGGTACACAAAAACTACACATCTCCACAATACTACAAATAGTATAAGACTTTTAGTGTACCTATACAAGATAGTAGAACTCTCCACCTACTATCTAAATATAGCACTAGTCCAGGAAAATAAAATTAGAATTACAACCTCTCCTATGGGACCAAAACAATAAATCAATGGAACACATACCAATAGTATAGAGAAAATAAGAATTATCTCCCACGTACTAGAGTTTACCATATATTCGACAATGTATGCTTATTCATATCAAGAATGATCTTTTTAGTTTCAACAGTTCATAAGACTAGGTATTTTATCATTATCAAGAAAATATCCCAAAGAATAAAATATGAAAACTACCCACTTCCATCAAATCAAATATGACAATTATAATATTAAAAGATCACTTGTATCCTTTCAATATACAATATAGATAATAATACACTTTTAGTAGTATGACAGCTCTAAGGTTTAAGTACAAATTAAGTGTTATCATGTAAAGGTTTTTCATTTTCCAATCTCAATAATTAAATGACTATGTCTACGCTTGTATTAGCATAAAATGCTTATTTTGGCATGCTACAAAACTAGTTTTGTATTAACTAAACACACTAATAACTAGATGGATATGGAGACTAAGTAGTCCCCCTTAGCATGCATGCTCAAGCCATACCTCATTTAGAGCTACACATTACTATAATAGCAATCATATCCACTATATATTTTCCCAAATATCAGTTCACTTGAGCATTTAATACCCATGCATGTTCATATATATTTCATAACAAATGGTGAATAAAACTAAACCTAAGTACTAGGCTAGATCTATATGCATTTACTTAGTAAAAACCACTAAATTCATGTTAATGTCTTGTTTTATATATATACATGAATATAAATAGGGTTCACTATGTTGTTCTCAACATCACAACCAAATCAATTGTTGAACCCATTCAACATATAAGGAATAAAGACAAGGTATACACTTTAGGCAGCTGTCTATAGATAAACAATATGATAATGGTCACTTATTGAGCAATGCAAGCCATTCCCAAGCCCTTATATTATTCATGCAAGTGGGTTGGGTCCTCTTATAGGATATGCAATAGCACCAAGGCTGATAAGGCCATCAAGGCATGACATATTACAATTACTCAACAGGAACCATAATATATATAATTCATTGCTAAGTCCAAGCATTACCATCATAACAATTCTAATATATGTTAGAACCTAGTGACATATATTCTTGTTCAATTTAGAGCCCTAAAAGGTTAAGCTCCTTGGCTTGTGTTGGGATTTTAACCCCTATTACAAAAGAACAACATACTAGAATAATGAATTCTTGAGATTATGTGTTCAATTATTAGTCAACAACATGTACCAAATCTAAATATCAATACATATGAAAGTAAATGGAACAATATGAATCCATAAGATTACACAAGGCATAAATATTTTACATGGGAAACACTTATGAGATAAAACTCATCACCGAAAGATGTTCATAATTGTATTATTCAAAATCAACACTGATTCAATACAACAAGGTCTTCAATGGAAACCTTTTATAGAGTCTCAATCTACAACACACCCTTCTTTTGCAATCACTCTAGTGTTTACACACTAGTAATGTACAAATGTCTTCAGTGTCTATATAATGAGTTCGTAACCCTGGCACATTCACACAAACTGATATATATATATATATATATATATATATATATATATATATATATATATATATATATATATATATATATATATATATATATATATATATATATATATATATATATGGGAAAACCAACCATCCAGTTGTCTAACCAACTCATGGAATCCCAAAAGTCATGTGCAACTATATTATAATCATCTATGGCATTAGCATACCACACTTACCACCAAGTATGGTGTACCCACATGTATAACCACCTTGTAAACTTTGTCATTGTTGCATACTATGAATCAATATTTACATCCTTTACACTATCAATATTAGTATGTTTCCAGTATAGCCAGCACTGCCAATTTCTCACTTGTGGTAGCACATACAAACATAACTTAACTTCTAATTACTTTTGGTAACTTATGTCATCTTTCAAGACATTATCTAGCCCTCAAATCATGAGACATGTTCACTAGTTCTATCACACGTGCTCCCGCATCACTAATCATGCTCCAATAAACACTAAACTAATATACAATTGTGAGTTATTCATCCAGATTAATTGTAATTTTTTTCATAGCACCACCACATGTGAACCAACATATATGATGTACTGCAAGACCTACAATATCGTTATCATATGTAAATCACTATGTCTGCTATATCACAATACCTAAAAATTCGTTGCATTCCATCAAAATGAAGACTAAAGATAAACTCTTCCTACAAGGACTGTCTATAGGTAAATTTCACCCCAAGTCCCAACATTATCCCACTTGATATTTACCACAAGAGATAGTGTGGTATTCAACCCAAGAAGTTAACCTCATGCTCAAGAATGGGATAACCCCATCTCATCCCTAAACCACATGAACTTCGTAGTACTTCAATTTTTGTCAAAGAATCTATAGTATTTATCTAAGTATCAATTTTCTCCATTTGGACTTTCCTATTCTCAACCATTTCCCTCAAAAAATGATATTGCACATCAATGTGCTTTATTCTTGTATGGTAGATAGGATTCTTAGCCAAACAAATTACACTCTTTGAAACACATTTCAACACTATTTGACACTAAAACCAATATCGTTACTTAACCTCTTCAACCAGGCCACTTCCTTATAAGTGTGTGTTGAGTTCATATATTATTCTTCAATAGTTGATAGGGAAATCACCTACTACCTCTTGCTCATCCAACTCATTGCACCTCCAAACAAATTAAACACATATTTTCTTGTAGACCTCCAGTTGTCAAGATCTACAACTCGATCTAAATCAACAAATCCATGTACACTCAACACTAGACATCATTAGTATCATGATAAACTAAGAAATTATCTAGAGTTCCCTTCAAGTACCTAAACACCCTTTACACATGTGTCCAATGTTATTTACTTGGTTGTGCCATGAACTTACTTAGAACTCCCACTCCCTAGGTAATGTTTGGTCTTGTGCAAACCATCACATACATGAGACAACATATTGCACTTGCATAAGGAACCTTCCTGATGTCCTCCAAATCCTCTATTTACTTAGGACATTGTTCCATACTCAACTTTGTGCCAACTAATAGAGATGAACTTATCGTTTTACTGTCATGCATTCTAAACATTGTCTCAAGATACTTCCTCTAGTTTAGCCATAGTTTCTTTTACTCCTATCCCTGCATATCTCCATATTGAGAATGTATCTAGTAGCTCCTACGTCTTTCACATCAAATTTCTGAGCCAACTAAGTTTTAAGTTCCTAAATTAATGCTTTATTATCTCCAATGATAAGCATGTCATCAACATATAAAAGAGTAATCAAAATATGATCATTTAAATTTTTCAAGTATGCATAATGATCAACTTCACTTCTTCCAAAACCCAATTCGTTCACATATGTATCAAAAAAATTCCACATCCATGGAGACCACTTTAACCCATATAGACCTATGTATCTTACAAACTAGTTTATCTTTACCTTTCACCTTATATCATTCAGGTTGTTCCATGAAAATTTCCTCCTCTAAGTCTCCATGCAAGAATGTTGTCTTGGCATCCATCCACTCAATTTGTAAATCAAGTATCAAAGCAATAGATAACAACATTCTAATGGAAATCAACTTAGTAATAGAGGAAAATATCTCATTGAAGTATATTCCCTCAACCTAAGAATAATCCTCTGCCACAAACCATGCCTTGTACCACTCAAGTGATCCATCTACTCTGAACTTATTCTTAAACACCCACTTCCATTCAATGAGTTTCTTATCCTCAGGTTGATCAACCAAATTCCAAGTCTTACACTACTATCATCTCCTCATCTACAACATTCTTCCAAGACTTTTTCTTTTGGAAGTGAGAGCCTCTTCCACAAAACTTGGTCCACTATCAATAAAAGTTGAAGCAAAAATAGAATGGAAATCTGACAGACTATACCTTTTAGGTGATCTTTATTTCCTTGTAGACCTTCTCATAATTACTGGTGAAGAATCCTACTACATCCACACTCTATTCTTCTTCGGAGCTACCACCAAATGTGCTAACCTTTTCTTCTCCCAAATTATATTGTCCATTATGTTGTTCAAATTCATATGCGTCTTATTTCTCTAAATTTGTCTCAAAATGCATCTTCTCTCTTTCATTTTCCTTAACTACTCATTTTTTAGCACTACACCAAGTTCCCTGAATGTATCATCCCTTGAGTAGATAACCTTCAAGGTTTCTAGATTCCAAACCTTGCAGCCTTTGACACTTTCTCCATAAATGATAAAAATACACCTTTTAGCTTTGGGATCCAACTTGGGCTACCACTCCTTAGGCACATGAATAAATCACTCACAGCCAAATACCTACAACACTATCACCACTAGTTTTCTTCCAAAACATACTTCATATGGTGTCTTATATTTTAGTGCAAAAGTGGGAGACTTGTTCTTCAAGTAGCATGTAGTGCTCACAACCTCCACCCAAAATCATGTCCTAGGCCCGCACTACTCAAAATACTTCTAGTCTGATCAAGAAAATTTATATTCAACCTTTACACCACCTCATTCTATTGTAGTGTGTATGGGTAGTTCATTACTTCACAATCCTAGCATGCTTACAGAATACATCAAACTATTTAGAGTAGAATTCACTTCCATTATATGTCCTAAGAACCTTTATTTTCTTACCAATTTGATTCTCAACAACAGCTTTGAACTCCCTAAATTTGAGAAATACCTCAGACTTATTCCTAAGAAAATATATGCAAGAATACCAAGAAAAATCATCCATTAATGAAAAATAATACAAATATTTACTAATGGGTGGGATATCCATAGGACTAAACACATCATTATGTGTCATCTCCAAAATCTCCTCTACTATAGTACTTCTAAAGTTGAAACACACTCTATTGTGTTTACCCAACACATAATGCTCACGAAAATCATTGCCAACAAAACAATCAACAAGACCTTCTACCATATCATTACTCACTAAGGTTCTTAAACCTTTTTCACTTAAATGACCCAACCACTCCATGGTATCCCTAATTTATATGTAGTAACATTAGCACAACTAGATAAAGTTGATGCATCCAACCTATACAACAAACCATGTCACACCTCTTTTGCAAGAACCAAATTACCTCTAGCTAATCTATACCCTTTTCTCTGAAAAGTGACATGAACTCATGCATCAACCATTTTAGACATGTTCATAAGGTGTCTTTCCAAACATGGTATATGCATTACATCTGAGAGTGTCCATACTCTGCCTTTCCTCGACCAATAATCTTCAAAGAGTTGTCACTGAGAAACACTTGCCCTTTATCACTTTTGGTATACTCCAATTACCACTCCCTATGTGGTGTCATATGAAAAGAAGAACCTAAATCAATGAAATATAAATCATCACCAACAATGTTAGAAAACACAAAAACATCATTGTTGTACCCATCAATGCTAGATGACATATTAGAAAAGTCGTCTTTCTTCTTGGAATCACACTCCTTTATATGACCCTCCATGCCACAATTCTAGCATTTTACATTAGACTTACCTGAATATTTAGACCTATATTTCCCCTTAGAATTCTTATCTCTTATCTTATTCTTACCTCTCTTCTCTTTTGACCTACCTCTTACAACAAGGGAATTACATGATTTTTCATCCATAAACCTTTTCTTAGTTTCTTCTCTTAACAAAATGATAATCACATTTTCTAGTTTAAGTGTTGTATCATTACTGCAAGTATAGACATTACAAGGTTATCCCATGAATCCAATAAGGAATAAAGTAACACAATGCATTTTTCCTCTTCATCCATCTTGACTCCTATTGACACAAGTTGACTTAATATCATATTAAATCTATTCAAGTTATCAATTGCATAGCCTCCCTCCCTCATTGTCAAAGAATATAAGTTCTTAAAAATAAGTTTATCCACAAGGCTATTGAACTCATATAATGTATCTAACTTCTTCCACACTGAATTTATTGTATGCTCCTGAGGCAAATTCATTAACACAAAATCTAAGAAATAACTAAATTATACGTATAGCTTTCATATCTAATTTTACCCAATCTTCATTAGACATACTTATGGGTTTAGCTGAAGAAGATATTATAGTCCACTAATCTCTCTCCACCAAAATATAGGCCATCTTCAACTTCCATAGTTCAAAGTTTTGACCATAGAATTTGTCAATTTCATACCTTGATGTGCTCTCCATAGATTTAATGTTTTACTTTCTCATAAAATCCTTCAAATATTTTGTTTGATTCCAATTATACACTAACTACAACTTACTAACCATTGTAGGATTACACCACTACACAATCTAGGGTTTGCACTCCAATGATTTAGTCACCACCCACACAACCAACTTTGTGCTCTAATACCAAATGGTGTGGATTTTAACCCTTGTTGTAGAAGACCAATATATCATAATAATGAATTCTTAAGATTATGTGTCAGTTAATAGTCAACAACATGTACCAGATCTAAATATCAACACATATGAAAGTAAATGGAATAGTATGCATCCACAAGATTACATAATACATAAAGATTTTATGTAGGAAACCCTTACAAGATAAAACCCACCGCCAAAAGACATTCATATATATATATATATTATTAAAATCAATGTTGATTCAATACAATAAGGTATTTGGAAACCTTTTATAGAGTCTCAATCTAAAGCATGTACCCTTCTTCTGCAATCACTCTAGTGTTTGTACATCAACAATGTACAAATATCTCATTGAATTAAATTTTTTTGAATGGCGAGAGGTAGTGGTAGCGGTTTGCAAAAGAATGGCAAGCATGTTGATGGTGGGTGCTTGGTGGAAGGCTGTCCAACTGATGGGAAGTAGTCAGACGAGGAGAACCCAGATGTCAGTGCAGTTCCAGATGGGACTGGGGAAGGTGATAATCCCTCAGACCCAAGTGGTACATCAGCTGGTAAGAAACCCAAGGTTAGTGACCTAAAGCTTTGTGAGGAGGGCCAGAAGAATACTAACAACTTAGAAAAGGACCTTTTCTCCAATGCGTAGAGTAACCATTGGACTGTGCTTTTTGGAACTCGCCCAAAAGGAAAAAGTTCCTTAGAGTTGACTCAATTCTCATCGGACCTAGGTATTTCAGGTGAGTGCTCTCTTTCTATTCCTGATAGTATAGTGGATAAAGGGGCATCTCTTATGGAAATGACCTTAGTGAGAAAATTTTTGGGCTGAGACCTAATATTGAGTTGGTTAGATCTTGGGCCATAAAGAAATGGAGAAATAAAGGGCAAGTGGACATTGCTTCTATGACAAAAGGGTTTTTCTCTTTCTCGTTTTCCTGTGAAGAAGATCTCTATAATATGCTTGCAGGGGGACCTTGGTTGTTTAGTAAATCAACCCTTGCTCTGAAAAAGTGGGAACCTAGTTTTGACGCTTCCAAGAGTTCCTTCAATGTTGCCCTGGTTTGGGTTTGGCTACATGGGCTACCTTTAGAATTATGGGACGAAGAGGTGTTTAAGGGTATAGTGATTGCATTTGGTTAGCTCCTTACCATCGACTCTATGACGGCTAATAGATGACATATGGTTTATGCTAGGATCTATGTGTGTGTGGAGAAAATACTAATCTTCCCACCTCTATCAAGCTTATTTCCAAATTTGGTGAATGGATTCAATCGGTGGAATTCAAATCCATACCTTTTGCATGCTTTCACTGTAAGAAGGCTATACAGTAGGCAAAGTAGTGCCCTATTAAGGTCAAGAAAGTTGTGCAGAGTTTTTGAAGGGAGAAAAAAGCCTCCCAGCTCACCCTGGTATTGGAGGATACACCAATACTCCCAAGCAGTGAGGAGATCCCAATAGTCCTCCCAAGCAGCGAGGAGGAATCAAGATTAAAAGCCTAGATTATAGTTGATCTTGTCCACAATGGGGTTGAGGATAGTAGTAGGGTTCTGGAAACGGAGATGTCCATCTCTAAAGGGGGAGAAGAAGAGATTCATAAGGATAGGATGATGTTGGATCTATCTAAACAACCTTTGATGGGAAGTCCCCCCAGAGATGCTATTTGAAATGAGTAAGGAAGAGGAACCACCTCAGGCTATAGTGTCCTTCAAACCTAAGGAATTGGATGAGGTCTCCTGAGCTTCTTGTAGCAGGGGGAAGGATTCGGCTATATACAAGGAAGACCTAGCAGAGGAGCCTTTTGTTCTAGTTAAAGGGAAAAAGAAGAAGAAAATCCAGTCTTCTCCTATAGCCAACCAAAGAATGACCACTATAAATAAGATCAAAGTAGATTGCATCTCAAAACAAAAAACCCAAGGAAAACTATCTTGGACTAAGATTAAGGAAAGAGAGAGTAAAAGAGATATTGCAGGAGAAGTGTAGAAAACCTTGCTTGATATGTGCCCAAGGGGTACTACTAATCAGTTGCTATGAATATTATCTCGTGGAACATCAAGGAGATGAACAATTCTCACAAACAGGACCTCCTGATGACTATGGTTCAAAATCACAAACTTGATATAGTGTTGATTCAGGAGACAAAAATGCAAACTGATAAGATGATGATTGTGAAAAATGAAGTCCTTAAAGACTATTGTTTTTAAGGGTCTAATGTTGATGGGGCTTCTGGGGGGATTGCTACCTTATAGAACCCCTGATATGTGAAGGGAGAAGCTCTTTTGGAAGATAATAATCATGTGTCCACTCGGTTTGTCCACATTAAGGATGGTTCCTCATGGATTATTTCCAATGTTTATTCTCCTACTATCAAAACTAATAGGAAAAACTGTGGAATAAATTGGGTTGGTTCAAAAGCGGGTATGCTGATGTGAAATGGTTGGTTATGTGAGACTTCAACATGCCTCTCATTGAGAATGAAAAAAGGGGGTACCAATCTTTGAAGGACAGTAGAATGGATCTAAGAGAGTTCATCAATGATCAAGCCTTATTTGATGTGGAACTCCAGGGAGCTGAGTATACTTGGTCTAACCAAAGAGTGGGAGAGGACCTTATTCAAGTTAAGCTAGATTGAGCCGTCATCTCTATGGACTAGTTTAAGGAGTATTCTTGTTCCTTAATGACCTAGACTAGATTAGGCTTGGACCATTGCCCCATTTCATTTTTTGCAAATAAGATGGGGAAGAATAAGAGGTTCTCATTTAGATTTGAAAAGATGTGGCTCAAACATCTTGACTTGCAAAAAAAAATTAAGGAATGATGGCATATATCTGTTCAGGGATCGGCTATGTTCAGAGTAGCCAAAAAGTTAGCGAATGTCAGGATCAACTTTCAAAAATGGAACAAAAGGTCCTTTGGGCAGATTTTCAAAAATAAGGAAACAATCAAAAGCAAACCGGATGCTATCCAACAATAGATTCAGGTGGGTGGTATGAATATCTCTTTATAGGCTCAAGAAAATGACCTCTTAGTTAGCCTACATGACATCATCTCCAAGGAAAAAGAATTCTGGAAACAAAGATCGAGGGCTGTCTGGCTTAAAAGTGGAGATCGCAATACAAAATTATTCCATTTATCCACCTTGAAGCATAGAACTACTAACAGGATAAGGATTATCTAGACTAATGACATAGAAATAAAGGAAGAGGAGGAGCTTCAAAAGGTAGACATGAGATTTTACTCAAGCCTACTAAAGGTGGATCACCTCCCTCCCTAGAATGTGGAAGATCAAGTTCTTGAAGTCATTCCTAACATTCTTTCGGTGGAGGATAATAAAATTTTAACATTCAACCCCATGAAGGAAGAAATTTGTATGGTGGTCTTCTCTTGTGAGGGGAACAAGGCTCCAAGTCCTGATGGCTTTCCCCCTTCTTCTTTCAATCATTTTGGAATATCATGGCTAAAGATGTGTTGGAGGCCACAAAAAAGATTTTTGGTAGCAAAAGGTTGCTTAAGGAGTTGAATACTACCTTCCTTGTCCTCATCCCTGAGAAACCTAGAGACAACTCTTTTTTTGACTTCAGGCCGATAAGCTTGTGCAATTCTCTTTACAAGATTTTCTCTAAGGTTCTTTCTTCTAGACTCTAGTTAATTCTTCCAAAAAATATTTCTTCCCAACAAAGTGGTTTCGTGCTGGGAAGACAGATTCTGGACTCGATTATCACGGTGCATGAAAACATACACTTATTAGTGGAGAATAAGAAGGAAGGGTTTTTCCTTAAGCTGGACCTCCTGAAGGCTTACGACAGAGTGAATTGGGGGTTTTTTATTGAAGGTTCTTTCCAGATTTGGTTTCAATAAAAAATTTCTAGATTTGGTGTCTCAGATGATCTCTTCTCCAAAGTTTTCAGTGTTCATCAATGGTTCCCCTTCTGGATTTTTTATCTCTTCTCGGGGAATTAGATAAGGAGCCCCGATATCCCTATTCCTGTTTATTATTATGGTGGAGGTTCTGGGAAGAAACATTTTGAAGGTTGTCTCTTATGGTGTCCTGCAGGGTATTTGTCCTTCATTAGTTGGTCATCCATGTTCTCATCAGCAGTTTGTTGATGATACCATTATTATGGGAGAAGCCTTTGTCTCTAAAGCAAGGAACTTTAAGCAAATCCTTTTTAGGTATGAAGAAGCCTCAGTTTAGAAGATAAGTTTACCTAAGACTACGTTATTCTTCATGAACACCCCTAGACCAAGGCAAGAGAAAATTACGAAAATTTTCCAATGCAAAGTGGAGATTTTCCCTTCTACTTACCTTGGCCTGCCCTTGTATGAGAAAAAGTTCCTTGAATCTTTCTCGTTGGGGATGGTGGACCACTTTCATGCCAAACTAGCTGGCTGGAAGGGAGCTTTATTAAGCCAAGCTGGCAAAATTTAGTTGATTAAAGCTACTCTTCAAAATATGTCGATTTATGTGATGAGTCTTTTTAAAATGCCAAGTAAATTTATGGAGAATATTGAACAGATCCATATATAGTAATTTTTTTTGGATAGGCACAGAAGAAAAGAAGAAGATCTCTTTGGTGGCTTGGGACCTCGTGTGTAATCCTAGGAAGTAGGCAAGCCTCGACATTAGGAAGATAAAAGAGTTTAACCAAGCGTTTATGGCAAAGATTGCTTGGAGATTGATCATTGAGAAAAATGAGCGGACTAACATTTTGAATCAGAAATACCTTGTTGGCCACCAAAACTTTCGTGAGGTCTTAGATCTTGACAAGGAGTATTTGCCTATCAGATCTAGCCTTTGGAGGAATACTATGGATAGAAAAAGTTTAATCAAACTTGGAATTAAGTGGAAGGTTGGGAATGGAGCTTCTATACAATTCTAGGAGGACCTTTGGTTTGGTGATGTTCCTTTGTCTGATCTTGAGTGGGTTAGACCTGTCAAGGAGTTATGCATTAGAAGACTGGGTCAGTGGGTGGCAGATTATATGGAGAATGGGGCCTAGAAGAATCTTTCTAAGGTTGACTCTATTCTAATAGACCTCCAGGTCTTTCTATATTGGTTCCACCTACCTTGTACATTGGGGGAAGATGAGCTGGTTTGGAAGCTTTCCCCTTTAGGTAACTTTTCAGTGGCTTCTGGGTTTGAGTTGCTGCTTCCTTTATAGCCATCCACCCCCTTTTGGGCTAGTTTATGGATCCCGACTCTCATTCCTAAAATCAACATATTCTTCTAGCTCATGGCTCAAAATAAGGTTCTTACCATTGATAATATTTGAAAACGCAGTTTTGTTGTCCCTAAAAAATGTGTCTTGTGCTTGAACCACTCAGAATCTGTGATCCACTTATTTGTTGGGTGTGATTTCTCTAGGTACATCTGGGGCAAGATCCTCTTTCTTTGAAACTTGGAGTGGGTGTTCCCTAACTCCTTTCAGGATCTGATTGCTTAGTGGCATGCCCCTTCTCTGAATTCCCCCTTGAAGTTCATGTGGGCCCTCATTCTCCCTCATGTTGCTTGGGGTGTTTGTAAAGAGAGAAACAACAAGATCTTTCGTGAAACCTCGGTTCTTGTTGATGGGGTTTCAGTGAAGATAATAAGAGCTATCAAGGAAAACTTTATGCAAGGTATGATGGATAAAACTAGTCGGGCCCGAAAGAGGTTATATCTAACTATGATAAATAGGTTTCGATAAATTGGAACTTACAGGGAGGTATCTTTGTCCCCTTTAAGAAGATGAAGAAATCTAGAGATTAGGTTAGATGGAAGGCTCCACCTATGGGTTGGGTTAAGGTCAACTTTGACGGGGCAACCAAGGGAAACCCTGGGCTGATTGGTAGTGGGGGAATATTAAGAGATGAAAAATGTAGGTTTATTTTAGCTATGGCGCTCTCGTTGGTTATCTAGTCTAATCACTATGTCGAAGCTACGTTGGCCTACCATAACATAAAACTAGCCTATTCCAAAGGTTATAAGAAAGTGGGATTGAAGGGGACTCACTTAACATTATAAATGTCTTAAGGAAATTTAATTACCTAGTTGGACCATTCAAATATTAATTAAATATGCGATCTATATGATCAATTATTTTGATGAATCTCACATATCTCATATTTTCTGGGAGGGAAATGGGGTAGCCGATGTCATTGCTAATGAGGGAGTTATTTCCCATGCTCTCTGATGATGGGAAATGTACTCAGACCTACCTAGCGAAGCTAAATCCATCATTTCCAATGAAGGCAATAATGAATAAAGATTTAGTTTCTAATACGAGAGTTAATCTCATGATTACTTCCCTGAAGACCACACTCTTTTTGGGTGGTTTGAGGACCTTCTCATTCAAAACCTGTTGGATTGTATTTCTTTTGCTATAGCCATATCAGAATTCAGATAGAGATAAATTTGTTGAGACGAATATGGGAGGAGAAAGGAATATAGTGGAGCCTTGTTTGTGCAATGGGGTCTGCAAACCCCAATTGTGGAAATTGATGGTGGATAAGGGGCTCATCCCTTTCATGGAGAAGTTCTATGGGTCTGACCCAATCGCCACCAGTTTGTTTGTCAAAGGTTGGCAGGATAGGAAGGTCAAAGTGTATGAGATTGAAATGAAGATTATAGAGGAGTTTTTTGCTCAGATAACTGGTCTTTTAGAGGAGGGTAAAAAGGTGTTTAAAGACCGCAGAGCTGGCGATGAAGATCTTAAGATTTTCTTTAAAGGGAATGAGAGAAACTAGCTTGTCAAGTTCCATTCTGGAGGCTATGAATGTAAGTCTATTAAGCCAATTTGGGCGGAGGTTGCTAAGGTGGTGATGCGGTACATCTCCCTAGAAGGTAGGTTTACCACTATCTACAACTATCATTTTATGCTTTTGAATCATTTCAGACATAAATTGGTAGTCTCTATCCCTTTTTATCTATTGTCCTCAATGGAGTTTGCCATTAAGGAACATAAAAGAAACCCTAAACTTCCCATTTTGCATGAGGGGTTGATCCTATTAATCATGGACCATATTAAAGCCCAAATTCCTAATGTGGAGGTTAGGGGTAGTACTATGAAAAAAGGAAAATGTCTTATTATGGATTACTCTATGTTGACTGATGGTGAGACGAGTGAGGAGGAGCAAGACCTAACTAGGCCAAGGAGGAGGAATCGATGGAGGTTCTTTCCACTCCATGTTCCTCTCAAGCTGAGGAGGGAGACACCTCCAAAAAAGGAAGAGGAGTGAAGAAAAAAATACCTTGAATACCCAGAGCAAGAAGGATGATGATTCATGGTTGACTAGTTCACCCCTTGAGGAAGATAAAGGTGAAGAGGATACAAAGGAGAAGGTGTATAAACATAAAACTGTTAAGGATAAGAAGGGAACTCCTGGCCAAAAAATTAACAATGACTCTGATGGAAAGCCTATCGTAGGGCTTAAGATAGGGAAAGGTAAGGAGAATTTGTAGAAGGGGATGGAAGTGAGGTCCAAAGGTAAGCAAAAGACTCCGATGGGTACTATAACTGATGATCCTTGAATTGGGACTCCTTTTCTGCAGATTCTCGACCCTTCATGCAATTTACCTAGGAATTTTTATTTTTTACTTTCCTCTGCTTCCAATATGGAGGAACTTTCGGAGGCCCTGGGAATGGTTAAGGAGGTGGTGGATAGTTAACACCGCATGACTAAATGGTTCTTTATTGAAATTAACAGAATCAACATAAGATTGAGTGCAATTCAAGAGAGGATTGGCAGCAAGGCAGAGATTGATGACAGGCTAGACTCTGAGATGCAAGTTACTTGGGAAGCCATTCCTAGGGTGGGTCAGCTAGAGAAGTATTTAGAGAACTACAACCATGACTTTGAAACTCATCTTGACAAACTTGAGAAGGAGATGAAAGATATCAAGCAGAATTTAGAGAGAATGGTGGAAATTAGCAAATGTACCATCCAAAATAGTGCCAAGGGGATTAAAATTCTCACTGACAAGTTGAAAGAGCTTAGAGAGGAGCAGGTTGTTTGCAAGGGTGGTCAGAAGGATGAAGGGGCTAATGTGCAGAAGACTAGCAGTAGTGGAAAACAAGGGAAGACCAGTGAACAGGGAGGTCTAAGCTCTCAGACTTAGGGACAACAAAAAGAAATCTTTTAAAGAAGAGAAGGATGAGCTCCTAGGGTTCATTGAGCTACATGAGGATTTCTACAAACAAGATTTGGCGGTGGTTGAGACCCTCAAGAACATGTGACCTTACTGGTGGGTCTCTACAAATTGGATGTTTGTTTTGTTGCTTACTATTTTTTGGCAGTAGTGGTGGACTGTTCTATCTTTTGGACTGTGTTTGCTTTCTATTTTATGTTTTCTGTGTGTTGGTTGCTATCCAGTAATATTTAATCTTTGGGGCAACATTTTTTTGTAGGGTTTCAAGGTCCCTTCAAAACCTGTTTTACCCCTTTTATAAAAAAAAGTACAAATGTCTTCAATGTCTATACAATGAGCTTGTAATCCTGACACATTCACACAAACTGATATATAGACATATTCATGGGAAAACTAATTGTCCAATTGTCTAATCAACTCATGGATTACAAAGAGTCACTAAAATATTTCAAAATCATACATGACATCAGCATACCACACTTACCACCAAGTATGATGTCTCCATGTGGATAATCACCTTGTAAAATTTATCGCCGATGTAGACTATGAATCAATAGCTACATCCTTTACATTGTCAGTATCAATATGCTTCCAGTATAGCCACCACTACCAACTTCTCCCTTGTTATAGTACATAAAAACATAACTTCACATCTAATTGCTTGTCGTACCTTGTGTCATCTTCTAGGCTATTATCCAAGCCTCAAATCATGTCGTATGTTCACTAGCTCTACTACAAGTTCTCTTACATCACTAATCATGCTCCAGTAAACACTAAACTTATAATATGAGTTTGTTTGTTCTTCATCCAAATGACTTCTGGTTGTTATCATAGCACCACCACATGTGAACCAACATATATTATGTATTGCAAGACCTACAACATCATTATTGTATGTAATCACTATGTCTCTATATTGCAATACATGAAAACTCACTACATTCCACTATAATGAAGAATGCAGATAAAATCTTCCTACAAGGATTCTCTTTAGGCAAATTACACCAAAGTCCCAAAATCTTACATACAACTATCTCAATATATTGGTATACTCATTTTCCCTTACAAGGCTCTTTGAAGGGTTAAGTTCAATACATTGTGAACAAGAGTACATGAATAAGAATAACAAACTTCAAAACTAGTCACCGACCAAATGTATTTTGATAAAACATTGCCATATAATTACTTGAATATAATAATGGACCTCTACCCTCGGCTTTAAGGGTCTTCAAGGTAAGATACATTTTATATTATACTTTTACTCACAGTAATAGAAATATATCAAATATACCAACCATACAGTCATGCGAGTGTTTAAAATAAAGCTTGATCATTCCATTCAATATCAAAGAAGAATTGATATTATATTCTATATATAATTTCCAATGAGATTCAAACCTCATACCATAATATTGATGCAAATAGCTAAAGATTCCTTCAAAGATACTATGGGAAACTCTATACTTTGAATAACACAACCATTCTTCCCCTATTGTCCTACAATCCCAATCTTTTCTTTCTAATCAATACACCAACCTACCATGCTTGTTACCTTTAATGGTGACATAAAGGCCATAAAACCCCACTTCCTAAAACTTAAGGAGTCCATTATGTTTGAGTCCTTGGTCCATGCTCTAATTGAACATGGTGATAGTTTTGGTTGATAAAAAGGGCTTCAAGAGGGAGTGGTGTGGTTACCAATCCCTAGTATGGTGGGATGGTAGCCACACCTATCTACTTGACTAAAATAAACAAAGACTTCAACCCTAATATTAAGGGTTTTTTCCATTTCAAGCAATCTTTCAATTATTATATTATTTTTTCCCATAATATTACTCTATCATTTTAACAAGATCATGACATATGGTTCCTTGATCACATTTACATATATTAGGGTACGAAAATACACATTTCCTTAGCACACATGCCCATATCATAGTAAACATTAAAGGGTGGGGACTAAATAACATCTTAACTACATATTTATTATTACTAGGCTAGCACGGTATATTATACAAGGATAAATCATGACACCAAGATGCCCATGACTTAGACCTACTAAGTAGGGTATAAACATAATGACAAAGATAATGGTAAAATTGATAATATACAAATGGTGCATTGAGATCAAAAGGATCTTTTCAACTAACCAAATGTGACCCAAACAAGGAACAAGCCAATCACATAGTTCAGGCTATTAGAAGAGGTGAATTAACTTGATGAGTAATGACTACATAAAACAACATTGACGAAGAGAAATGACTAGACATTGATTTACCTCATTTCTACCCATGTGTTGCTTAGGTATGATGACATCATCCCTAATGATATTATCCCTCCAATTAGGGACTCGGTACCCTACAACCAAGATCAATACAAAGCATGATTAATGTGTCATATAAATCATTTAAAATATTTTTAGAAAATATTGATAATTAATTATTACAAATAATCAACATTTAAACCATTTCATGTCAGTCAAGATGCATAATAAATCAAATTTATTTAATACTAAATAAATAATAAATCCAAGAAAAAATTTATTTAATTCTACATATTATTATAAGACAATCAGAATACATAAATCCATAAATTAGTTTAAATATATAAAATATATCCAAAATCTCATAATTATGCAATTATTAAATAGGTAATTGTCCAAGTTACTCCATCTAGGGTTATTGTTTAAAGTTAATTTATTAACTCTAGGAATATTTTGAAAGGGATATTTTATTTCTTTTTATGTTGTAAACTTGTAACTTCCACACCTAGCCTTTAAGGAGCTATATTTCTTATTTCTTTGAGTTCCAAGTTTCTATGTTTTGATATTTATCATAATTTTCTAGATTTGATTAGTCATTGTGCTCTTAGTGCTTCACCTAAGGTTTGGCCCTTTGCTCATTATTACCTCTTAGATCCTACACCCTATAGGGTTTTGCCTTAGGGTTTCTCCTTCTACACTTGTTTCAATTTTAGATCTGAACTTCTCTTGTGTTTTTATTTATATTACCTAGTGTTTGACCCTTTAGTGATTTGTGTCATGTCAATCCCCCCTTGTGTGCTTCATCTTGTTAGATTGTAGCGATGGACACCTTATCCTTCATCTCAAACAAACAAACTACCTTTTCCAATGGGTGCTACCACAATAATGGGTTACACTTTCTTGGACATCCTATTTTTTATTGAAATCATATATTTTTAGAAAATATAATGATTTAAGCCTTGAAAGGTTCTATTTAAAGGATTTTAATTGAAGAGGGTTTTATCAAACCCCCTTAGATTCAAACCCCCTTGGATAGAACCCCATTAGTTTTAAACCATACCTATAATGGAGTCTCCTCTACACCTATCAAAATGCTAATAAAAAACCACTTTTGATTTACCTTTTGGGGGATCAAATGAGTTCATTTAAAATTTATGTTTTATAAGTATGTAGTCCTTATTATAAGCTTCCCAAAAAATATAATTTTAAATATATTTAATTTGATTATTATATTTATTTTTTATTTCTTGTGAATGTAGGTTTTTCACCAAACATCAAGTTCTCTGTTCTACACACATGGAAAATTAGTCAATTAGTGAAAAAATATTTTGAAAAATATCTATGCCCTAGGTATTGATGTCCTTGTTTCAACAAAAAAAAATTGAATTTCGATACATACAGAAAAAGTTATGTTTTACAGAATACGCCTATGTCTAAATTATAATTGGTTTGACTTCAAAACTTAATTAAAAAAAATATTCAACAAAACATTATGAAACCAAATGCATGCCCTATATATCGGTGTTACCAATCTAAATTCAAAATAATCAGAATTTTATCCTTTGTAGAAAAAAAGTTATGTGCTACAGAATACACATCACTTTAAAAAAATGTTGTTTACTATTAAAAACTAGTTATCAAAGGAGACACAAAAAAATTTATAATTTAACTCCAAATTTGTTTAAAAAAATATATTTAGAATCTACAAAAAAAATCTCACAAATCACTAGTTCGCATCATCTTCAAATTCCTAGCGGTTTAGTGGCTATAGGTGTCAGGAAGTGAGGATTTAGTTCAAAATGTTGATTTCAATGTCAAGTTTGGCTAAAAAGTGTAACCCATTATTGTGGGATGACCCCAATATGATTCATGATTCATGATTATGATACTTCTTTTTATGTCATATGATAATGATTTGACTTTAGGTGCATCCCAATATCATATTGCTACATCTATGGATGATGATACTACGCCTTGATTAACTACATATGACGCTACTTTACTTAATGAAAATATTCCTCATGTAGCTCATAGTAGGTCATCTTCTATATCTCTTGGCTCATGGTCTATCAATGATTTATTTAGTGAGGAGCATAGTATGTTCACTTACTTCAGTGAAGAACATTCTTTGTCCTATCCTTCACATGATGATGTTGATGACTCATTACTCCATGACACAATGGCTCATATTATGCCAACTTCTTGTAAATACATAATACTTCATGACTTTAGTGGTAATGGTGATGTATCTTTAAATGTCAAGTCATTTATATTCTTGCATTATTAGTATATGCATGATGACATGTTCCTTACTAATAGATATAGAGAAACTTTAATGGATGGGGTCTTACAATGGTTTGATATATATCATACTTTCTACACTTCATTCATGACACTTGGACACACTTTCATTGATTTCATCACTCTTGGCCCTCGAATATGTTTTTCTACTGATTCTTAGCTTTCACCTTCTAGTGGCTATTTCTTTGGAGATCACGTGGCTTCATCTATGTAAAATATTGACACACCATTTGTAGATGCCCATGATTACTCTCCTTTGGATCATTCTATGACTTCTCATAATGAATCTTCTTTAGATTCCCATGAAGAATCTCCTTTGGAAGATGTTTCACTCCTTTTTATAATCATGATAATTCTCATTCTTAGCATTTTTTAAGTTCATACATATTTTTATCCTAATTCTACCATTGAATAGAAGAAGCATTTTTGCTAATCTCATGCTCTCTAAATTTGTTATAGTTTTCCACATTTTATTTTACCAGTTCCATTGTGTATTCTATCATTTATAATACTATTTAGGCAATTACATCATTTAAATAGACTATGTATTGTTCTCCAAGTGTATCTTAGGCTTGACTCAGTTCAATCACACTATAACTTAAAATTCAAAATCATATTGACAAAAATGTGATATAAATTTTGGACATTCTTGATAATACAAATGCATCTTTAACACCTCAATATGATGAGTCTAATCAAATGAAAATGGATGAGGATAGATTTCTAATGTTAGTGATGATGAATGTATTAGTCTTGATGACATTCCTAATGCTACACATAGCACACCACTTATTGATGTTACACATGGACTTATCACACATGATTAACATGAAGGAAACATACATAATAAAATACCCACTAAAGCATTTCAAGACTAAAGATATGAAAACCAAGACATAGCATCTAAGTTGATTCTTTCAAAGAATACATCACACTTGGAACTATTATGTAACACTTATGTTCATAGAGAAACAATTTATGATCATACAATCATCCTCTATGTAACATGGCATTCTAATTGATAGCCTCATGGAGGTATAGATTTAAGCAATGCATCTCTTGATCCTATTAAAATAGACCCACACCTACCCAATTTTGATGAAATTATTGGTTGATCTCTTCACATATCTCTTGCACTATATCTTCCATGTTATATTTTTCTTCTATATTCATGTTATTTTCATGTTTCACTTGATCTTGTCACTTTGGGGTAAGGTAATGTTTTGTTTTCTTGCAAGGTCTATGTCTTGATGTTGGCCTATCAAAGGAAAATAATGGGGGCATCTTTTCAACATATTCTCCAACATAGGTAAATACACTTCAAGTATGCATCTTATACTCAACCTCACATGCTCATCTCATTATTCATCTTTCCAAAATTATGAAATCAACTTTAAATATTCATCTATTTTTAGTCACATTTTTTCTCTTTATCTTCTCACTTTATGTGGACTTCTTCAAATAGCACACACAAACTGAAGGGATGCATGTTACCTACTAATTTTAATTCTAGTTTATGCATATATTTTATAGGTTGAAAACACACATTTTCTTAAGTTGCTCAAATTCTCTAAAGTTCAAAAAATCAATATCCTTTTTACTACAACTTGTAGTTTTTATCTATTTTTACTTTGGAATGTATACACACATAGAAAAGTAGGGGTAAAATGAAGAGTAGAAAAGTGCATACCCTAGCCCTTTTTCACTCTTCTTTTATGTTACTTTGGGTCAATGACTTTAGTGCATGTTCCTAGCACAATTATGGACTATTTTGGTGTGTGCATTGACACAAGACTCATTCCAGTATTCTAATATGCATCATTGATTTGCTTAAGACACCTTTGTTACATAACTCAAAACTTTATCTACCCTAGACTACCTATCATATCAACAATTCTATCCAAGGGACTTAATCATAGATATAATGTCATCCTCCTTTTTCAAAATTTGAATTTCCCACATTTCATGCTAAATAGTTCCTAAAATGATCATTTCATGTTAATGTGCATGCTAGAAATGTTAAAATTTGATGTCTAGTGGATATATTTAAAGGAATCATCCCATGATAATTTGAGAATGCAGTCACATTGAATCAAAGTAACTTACAACACATCTGCATATTTGTCTCTAACATTTTTTTAGGTCCAATGCAATGAACTCCTATGTCTACACTAGCATTCAACCTCCACCTTCATCATTACTCTCTTTTTATTGATAACTTTGTCTCAAGGGTTGACTAAGATGCAAGGAAGTCCTAAACTTCAATACTTGCATAGCAAGCCCCATTGTGCTTCTTAGCACTACCCAAGTCTTCCTTGCATCAAAATAATACCAAGTGAACACTTTTTTGCAAGTATTGAAGATCAAATTTCACTTTGCATAGGATCAAGAGAATCAAATAGAAGCATACCATTGGGAGGATAGGATCACTTGTACAATTATGTCCTAGACACTTAGATTCTAAGGATCCAATCATCTTTGCTCCTTGATCCATGATCTAGTCTCAAATCTTAGGTATCAATCATTTCTCACTATATGCAATCAAGCAATGCTCACATCACAAAGTACACAACCCCTAATGTCCCTATTTTAATTTTAGCACATGTCTAATTTCATTCTTAGATAATCATGCTTAGATCCTATGTCTAGAGTGTTGCTTACATTTATTTAGTTTTAGTCTTTTAACACTATTAGATATATTTTGAAAGAGTCATTTTATTTCCTTTCAAATATATAATTAATATAACATTATACTATATATTTTGTTGGACAATAATTATATATAATATAAATTTATATAATAATATACTATTATATTTAAAAATTTAGGAAAATAAGTCAAAATTACTATTTGAATAAAATTATCATAGTTAAAAATGGAGTGAGGTGAACTTGGGCTTCTATATGACCAAAGGAGAAAATTTGGAAAATGTGAGATAGGAATATATTGGAAGATTTGAAGTGAGGCGGTTGATAGACAATGCAAGTAGTGGTAGATAAAATTAGGAAGAAACAAGTTAGATTGTTGGTGGAAGTATCCCTCTTTGGTAATAAGGAATAACATAGTAATGGGACCAAACTCCAAGATTAAATATTATATGCCTATAAGGTACACATAATCTGATGTTATATGACAAGTGAGGGACCTATCAAGGTGGTTTTTCCACTAACAATACCAACACCACTATATCATCCACAACACTTCCTACCCACTTTGGCTAACCTTGACACTCATATCCTTCCTTATCCATACATACTTAGCCACTTCTTATCCTATACCACATTATTTTCTAATCATTTCTAAAGAAATTATTACCTCTATCATGTTCATTTACATATACTTATTTCATTGTATCAATATTCTCTTGCATGTAGTACCTTCCATACTTCCTTCTCTCTTTTTCTCCCTTTGAGAGACATTTAGTTTGTTTCATGATTGCATTCTTTGATAAGGTGCAAACCTAAAATTATCTAAGCATATTATTCCTAGATTTCCCTCTCCTATTTAATATGTCTTAGTGTTGTCATCTTACACACCAATTCATGGCCTTATAAATCTATATGGAGAAAGAGAAAAACACAACCAAAGAAATAAAAGAGAAAATTAACTTGAAAAGGCTCAATCACACAATCATTGGCATGATTATTGTAAAGGATAAAAGCACATACCCTTACATTTTCCCCCACTCATTTTATACCACTTTGTATAGATGTCTTTGATGCATGATTTTAGCACATAACTTGGCTCTTTTAACGTGCTCACTAACCCTAAGCTTGAACTCAGAACTATGATATATGCAATAAATTCCCATTCAAAACCCATATTCCATCAGTTTTCCCATCGTGAACTATCATGGGTGTGATCACATCCCAAGTTTACAAATTTTAAATTCCTACTTTCCAAAGTTGATAATCCTAAAATATAATATTACCTATCAATGTGTGCCAAATGCCAGGTGGGTAGAGCAAATGGAGTGTATAGGTGGGCTTAGTAGTGTATCTTTAGTTCCAATGGTCCTTCCAAGCCCACCCAAACCCATTTCATTCCTTATTGATTGGTTGGTGGCGCATAGTTCGTCCCATGGCTTAAGCGATGTGGAATGGTGGATGATTCATTCCAGCATCGTCCGTTGCATCATCAACTAGTTGGGCATGCCATTATCAGCCTTTCTAAAAACTATCAGATCAACTTGTTCCCCCAAAGCATAGTGCCCATCCGTAGTGCCAACCAATTCCATAAAAGAATGAGTCGGTCTAACCAAGGGTAGTTGGGAGTTATAAAAGGTGGGTGGGTGGCAGGAGATAGAGAAGGAGACGATATTCAATTCAAAATGAAAGCTTTGACACGTTTTCGTTCCTGACCCAACATCAACCCTTTCTCCATTTGATTGAGAATGCAAAGTTTGAATTATGCATCAAGTTTGTATATATAAAGACATCACATAAAATTAAAAGGAGGAATCAAGCATCAATCCTTTATTTATTTATTAGCATTAGGCATCAATAACAATCAACAATTAAGAAATAGAGATTCATTGTCAAAGCATACTACAAAGATATCTTTAGAAATAGTCATTAATTTATTTGCATTGTGCCTCAATGACATTCAATGGTGATCTCAATGGTATCCATTTCTACCACTCACATTGTATCCATTACTATACATTATCTCTCTTTTACTATTTTTTACTTAATCTTATGAACTTGAGAAGGGTTTAGGAAGTTGTGAATTTCAATATTAGCATAATAGGGTCCCATGATGCTTTTTAGCAACATATTATATTCCATTCACTTATGCCACCATGTAAACATTTGTTGAAGATACTAAAGGTTAAATTCCATAGAGGATATATCAGACCACCCAAGACATAATCATACCATATGGACCCGACTATTCTTAAATATCATCCACTTCAAGAATCAAATGTCAATTTTGGCCAATAAAAATAGGACAAATATTTACCACTTTTTATTGTGAATGAGGTGTAAAATTGCTATTGATTATTTGACTATTGAAGTGGATGATATTTAAGTAGAATGTATAGACCCAACCATAGCATGATAATGTCCTAATGTAAAATTTTGAGGGATTGATTCAATTTAAATTTTGTCATTTTTCTTCCAATACATCTAATTTTAAGCAATTCTAAGCAATTTAAGATTAAATTATTAAACATCTCTCTATTGGCCATCAAATCAATCAAGTCCTCTCACTCTAAATTTCCAAGTTTTTGATCTTTCTCACAATTCTTTATCTAGGGTTTTACTATATTTAATTTATTATCTCTAGGCATTTGTAGGTTGTGTTTTACAATACTTGCTCTTGCCAGGATGGGATATTGCCTCTGCTATTGCTTTGGATACAATAAGGAGGTAGGATAATATTGATGATGTGTTAACATCTGAGGAGCTAGCTAAGGAGTTATATTTTAATCGAGGCGTTAACACTAAATTTGAAACTCTTTCTATATGGGTAATAGCTCCTAATGATAAAAAGCCCCAGGTGATTAAAGATATAAATGAACTTACAGGGAACCTGATTGTTAGGAGATTAAGTGATACAACTACTCCTCGGGCAACATCTTTAGTAGTGAACACATCACTATTTAGTGAGGTTGCAGAGAATAAACTACAAGCCGATTATGATAAGATGAAGAATGATCATATCAAATTGCTACAAGAATATAATAGGGTGACATCATTGGTCCCTCCGCCTCAGATTATTGCATTAGAGCATGTCACTCCTGCTAATTCAGGCGATGTGTCTCAGCGGGATAGAGATACCTTCTTGTTGGCGATTGCATATTTGAAGGAAAAATTAAAACAAAGTCAAGATGCAATGATTGAAGAAAAGGAGAAGGGTAAAAAGAATCTCACTAATTTAGTCAATAACTTTTTGAATCACCAAATGACATGTATTTTGCACAAGGTTGATGATGCTTGGGTGTGTTATAATAATTTGAAAAAGGCTCACAATAGCCACGTCAACGGTGAAGCACCCCTAAGAGAGATTCTAAGTACATGGATTCTGCATATACCAATAATGAGTCATATACACAATAGCGCAAGATTTGAGCCTGACGCTCTAGCTGAGATATCAGGTACTCATGAGATTACTGTGCTTTTGAATGACGTCTCTATGTTTCAAGGTAGACTTGATGTGATGTTGAGGGACAATTTAAGTAGTTTCAATGCCCTCAAAAAGTGTTTATTTCCTCCAATACTTGGCATTGATGGCCTAGAGAAATCATTAGGTGACTGGAAGGATGAATTCTACAACATTACTCCAACTCAAGTCACATCCATCACACAAGGATATAAGGTTGATCCAGTCATTTGCAATGTGGGGCTAGATAAGTTGTTGGAATTGGAATCTAAGATTGATGGCTTCATCAAGGAAACTAAGGTACTCCTTGATGCACCATATATTGCTCACACACACAAGGTGGTGAAGATTTTAGAGCACAAATAGCTATTGAAAGAAGAATATGTTGCATGTGTTAGCACCCTGTCCATAAAGCCCAAACCCTGAAATATTTGTGCCTAAAGTCCATCAATATCCCTTTGTTGGACCATTGTTTTCCTTGGCCTAGTTTGTTTGTCATAAAAAATTCTAAGTGTGAAATCATGTAAATGCCCAAGTATTACTTCATTGAAAATTTCTAAGTGTAATTTTGATGAGAGTTTTTTTGCACACCAGCACAACTTTGTTCCAAATGCGAAAGTTAGATCTTGCTATGGTGCTAACTACCTTTGACAAAGTCTCCCAGTGCATGGTACAACTTTGTTTAGGGATGAAAGTTTTGAGATTGAGCTCTTGCGCAAACTGTTGTAAAGGTTATGTGTGGGATTTTTTGCAGGTTTCTCTATTCAAATGCCCACATGTCATGAATGGAGAATGACTATGATTAAAGGTAGGTGGGAGGTTGGTGGGATTCAATGTAGCCTGTGCTGATGTTGATGGGCATTTAGGGTTTTCCCGCCCATAGTGCAGAAGAAAAAATCATGTTATATATAGGTGGATGAAGAGGTAATACGAGTTGGTCATTTTGGCCATAATTTCTCTCTATAGGCACTAGGCATCCAAGTGCAGTTAGGGCTTCATTATTTAGTTTCAGTTCTTCAAGAAGCATTTGACAAAAGTCTATGTGGATTACATTGTATTTTTTATATCAATTTGTGTTTTCTCCATTATTGTAAGTGTTCTTCCAGGAAAACTAGTGCAGTTAGGGTTTTCTCTTGCCACATTTTGTGGTATGATTGTAACCTCTAATTTGAATGAATGTGATAGTTCTTAATTAATTTCAAGCTTTTTAAATGGTCATTTCAGAGTTGCACATGGATGAATGTTGTATGGTGTTGGATTTATAAGTATTCGCATGGTTTGATATTAATTTGTATGCATCTAAATTTATCAGATAGGCAGTCATACACCCCTCTATTATTGTTCTCCTTTGGTAAACATGAGACTCTATAGCCCATTGGATAGGCACCGGTCTGAGAAGCCTATGCTCATTCACACCTATTTAAAAAATCAAAACAACCATCTCAAGTGTGAAGTAGTTTGTAAATCTGTATGCACTCTTAGTTTTGTGTTTTAGTTAGGGAATCATCTTTATTAAAGCAATATTTAGCTTCATCCTTTCTGACTAATTGTGCATACCCACATCATGCCTTGTTGCATTGATGTTTCTATCAAATTAAAAGAGGTTATTTGATGTCGTGAGCTTCTATCTAAACTAGTGACACCATTAGGGTTTAGAAAGGCATCTTGGGTATCACTACTTTTGTCATCATCATGCACATATCTCATACTGCAATCACTCCCTATTGAGGGATACCTCTAGGAACACCCTTCTTGGTTTAGTTGAACTAGAAGTGAAGAGGAGATTACCCACTCTTACAGTTGGCCTTTAACCATCTGTGGTTGAGTCCCTGCTCTATTTTATTGATGGCATCCCCTGGCCTAGAAGATAAGAAAATACTCTAGGGTTTTGGACCTACGATTTTTGGTCCCAACAACATGGATATAGAAGTACATGGGATCCTTTATGTCGCCTCAACTCTATTAAATCTTCAAAGCATATGTGCCAATAATTCAAGGTGCTGCAAATATTTAGATGGCACAATTTTGGATACGTGATAGTTAAAAAGATCTAACCATGATTAGGAACCTGGTCGAAGGCTAAATTAACCTTAATTTTTGGCTATAAAAGGAAATAGTGAATTCAAAGAGGATTATTTTCAAATTTTTAGTTATCTAAAGAGGTTGATTCTATCCTTATATTCTTAGAATGATGTAATAATGGTGCTTATGTTTTCATGGGTATTTTCAATGTTTTCCTGTCTACAATTTTATGAATTTAGAGGAAGAGATATGAAGTCCTTCTACGAATGGGTGGAATTGGAATAAAAATTGTCAGGTTCACTTGGTCTTTGGGCTAGGCTGGCAACTAAGACAGACTTCTAATGGAGAATAGTGCATTCACTGTGAGTACGGGAGTGGCACATTTTCACTCCTTCCTCTATGGGAGCCTACCAATTTGTTATGCTTCATATGGAGAAGGATACATTCCAATTCTTCCCCTGAAGCCTTCAATGTTCTTCTATCAATGCCAGTGGGTGCGAGTGGTGTGTTGGCCCTCAGAGGGAAATCTTTGGTTGTCAATGCCATCTTATTCTTTCCTGGTAGTTGCAAGAAGATGATGCTATCTTTGTTATGCCTTCTTCATCTTCTTGTTCCAGCAACTTGGTGAGGTATACGTGTTGCAGATATATCTCTAACAATGTCTGGGTTGATCGTTATGGTCTCCCAATTGAGTCTAGAGCAACCGACCTCATTTGTGTCAGCCTCAACATCTAGGAGATATGGGATGGATAAGTGTATTGAATCCCAGTCTCTGTCATTTGTCAACATGACTTGAAGATTCAAGAAAGGGGTGCATTCACACTCACCCACTACTGCCATAACTACTAGCAGCGGCTCATGTCTCAACATGGGTGGTTCAGGACTATCTCAGCCTTTCCTTCTTCATCACCCTGGTAACAAGATGCTAGAACGGTCTTCAAACGGTTCACAAGACGTTGCACCTGTTTTGTGACACAAGAGTTCATTGCACATCTAATGTAAAAGTGACATGTGTCACTCATCTATAAGCTTGTATGCTCTTTTCTTCTATAAAGGGGATGTACTTCATTTGTAAAAGGGGTTGGGAAAACAAAAAGGGAAAAACACAAGACGCTAGAGCCTTTTAGTCTGTATTAGGAAGAACATATTTGTAATGTCTGTACAAGTCTTCTGTAATGACATCTATTCTTTGATAGAGCTTATATGAAAAACATGTGATACTGTGTAATTTGTCTCCAATTTATGACGTAAACATCTCTTTGAAATAATAATCAAGGATTATAAATTTCTTCATACACATTTATTTATTGAATTAATCTCTATGTTAGATTTTGTTCAATGAATGGAGTAATGCTTTCATGGAAAATAATAAGGTTGTTTGCATTATAAGTGGATCACTAAGTATGATTGCATACTATCAGCCATTAGTAGGTTAGATTACTGCCAAGTCAGTAATATTTAGTGAAATTTAAATGACCATCAAAAATATTTGGTCTTAGAGAAAATCATTGTGCAGTACTATGACTCAGTGTTCCCTAAATAGGCACCGATCTATCTCTGGGCATTCCCATACCCCGAAAACTCCTAAAATGACAAAGCTCAAGCAAAATATAATTTACCTATAATTATTTGTGTTCTTCACACCAAGGTTTAAGGATTATAAGGGATAAACCATATATGTGTATAATCTTGAAAACCCTTCTCAATATGTGTGGATAAATTTGTATTTTCTTGGCACTACTGTATGATTATGTTGATCATTTCCAATTAGTGTCGTAAAGGGATACCCACCTAGGCTTTGGAGAGCCTAAAGTGCAGGGGAGAAAATGGTATAATTTGTCTCCCATTCATTGGCCAACCTTCCAATAATTTTAACCATAAGATCTAATAAATCTTTAGAAATTAATGAGATACAGGTTGGGGAACCAACAACACCATAGATTGGGCCACATAAGTGAAAAAGGTTTAAAAACTATTATCAATAAAAGGTTGGTTGGTAGTGTTGTACCCAATCAAAAAAATTTGCTTCATTAAGGCATTTTGAACAAGTCTAGAAAATTTTTCGTCAAAAAAGCAAAATTTCTAAAAATAGAAATTTCTATTTTTAGAAAGTTTCTAAAAATAGACATCAAATTAGGTTTTCTGGGTTTCTTGAGATATGGATGCTAGCAAAATTTTCTAAAAATAGAATCTTCGACTCAGGTGTCGCACTTAATTCTCATTGGTCGATTTCGCTTCACGAACAGCGTGGTCCAGACAGAATCTGCAAACGGCCAAGTTTTCTCTACTGAGTCATTTCTGCTTTTTCAAAAGGCGAAGCATGAGCTCTGAAGTTGTCAACAGAGGAAGGTCATCTGTCAAAGCTCATTTTCAGGTTTTCAACGATGTTCCAACGACGCAGAACTGACAAACAATTGTCGATTCGATGAAGCATGCAAAACGGAGCAGGATGGATCCAAGGTGAGGAGAAAATTTGGAAATCATGAAATTTGGCTGTCTAAAGATTTTAGGCATCCCACGAGGCTTGAGGCGCCTAGTCCCATCAGTGTTAGAAATTTTTTGCATTTTTCAAGAAAATGCAAGAAGTGTGTCCGTCGGTCCATTCCAATGGGCATAAAAGTAGTCGTTTTGATCATCAGATCCTGAAAAGCTGGAAAACTCATCAAATGTACATAGGCTACCCAGTTCATTTGACATCTAGTGGCAGTTGAATGACGAAATCGTCGAAATCGACATCGGGGAGCAGTTGTCGGCACACAAAACAGAGCAAGTTGAAAATGAAGATTAGAAATTAGGAAGATGGTTAAGTCTGAAGAAAGCAAGCACCCCAAGAGGCTAGGGGCACCCAACCTCTCCAGTGTTAGATTTTTTTTCACGTTTTTCGAGAAACATAAAAAATGCCTTCGTCAGCTCATTCTTGGTTTGTCAAACTTGGTCAAACTCGGTCAAATGTCAGTAAAAGATGGGATTCCATCGTAGATATGTTCAGGATGCACAGATCACCTTCCATTCTACCTCGACAGTCGTCTGGATGACTGAAAACGAAGATCAAACAGAGGTTGTTGGCACGGAAAATGAGAAATGGTATAAAATTTGAAATTTTTAGAAATTTTTCTAAGGCACGAAAAACCAAGCGCCCCAGGTGGCTTGGGACGCCCAAACTCGCCATACTTAGAATATTTTCTGAGTTTTTCCTGGAAAACGTGAATCTCCCTCCGTTAGCCCGGTCTAGTTCAGAGCTTATCAGTTTGGCACGTTTCTCGAGGCAAATAGAGAGTACAATCAGCTCAATTTTCATTAGGCTTGCCTATCTGCCAGATTGTCAGACTCAGTTTTGTCCCAGCAGATAAAAATTGACAGCCAAACAGGGGTCCACAGTCACCGGAATGCGCACGCAAGTCAAAAAATTGAAGAAGTTGCAAAATTTGAAAAAATGGCTAAGGCATGAGAAGTCAGCCGCCCCAGGAGGCTTGGGGTGCCCAGATTCTTCAGTGTTAGAAAATTTCCTGATCTGCCAGTGTTTTCCAATAGCTTTTTCTTGATCTTCCCCTAGTGGCTGATTCAAGAGGTCAGATTCACAGTCAAACGATGCCAGATTGTCAGTTGAAGGCTGGGATGGAATCTCAGTTGATCGGTCTCCAAAATGTCAGGATCAATCAGTTTTTTCAGTCAACAATGACATTTTGCCATCTTGTCGAAGTCAGAGATAGGCCATACTTGAGTCAAAACGAGTACAGAAGTGTTGAAAACAAGGAAAAATTGGCTAACACTTCTGTCAACTCGCGTGTTCGATGACATCATCAAAAGAAGATATTTTTCGTCATCTTACACATAAAGCCATAGGCAGCTACAAAATAGGGATTCTTCCTATTCGAAGACATCCACTTGGATTTGTGCTTTAAAAGTTACTTTCTTTATGGATGAGATTCAAGTTTTATTCTTTCACAAAGAAAGTTGCTTTTTCGCCCTAAAGTTCTATAAAGACAAGCATTTGGCTTCTTTATTTCATTATCTTTTGTAGGTTGCATCCAGAGAAAGGATTTTTATTTTTCTTTCAACGAAGATTCGAAGGCTCAATCAAAGTGCTTTTTTAGCGTTCTTCATAGTTTCAGGTTGAGGAAGCAGGGAGGCTCACTTTTTTAGGGTCGTTTTTTCAAGGGGATCATTTTTCAAAAATTGGACCGAAGCTTTTTTCAGTTTTTATCGAGATGGGTCCATCCAGAATATCATCCTCTTGAAGATTGAAAGTTTTTCTTTTTTCAGGAATCTATTTTTTTGCTGTTTTTTTGGGAAAGTCTCCGCTTTTTCAAAATCTGACGATCTGGGTTACTTCAAAACAGAATTGCCTACAAAACCCATGTGCCAACTTTTTTGCTCGAAATCTGCTCTTTTCTAAAAATCAACAAGTAACTTTCAGCCATTTGTCCAAGATTTTTCTGACATAGGCGAGTTCACAGTCAATTTTCAAATCTTTGAATATGCAGTACTCTCTAACACAAATCAGGCCCAAAACGGCATTAGTTCACGATTACCTGAGAACTTGTGAAACAGAATTGCATAAAGTACTTCCAATGATCAATTTACATTCTTTGGAGGATGCAAGAAATAATGCTATCAAGAATCTAGGACACTCCAATTTGCTTGCAGCAGCATCCTTCCCCATCACAATGCAAAGTATCGAGTTTGTAATTGCTTGCATGACGCATTACAATTCGGTCACAAGAAAAATTCAATCAAGAGAAGGACGTGTGCTCTGTAGTCTGAGGCTGAACGATATTGAGAAGTGTTTTACAATACCAGTCTGGAGAGAAAACTTAACTGTTTTAATTGAAGAATGCAAAAGGGTTTGGAACAATGATAAACAAAAATACTGGAAAAAGATTGGTCAGAGGTGATTAAAAGAAAAGCAGAATGTCATGCCAAAGAACGTTTGACGTGGAGAGTTCAAGGAGGAACATGAAATAATGATTACTCTACTAAGCCAGATCACAAGTCAAGCAAATGCTAACAAGTTCCAGCCTTGGATGTTTTACATCATTTCCCAGATTATTGATGGAACTGAATTTTATGACTGGTTAGCACTCATCAGTGATAGTCTCCACCAACAAATACTTAATTTTTAAAGGGCTCATGAATTCCACATGATGTCATACCTTGTGTATTTGATGGCTTTTCAGGGTCAATTCAGAGGTTTGAATGTTGTTGGAACTCTAGGTATTCAGTATGTATATCACCATTTCCTGTAGTTAGAAATTTCTTAGGATGAACGACATTACAGGTGGGTAAATGATGCATTCCTGATGCATGCAGTGCGAGATATGGATAATGAGTTGCATATACGGTTTTCTGCATATGCTAGAATAGCAATGGCAGAATGGGCTGATTGGTTTATCCAATTTCCCACTTTTTCCTACTTTAGAGTATATGGCTTCTCAGGAGAGCCAGCTATGTTGCCGAGATATCCTACAAATGAAATAGCATTTATAGAATTTTTGAGGCAAGCCTATGAAGTTCATACATTTTTGCGTAGCAGACCCAAGGCAGCTTTCAATTTTCCACTTGGGATGAGTATTTACAGATGCAAATCTAGAGCAGATGCCAAGGTAATTGGTCACGAATCATCCAGATATGGTCTTAAGTTTTTCGACAGGAGGTCTTCATATGATCCTCGTGGTGTTTTTGCATCACAACTTGGTCAGAATTGTGCGCATACGCATGCAGTTGAAGACTTCTGGGCTAATTGTGCTGATGAGTTTGAAGTGCGAGAATGTAGTTACAGCAGGTTCACTCTTCAGCAGATGTCTGATATCCTATCAAAAGATGTAGAGGGTTTGACAAAAAATGAAGTTCTACTTCCCACATATTTCAGAGATCAAGTTGAACAACAACCATTGTCACCAGTTAATTGGTCAATAAAAGAGAACACTTCCATTGAAGAAAGAACGAGTCGAGTTGTTAAAAATAGTTTGATATTCTTGAAGAATAAGAGGAAGGATGATATTCCGGTAGCAGAGCCGCCAGTTGTACAACCATTAGAGCCTTCCACTTCCAAACCAAAATGAAGGGTTAAAGCTATGAGTGTTCTTCCAGAAGGAACAAAAATGGCTAAGTTAAAGAGGAAAAAGGATGAGTCTCCAGCTCATGTCCAACAGGAACAACCAGCAGTTGAATCAGAAGTTCATGTTGAACCAACACCGCATGTTGAAGCATTACCTTCAGATCATGTCTCTCCTCCTTGTTTACTGAGCACTTCTCCTATCCACAGATTCAAATCCAAAATCACCGGTTCATAACTCTGATGCACATATTGGTTCATCAGGAGCTGATAGAGTTAGAACCAAATTTCTAAGAGAGGATGGCTCATCCTGGCTTGAAAACATTCTGGGAAGGAAGAGGAGAAATCCTTCATATCAGTTGGATTTAACAGAGATTAAAAACGTCTACCAAGACATGCCAGACAAGAAGTTGAAGAAGCAGGTTCGCATTGAAAAGAATGTGGATGGAGAAATGATCCTTGAAACTACAACACCGCCAAAAGATAGAAGTGTTGATGATATTGAGGTTGATGACTTCAAGGTTGTCAAAGCTAACCTTGATAGGAGTACCCGGCATACAGATGTAAATCTCTTCAATGTTGCAGTAGATAATTTAAAAGAAAGGGTGTTGAAAGATGGAGAAGACAAAGCAGCTCTCAAACCTGAAGTTAGGCAGCTATTGCAGTACATTTCCAACCTTTTCCATGGCACATCACAGGCTGATTTATTGCTTCCACCGAATCTGGAATCACTAGCCGATCAGCAGCATTTCAGTCAGTTGGTCCTCTATGGGGGGCACATGAATAATTGGGTGGAATAATTTGTGACTAAAGGGAGAGTTGTACCTTCAGAGTTTTATCAATTAAAGTACAATGCTCATGATTTACGCTAGGGCATCCAGGGGTTGTAGCAGACTATGGGAAAAAATAGACCGGTGTTTGAGATCATTATCTCTGACTTGAAGATAGCACATGATTCTGTTGATTCAGCTAAAGATAAGAAGACATTTTCTACTTGGAAAGCGCAATATCTTTTCACAGTAAAAACTTATGATAGTATAATTTCAGAGTTGACAGAATGGAAAGAAAAGGTAGTAAATGTTCTCAAGTTCGTCAGATATTTTTTTTCTCAAATCCCATGTTCATATGAAAAAGAAGATGGTACCCTGTATGATCTCAGGGAAGTGCAAGCCGAGTTCTAGACTCTTGTCTGCAGTAATTTTAATGATGATATCAATGCCGGCAAGATGGGTCATTTTGCCACAATGACAGTGAAGTTTGACAAGGCTATGGGCGAAGTTGATGAATTTCTTCAGATGGTTGCCAACGGTGAAGGAATGTTAGAGAATCAGAATATCATTCTAGAGAGTATCAGTGTTCTTGGCAAAGATGTGGTCACTCGCTTTTTAGAAGATATTGTTTCCCAGAATATCAATGGATGACATCACCAAAAAACAAGAATGTCGATGAGGATGCATTTCAAAAGAATGAAGCTTTAAATCAGATGCTTTTTGTTTTAAAGCATTTGCTTTCATCCTAAGCTCATCCATTCTATATTTATAAAAGTAATCACTTTGTATTAGTTGGAGTTTTCTTTGCTTTAAAGCGTTTGTTCATTGTAATTTTTGTCTTAAGATAGTAATAAAGCTTGCGAGTTGGCAAGTTAGGGTTAATCAAGGAGATTTTAGGGTTCCCTACTCCTTTGATTTTAGTATAAATAAGGGCAGCCTTGCCCATTGTAAAAGATCAACTTTTGTGATAGCAAATTTGTTGTGCCTATTCTAGCCTACAGATTTTGTTATTCCAAGTGCTTGTTCACTTTGTGTAATTTGTTCTCCAGTGTTTGATCACTTGTTGTATGCCTTCCTTTTGCTACAGTATTGTTGTCCTGGAGTTGTATCAACTTTGTGATGTTGGAATAGAAATCTCATGCCTATTTTTGCTCTGATATTCTATCTCGGATCATCAAGTTTCATCATCAGATGTGTAGCTTCCGTAACTTTTATTTCAGCTTTCATCATTAAAGTACTATGAGTCTTGTGATGTAAATCTGGGAGAAATTTACTTAAGTTTTTGTGTTAAAACAATCATTCCTTGTCCACTTTTAATCCCTTTGCTCTGAATTTACTTAGGAGATTAAAAGCGTCATTAGTTTAAGCCTAGTTGTAGTAGAAATTTTAAAAAGGAAAAAACCTCTTCTGTAGCGTTTAGAGTCTTATAACCTTGTGCTCATAGCTGAGAATCAAAAAGAAGATAGGTGAAGTTTAATTTATTTATCTTTTCAGTGAACATCAGCAAAAAGGGAACTCCCCCTTCCAATAGGAGAGCAGTTTATCTGTGCATAGCTATCTATTTCCAACTCACATTCCAGAGGTGCGAAGTGAAATGCCAGCAGTTTTCTGGCACCCACCATGGGGCACGAGGCATAAAACTTCAAGCAAGCTTAGGCTTATGTCATGGGAATGACTCTCTGGCGTCCTACTGCTCTAGTTCAACAACCAAATCTTACACCACCTGCTATTCAACCAAATCATGTACGAGTGGAAGGAGAGAAAACGGACATCATTAGTGGCCTGAGGAGTTTCATATTTACGCAAAAGGAAAGTCCTGATCAGTGGAGAAACATGGCTACTATTCTTGATGAAGAAGAACACAAAGCAGATCTTGCAGTAGGAAGAACAATATTACCACCTCCCGCATGGCAGTAGATAATCCTGGCTCACATGGTTTATTCAAGAAGGGGAAAAGGCGGTGCTACGGATCCTTTCTTCCAAGATCTTGATCCTATAGAAGTTGGAGAGGCATCCAACATAGTTTCTAAAGTCCAGACAGTTCCTAAAGTCAAGCAAGAAGAACCACAAGAAGAACCAATAATCCAGCCTAGAGCAATGGGTGATGCAAATAATAACAATCACAATGATGCAAATCAGAGGCGACCACCCCCATTGCCTTGGGGTAATAACATTAGACCTTTGGCTCTGCAAGCACATCATGAGTTACCAAAGGGGTCAAGGAAGCACTTTCCTCGGTTCCATGGTGATGGAACTCAACATCCTGACGAACATATCTCTGCATTCACAACAACTTGCTCTATTTTGCATGTATCACATGAAGATGTTGTTGTGCGTCTCTTCATTGAGACTCTTGTGGGAAATGTTGTTGATTGGTTCAATCATCTAGAACCAAGCATCATTACAAGTTGGGCAACTATGAGCGAGAAATTCTTGGCAAGGTTCAAGCCTACCAAAGACAGTCACAGATTGTTCACCCAACTCTCAAATTCAAAGATGGAAAACAATGAACCGATGAAGGAGTTCGTGGCAAGGTTTAATCGCCTGGTTATGCACCTTTCGCATACACTTAATCCATCTCCGCAAATTCTATTGAGCAGTTTTATTAACACTCTTCCTTCTGAGATAGCCTTCTTTTTGAGATCAGCTAATGAAATAGAATTATCCAATGCACAAGAAAATGCCATCAAGTTAGAGGATGACATGATTACCTCTCACAAGATGAAGACAGATTCAATCAGACCTCTTGTTCAGAGTTCTGCGGATCTGCTACGGCATAAGGTAGTGAATGAAGTGACTATCATGAAGAGACAGTTGCCTACTCAGGGGCAACCTACATAACAGCCATATCAGTCACCACAACAACAATACCAACCACAGCAACCATATCAACCTAAGAGGAACAATTTTCATCCTTTCAATAATTACAGGCCTAGGTTGCCAGCACCACCACCAAGACAAGTAGTTGATGCTGCTTAAAATGCAGTATTTTGTTCCTTTCATGAGACTGGTGCACATATTGGAGCCACATGTCCTGAAAGTTTAAGAATGAATCAAATCATGGGATATGCTGGTGCTGCACCAATTTCAAGCATTGTCCCTTTCCCAAGTGCAAACATTGTCTTACCACAGACGGACAACTTCGATGGTGACTCTACTATGGGATACTTCCAGAATGAGCCCGTTATAATAAAGGAAGAACAAGAGGATCTTCGTCAATATTCTCTTGCGGTGAATCATGAAAATCTTTTAATGCCTGTGTTTACACGTGCTCAGCATTTCAAAGCACAGAAAGAAGAAGAGGATAAGCAAAGATCCAAGAAAAGGGGAAGGAAGTGGCTTCCACTTCTAATGTTAAGCCACCACATGAAAATGTCAAAGCCGCTCAAGATTCGTCTTCAGTGAATTTTGATATAGTGGATTCCATGATGAAAACAAAGGTGCAGATTCCTTAACTGGAGTATCTTCAGGACCATCTAGATCAGTTGGATAGAATTGTTAAATATGTCACGAAGGAGACCGTCATACAGTCCACATTGCTTGAATCTTCCATTCCAGTAGGAGAGAAGCCCAAGCCTTTCTATATCTCTCTATATATAAGAGGCTATAAATTGAGCAATTGTATCATTGATTTAGGAGCCTCGGACAACGTCATGCCTTTGCAGGTGATGAACGCTTTGGGACTCTCATGCACCAAAACACATGACAAGTGTTATTCACTTGAGTCTAAGTCAGTGCCGTTGGTTGGACAATTGAAGGATGCTCAAGTACGGTTGGCGGCTTGCCCAGAAAAGAAAATAATGATGACTATCTTGGTAGCTGACATTCCAACCAGTTATGGGATGCTGCTAAGTAGAAGTTTCTGCAAAGATCTTGGTGGAGAAATACAATTGGATTGGTCATCTGCGACCATTCCATTAAAGAAAGGTAATTTCAAATTGGAACCCGAAACCAAGTCGCGATTCACAGTGGTGAAATCTCAGGATCCTCAAGCACAGGTGCTATATCAAGAGACAGGTCCTGGTACATATGTTGTGCTGTTAGAAATAACTAAAGAAAATTAGGAGGTTGTCCATGCGATTGACGAATCAGAGGAAGAATCCGAAGAAATGTACAACTTACAAAATTTCTTTGAGGAAGAAGTGTGACAATCTTTTCAAGAGAAAAATAATGATGAATCAGATTTATTTTTCTTGTCTTTTGAAGGTTGGTTTGAACAACCTGTGTTAGATACATCCAAAGAAGAGACCAAAGAAGCATTGCAATTGGAGCAAGAACATGATCTTCTTCATTTTGAAGATGATTTTTTCCTAGAAGAATTTTTCAAAGTTGGAGATCATAGGGAAGATTCGTCATCAGATCTAAATTGTTTTCTACATCAGTGGGAAAGTGATTCTTCAACAGAAGATACTACAGATTTTCCTTTATAATATAGCCCGTCTTCACCTGTGTCCCAAGAATCCTTCATACACACTAGTGAAGAGGAAGATGTTGAATCCGTCTATGAACTTGTGCAAGAAAAAGACTTCACTGATACTACGCAGCCAGTGCGAAATGCAACATATGAAGGGGTTGATGGAGAAGAAGAGTTCATGGAATATTCAGTTTTGGTCACTAAAGAGGATGATATTGAAAAGTCAAAAATTCTTGACAAATGTTTTGTGAGATACGTCGTATGTGATATTGATCAAGAAGATGAAGAAGAAGCATATAACTCAAATGAATTTGTATTTGATTCCGCTTACTTACCAGAAGAAGAAAGATACCTGAATGTTGAAGATGAAACGATGTTGAATATCCACATTGAAGAAGATTATTCTACAGAGGATGATGAGATTCAAGGAAATAAATGGAAAAGTGAGCTGTCAGGTGAAGATGTTATCAATAATGATCAAGAGTTTGATCATTCAAACCTATATGATCTATCAAACTCTGAAGATTGTATGGATGAAAACACAACCAATGAAGAAGAAGAAGCTCCTGAAGCACTAGAAAAATGGGCAACGACAGTAGTGGATCCTATAAGCCAAGAATCAGTAATGAGAGTCATGTATGAACAGCTTGCACCTTTTCCAAAAGATGATGCATTGACCGAGTTCAAAGTTGTGTCTGTACAAGATATAAATGAAACTCATATTCAATATGTGGTAATTATCATTTCCATAGATATACTTTGGCCACAAGACTTTCCTACATATCTTCAGAAGGAGGTTTTGTACCTTCACCTATTGCAGAGGTTGCTTGCTTTAGAAGAAGATGCTTCACCTGATCTCTGGCGTATCAACCAGTTCCTCATGAACTTCTCGTGGCCTGAATGTGAATACCCTCCTGAACCGTGGCTCTTTGAGGAGATGTTGCAGAGAAAGAAAAATTTTGTGCTACCAAGACAATCTTCACAGCTAAGGAGAGATGGTTCTTACTTTTCTGAGTCGGTTGATGGTTTTATGTGACAGTCTTATTCTTCACATCCTTGCTCAAGAAAAAGAGCACGTGAAACACTTTCTATTCTTGTGATGTGTTTCCCCTTTCTGTAATGTGATCGTTATGTCATAATGTTTTTCCCCTTTTCATAATGTGACAGTTGTGTTCTTTGTGTTCTAGGAAGTTCCTATTGCAAGTATGGACCTAACCGGTGTTGTCATTGATGTCAACATACTCATGTTGCATTAATGAGAAGGATTGGATGAGCAGAGAGGAGCAATGGAGACAATGAAGTGGAGATCCCAGCTACGATGCAGATCAGAGGTCGCGGTTCAAAGGGTTTGTAGATATGAGTCTTGAGATGATCCAGTCAAGTTTTCAGAGGTCCGCATGAAGATCTGAAGAAGTTATGGCCGCTCAAGTGGAACCAGCTCTGGCAGGTGTTCAAAGGTGACAGAGTGACACAGATAGGTCCGGTGAGATCTGGTAATGCACTATTCCATTCTGCGGATTTGAGGGAGTGTTGAGGATGTTCGTGTGAAGTGTCAACTTGATTGGTTCATGGTTTGAAGGTCCGGAAGAACCTATTCCTTTGTGGCAGTAATGACAAATTGTGTTCTTAAAGTTCCAGATGAAGGAGAGGAGAATTCCAGCAAGCAGATGAAGTGTGGATGTTCTCAAGTGATTCGGGAAAGGTTGTGGTGATCCTTGGATCGTGTCCAGTTCATGTTGATGGTCCGCATTGAAGTTAGAATGCGCATTTGAAGAATAACCACTGGATGATGGTGTTCTTCCTGAGACTGGCTAACCGGATGTATTACACATCTTACAGATGTTCTTGTAGATGTTTGCCAACTTAGATGATTATTCCTAAGTCGATGCCTTGTATAAATAAGGGATTATGAAGTCTTTCCAATGTGTGTCTTGTGGTGATGAGTGTGTGGTAGCGAGGAGGAGTGCGAAAGGCAGACCAGAAGTATTGGGCTTAAATGGAACTGATTCAAGCATGGTGAAGATGCTATTCTCCAGTTCTTGTAGGTGATACTTATTTCTTTGTAGACAGTGTGTCTCTTGTAGGTAATGAGCCTCTTGTGAGCAGTGTGCTCGGGCAGTGAGCCCTAATTGGCATGTGCCATTTTGTTCTTTCTATTCTTCTAACAGAGAATACATTCTTGGGTTAATCACCCTGTGGTTTTCCCCTTAACCGGGTTTTCCACGTCAAAATCTTGGTGTCTTATGTGTTGATGAGTTTCTACTTTTAATTTGAATGCATTATGTTTCATGTTTAATATACTGCTAATCACTAAGAGGATTTAAGTGTGTAAATTGGAGAAAGTTTTGCACAACTGATTCACCCCCCCTCTCAGTTGTGTGCCTCTGTTAAAGGTAAACAAAGGTTTGATTCGAGAGAGAATTCTTCAAGGAAATTGTCATGGTATGAAAAAGCAAGAAAAGATCTGGAAGAAGAAGAAGTAGAAACTGCTCAACTTGAAGCCCTTATTGCAAAGAGGTTGCCAAGAGGATCTGGTAAGTATGAAGGAAAATTGCCTTTTAAATGTTTTAACTGCAATAAGATTGGTCATTTTGCCTCAAGGTGTCCGGAAAGATTTTCAAGGCAAAATCCTAACAAGCCAAGGTTCCAAAAGAACTGTTACTATGTACATGAAGATGATGATAATGAAGGAGTAACAGATGATGAATTAGAGATAGGAAATAAATATGGAAATGAATGGGTGTTCATTGCCATCAAGGAAGAAGATCCAATGTCCTCTGTATCTGTCAATCTTAAGACTATGGAAAGAGCTCTGGCTGCCCAAATTGAAGAGAAGGATGATTGGGTCATTGACAGTGGATGCTCTCATCATATGACAGGTGACAAAAATAAGTTTGTAGATTTGGAAAGGTATGAAGGAGGAGTGGTAAAGTTTGGTGACAATTCTGCTGGTAGAATCAGAGGAAGAGGAACTATTTCTTTTGATGGAAGAAACAAAACTGGTAATGTACTGTATGTTGAAGGTTTGAAGCACAATCTTCTCAGTGTTGGATAGTTGGTGGACAAAGGCTATGATCTCCGATTCAAGGATGGAAAATGCAAAATCTTTGAAAGTTCCAGAACAGAGATTGCATCCGGTACTCAAACTAAAGGTAATATCTTCCACTTGGTTGGTACTAGTAAAAGCTGCTTATTTGTTCAAGTTGATCAGAGTTGGTTATGGTATAGAAGGATGTGTCATGTGAATTTTGCTAATATTATCAAGATAAGCAATACTTAGGCTGTAAGAGATCTTCCAAAATTGGTGAAACCTACTAACAGCTTGTGCAAGGAATGCCAGTTGGGTAAGCTGAGTAGAGTCACATTCAAAAGCAAGGAACTGTCTTCTACCAGATTATTGGACTTAGTTCACATTGATCTTTCTGGTCCGGCAAGAACCAAGAGTATTCAATGTGATAGATACTTTATGCTGCTAATTGATAACTATTCCCGGATGATGTGGGTAACCTTTCTAAAGGAGAAATCAAAAGCTCTTGAGAAATTTAAAATATTCAAGGCTATGGTAGAGAATGAAACAGAATTAAATTTAAAATGTCTGAGGTCTGATAGAGGTGGAGAATTCACATCCGGTGAGTTCATAGAGTTATGTGAGAAACATGGAATTAAGAGATAGTTGTCTGCTCCTAGGACTCCACAGTAGAATGGAGTAGTGGAGAGAAAGAACCAGACCATCCAGGAAGCATCTAGGACCATGATGATGGAAGCAAATGTTTCTCAGATCTATTGGAGAGAAGCTGTCAGTACTGCAGTCTATACTCTCAATCGAGTTCAAATCAGAAGCAATACCGGTAAAACCCCTTATGAACTTTGGTTTGGCATTACTCCTACTGTAAGATATTTCAGAGTCTTTGGTAGCAAATGTTACATCAAAAGAGATGAGGATCTAGGCAAGTTTGATGCTAGAAGTGATGAAGGAATATTCTTGGGTTACTCTACTCAAAGCAAAGCATATCGGTGTTATAACAAGAGACTAAGAAAGATGATAGAAAGTACAAATGTGAAGGTTGATGAGGGAATAGAGAAACCCTCAAGGTTTTATGAATATGATGAAGATGATCAGAATGGTGTTCTGGTTCAAGGAGTTCAATCCTCTTCTGAAAGTCATATTCGAATTGATCCAGTAAATCAGGAAGAAGAGATAGGTCTGAATGAGCCTGATCAAGAAGCAGAAGTGCAAGAAACTCCCAAAGTTCCAAGGTATGTAAGACTAAACCACTCTGAAGATCAGATCATAGGTGATAAAAGCAAAGGTGTGCAAACTAGAAGGAAAATTGCTCAAAATTCAGATGAATATTATCTGATTTCAAAGATTGAACCTAAGACAATAAATGAAGCCTGCAATGATGAAAACTGGACCAAAGCAATGGAGGAAGAGTTGATGCAAATTGAGAAAAATCACACTTGGGATCTTGTTCCCAGGCCTAGAAACAAGAATGTGATTGGAACCAAATAGGTCTTCCGGAACAAACTAAATGAAGTTGGTGAAGTAATCATAAATAAAGCCAGACTGGTCTACAAGGGCTATTCTCAAATAGAAGGAATTGATTTTAAAGAAACTTTTGCTCCGGTAGCAAGAATTGAAGCAGTCAGATTATTTCTTGCATTTGCTGCCTTCAAGGATTTCAAGGTGTATCAAATGGATGTCAAGTATGCTCTCTTGAATGGTGACTTAGAAGAAGAAGTGTACATTGAACAACCGAATGGATTTCAATTGTCTGAGCATGGTGATATGGTTTGCAAGTTGAAGAAGGCACTGTATGGACTAAAGCAAGCCCCAAGAGCCTGGTATGAAAGATTGGACAAACATCTTTTGAAGATTGATTTCAACAAAGGTACTGCTGACAGTAACTTATATTTCAAAATTGATCATGAAAACATCTTGATTGTTGAAGTATTTGTTGATGATATCATCTTTGGAGGAAGAGATAGTATGTGTAAAACTTTTACAAATCAAATGAAAAGTGAGTTTGAGATGTCTATACTTGGTGAAATAAATTTCTTCTTGGGTCTGCAAATTACTCAAACAAAGAAAGGAATCTTTATTTCTTAGACCAAATATGTGAAAGAATTGTTGAGGAAATTTGGAATGGAAGATTCAAAGCCAATGAATACTCCCATGGCAACCAGATGTAAGTTGAGCAAAGATGTTGACTCTCCTAAGGTAGACCAGACAAAGTACAGATCAATGATTGGAGGATTGTTGTATCTCACTCAAACTAGACCAGATATAATGCAGGCTATTGGTCTTGTTGCGAGATTTCAGGCTGATCCCAGAGAATCTCATGTCATGGCAATCAAGAGGATTTTTAGATATCTAAAAGGAACAGTTGAGTATGGTTTGTGGTATCCTAGAGATCATGATTTCTCTCTTCATGCATATACAATTGTAGATTGGGCAGGAGATGTGGATGACCGGAAGAGTACCAGTGGTGGAGCATTCTTTTTGGGAAAGAGATTGGTTTCTTGGCTAAGCAAGAAACAAGAGGCAATATCCCTATCTACAATTGAAACAAAATACATTGCAGCAGCAGGTAGTTGCACTCAAGTTTTGTGGATGAAGCAGATGCTAAGAGATATTAAAGTAGAGTATGAGGAGCCTATCACAATCTTCTGTGATAATTCAAGTGCTATAAATATATCTAAGAATCCGGTGCTGCATTCTAAGACTAAGCATATATCTATCAAGTTTCACTTTTTGAGAGAGCAAGTGAACAAGAATGAAGTCAGATTGGAGTTTGTGCCCTCCAAGGATCAGATTGCAGATATCTTTACTAAACCTCTACCTAAGGACTCTTTTGAGTATCTCAGGGAGAAGTTAGGGGTTATTGCCCCTCCAGTGATGAACTAAGGTGCACTGAGGTGCATCAGTCTGGTGGATATCACAGTCATATCTTGTGATCCGGATTGATGGGAGTTGCTACTCAGGGGGAGTAGCAGGTATGATTCTATAATGTTGGAATTGCAAGTATGAGCCCTTTGCCATTGATGTCATAGGGGGAGAGAAGACATGTGAAAAACAAGTGGTTGATGATCAAAGGGGGAGCAGTAAAGGAAGAGAAGACATGTGAATGGTTGTTGCTGATAGGGGGAGTAGTGACAGTAAGGAGAAGTTCTTGTCTTGATGGTTTTTCACATCATATGTTGCCATCAATGACAAAGGGGGAGATTGTTGCAAGTATGGGCCTAACCAGTGTTGTCATTGATGTCAACATACTCATGTTGCATTAATGAGAAGGATTGGATGAGCAGAGAGGAGCAATGGAGATAGTGAAGTGGAGATCCCAGCTAAGATGCAGATCAGAGGTTGCGGTTCAAAGGGTTTGTAGATATGAGTCTTGAGATGATCTAGTCAAGTTTTTAGAGGTCCGCATGAAGATCTGAAGAAGTTATGGCCGCTCAAGTAGAACCAGCTCCAGCAGGTGTTCAGAGGTGACAGAGTGACACAGATATGTCCGGTGAGATCCGGTAATGCACTATTCCATTCTGCAGATTTGAGGGAGTGTTGAGGACATCCGTGTGAAGTGTCAACTCGATTGGTTCGTGGTTTGAAGGTCCAGAAGAACCTATTCCTTTGTGACAGTAATGACAGACTATGTTCTTAAAGCTTCGGATGAAGGAGAGGAGAATTCCAGCAAGCAGATGAAGTGTGGATGTTCTCAAGTGATTCGGGAAAGGTTGTGGTGATCCTTGGATCGTGTCCAGTTCATGTTGATGGTCTGCATTGAAGTTAGAATGCGCATTTGAAGAATAACCACTGGATGATGGTGTTCCTCCTGAGACTGGCCAACCGGATGTATTACATGTCTTGCGGATGTTCTTGTAGATGTTTGCCGACTTAGATGATTATTCCTAAGTCGGTGCCTTGTATAAATAAGGGATTGTGAAGTCTTTCCAATGTGTGTCTTGCGGTGATGAGTGTGTGGTAGCGAGGAGGAGTACAAAAGGCAGAGCAGAAGTATTGGGCTTAAATGGAACTAATTCAAGCATGGTGAAGATGCTATTCTCCAGTTCATGTAGGTGATACTTATTTCTTTGTAGACAGTGTGTCTCTTGTAGGCAATGAGCCTCTTGTGAGCAGTGTGCTCGGGCAGTCAGCCCTAATTGGCATGTGCCATTTTGTTCTTTCTATTTTTCTAACAGAGAATACATTCTTGGGTTAATCACCCCGTGGTTTTTTCCTTAACCGGGTTTTCCACATCAAAATCTTGGTGTCTTATGTGTTGATGAGTTTTTGCTTTTGATTTGAATGCATTATGTTTCATGTTTAATATACTGCTAATCACTAAGAGGATTTAAGTGTGTAAATTGGAGAAAGTTTTGCACAACTGATTCACCCCCCCTCTCAGTTGTGTGCCCTAAGTCTAACAGTTCCAACTATTTAGGTGATTTTAGGAAGTCCAGTTTTAGGTGATATAGGGAAAAGTCTTGCTCTAGGTGATTAGGAAAGTAACCTAACTCTATTGCCCAACTGATAAGGCACTAGTCCAAGCTTAAAAGTCTAGGAATTCTTGGTTCTCCTATGCCGTAAGTATCCGACATGGTCCCCAGCCAGAGCCAATTGTTGTACCCAATCAAAAAAAATTGCTTCATTAAGGCATTTTGAACAAGTCTAGAAAATTTTTCGTCAAAAAAGCAAAATTTCTAAAAAATAGAAATTTCTAATTTCAGAAAGTTTCTAAAAATAGACGTCAAATTAGGTTTTATGGGTTTCTTGAGATATGGATGCTAGCAAAACTTTGTAAAAATAGAATCTCCAACTCAGGTGTCGCGCTTGATTCTCATTGGTCGATTTCGCTTCACGATTAGCGTGGTCCAGACGGAATCTGCAAACGGCCAAGTTTTCTCTACTAGGTCATTTTTACTTTTTTAGAAGGTGAAGCATGAGCTTTGAAGTCATCAATGGAGGAAGTTCATCTGTCAGAGCTCATTTTCAGGTTTCCAACGTTGTTCCAATGACGTAGAACTGACGAACAGGCATCGATTCGACAAAGCACGCAAAATGGAGCAAGATGGATCTGAGGTGAGGAGAAAATTTGGAAATCATGAAATTTGGCTAAGTCTGAAGATTTTAGGCACCCTAGGAGGTTTGGGGCGCCCAGTACCACCAGTGTTAGAAATTTTTTGCATTTTTTGAGAAAATGCGAGAAGTGTGTCCGTCGGTCCATTCCAGTGGGCATAAAAGCAGTCGTTTTGATCATCAGATCCTAAAAAGATGGAAAACTAGTCAAATGTAAATAGGCTACCCAGTTCATTTGCCATCCAGTGGCAGTTGACTGACGAAATCATCGAAATCGACATCGGGTAGCAGCTGTCAGCACACAAAAACGAAGCAAGTTGAAAATGAAGGTTGGAAATTAGGAAGATGGTTAAGTCTGAAGAAACCAAGTGCCCCAGGAGGCTAGGGGAGCCCAACCTCTCCAGTGTTATATTTTTTTTTCACATTTTTTGAGAAACATAAAAAATGCCTCTGTCAGCTCATTCCCGGTTGGTCAAACTTGGTCAAACTCAATCAAATGTCAATAAAGCTGGGATTCCATCTTAGATATGTTTAGGCTGCTCAGATCACCTTCTGTTCTGCCTCGATAGTCATCTGGACGACCGAAAATGAAGATCAAACAGAGGTTGTTGGCACAGAAAACGAGAAATGGTATAAAATTTGAAATTTTTAGAAATTTTTCTAAGGCACGGAAAACCAAGCACCTCAGGTGGCTTGGGGTGCCCAAACTCATCATACTTAGAATATTTTTTGATTTTTTCCAAAAAAATGTGAATCTCCCTCCATTAGCCCAGTCTGGTTCAGAGCTGATCAATTTGGCACATTTCTCGAGGTAGATAGAGAATACAGTCAGCTCAGTTTTCATCAGGCTTGCCTATCTGCCAAATCGTCAGACTCAGTTTTGTCCCAGCAGATAGAAATCGATAGCCAAATAGGGGTCCATAGTCACCGAAATGCGCACGCAAATTGAAAAATTGAAGAAGTTGCAAATTTTGAAAAAATGGCTAAGGCATGAGAAGTCAGGCGCCCCAGGAGGCTTGGGGTGCCCAGATTCTTTAGTGTTAGAAAATTTCCTGATCTGCCAGTGTTTTCTGATAGCTTTTTCTTGATCTTCGCCCGGTGGCCGATTTAAGAGGTCAAATTCACAGTCAAACGATGCCAGATCGTCAGTTGGAGGTTGGGGATGGAATATCAGTTGATAGGTCTCCAAAATGTCATGATCAGTCAACTTTTTCAGTCAACAATGACATTTTGCCATCTTATCAAAGTCGAAGATAGGTCATACTTGAGTCAAAACGAGTACAGAAGTGTTGAAAACGAGGAAAAATTGGCTAACACTTCTGTCAACTCGCGTGTTCGATGACATCATCAAAAGAAGATATTTTTCGTCATCTTACACATAAAGCCATAGGCAGCTACAAAATAGGGATTCCTCCTATTTGAAGACATCCACTTGGATTTGTGCTTTAAAAGTTGCTTTCTTCATGGATGAGATCTAATTTTTTTCTTTCACAAAGAAAGCTTCTTTTTTGCCCTAAAGATCTATAAAGACAAGCATTTGGCTTCTTTATTTCATTATCTTTTGCAGGTTGCATCCAGAGGAAGGATTTTTATTTTTCTTTCAACGAAGATTTGAAGGCTCAAACGAAGTGCTTTTTCAGCATTCTTCATAGTTTCGGGTTGAGGAAGCAGGGAGGCTCACTTTTTTAGAGTCTTTTTTTCGAGGGGATCATTATTCAGAAATTGGACCGAAGCTTTTTTAGTTTTTATCGAGATGGGTCCATCCAGAATATCATCCTCTTGAAGATTGGAAGTTTTGCTTTTTTCAGGAATCTACTTTTTTAGGAAAGTCTCCGCTTTTTCAAAATCTGACGATCTGCGTTGCTTCAAAACAGAATTGCCTACAAAACCCATGTGCCAGCTTTTTTGCTTGAAATCTATTTTTTTCTAAAAATCAGCAAGTAATTTTCTACCATTTGTCCAAAAATTTTCCAACATAGGTGAGTTCACATTCAATTTTCAAATCTTTCAATATGCAGTACTCTCCACCACAAATCAGGCCCAAAATGACATTGGTTCACAATTACCTAAGAACTTGTGAAATAGACTTGCATAAAGTACTTCCAGTGATCAATTTACATTCTTTGGAGGATGTAGGAAATAATGCTATCAGGAATCTAGGACACTCTGGTTTGCTTGCAGCAGCATCCTTTCCCATCACAGTGCAAAGTATCGAGTTTGTAATTGCTTACATGACGCATTACAATTCAGTCACAAGAAAAAATTAATCAAGAGATGGACGTGTGCTCTGTAGTCTAAGGCCGAAGGATATTGAGAAGTGTTTTACAATACTAGTCTAGAGAGAAAACTTAACTGTTTCAATTGAAGAATGCAAAAGGGTTTGGAACAATGATAAAGAAAAATACCAGAAAAATATTGGTCAGAGGTGGTTAAAAGAAAAGTAGAATGTCATGCCAAAGAACGTTGGATGTGGAGAGTTCAAGGAGGAACATGCAATAATGTTTACTTTGCTAAGCCGGATCATAGGTCAAGCAGATGCTAACAAGTTCCAGCCTTAGATGTTTTACATCATGTCCCAGATTGTTGATGGAACTGAGTTCTATGACTAGTCGGCACTCATCAGTGATAGTCTCCACCAACAAATACTTGATTTTCAAAGGGCTCATGAATTCCACATGATGTCATACCTTGTGTATTTGATGGCTTTTCAAGGTCAATTTAGAGGTTTGAATGTTGTTGGAACTCTAGGTATTCAGCATGTATATCACCATTTCCCGCAGTTAGAAATTTCTCAGGCCGAACAACATTACAGGCAAGTAAATGATGCATTCCTGATGCATACAATGCGAGATATGGATAATGAGTTGCATATATAGTTTTCAGCAGATGCTAGAATAGCAATGGCAGAATGGGTTGATTGGTTTATCCAATTTCCCACTTTTTCCTACATCAAAGTATATGGCTTCTTAGGAGAGCCAGGCATGTTGCCGAGATATCCTACAGATGAAATAGTATTTATGGAATTTTTGAGGCAAGCGTATGAATTTCATACATTTTTGCATAGCAGACACAAGGCAACTTTTAATTTTCCACTTGGGATGAGTATTTACATATGCAGATCTGGAGTAGATGCCAAGGTAATTGGTCATGAATCATCTAGATATGGTCTTAAGTTTTTCGACAGGAGGTCTTCATATGATCCTCGTGGTGTTTTTGCATCACATCTTGGTCAAAATTGTGCACATACGCACGTAGTTGAAGACTTCTGGGCTAATTGTGCTGATGAGTTTGAAGTGCGAGAATGTAATTACAGCAGGTTCACTCTTCAGCAGATGTCTGATATCCTATCAGAAGATGTAGAGGGTTTGACAAAAAATGGTGAAGTTCTACTTCCCACATATTTCAGAGATCAAGTTGAACAACAACCATTGTCACCAGTTAATTGGTCAATAAAAGAGAACACTTCCATTGAAGAAAGAATGAGTCGAGTTGTTAAAAATAGTTTGATATTCTTGAAGAATAAGAGGAAGGATGATATTCCGGTAGAAGAGCCACCAGTTGTACAACCATCAGAGCCTTCCACTTCCAAACCAAAATGAAGGGTTAAAGCTATGAGTGTTCTTCCAAAAGGAACAAAAATGGCTAAGTTAAAGAGGAAAAAGGATGAGTCTCCAACTCATGTCCAGCAGGAACAACCAGCGGTTGAATCAGAAGTTCCTTTTGAACCAACACAGCATGTTGAAGCATTACCTTTAGATCATGTCTCTCCTCCTTCTTCACCGAGCACTTCTCCTATCCACATAGATTCAGAGCCAAAATCATCGGTTCATAACTCTGATGCACATATTGGTTCATCAGGAGCTAATAGAGTTAGAACCAAATTTCCAAGAGAGGATGGCTCATCTTGGCTTGAAAACATTCTGGGAAGGAAGAGGAGAAAGCCTTCATATCAGTTGGATTTAATAGAGATTAAAACATCTACCAAGACACGCCAGACAAGAAGCTGAAGAAGCAGGTTCGCATTGAAAAGAATGTGGATGGAGAAATGATCCTTGAAATTACAACACCGCCAGAAGATAGAAGTACTGATGATATTAAGGTTGATGACTTCAAGGTTATTAAAGCTAACCTTGATAGGAGTACCCGGCATATAGATGTAAATCTCTTCGAGGTTGCAACGGATAATTTAAAGGAAAGGGTGTTGAAATACAGAGAAGACAAAGCAGCTCTCAAAGCTGAAGTTAGGCAGCTGCGGCAGTACATTTCCAACCTTTTCCATGGTGCATCACAGGCTAATTTATTGCTTCCACCGAATCTGGAATCACCAGCCAATTAGCGGCATTTCAGTTAGTTGGTCCTCTATGGGAGGCACATGAATAATTGGGTGGAAGAATTTGTGACTAAAGGGAGAGTTGTACTTTCAAAGTTTTATCAATTAAAGTACAATGCTCATGATTTACGCTAGGGCATCTAGGGGTTGCAGTAAACTATGGCAGAAAATAGACCGGTGTTTGAGATCATTATCTCTAACTTGAAGATAGCACACGATTCTGTTGATTTAGCTGAAGATAAGAAGACAATTTCTACTTGGAAAGCGCAATATCCTTTCACAGTAAAAACTTATGACAGTATAATTTCAAAGTTGACATAATGGAAAGAAAAGGTAGTAAATGTTCTCAAGTTCGTCAGATATTTTGTTTCTCAAATCTTGTGTTCGTATGAAAAATAAGATGGTACCCTGTATGATCTCAGGGAAGTGTGAGCCGAGTTCCGGACTCTCGTCCGCAGCAATTTTAATGATGATATCAGTGCCCGCAAGATGGGTCATTTTGCCGCAATGACAGTGAATTTTAACAAGGTTGTGGGTGAAGTTCATGAATTTCTTCAGATGGTTGCCAATGGTGAAGAAATGTTAGAGAATTAGAGTATCATTCTAGAGAGTATTAGTGTTCCTGGCAAAGATGCGGTCACTCGCTTTTTAGAAGATATTGTTTCCTAGAATATCAATGGATGACATCACCAAAAAGCAAGAATGTCGATAAGGATGCATTTCAAAAGAAAGCAGCTTTAAATCAAATGCTTTTTGTTTTAAAGCATTTGCTTTCATCCTAAGCTCATCCATTCTATATTTAGAAAAGTAATCACTTTGTATTAGTTGGATTTTTCTTTGCTTTAAAGCAAATTGCTTTAAAGCGTTTGTTCATTGTAATCTTTGTCTTAGAATAGTAATAAGGCTTGCGAGTTGGCAAGTTAGGGTTAATCAAGGAGATTTTAGGGTTCCCTACTTCTTTGATTTTAGTATAAATAAGGGCAGCCTTGCCCATTGTAAAAGATCAACTTTTGTGATAGCAAATTTGTTGTGCCTATTCTAGCCTACAGATTTTGTTATTCCAAGTGTTTGTTCACTTTGTGTAATTTGTTCTCCAGTGTTTGATCGCTTGTTGTATGCCTGCCTTTTGCTATAGTATCGATGTCCTGGAGTTGTATCAACTTTGTGATGTTGGAATAGAAATCTCATGCCTATTTTTGCTCTGATATTCTATCTCAGATCATCAAGTTTTGTCGTCAAATGTGTAGCTTCGGTAACTTTTATTTCAGCTTTCATCATTAAAGTACTATGAGTCTTGTGATGTAAATCTGGTAGAAATTTTCTTAAGTTTTTGTGTTAAAACAATCATTCCTTGTCCACTTTTAATCCCTTTGCTCTGAATTTACTTAGGAGATTAAAAGTGTCATTAATTTAAGCCTAGTTGTAGTAGAAGTTTTTAAAAGGAAAAAATCTCTTCTGTAGCGTTTAGAGTTTTATAACCTTGTGCTCGCAGCTGAGAATCAAAAAGAAGATAGGTGAAGTTTAATTTATTTATCTTTTCGGAGAACATCAGCAAAAAGGGAACTCCTCCTTCCAATAGGAGAGTAGTTTATCCTTGCATTCCAGAGGTGCGAATTGAAACGCCAACAGGTAGTTTCTATTATTTTGATGAGTATTTTGATTTTTGTGAGCATTGTGTGTTTGGCAAATAAAACAAATCATCATTTATTTTAGGAAAATATAAAATAAAGAGTAAATTAGAAATAATTCATATGGATGTGTTTTATCCTGTAAATGTTGGTTCAATTGGAAAATCTTGATATTTTGGGACCTTCATTGATGATGCTTTAAGGTTTACTTGGATTTATTTTATGTGACATAAAACTAAAGTTTTCACTATGTTTAAAGAATTTAAAGCCTTATTAGAAAAGCAATTAGAGTGTAAGATAAAGGTTTTGAGATCTAACAATAGAAGGGAATATTGTTCTAAGGAATATTGAGATCTAACATGTAGGTATAATCAAGCTAAAGACTACTCTATACACACCTCAATAGAATGGGATGACAAAAAGGATGAACCAAACCTTGATGGAAAGAGCCAAAAGTATGTTAAGTGGTGCACAGTTGGACATATGCTTTTGGACAGAAGTTGTGGTACTGCTTGTGACTTTCTTAATAGATCTCCTTGTACGGATCTTAATTTGACACCTTATGAAGTGTGGATAGGTAAGAAACCTTCTATTTCACATTTAATGGTTTTTAGCTATGAGGCTTTTGTTCATATGCCTAAAGAAAAGTGTATTAAGCTGGATCTGTAAGCACATAAATGCATCTTCATTGGATATGTTGAGAATGTTAAAGGTTATAATCTTTAGAATCCACTAACCTTGAAAGTTGTATTTTCTAGAGATGTTACTTTTAGGGAGAAAAAAGTTATTTCCGTTCCTAAACAAACAAAAGAGAAAGAAGGGAAAAAGACACATTACATTTGAATTGAAGCAAGAAGATCAACATGTGGAAGAACATAATGATGGATTTGAGGATGGAGAGGAAGAAGAGGGTTCAAGTGGGAGTTCTAAGATAGATGACCCTAAAGAGGTTGAGCATGTAGAAGAAAAAGAGGAAGAATCCCTTACTCCACCCTTGAGAAGATCCACTAGACAAGAGAATCACGTTGATAGGTATAGCCCACCAAATTTCTCTTGTGTATTTGCTTTGTTAAGTGATGATGATGAACCTAGATCCTATAGGGAAGTTACTCTTTTAGATAATAGTGAGTTTTGGCAACATGCCTTTTAGGAGGAGATGATGTCTTTAGACTCGTGTGACACATGGAATCTTATCTTTTTGCCCAAAGGAAGGAAAACCATTGGTTATAAAAGGGTCTATAAGAAGAGATTTGGAGTAGACAGTTCATTTTAGAAGTGCAAGGCTAAACTAGTGGCCAATGGCTACTCCCAAGGAAAGGGAGTTGATTTTGGTGAAATTTTCTCTCTTGTTGCTAAATTATCCTCAATTAGATTTCTTTTATCTATAGTTGTTGCTAATGGTTTTAAAATTGAGCAAATAGATGTTAAAACTGTATTTTTGCATGGGGATCTAGAAGTGGACATTTATATGCAACAACCTAAAGGTTTTGAGATAAAAGGGAAGGAACACTTGGTTTGCAGATTAAAATGGTCTCTTTATGGTTTGAAATAGTCACCCTAGATGTAGTATCAAAAATTTGACTCATTTTTTTAAAGTTGGGTTTTGTAAGAAGTAAAGAGGATCATTGTGCTTACATTATATTTATTGATGATTATATACTAATTATTGTCTTGTATGTGGATGACATATTATTTTTTAGTAATAGCAATGATATGATTAGTGAGATGAAAGATCAACATTTAGGTTCTTTAGACATGAAGGATCTGGGGGTAGCTAGGTACATATTGGGAATGGAAATCAAGAGGGATCGTGAACACAAAAGGCTTTGGTTGTCTCAAAGTAAGTATGTTAATACTATTTTGCACATATTTAATATGCAAGACTATAAGCCAGTTAGAATTCCTTTACCAGTTGGCACTAAGCTTACTTTAGATATGTGTTCCAAGATTGAGGATGATTTTCAGGGTATGTCTAATTTGTCATATAGTAGTGCAATTGGTAGTCTGATGTATGCAATGGTTTGCACTAGGCCACATATTCCCAAGCAGTGGGATTATTGAGCAAGTTTATTTCTAATCCTGGTAGAGAGCATTATAATTATGTGAAGAGGATACTTATATATTTGTACATGTTACTTCTAATTATTGTTTGATTTATTCTAGTACTAGTAGTGTGGATAAGACATTGGACATACAGGGCTTTGTTGATGCATATTGGTCAGTGATTTGGATAGTCAGAGGTCCACTAGTGGCTATACCTTTACTTGTTTGGTGGTGCAATGAGTTCAGTGAATAAAAGGTATTAAATGATTCATGTATCCACCACTAAAGTAGAGTATATGGCTACTACCCATGTCTCCAAGGAGGAAGTTTGGTTACAGAGATTGTGTGCAGGAATTTGTTTTGATTGTAGGACAATTCAAATTGGTTGTGACAATCAAAGTGCAATCTATTTAGCAAAGAATCTTATGTATCATACTCAGATGAAGAATGTGGATGTTTAGTACCACTTTATTTAGGAAATGATTGCGAATGGACATATTATGTTGAGAAAGGTTGACACTTGGGAAAATGTTGTAGATTTTCTTACGAAGCCTATGAGCACAAAAAACCTATCTTGGTGCAGGGAGGCCATGGGCCTCATATCTTGTACTTAAGTCATTTTTAGCTATTCCTATGGATTTATTTGCAATGTGTGATATCAAGTGGGAGAATGTTAGGATTAAGGTGCCATAAACCTTGTAAATCCTATGTCACTTAGATTATTGTAGATGCATTCATAAGGGATGAAGATTTCACCAATAATGGTAATTTTTTTACTGGTACAGTAATTAATTATTTATTGGTAATGGCAATTAGTTATTTACTAGCAATGGCTTACTATTTATTGAGCATCTTTTACTTTGGGAATGTAAATAGGTAAAAAGGTTAAACTAGGCACCCAAGTTGGTGTGGATATTCTTGGGGTGTTATGACAAATGTAAGAAGGGATATTTGCATGGATATTGTTAGTCAATTATGATATGTTGTAAGGAATCTCCTATTATTAGGCAATTATTAAAATTTAGGCACCCAAGATAGAGAGTTTAATATTAGATAGTTATGATAGGTTGTAAGAGGTTGTAAGAGACTATGTTTAGCATTCTAGTTGGATTCCCAGAGTGAGGCATTAGATTTTACCCAAGTTTGGATGCCACATCTCCTATATTCCCATGAAGTATGAAATATTATTTATACAAGTGCTTGACGAGGTAGAAGTAAGTAATAAATTTCACAGGTACACAGGTGTGGTCAGATTGAAGATGTAGAAGGTTTGAAGGAAGATTGTTACATTGTACTCTTGTTTTAAAGATAATGTAATATTGGCCTCTTTTCCCTAGTGGAGTTTTTTCCCAAAAGGGTTTCTCAACATTATATACTATGTTATATGATGTTTTCATGGTGTTTTTGATTTCTTACGTTGCTAGTTTAATTCCATAATCTCCTGTTGGCATTTTACAGTTAAGTAGTATTTGGATGAATGGGTTTTCATGAACATTAAGTCTTAATCACAAATTTGCAAACTTGTTTTCAGATTTCCATTTGTACTGGTTTTACCTTTTATTCCTAACATTTTTAGTGAAGGTTTTCTTTTGTATTCAAGGATAATGTGGGGATCATCCAGACATCTGGACTTTAGCCTAAAAGTTATAAACCTAGAAGTCTACATAAAACCCACAAATGTGCAAGCCTTCTTCTAAGAGAACAAAAAACTAAGTTAGCCTCATGCAAGAATGCAAAAAAGTGGGGGAGGAAGGGACTTCAGAACAAGGTCAAAAATCCACAAGGGACTCACAAGTACACAAAGGAACATTGCATGATGGAAAACAATTAAGAAGAAAGTGAAGGGAAGATGGAGGATAATGCCAAAAAGTAGAGGAGAGAGAATTTGGACCAAGGTCCAAAGGAATCCCACATTTCCACATAAGGACAGCGTAGAGCTTTGACTTAGAAATTTTTTTATTTTCTTGAAGTGTAATCTTATGCCAAGATCACCAACAGATTGAAAATGATGATTTTAAGTCTTTCACTTAGATTTTCAATTTGACCAACTTTGACTTGACCTCTCCAAGGAGCAAAACTAAATCAACCAAGGCAAAGCAATCAACGCTCATGAAAGAGGTAAGGAAAAGAAAACATATAACAACTAGAGGGGCTAAAATATAGTCTCTAATGAGATATCCATAAGGGCCCTACAAGAAACTAGACCAAACTAAAAATCATTAAAGCATAGTGAGTCCTCATGCTAAGAATGATATACAAGGTAAAGGCTCAAGTGGACAAATATTAAAAGAGAGGTTCCCTAATTTTACCTAAAATTAGGGATGGTGTTGCAGGGCATAAACAAATGGAAACATTGCTATATAATCTTCCTAAACATTCTTGGATAAGTGAACCCGCTTAAGAACCTAGATATTAAGATTTTGTATAACTAAAGATTTAAAAAACAACTTCATATAGTAAATTTATCCTCATGAATCAAGAAGTCTTAAGAGTAATCAATGGTAAATGTGTGTGCACATGAGTGCATACCCTCTTCTTGAAATAAATCAAACCAATCATTAGAACTAGACATTGGACTAGTTCACCCACAAGAAAACATGGGTCTACAAAGTAAGAGCATTCGTATTAGTAGACACATTTCCATACTTGGAAATTTTTCCACTACTAGCCAGGCATCTATAGCCTTAGTGGAGTTACTGTTGTCACTTGGATTTGCACCCTGCATTGGAGAGGTTTAATGGTCTTCAACAATCTAGTGAAACATTGAGATGACCTCCAGGTGTGGGACCCGGCAAGGAGGCCAAATCTCCAAAGAGAGGTTGGTTCCTTCGCTGAATAAGAGATTCAGCTATTCTTAAGACTAAACCTAATCTATACACCATTAAGGAAAAGAGGAAGATGGATAAAACTGTAAATTGATGGAGGTGATACACCAGGTTTGAATATAAAAGCTCTCACAGAACTGAAAATGCACAAAATAACTAGATACAACTGATAAACTTACACAGATCTAGTTGATTCTAACAGAAGTAAGAAGCAGAACAGAATTGTAAGGAACAACGCATTCACATACAAATCGATCCTAATTTACACAGTGATAAAAACAACATGAAGAGGTAAAACATGGCGTGTATTTCATCAAGAAGGCACAGTTACAGCAGAGGGCTTTGTTTGGAATACAGAAGAATGAAAAGTGTCCAACTATTTTCCAATTGTTTTTTCTAACCCTCATTACATCTTTAAAAAATGCATATATAGCATTTGATTACATTGACCTCATTCATCTGTCACAATAAATTCACCCCATGGATCTATTAGAAAATATCTCGGTCAAAGGGAATGTCGACCTGCAGAAATTAAATGCAGAAAATATCTTGAATCATGGAGTAGCTGGGAGATATTTTTCCTCTTCAATGCACCAACTGATTCATCACCTACAACATTAAATTCAAAAATATTTACAATGGGGTAGTTGAGCAGATCAAATCTGCATTAATGGTTGATGAAGAAAATCAAATGAATTTTCCCTCCAAAGTCCCTTTTCACAGAGCTTTTACAACACTTCAAATATCTACATTCAGATTTTTAAAGTTTACAATTAAAATTCTCTATTCTTTCTGATTTCTCACTTTTGTAGAAATTCTGGCCTAAATTCTGCCCTATTTGCCAAATCTGCAATTTATAGACCACTTGCATTTGTTCTCTACATATTTCTATCTTCAGTCGACAACTTTGTCTTTTTCTAAACTGTGGCCTGTTTCTGTCTATTTTTGCCCTTTATTGGCAAAAATCATCATTTCTGAACTATTTCTGACTCCATCTTCTTCATCTCTATTTTGCTTTATCAGCAAAACCTTATTTTGTCGAACTGTGGCTTGGCTTCATTGTTTGCCCTTATCAACAAAATCTTGGTTTTACAAACCAAGCTTACTTTGCTCCTTTATCGGCAAAGTTCCAACTTTTCAAACTTTGCCTTTTGACCTTTCTTTTCTCTTTATCGACAAAATTCTATTTTGTCAAACCATTTTGGCTTTATCGACAAAAGTTCCTTTTGTTGAACTTTTGTCTTTTGCTCCATTTTTGCCTTATTGGCAAAATATACCATTGGCGAACCAAAGGAACTTTGAACTCGCCAAATGCCTTAGCCATTTTTCTTGCTTTGTCATCCCATTCACCTTTTCTTGAACTCCTCTCTCAGCCCCCTTTGTCAGTGATTTGCCCTATCGGCGAACATGAAGATTTTTGAACTTTTGAAAAGTTCACGATTTTCTAATTTTTCCAATAAGGCATCCTTATGCTTTTCTTTACCTTAGTCATTTTCACAATTTTTTTCCTTTTGTCAAGAAAGTCCCACTTTCCCGAACTTTGCTTGTTTATTCCTTCCCTGTCGCTGATTTGCCCTATCGGCGAACCGCAGAAACTTTGAACTTATGAAAAGTTTTCTCTTCATGCACTTTGCTGACGAGCCTTCTTTTATCCCTTTTTTGCCTTAGACAATTTTGCAAGAAGCCCTCCTTCCCGCCGCTTTATCGGCAAAATGCCGGGTCGGTGAACTCACAAACAAACGAACTTGGTGAAGAGTTCAAGTTTTTTTTAATTTTCTGACAAAGGGAAAGGGGAGCTTCATGCCTTAGCCATTTTTTCATTAGTTCATGAACATGAAACTTTGCTAATAAAGGCCAAAAGAGGGGCAAAAATTAAGACAAAAGCATCAAATTTTCTAGGTTTTTCTGGGTTTTTTGCAAGGTTCCCCAGATGAATTTTTAGGGATTTTAATAAGGTAGAACACTGGAATTTGAAGGATTTTAGGTTTGTAGAATTATATTTCAAGCTCGATTTCAACAATATTTTCAGGTTGGGCTATTTGACTCTGGGCAAAGGAAAATAAATCAACATTTGGCGACCTCTCAGGGATGTTTTCCTGCTAAACAAATAGACTAGTGGCCTTAAGCATCCATTGGGCATGGAGTCCAAAAGGGGAACTACAATAGGTCAAAATAACTGAAACCTTGCCTTTTGAAGCAACACCAAAAAGGAACAAGGCCTGCATTCTCCCAATGACAATGCAGCATGTGCAAAAGCACTTATTGAAAGGAAAACTAACGAAGAAATAAAACTAAAACAATATGTACAGAATCTCAGACCAGCCTTAATGGTAAGGTTTGAGATGGATCCCATTGACTAAGATCGGTAGAACTTCACCATCCAGCCTTGAAAGAACGAAAGCATTGGCTTGCTTACAACTGATGATGATATAAGGCCCACTCCAAAGTGCATCAAACTTAGTGTGGCCTCTAGGTTTGGCTTGGTCAGCATCCCACTTCAGAACCAAATCACCTTCTTTAAACATCTAAACCTTTGCCTTCTCGTCAAAATGCTTTTTGGTCTATTTTTGATGCTCTTCTAATGTATCCATGGATGACTGTCTTTGTTCTTCTAGTTCAATCAATTTAGCCATTCTGACAGACATGGCATCTTCTCCTTCCAATTCTAACTATTGAGCCAACTCTAATGTAGGAAGCTCCAAAGACATAGGCAATCTAGCCTCTCTTCCATACACAAGAACAAAAGGAGAGTTACCAATGGCTCTCTTGTATGTGATCATCTCAGCCCAAAGAGCTAATTTGATCTTATTGTGCCACTACCTCTGGTTTGTCTCCATAGTCCTTTTCATAATTCTGATCAGGTTCTTGTTAGTGGATTCAGCCAACCCATTATCTTGGGGATAATAGTTGGATGAAGTCTTCCAGAACACATTGTACTTTATAGCCCAATCAACAATTCTAAATCTAGTGAAAGCTTTTGCATTATCAGAAATAATGGTGTGAGGAGCTCCAAACCTCATCATGCTTTCTTCCAAGAAGTCCATGATTGCTGACTCAATGGCCTCTTTGAGTGGGACTGCTTCAACCCACTTGGTGAAGTTGTCTGTTACAATCAAAACCCACTTGTGACCAGCACTAGAAATGGGATTTATCATGCCAATGAAATCCAATCCCCACTGTGAGAAGGGTTGATCAGCCTGAATAGGATGGAAGGGGAGTGTTGTCAATTATTTCTTTCCAGCAAAGACATCACACTCTTTGTACTTTCTTACCCATACATGGGCATCATTGAATAATGTGGGCTAAAAGTAAGTTCCCCTCATTATTTTCATTGTTGTATCCCTAGTAGAGAAATGGCCACCAGTTGGGCCAACATGAAACTCACTAAGTAATCTATCAATTTAATCCTCTTCTATACACCTCAATAAGACTCCATCCAAATTCCTCTTAAAAGAACACCATCCACCAAAGCATAAGGAATAGACTGTAGCCTAAAGTGCCTTCTTTTGGTTCTATCCAATCCATAGGGATACTCACCAATGGATAGGAATTTGGCCATATGTCCAAGAACTCACAGCTGCTGGTTTAGTTGTAGGTTCTTCCTCATTCAAATGGTAGAATGAACTCTCTTCATCCACAGAAGTCTGAGCTAGTTGTTCACACAATCCCCTGCCTCTAATCAGCTTAGTGGCTTTGATAATTACATCATACTCCAGGATCTTAGTGACCCAGTTGGCTCTTTTTTCACTAATCTCAATCCCCATTATATAATCTCTCACATTATGATGAGAAACTAAAACTTTGATATGATTATTTGCCAGCATATATCTAAATTTTTTTAAAGCTCTAACAATGGAAAATACCTATTTATCCATGGGGTTGTATCTGACCTCATAGTCCTTCAAGGTCTAACTGAAGAAGGCCAAGGGCTACTCCATTCCCTGTTCATTTTGTTGCATTAGGACAGCGGCAATGTTGTTCTCTCCTCCATGTGCATAAAAGATGAAGTCCTTCTCATAATTTGGGTTCATGAGAGTAGGTGCTTGGGCAATCTCTTCTTTGATCTTCTCAAAACCATCTTTCCCTTCCTTGGTCCATCTAAAAGTAGCATCTTTCTTGAGCATAAGGGTTAGAGTATTTACCAATCCAGTGCAGTTAGGAATGAACTTCCTAACAAAGTTGATTTGCCCCAGAAATTACTGTAGAGCTTTTTTGTGAGTAGGCAGGGGAAGAGCAAGAAGAGATGATGTTCTTTTAGGATCTATGGAGATCCCATCTTTAGACACTAGATGTGCCAGAAGCTTATCCTGAGCAACAGCAAAAATGCATTTTTTAGGGTTCCCTATTTGGTTGTGAATGTTGTTTTAAATCTATCCTTCTCTTTGACAAAAATCTAGTTGTAGCCAGAGAATCCATCCAATAATGAAAACCTTTCTGCCCTTGCAACAGTGTACAAAATTTGATCCATAGAGGGCAAAGGGTAGTGATCCTTTAGGGAAGCATGATTCAGGTCCTTGAAGTCTACATAGAGCCTTATCTCCTCATTTTTCTTCCTTATAGGTACTAGATTAGCTACCCAAGTGGAGTACTTAATGGAAAAATAATTCTTTCCTAGATGAGCTTAGCAAACTCTTATCTCATAAGCGGCTCAATTTTTGGGTTTATGGGCCACTGCTTTTGATGGACGGGCTTGGCATTTGGATCTAGATCGATAGCATGTTGAGCAATGTCTGGATTGAAACCTTTTAAATCTTCATACATCCATGCGAGAACATCTTCGTAGTTCTGGGAAAGGCATATAAACTCCGGTTGTTCAGCATCATCGCATACCTTTCCTAGTAGCAACTCTTTATCTTGGGCGACAACAACCTTTTGGTAATCATCCTCTTTGAATGTCATATTATTTCTCTCTCCTCTGAACTCATCATCTGGGCTAAAAATGGCCTCAAGGGTGACTAAACCCTTGGGCAACTTGTTTGATTTGAGCTGAATGATTTGATCACCATAACTCTCTTGCAAGCTGGGTTGCACCATGGATGAGAACTCAGCTTCATTCTAGATGAAGCTTGCAATCTACTCATTGCTATCAAAAACTTTCCAATGTATATCATTGTTAGGAACAGAGAGCTTGACTACTATTTTAACATGTTGATCGGGACCTTGAAACAAATCTGTAGGTGGAGAAAATTAAGCTCCAATTGTTGCCAGTTGATCTGCCTCAGCATTCATTTTCCTTGGGATTACTTGTAAGTTAAGAGCATCAAAACTCTCAAACAGGTCCCAAACTCTATGTCTATAAGCTCTAAGAAGTTGATTTTTAGTTGCACATTTTTCTCTGACTTGGTTGACCACCAACTCAATGTCTCCAAAGATCTCCAGATGCTTGATGTTCTTCTTCTCAGCAATTAACAAACCATGAACCAATGCCTCGTACTCTGCTACATTGTTGGTGCAAGAAAAATGTAATATGTGAACAAAATGCAGCTCCTTACCAGTTGGAGAGACTAATAAAACCCCTACACCAGCTCCATTTCTGCTCTTTGCACCATCAAAAAACATTTTCCATGGGCCATTGGAGTCATCATCGGGGGCTTCATTACAGAAGGGACTGAAGAATTCCCTCCATGGATTGTGTAGGTGCCCAGGTCGGTTGCTTCAGTGGTATCATAAGGATCAAAATTAGAGTGATCCCTTGCCCACTCATCAAGAAACAGATTAGGGGTAGGAAGGGGTGAAGATTCAGCCTCAATAGACTCTAAGTCATGCACTTCATCGCCCTAAATCATAACATGAGGATTCACTGGGTTGTGGTCATAGTTTTCCACATGATAATTTGAAATTGGTTCAGTCTTGATGGTGAACCTTGTGCCATATATGGTCCTCAATAGCATATGAGACCAGTCAGAAGAAAGGTAGCCACCTACTTGGCTATGAAATCCCTTGACAAAAAAATGGCAAAGAAGGGAGGAAGATCAATGACTGAAATGTCTTGACTAAAAGTTAAGTTTGGACAAGCATGCAGAGTCAAGTCCAGTCCCTTGATAACTCCCACAGTGTTTACAGAAGTGCCATCCAATTGTAATACTCCTGATGGAACGGGGGTATATTTGATGCCTAATGCATCTGTTATCTTCTTAGGCATGACTGAAACACGAGCCCCTGAGTCAATCATATAGTTGTGCACTAAAAACTTGTCAATAATTAGAGACAAGTAAAAGGGGGATGGTTTCTTTGTTGAACTCACTTGTCCCTCCCTTGGTTGCACAAGACTAACAGGGCTATTTTCCTTCTGTCTTGTTGATGGGTCTGTTGTTACTAATTCAGCTGATGGGAATTGCCCTCAAGCCTCTTGTAATAGATCCCTTTGAGAAGGGATCGACATTACCTCCCACATTGATACATTTATATTCGTTTTCTTCATCTATTCCACAATATTCAGGGGAACATTGGCTGCCTTATACATTGAGGGAATCCATGTTCCCTTTTTTCATTGATCAACAGCTTTTTTAGGCACCTTTGAGTCTGATGGAATTTCTTTTGCAGCAGTAGATCTACTATTCTAACTTTTACTTATGGCACTGGCCACTTTTGCCTTTGAAACAAGCTCTTTTTGTAACACAGTAGGCATGGGGCTAGCCTCTAACTACCTCCTTTTTGACCTGATGTTGTCTGCCATGGGCATAACAACACTTTCCATGGGTTGATTGATAGTACAAAAATCCTTAGATGTCCATAGCATCATATTGGCATCAAAGGTAGCCTCATGTGATACCTCAAGGTTGTTATTGGTTGCCTCCGATAATGATGCCTGCTGGGTATGACAGTTCTGCACCATTAAAGCTCTTTCTTGTGCTCCAAAAGCACAAGTGGACTGATTGTGTAGTTGGTTGCAAGGGTAGCACCGATCTGCCTCTTGGGCTAGATTATTCTAAGTAGGGACTAAAGTCGTAACTAGATTCACAGCCAAAATTTATTGGATAGGTCGAACTATTTGCAAGGGCTGAGTGGGGTTAGGGTTTTGATATCTATTTTGTGGATAACCTTGATTCCAGTTTTGGTTTCTATTGGTTCATTATAACCCTGATTCCAATTTTGATTAGGAGATTGCCCTTGGTTATAATTTTGATGAGGTTTAGGAGCAGATTGAATAGCTATAGTACTGATATTGTTGGCCATGTTGGCCACTAGGGTTTTTAAGTCATTCTCTTTTTGAGGAAGAGAAGAAGTTGAAACTTTAGGCTCTGGGATGGGAGCAATAATGGGTTGCTAAGATGGTGAAGGCAGCTCTACAAAAAGAGGTACAGGAGGTCTAGGAGCAATTTTCCCAGCCTGTATTAGACAATTTTTAGCTTTCAAAGTTGTCTCATAAGCAACGGGTAGGGTTTCAGCACCCATAGATTACATCATTACTGCAATATCAGAATTTAAAGCTCTCAAAAAATATAGAAAAGCACGTTGTGGAGATGGCATGAGGGTAGCTAGAATTCTCTCTGACGTCCTCTGGAATATGAAATTGAAGTCTTCCAGCATCTCACTTGGAGCTCTTTTGATCATTGTCAATTTCTCTGGCAATGAAACATTATCTGCCCTCTCTCCAAACTGCTTGTAGAGGGCTTCTCCCAGCTCATCCCAGTCATGTATTGAAGTAGGGATTAAGTTCCTGAACCATTGAAGAGCTCTCCCCTTAAAAGATGAAAGTATGAGCCTAACTGCAACATCCTCATGATGGATATGATGGACTGATCACACATTGGATATGTCTTTGATGTGTTCAGCAGGGGTTATAGAACCATCACCCGTAAAGGGTGAAACACTCTTTAGGGATGTAGCTGGTATATCATTGTATGCAACCAAATCTAAAGGGCTTCCTCCATTAAAGTTCACAAAAGGTAAATTTATTACCATCCTAGGGATATTCAAACTCAGTCTAGGAATGTGCAGACTTCTTCTAGTATATTGAAACCTAATAGGAGGGGGTGTAGATTGAGCTCTTGGATAAGGTAAAACAGGGCTGCTAATCCTTCTCACAGGAGACCTAGTTAACCTAGACTTTCTACTAGAAACAATAGTAGATAATTCAATAAATTGAAAGTTACCTCTTGAAGACACCCTTGTTTGCATAGGCATAAAATATGGTACTGATCAAAACCAAAAGCTTGTAGAGTCGCTAGGTGCATGAAATGTCTGCCAAAGTGTAGAATACTGGAAGAACACCAGATTCTCAGCTTGATTCTTTGATTTAGATTGCTCAAGGTCTCACAGGTGTGCCAAAAACTATTGTCACTTGGATTTGCACCCTACATTAGAGAGGTTTAATGGTCTTCAACAATCCAGTGAAACATTGAGATGACCTCCAAGTGTGCGACCCTGCAAGGAGGCCAAATCTCCAAAGAGAGGTTGGTTCCTTCATTGAATAAGTGATTCAGCTATTCCTAAGACTAAACCTAATCTATCCACCATTGAGGGAAAGAGGAAGAGGGATAAAACTGTAAATTAATGGAGGTGATACACCAGGTTTGAATATAAAAGCTCTCACAGAACTGGAAATGCACAAAATAACTAGATACAACTGATAAACTTACACATATCTAGCTGATTCTAACAAAGGTAAGAAGCAAAATAGAATTGTAAGGAACAAAGCATTCACATACAAATCAATCCTAATTTACACAGTGATAAAAACAACATGAAGAGGTAAAACATAGTGTACATTTCATCAAGTAGGCACGGTTACAGCAAAGGGCTCTATTTGGAATACAGAAGAATGAAAAGTATCCAACTATTTTCCAACTATTTTTTCCAACCCTCATTACATATTTTAAAAATGCATAAATAGCATTTGATTACATTGACCTCAGTCATCTATCACAATAAATTCACCCCATGGGCCTGTTAAAAAATATCTCTGTCAAAGGGAATGTCTACCTGCAGAAATTAAATGCAGAAAATATCTTGGATCATGGAGTAGCTGGGAGATATTTTGCCTCTTCAATGCACCAGCTGATTAATCACCTACAACATAAAATTCAAAAACATCTACAATGGGGTAGTTGAGTAGATCAGATCTACATTAATGGCTGATGAAGAAAATCAAATGAATTTTCCCTCCAAAATCCCTTTTCACAGAGCTTTTACAACACTTCAAATATCTACATTCAAATATTTAAAGTTTACAATTAAAATTCTTTGTTATTTCTGATTTCTCACTTTTCTAAAAATTCTTTGTTATTTCTGATTTCTCACTTTTCTAGAAATTCTGGCATGAATTCTGCCCTATTGGCCAAATCTGCAATTTACAGACCACTTGCATTTGTTCTCTACATATTTCTATCTTTAGTCGGCAACTTTGTCTTTTTTTGAACTGTGGCCTGTTTTTGTCTATTTTTACCCTTTATCGGCAAAAATCATCATTTCTAAACTATTTCTGACTTCGTCTTCTTCATCTTTGTTTTTCTTTATCGGCAAAACCTTATTTTGTCGAATTGTGGCTTGGCTTCATTGTTTGCCCTTATTGGTAAAATCTTGATTTTACGAACCAAGCTTACTTTGCTCCTTTATCGGCAAAGTTCCAACTTTTCAAACTTTGCCTTTTGACCTTGCTTTTCTCTTTATCGACAAAATTATATTTTTCCAAACTGTTTTTCCCTTTCACTTTGGATTTATTGGCAAAAGTTCTTTTTGCTGAACTTTTGTCTTTTGCTCCATTTTTGCCTTATTGGCAAACCAAAGGAACTTTGAACTCGTCAAATGCTTTAGCCATTTTTCTTGCTTTGTCAACCCATTCACCTTTTCTTGAACTCCTCTCTCAGCCTCCTTTGTCAGCGATTTGCCCTATCGGCGAACTTGAAGATTTATGAACTTTTGAAAAGTTCATGATTTTCTGATTTTTCCAATAAGGCATCCTTATGCTTTTCTTTTCCTTAGTCATTTTCACAATTTTTTTCCTTTTGTCGAGAAAGTCCCACTTTCCCGAACTTTGCTTGTTAATTCCTTCCTTGTCGGTGATTTGCCCTATCGGCGAACCGTGGAAACTTTGAACTTATGAAAAGTTTTCTCTTCATGCACTTTGTCAACAAGCATTCCTTTATCACTCTTTTGCCTTAGACAATTTTGCAAGAAGCCCTCCTTCCCGTCGCTTTATCGACAAAATGCCGGGTTGGCGAACTCACAAACAAACAAACTTGGTGAAGAGTTCGCGTTTTTTGAAATTTGTCGACAAAGGTAAAGGGGAGATTCATGCCTTACCCATTTTTTCATTAGTTCATGAACATGAAACTTTGCCGATAAAGGCCAAAAGAGGGACAAAATTAAGGCAAAAGCTTCAAATTTTATGGGTTTTTCTGGGTTTTTTGCAAGGATTCCCCAGATGAATTTTTAGGGATTTTTATAAGGTAGAACACTGAAATTTGAAGGATTTTAGGTTTGCAGAGTTAGATTTCAAGGGATTTCAACAAGATTTTCAAGTTGGGCTATTTGACTCTGGGTAGAGGAAAATAAATCAACAGTTACCTAAGTCACCCAAAAAGATTAAGTTTTTTTTTTTCTTTTTTTTCTCAATCTTTCTTTTCTTTTGATTTTCTTCCGTTTCATTCTTTTCTCTTTTGATTTTTTCTCTTTAGTTCAATCCATAAGAAATAAATCTTACATCTCAGGTTCAAAAATACCATTGGTACATAAAATGGGAACATCAATGAAGACCTTCATCTAATGAATTAGCTTTAATAACCAACTTAAACAAATGCCAAAAGACACTTAGTGTTATGAATGACATGCCTTGAATTATTCAAAATCTTTCCTAGATCCACAAAATAAATTTCAACCATGAAGAAATTTTAAATGACTAAAATTACACTGAATCTAAATTTTTTAAACTTCTTAGGCAAGAGGGCTGTAAAATAAAATGTTAAACAACATAGCTACAATAGAACAATTATTAGGATGACCTACAATATCTACCAATTTAGCATTTAGTACAGTGATCAAGGATAGTAAAAGCAAAGAGTGCTCAAAGGGATTTTCATTTACACATTAGCACTACATAGAAGAGAAAAATGGTAGAACAAAACAAGACAAGACAAAATAGCCTATTTACAACAACACACCTACAAGCAAAGTTTATAGAAGAAAAACTATGTACACTTACAGAAAGAACACATTCAAGCTCTAAAATAATGTTTGAGTAATTTCCCATTGACTGGCAATAGTAACTCCTCACCAATGAGTGTTTTGAGTCTAAATGTATTCTCATCAATGATCTCAGCAATCTGATAGGGGTCTATTCATAGGTTGGCAAACTTGTTTTGGTCTCCTTTATGTTTATTGGCTCTATCCCAAAGGAGAACTAAATAAGAAATCCTAAAAGATTTAATTGTAGTGTGCTTATCAAACAATCATGTTAGTACACCTTGACATTTAAACATGCTTTCCAAAGCATAATTTCTTTATTCTTAAAGGTGTATCAAATCAATTAACCTCATCTCAACCATGTTATTTTCTTCTCGATAGTCTCCCATGAATTGTAGGGTAGGCATTTTCATATTCATAGGGAAGATGGGTTGTTGGCCATATAGAAGATGGTACGATGATGTGCCAAGAGAATCTTTAACATGCACACAATCAGACCATAAGGCATATTTGAGTTGATTATGCCAATCTCGTGGGTTATCATCTAAAAAATTTATAATTACTATAATTAGATTTTTGTTTGTTGACTCTGCTACATCATTTCCTTGTGGATAATAGTTGGATGAGAACTTGAGACCAATTCCTTAGTTGTAGGCACATTCTAAAAAAGTTGATGAGATGAAAGTTGGGCCACTATCACATACCAAATGAAGGGGGAATCCAAATCTTGTGATGATTTTCCCTTCAATAAATTTGATGATGGTTTTAGTGATACATTTTTTGAGGGTCTAGGCTTCAGTCCAATTTGTGTAATAATCAATGGTAATTAGGATAAATTTGTTTCCAACTAAGGAAGGAGGTTATGTAGAGGCAAATTGGATGGGAAAAGATAGATAAACTTGACAAGGTTCAACTACACCTATTAGCCCAAAAACAGAGATCTTTATGCAAAAGTGGGAACAGCAGAAAGAAACTCCAGTATCATCATGGAAATGTTGGTTTGGGATGACATAGGACTCATTCCACCCATTGGCCAAGGTAGATTGGGTATCGGGTTGGTACTTCCTTCACAAACCACTCAAAATGACTTGTAGCCCTTCAAAAAGACAACAAACCCAATAAATTTTGACTCAGACCTCCAAACCCAGATCTTAGACAATCATTAGATACCCATTATGGCATTCTATCACATATCCCAAACTTGGCATAGGTTGTTTTGAACGGACTATCTCAACCAATAACCCCTGTTAGTGGCCGAGTGCGCCAATTAGGCCAAATTTACAAAGAGACTACCAAAGAATGCAAGCCCAGAACTCAAACAATGGTTTGGACACTTAGAATACATGCTAAAACAAAGGAATTTGTGGGTTTTAGACCTCTACTAACTGCTGTTCCCAAAAACACACCTTTGGTTCCTTCAATGTGCCATAAAACTACACCTAACACATGGTTTTGTTAGGTCTCATCAATGCAAACTCTTTCTCTTCAAGTTCTCTGCCAAAAAAACATCACAACATAATACTACAATCCTACCACCATCCATTCCACTGACCACAAGTGGATCAAATCAGTGGAATGGCAAGGAGATGCATATTCCTCTACTAAGACCCTAGAGAAGGGTTTCACAACCAAGTTTGAAATGAAACCTTATAACTCCCTTCAATATTCTTGTTAAGATGCCAAACTACATTCAAATGAAATATGACTCAATGTAGTATCAAATCAGAACATGAAGAGATGATGACAAAACTGTACCTTCCTGCAGTATGGCCTGTAGAGGCAGATTTCTCAGAAAAAACAGAATTCTGTCCAAAGGGCAGTCCCGGAGTTTTGCTTGTAGAAAACTATTTATTGAATGTCAAGATGCCAAATAAGATTTATTTAGAATTCAGTCCATCCCTCTATCCATCCCACATAGTTGGGACTCTTGAAAATTCCGTACAAATGAATAGTACGGCCTGTTGTTGCAGCAAACACAGAAAATTCAGAAAAACAGTCACAAGAGCAGCCCGAGGAAAAACAGAGATATCTCCCTTGAAATTTAGTATCAAAACCTCTAACTAGGCTTGTTTGAAAGATACTTCAACCCCTCACATGCTCCATAGACTTTGGGGTCATTACTGTTCCGTACAGAAGTACAGTACGGACTTCTATAGTGAAAAATACAGAAAAATGGCAGAAACTGATTTTTTTGTTATTTCCTTCAATCAAAATGTCTCTCTGCCTATAATAATCCTTGGCAGGGCTTAAAGAAGCCTTCTACCATTCCCTTGGAGTAGTTAGAGGTGGTTGAAGGTTGATGGAACTGCATAACCATCTATTTTCCCTCTCTAAAACTACTCTGTGTTTAGGACAGCAACTGTCCTGTTTTAGAATTAAAACTAATTACAAGTTTGGAATAATGTTATCGATGGGTTTGTGACTTGTCAACACCTTTGACAATGTCATAAACCTTTAATAAGACTTAACATCCCTTATAACACTTGGACATGCCTTTTACAAGGCTTACAATATGAAATATATGACTGCCCCTAGGATTTCATGACTGCCTTTTTATATGACAACAATATGTAGACATTTGGACATAGTCCTTATTACAATCAAGTGGATGGTCTTTTAGGACCTTATTAGGATCAACAAGACAAAATGAACATCAAAGCAAATCATGAAGTTGAGTGCCTCATGGAGGCCACCTTGTGTTAGGTGCTCCTGCACCATACACCCCACCTAGAAAAGAACTCATGCCACATGAGTTGATCCTTTGTCTTACTCCACCTTCATCCTTTGCTGCCTCATGCCTTCTCCATGATCTCCTGACTGCAACTTTCTTCCATGGAATCAAAAACTCATGCCTAGCATTGTAGGCTCTACTCACACCTTGCCATGAGTGAGTGCTTGCAACCAAACCTATATTTTGTTGGCTATTCTTCCTTGCTGTTATCTCTGCCTGAACACCTGCATTCAAAACCTTGTTTGAGGCCTCTTGTACTGCTATGATGGTAGAGTATGTTTGCCTTTCAACTCTTGTTGGCTTTAGAGGACAAACAATGGTCCCTACTATGATAGCATCTCCTTCTTTCCAACCACCTTGTGGCTGCTTGTAGACCTGCTCTTTGACCTTCTTTTGATCCATCTCAAACACTACCATCTGATCTCCATTATTCAAAACTAAAACCACCTTCAAAATTATATCTTTGGTAACCTTACTCCTTGAGGTATCCTCAACTTTCCTTGTCTCTTCTTCATTGATCTCTACAAACTCTTTTTTACCCACCAAAATGACCTTGGCTGCCTTCTTTGCTTCAACATCCTCCTGCAATGGTGTCATCAAAAAAGTCTTCCCATCCTTCTTGATGGTGTATGTGTTAGCATATCCATCATATAATGCTTGCCTATCAAATTGCCATGGCCTACCTAAAAGTAGGTGACAACATTCCATGGGCAAAATGTCACATAAAACTCTATCCTTATATTCTCCAATTTCAAAATCAACATATGCTTGTTCATCTACCAAAAGTGATTGACTATCACTCACCCAAGATGCTTTGTAAGGAGTTTGATGAGGAATCCTTTCTAGTTTCAATTTATCCACCATTTCCCTAGATACCATATTATCTGTTGAACCAGAATCTATTACTACCTTGCATATTTTACCTTTGCTTTTGCAATTGGTCCTGAAAAGTGCTCTCCTTTGTATCATCTCCTTGGATGTCTTCAAGAGTATTCCCCTTAGCATCAATGCTTCTCCATCTTGAACTGGGGCTGCACTCCCAATTGGAGAGTCAACACTTTCATCTACCTCCTCTTCTTGCACATATTGAACCCTCTTTTCATTCCTCCTTTCACTATCACCGAATGTAGAACTTTGGTTCATTGGACACTTGTATGTTGTATGACCAATCTCATTGCAATGATAACATCTCCCAGTGAAAACATTAGAACCTCTACCTCCACCTCTTGTGCCTCTAAATCCTCCTCTAAAATCAGAAACTTGGCCCTTGCCTCTGCTTGTGTCTCCTTGGTCTTCTTGGGACTGATTTCTATCTTCAAAACTGTCTCTACCTCTGAAATTTTTGCCACCTCTTCCTCTACCTTGCTGCTCACCTCTCCTCTTCAACTTCTCTTCAGCCCTTAGTGCCACTTGAAAGCACTTCTCCATGGTTTCAGGGGTCAACAAACTGATTTCATCTTGGATATTGTATCTCAAACCATTTAGATACCTTGCCACCTTGGCTTTTTCATCCTCCATGTACCCACAACGAAGAGTGTATTTGTGAAACTCCTCGGTGTAAGTAGCCACATCTAAATCTCTTTGTTTGAGATTTTGCATCCTCTTGTAGATCTGTACCTCATAGTCTGATGGAAGAAATTGGGACTTGATCCTCTCCAACATTCTGCTCCATGAAGAGATCATACTCTTCCCATTCTTTACCCTCTCTCCTTGGGTGTAATTCCACCATGTAAGGGCAGCACCTTTGAGTTTAGTTTTTGCAAACTTAACCCTCTTACTTTCAGGAACTTCTTTGAACTCAAAATAGTTGTTTAGAGCCTCAATCCACTCCATAACTTCATCAGCATTCATTTTCCCACTAAACATGGGAATCTCCATCTTAGCCTCCAAAGAATCCTTGCCAATTGCCTTGATGGCTTCAAGGAAATGCCTTTGATCAGCCGGTACTTCTACCTCTTCTTGCTCTTCTTCTTCTTCCTCTTTCTCGTCCTCTTCATCTGAACCTTCATCTATCCTCTTCCCTATCCTCAATGCCTTCAACTCTGCTTGGAGTGCTTCCTTGACTCCACTTTTTATCTTCTCTTCCATCTCCTTGAACTTCTTGACCACTTCGGTGGTCATCCCCTTTGGAGGCATATTGCTAGCCTCTCCTTCACTCTCCTCCTCTGCTGACATATACTAGGCCTTATACCACCAATGACAGAACCTTTTATGGCTCTGATACCACTATGATGTAGAGGCAAATTGGATGGAAAAAGATAGATAAACTTGACAAGGTTCAACTACACCTATTAGCCCAAAAACAGAGATCTTTATGCAAAAGTGGGAACAGCAGAAAGAAACTCCAGTATCATCATGGAAATGTTGGTTTGGGATGACATAGGACTCATTCCACCCATTGGCCAAGGTAGATTGGGTATCGGGTTGGTACTTCCTTCACAAACCACTCAAAATGACTTGTAGCCCTTCAAAAAGACAACAAACCCAATAAATTTTGACTCAGACCTCCAAACCCAAATCTTAGACAATCATTAGATACCCATTATGGCATTCTATCACATATCCCAAACTTGGCATAGGTTGTTTTGAACGGACTATCTCAACCAATAACCCCTGTCAGTGGTCGAGTGCGCCAATTAGGCCAAATTTACAAAGAAACTACCAAAGAATGCAAGCCCAGAACTCAAACAATGGTTTGGACACTTAGAATACATGCTAAAACAAAGGAATTTGTGGGTTTTAGACCTCTACTAACTGCTGTTCCCAAAAACACACCTTTGGTTCCTTCAATGTGCCATAAAACTACACCTAACACATGGTTTTGTTAGGTCTCATCAATGCAAACTCTTTCTCTTCAAGTTCTCTGCCAAAAAAACATCACAACATACTAGTACAGTCCTACCACCATCTATTCCACTGACCACAAGTGGATCAAATCAGTGGAATGGCAAGGAGATGCATATTCCTCTACCAAGACCCTAGAGAAGGGTTTCACAACCAAGTTTGAAATGAAACCTTATAACTCCCTTCAATATTCTTGTTAAGATGCCAAACTACATTCAAATGAAAGATGACTCAATGTAGTATCAAATCAGAACATGAAGAGATGATGACAAAACTGTACCTTCCTGCAGTATGGCCTGTAGAGGCAGATTTCTCAAAAAAAATAGAATTCTGTCCAAAGGGCAGTCCCGGAGTTTTGCTTGTAGAAAACTATTTATTGAATGTCAAGATGCCAAATAAGATTTATTTGGAAGTCAGTCCATCCCTCTATCCATCCCACATAGTTGGGACTCTTGAAAATTCCGTACAAATGAATAGTACGGCCTGTTGTTGCAGCAAACACAGAAAATTCAGAAAAACAGTCACAAGAGCAGCCCGCGGAAAAACAGAGATATCTCCCTTGAAATTTAGTATCAAAACCTCTAACTAGGCTCGTTTGAAAGATACTTCAACCCCTCACATGTTCCATAGACTTTGGGGTCATTACTATTCCGTACAGAAGTACAGTACGGACTTCTATAGTGAAAAATACAGAAAAATGGCAGAAACTGATTTTTTTGTTATTTCCTTCAATCAAAATGTCTCTCTGTCTACAATAATCCTTGGCAGGGATTAAAGAAGCCTTCTACCATTCCCTTGGAGTAGTTAGAGGTGGTTGAAGGTTGATGGAACTGCATAACCATCTATTTTCCCTCTCTAAAACTACTCTGTGTTTAGGATAGCAACCGTCCTGTTTTAGAATTAAAACTAATTACAAGTTTGGAATAATGTTATCGATGGGTTTGTGACTTGTCAACACCTTTGACAATGTCATAAACCTTTAATAAGACTTAACATCCCTTATAACACTTGGACATGCCTTTTACAAGGCTTACAATATGAAATATATGACTGCCCCTAGGATTTCATGACTACCTTTTTATATGACAACAATATGTAGACATTTGGACGTAGTCCTTATTACAATCAAGTGGATGGTCTTTTAGGACCCTATTAGGATCAACAAGACAAAATGAACATCAAAGCAAATCATGAAGTTGAATGCCTCATGGAGGCCACCTTGTGTTAGGTGCTCCTGCACCAGGAGGGTTAATCATTCTAGTGAAATCTAATCCCCACTAAGCAAAGGGTTCAAGCTCCATCATAGGATGCAAGGGCATTGTTCAGTACATTTTTTTATTAGCAGCCACTTCACACTTACGACAACTTCATGCATGATAGTGTGAGTTTCTAAAAACATGAGGCCAATAATATCTTTCTCAAAGGATTTGATGGGTCATGGTTGTCCTAGAACTATGACTAATCCCAATCTTGTCATGGAAACTTCTAAAAATCTCAGTAGCCTCCTCTTTGTTCACACATCTTAGGTACAATCCCTTGTGGTTTATTCTATATAGGATCTTGTCTTTGATCATGAATCATTAAGGATGTTTGGGGCATTGACCATTAACAAGGTAAAAGATAATTTCATCATACCATTTATCATTAGACACTTGGTCAATGGTGTACTAGTGATAAATAAGGTATGTACCAAATTCAGCAATCATTTTGCTCAATCCTTGACCTCAAACAATTTTCATGGGTTAGACTTCTAGGTCAAACTCTTGTAGGATAGAAATCCATTTACCCCTGCATTCACCTAATTCATTTTGCATCAACATGTTTTTAACAGTATGGTCAAGGATGATTGTAAACAACTTGCAGCGTAGTAGGTAGTGGGGAAACTTCTTGATGGCTTTGACCAGCACATAGGCTTCTTTGTCAACAATATGATATTTGAGTTTAGCTCCACACAGTGTAGATCTCATGAAGGATATGGTTCATTCTTCTCCTACTTCTTTTCTTTGTGTAAGCATTGTTGCAATAGAATGGTTAGAAGTAAAAGAATAGAACAAGAAATTCAATGTGTATTCAAGGTTGGCTAGGACGGGGATCTTGGCAATTGCTTCTTTAATTTATTTACAGGCCACTTGTGCTTCTGGTGACCAATAAATTTGAGCATGGAATTCAAAGGTCTCACAGTTTTAGTAAATCCAGAGATGAACTTAAACTAAAATTATTTTTTCCAAAGAAGGATTTGATTTCCTTTTTGCTTCTAGGCAAAGTGATTTTTAGAATTGCCTCCACCCTTTTAGGTTCAATAGTAATTTCCATTTCAAAGATCATGTTTCCAAGGAGTTTTCCTTCAATCACTCCAAATAAGTATTTCCTTGGATTTAAAGATATCACATGTTCTCTACATCACTACAACACTTTTCTCAAGTCTTCTATGTGGTCACCACATTTCTTTGAAAATAGTAAGTTCATCAAGGTAGATGATTGTGCACTTTCCAATAAATCCTTTAAAAGTGATGTCCATGGCTCTTTGGAAAGTAGCACCAACATTTATGAGTCCAAAGAGCATTCTGTGGTAAGAAAAGGTTCCCCATTAGGTTTTGAAGGTAGTCTTGTGTTTGTCATGATTGTGCACTAATATTTGGTTGTAACCTAAGTAACCATCAAGGAGAGAAAACATTTGAGAACCACTGACAAGTTTTAAGATCTTATCCAAAGATGGTATAGGGTAGTTGCCTTTCTTAGAGGATCAGTTTAGGTTCCTGAAACCTACACATAATCTGATTTATCCATTTTTCTTGTGCATAGGCACTAGGTTTTCTACCCATGTTGAATGTCTGACAAGAAATATGATGCAATTAGTTAGAAATATTTCCACTTCTTTGAAGATTAGGGGGTCTATTAATGTGTTCATAGGTTTTCTTAATAGGGATTGTGTGCATGATAAGAGATGGTGGAAATATTTTTAGATCCTCATAAGACCAAGTAATGACGTTAATATAATCTTTTAAAATTTGAATTAGACTATATTTTTCCTTAGGGGTACACTCGTTGGTAATTAGAGCTTCTCTTGGATCCCTTGTGTTTGATAATTTGAAAGGACTAACCAATTTTGTTGATGCAGGGCCTAGTTTTTTTGGTTTTTATTGAAAGCTATGATCAAACAAGTGTTCAAGTGTTATATGCCTTTGGGAATTGCATTTGTTTTTAAAGTCCTTGATCTCATTTTCATCTAACTCACATCTTAATAAATCTTCTTCCTCAATGATTTAATTTTCAAATATCCTAGAACTAGTGATGAAATTTATAATGTGCTTGTCATCACTGACCACTTGAAAAAAATTATGTTGTCTAAGATGGATGGGGTAGGGACAAGCTCGACAGTGATTTTTTTCATTCCCATTTTGTCAATTGGTTCTAAGGAGCTTGTTGCTAGAGTAAGTGCATCATCTAAGTAGTTCTCCCTCATTTCTATGAGTTGCAAGTTGAAAGCATCAAAGTCTTCAATTAGGTTCCATGCACAAGAGTGATAGTAAGATAATTTCTTATCATGGCAGGAGTATTGTGAATGGATTATTTTGACAATCAACTCTAAGTCGCCAAAGGCCTACAATGTCTTAACCTTTTTCTTTAATGTGAGCCATAGTCCTAAGATCAAGGCCTCAAATTCTACAATGTTATTTGTATAGGTTAATTGTAGTTAGTAAGTTACCAAATGACTTTTTCCATTAGGGGACCTATCAATTGTACTCCTACCCTAACAACTTGTTTAGATTTGGATCCATCAATTTAGAGTGTCCACATTTTGTTTAGGTCTATCTTGTGTACAATGGGACACTTGAGAGAACTTACTTCATTTTATTTCATTGTTTCTAATGTGTAAACTCCCAATTCAAGTTCAACATATAGAATTTCATTGGGGTTTTTATAGTCAGTGATGAGGAGCTTGATGCGGGGTTCTCTTTCTACCCTTATTTGATTAGGTACTCCCCTCCAAGGCAACCACATATGTGATAAATCAGTAGCCATGTAGACATTGAGTGTTTTAGACCAGTCTCAACTTAAGAGCGTGTCAAATCTATTAAGGATATCCATGACTTGAATATCTATGCTTTTTGGATGTGGGGGTCAAAAAAGTTGTATGGGAACATTGTTTATCTCTCCAAACACATTTACCTCAATTTTTTCGAGTTGTACTACCTTTTGAGTTGACTTTACAGGGGTAAGACCAAGTATTTTTCCAATTAAATATGACATGACATTCATAGATGCACCTGAATCCACATGGTAGTTGTGTACATTCTTTCCAAAGATTTGGATGGTAAGCAAGAATCAACTTTCCCTATATAAATGGTCATGTTGGTTGTTGATGTTTGAGTAGTTTTAGTTGACTACTTAGGACTAGTTAGTTCCTCAATCAAAATTTCCTTTTGTCTAGGAGTTGAATCACATCAAAGAGTGACACATGAGCATTAGTATGTTCCATGTCCTCAACTATGTTGTACCCTATTTTTTGTGATTCTAATGTGGCATTAATATTGTGTGATTATGAGCCTCCTTCTGGTTGTTGAGATAAATTTGGTCCTTTTGGTGGGATTAAATTATTTCTTGCATTAGGATCAGGTGGAGTGTGAGGGATGTTCGATGGGATTGATGTTGTCGAAGGATTCTTGCCCCTATTTCTTAAAGAATAATTTCTACCTTTATGGTATTGCTAGTAAGCATGATCTTCATTGATGTTTTCCTTAAACTCATTCTCTTCTTGTTCAAAAAGGTCGTGTGCTTCTACCATGAAACTAGTCACAGAATTTATGTAGTTATGCCCTAAGTTTTATCCTTGAATAGTTGGTTGTTAATTATTTTCATACCTTGGTTGAAATATGTTGAAGGCTACATGGAATTAAGGGCAGTCCATTTTGTTGTGATCATTATTCAAATAAAATTTGCAACCATCCAATTGTGCAATGTTGATTGTTGCTTCACAGTTGTTTCCTTGCCTATTTGAATTTCTACAGTTAGAATCAACACCATCATTGTTTAGATGAGTATTCCAATGATGATTATTACATTGGAAGTTGTTATTGTTTCCCTAATGATATCCTGTAGTGCCTTGATTAGCTGCATTTCCTCTATGCAGGTTCAAAACATCATTATTCAATTTTTGAATCATCCTTTTAAGGCTATCCAAGTCTATATTTGATGTTGAAGGTTTATTTTGTAATATTGGATGAGCTTGTGTTTGAGGATTATCAATAGGTGCTTGATTGTTCATGTATGCTAACACACTAGGTTGGCTTCCCATGAGCTTAGCTTGGTTGTATACACTAACTTGTGAGAATTGATTGTTCATCTAGGATGGTGCAACAATTTAATTTGAGGAGTTGGCATAATTTGAGTGATTGGAGGAAAGTTCATTGTCTGATTACGATTGAACATCTAATTTTGATTGTAGGGTGGATTTTGAAACTGATAATTCATCCTTGGAAGTAGATTGAAGATTGGTGTATGATGAGAAAGCACTTAATTTAGTATGGGGATTTGGTTATATGTTGTTGGTTTCCCAAGAGAAGGGGTCATAATCCATATCCTTGGGGAACATATTGTCTTTCAACTATCATAGCCTTAGTATAAATAATTGATAATGTAAGAACCATAGGGAGATGTTCCCTCACAAATATGGAAGTAAGAGGGTCAAGAGCCACAAGATACATTTGTACAACTATAGCTTCAGCAGGTTTGTAAGGATCTATTAATCTTTAGTACATTCTATGGAATATCATATTAAATACACTCAAGGGTTCATTAGGTTCTCTTCTACAAGTTGCAAATTGATTATATATCACAATGGGATCAATGGGAAATCTAAAGTGATTAAGAAAAGCATGTTCAAGCCCTTGTCATGAATTGATTGACCCAATAGGTAAGGCTAAATACCAATTATAAGCATCTTCATTGAGAGTATAGGCGAACATATGACAAGTAACATCCTCTTCATGGATTTGAATGTGAATCAAGGAATCCAAAATTTTAAAAAATATATGTGGGTGTGTGTGTGTATTCAAGTATGCATTTCAGATGCAAAAATCTAAGGTGTTGTAGAAAAGTGCAAGTGGTTAAGGTGCTTTGAGGCAGTTGAGGAGAAGAAGATTTTCAAAGTAAAGGAAAGATTATGTTAGTCTCAATTCTCCATCCTTCAATAAAAGGTGTTTGAATTTTTTGAAATGGATCAATTATTGATGATCTTGAAAAATCATGATTTCTATCGCACAACCACATCTATAATATCCACATTAAATGTGGACTCCATTGATTTACATGGCCATAACAACATTTCTATAATGACAGCTATAATATGTCATCTTCTAATAAAGCATCTAAAGATGGCTAGATACAGTACAACACTACTTCATTTGGACCCTTAATTATTGACTTTACTCTTATGATTCTAGCAAAGAGAAAGAAATCAAAGATGTAAAGGGGAATGATGAAATTGATAGTGAACAAAGAGAATTACAACCACAAGGTGTGGACCCTGGGAAGGGATCAAGTTTTTGTATTGTTCATAAGGCTATTATTTGTGGAAAATGGGACAAAACACTATTATAAAAAAATATTAAGGAATGATCAAATTATGACCATCTTTACAATAGGAATGGTTGGTATGTTTGACCAAAGGATGGCAGGAATGGATAGGGCCACCAAACCCTTGTAGTGGCATAGAATTGTTCACAATGAACAACTTAGAGCATATGTAGTCTAGCAATTGATTAAAAATGCATGTGTGTATGTTGAAGAAGATATTGAGACTAGAGTCTACAATGATAACATCAATGGCAGATTCATACCAACAACCTTGGAGTACACATACATCATACATTGTTGAGAAAGAGGATGAACAATGAGGTGGTTAATGCATTTATAAGTTCACTAATATCTCATAATAGAGTATGACTATGAGTTTATTCATATATTTCTTTTATATATGGTGGCTCCAAACTTTGCATAGTTAAGAGGAATGCTAGAATTCTTTATAATTGGATAGATAAGTGTTTTTCATTTGGATGCATTATCAATGGAAATTGACATCCAAGGAGATTTAGAGTTCTTTCATTGAAGGTGGGAAACATGAAATAAGTGAACCTCGACACTGCAACAAAATACAAAGGCAATGACTGACCAAGGCCAACAGTCGACACATCAATGCCATGCCAGAATAAAACTTCCTTTATCAACACTAAAGGGGGGTGTTAGGAATTAGTGCTTAACATAGGTTAATAAATAATAAATAAATAATGTATGTGATTGTGTAATAATCACATTAGTTTGTAGAGATTAGTTATTATTTAGTAAAATAGTTATGGAAGTAGTTAGAGAAGAAATCCTATATATGTATTTCAGGTTATTGTAAAAATATCAAAGATGAGTGATTGATTGTTGTGTTGTAGCCTCTGGCTCTTCTTCATGTCTCATTTTTAATAATAACATACATGAATAATTTGCAACAAATTGAAATTAAAATGTACTCTACTGATGATCAAACAAAAGAAAAAAGAGAAGGGTTAAAGAAATAGAGCTTGAGATCCCAAGAAAGAATAATGTGTTGCCAAAATAATGAACAATCATTGAAACAAGTCTCATCCTTAACATGTAGTTGCATGACCAAGGAAATAACTAGTGCTATCTTCAAAGGGGCACTTAATAAAAAGGGTTTTAAACCATTACACACCATTTACATGCACAATATAAGAGTCTAAACACCAAAAGTTTACAAGACTTGAAATATTTTCTATTATATTGTTTAAAAAAACTATTCATTACATATAAGGCATAGGATAAACCCTTGAAACAATAGGGCTCCAAATAAAATGAAAAACCTAACCTAAAAGCAGCATAACTCTCTAAACTTCTAACTCCTCTAGTCTAACTATCCTCTCATTTCTCCCATTCAAGCCATCCTTTCTCTTTTACATTACACTTTTTTATAAATTTGCAACACCCTCCACAAAGATCCAAAACAAAAAAAAATAAAATACCAAGCCCATGCATAATCTTTATTCATTATACCTTGGACCTTGCAAGAATAAGCCTAGAGCATGCAAGTTGAGCATGAAATATACTGAACTATTAAGGGGGTATCAATTTGAACTAGATAATGGACAAATTACCCATACCTAATTCTTGCATTTTGATCTTTGGGGACCACGAATCCTAATTGCAATAACTTCATCTGCTTGATATTTGAATCATAAGTTCTAAGCAAATTTGTTGCTAAAATCATACAAAAGAATGATTAAGGAGTCAAATGAATGTAATCATAGATGAAATTTAACTCAAATGATTTTTATGGTTGAACATTATGCTTAAACATGCAATGGTTAGGTTGTAGTAGGTTCTATTTAAGCCAAGAGGTCAAAATCGTACACACGAGTAGGTCAAGTGGGCAAAAGAATGGGCAAAAGTACTCTAGATGTGCATGGGGACAGCATTACTTTGATGGGGAGGTCATCAAATTTAATTGGGTGACAACCAAGTTTCTCACTCATTTTGTGTGGTCGGGCACGTGGAGGACATGTCACGTTGTGGTTGGTCTGAGAAAGTGACTAGGTGACATGTGGAAACATGTCACTAGAGGCATAGGGTATTAGCTTGGTAAGCAAAGGAATACCACATGGTCAGTTTTGGTTGGTTGGTGAATCTCAATTCTCAAGTTGTGGGAGTCTAGGCCTCATCAAGAAGTAAAATTCAGAAGTATGATGGGCAACAAGACTCTGCAACATTTCATATAAATCAAGCCACTTAAATTCTCTAAGGGTGTGTGGAGGTCATCCATGAAAGGAATAAAGGTATGCGAAAATTCTTCCTACATTAATATTCTAAGGAGAGTGTTGTGCAAATTTTTTATCTTTACAATTATAGAAAATAAAAACACATATAAACATAAAATTAACAATATACCATAACACAAGGTGTATGTGGGGAAAACCCTTTCGAGAAAAAAAACCCACACTCCAAATCAAGCCAATGTATTATTTAGTAAATAACACAGTTACAATACACTTGCATAGCAAGCCTTTAAAGGAGTATCATTAAAATTCAAATTTGGAGCATGATTTCAATAGCATTATGATACCTACAAATTAACCCCTATACAAACTACAACTCCAAGCATAGGAAAGATTTTAAACTAAAAAATACATAAGGTTTTGGAAAACCATTAGAAAATACCATAAGAGGTATGGTTCCCAAACCAACACACCAATGTCCAATTCCCTCCTTAGTAAAAGATCCTCCAAGCTATTTTTAGCATGTTCTCTTACACTCTAACATTGTCATAAACCGTTATATTTGACCACCCAAACTTGGGTGCCCCAAATTGTCTGCATTCAACCCATTCAAATATGCTCCATGAAAAATGTTCAATCCTATCATAATGATGGTCAACATTCTAATGTAACCTCCCTCTTACATTCTCTTACATGTCATAAGAATCTGTCATATTCATAATGATCGTACAACTCCATAGGATGCTAACACGTTGCCAAACTATGCCACCTCAAAGTGGGAAACCTACCTCTTCATATAAGGAAAAAATTCACTAAAGTTTAATTCCATGTCACCTCCAAATGGGATGCCAACTCTCCCACAACAAGACAAAACACAAAAAATGAAATAGTGAATTCATACAAAAGTATTAAAAATAAACATTAGGAATGTAGGGTTGAGACACCTTTTCCCAACATTTGTATTGAACACTTTGTAAGAGAAAAAGAGAAATATACCAACACTAAAATCTAACTATTTGAGGTTGTGAGATCCATAGACTTACTACACCACCCAAACTTCTCTCTGCTCACGATCTTTGTTAATGAACCTGCAACATTCATCAAAGTATCAACTTTCTCTAGCATCACCCTCCCATCCTCTACTATATCACAAACAAAATGTTACTATACATCAATGTGCTTCATCCTCACATGAAAGGTCATGTTATTCACTAAACACATGGCACCCTGGCTATTACAAAGAATTGCAATATCTCCTACATCTACCCAATATCAAAACATAATCTCTTAAGATAGATGACTTCCTTACAAGCATGAGTAGCTATCATGTACTCTACTTATATAGTAAGCAAAGTGACCACAGTGTACTGCTTACTCATCCAAATAATAGCACCACTAAACATAGTCAAAACATATGCAATGGTGGGTCTCCTATTGTCAACATCTCCAGCCTAAACTGAATCCACATATCCACAAATATACACTGAATATTTGGCCCATGCTAATAAATTAAATAATCAAAACTACCCACAAATACCTAAAGACCCTCTTCACTGCATCCAAATGTACTCATCCAAAATTAGCCATGAAATGGCTAAAGACTCCTGATGAGGCATCATTGAACATCGTACTTTAGTAAATAATTACATTATCAATCCAGTGGGTGTCCAAAGGCTATCTACAATAGGGTAATTTGGAGTCTCTCCTTAAAAGTCTATCTACTCTATTTAAAAAGGAAATGCACACACATTACTATACTCAACTAGAATTTAAAGAGTTAACTATGGAATTAAAATGCTAGAACTAAATTGAAAAGATTAACTATAGAATTGTAAGATGCTTATGCTTTCCAAAGTAAAGGATACTGAGAAGTAAATTCTAATTGCTAAATAATAATAATAAAATTACTACTAACTACAAATCTCTTTTTGGATTTTTCTACAAGATAAGTGACACATAAAAAGAAATCTTTAACTCTTTTTTTGCTTTTCCAGAGTTTCCTTTTAATATAAATGAACACATACACGAATTTCATACACAAGCACAAAAACAATAAGAATGATCACATTAAACCTGTAGGTTAACACTATATAATGATAACAAGTCTCACTTCACATATTTATGCAAACAAATCATCAAATACTTGTCTACATAACACAAGTCCACCTTCTTTAATGAGTGGCCAACTCTCTAGAGATCAAACTATTCTCAAATAACCGTGCTTAACTCAAATATTATAGAAATAAGCATAGCATTACAATCACTCAAAATAATAATACTCGTCTATAACTTGTATTCAACTGGAAAGATAGAATAGAATATATGTCTTTTTGCTTGTAAAAGATAAAAAGATGATAACAACAACTAACTCTAAATAATTCTTTATCACTACTTAACTATAAATTTATAAAAGACTCCTAAAATATAGCTATGTGCTACACATGCACGCACTATCCAATTTATAAGGAGTCTTAACAACAAAGAGATAAATAGTTTGTTACAAATTAATGTAGAGTATGTTTTTGGAGGATAAATTGAGGAAATGTTTATGACAGTGACTCCTAACATGAGTCTCCAATCTTGTAAACACTTCATCCATAATTAATGATCTAAAGTGGTTGGATTGATTGCTACATGTGAGGACTCTTTGGCATGAACAAAGTGGATCTTAGGTGGTTGAGTATGCGGTTGATGTTGGTGTTGTCTCCTTTGTAGTCTACTAGCCCTATTTCTTTGGAGTCCTCCATAATACATGATTCTACCTCCACCTTCTCTAGAGCATGATGTCTCTAGAGTTGAAGAGGTCCTTTAAGTCCACAGTGTCCCCTGAGTATTTCAAGAGTTCAAGCATGTTTCTTCAAAAAGTGACCAAGGTATCTTGCTAGAACAAAAATATATCTTTTGCACAAAATTTATCAACATTTTACCTTGATTAATTAGCAATTAATAAACCACATCCATATGCAATTTATTCTACCCCTAATAATAAATAATTTATCAAACAAACATAATTATCATGAATAAATAGGTAGAGAAAGGGGAAAAGGGGTACTTTTTGGCTAAAGATATGATGGGGTTGGATTTTACCTCATTGTAAAGTACACATTCCATCACAAAAGTTACAGAAGAAAATAAACAACTCATTCACATTATCTCAAAAAAAGATAGCTCATATAGGTAAATCAAATAGTAAAGTCAATACATCTTACAATCCACGTGCCATAACCAAATGCATTCTGACCACACCCAAAAGGCATACCACAATGAGCTAAGGGTTTACTATTCTCATCAGTAGTAGGGGTTGGCAACATTCTTGTCTCCTCAATCCTTTTCTACATTTCTAGGTGAATATGTTTGAGTACATTAGCTAATGTTTCAGAATCAATGAGCCAAGCTTCCTTTTCATAACTCATTATTTCTTCCATCTTTGGTTCAATAGATGGCTCTTTCTTAATAGTGATCTTAGGCATATCACTAATAATTTTTTCTTGGCTCACCTTCTTGACCTTATCTTTCCTTCCATTCTGGCACAAGAACAAATGTTTTATCATTAGCATGTCTTGCCAAACTTGTGAAACCTCACAATGAGCTCCAATGGTCCAAGTGTTGAACATGACTGCTATGATACCAAATGTAAAGCATGACAAACAATGCACACAACACACATGGCACAACTACCAATAAAATGCATATAAACAACACACGATACAAGTACCATCCCATTACATTTCAGTAACAATTGGCACACTTGCCATGTCATCATTTCATTCTAGCATAAGGATCATATCTTTAATGCATGCCAAACAAGGCATAATCTTAGTCCATCATAGACACATACAAGCATGAATCAACATCATAAAGTACATGCAATCACATGGTAAACTCAATATAATCTCAAAAGATCAGTCCTCCTAAACAACACTAGGTCGAGGTTTCAAAACAACAAAACAAATCTCTAAAGGTGCACCAACTAGGTCATAACCAATCATCGTGCATACAACTCCTTTGAGACTTCACCTTTCCATCCTCGAATTGCCACTGCAATGAGAAGAGGCTCTATCCAAAAGGTGCAAAGACCCCAAGCAAGTCAACTCCGTAAAACTTAGGACTACAACTATGCTAGGATAACCTCTCAAGCTCTCGACTACATCTAAGGAAACTCACAAGGATACCAAATCCACTTCAAGGTGGATTGTGAACAAAAGATTACTCTCTCAATAGTCCTTCCATAACAAAAAGAACTCAAGGACCAATAAATCTAACTCAAAAAGATAAAGGCACCACTACCACACCTTCATCTAGGCCAAAAACATGCCTCAACTCTAGACATGGTTTCCCCACATGAGGTACTTCCTCATGTCTTACTTCTAAAAGAGACATGACACTCATCAACTTTGATTGCTTAAGAAATGTTTGATCTTATGAAAACCATAGTGTACATCAAACTCCTAAATACACTATCATAAGGTACTCTTCCCATATTCTCCATCTCGCTAGGAGAAGTCAGACACTACTCAAATAATAACTTTGTCCCCATCATAACAAGAACACACAATGGCCTACAAGCTGACATGTTGAATCTCTACAACACTGAGTTCACATACTTACTCTAGTCCAACTAAAGTTTTTTGTTAGCTCTATTTCTTATAATCGTCATCCCCAAGATGTACTTGGCTACCCCTAAGTCCTTCATCTCAAACTATGTTGAAATTTGAGACTTCAATTCATAAATCAAACCCTTTCCATTACCAAAAAATAACATATCATCAAAATATAATGCACTAATGAGAAAATCATCATTGTCCATCAAGTAATAGATGTAATGATCCAATTTGGATCTCAAAAATTTTGAACCCAACATAAAAGAATCAAACTTTTAGTACCACATCCTAGGAGATTGCTTAAGACCATACAAAGATTTCTTCAACTTACAAACCAAATTCTCTTTACCTTTTTCAATGTAGTGCTCTAGCTATGACATATAAATCTCTTTCTCCAAGTCACCATGAAGGAAAATTGTCTTCACATCCATTTGCTCAACCTCAAGATCATATGATGTAGAAATAGATAATAGAAAACAAATGGATTCCAGCTTAGCAACTGGAGATAAAATCTCACCATAATCAATTCCCTTAACTTGGGAATATCCCTTCACAACCAATCTTTCCTTGTGCTTATCAACACTACCATCTAAACTTATTTTCTTCTTCAACACCCATTTGCATCCAACAGGTTTATGTTGATTATGAAAAGGTACTAGACCCAATGTATCATTTTTTCTTTAATGAAACCATCTTTTCATCCATGACCACTTTCCAGGAATTTGTATCATTCTTACCCATAGCCTCCTTTACAATCTTAGGGTAATCAGTGTTAGTAATCAAAGAAAAAATACATGTCCAATCAGAAGGAGTATAGCTAGATATGGTTGTCATCTATGCCAATTTGACCTCCTCAAAAGCTGAGGTGGAGGATCTATCCCTTCTTCAAAACTCTCTAAACTATCTGATCTCTCCTCTTCTTCAGGTTCTCTATGGGCTTCTAGTTCAACTTTCTCAGTCTTTGGGGTTAGTTGAACCACATCTTTCTTTTCTTTCTTTTTTGGCTGCCATATAATGGAAGAAGGCTTAACTTCTCTAAAGATAAACTTTTTCTAAACAAAACTCTCTCAATCATGGGATCCCAAAGCTTGTATCCTTTCACATCAACATGCATAGGCAATGAAGATACATTTAACAACCTTGTTCTCCAACTTTAAACTCTTCTCCCTAGGCACATGTGCATAGACATTACAACCAAAGACTCTAAGATGTCTCAATGAAGGTTTGTTTCCTAACTACACCTCCATAGGTGTCTTCTCAACAAGAACTAATATAGGAGACTTGTTAACTAGGTAACAAGTCATAGAAACCTCTTCTACCCAAAATTTTTGTTCCAAGCCAACTCCACTAAGCATACTCCTAGCTCTCTCCATCAATGTCATGTTCATCCTTTCTACAAATCCATTCTACTGAGGAGTGTATGGAGTTGTCTTATGCCTTTCTATTCCATGATCCATTTAGAACATGTCAAATTTTGTGGAACAAAACTCACAGCCATTATCAATCCTTAAAATCTTGTTGGGTGAATATTTTGTCATCAACTCACAGAAGACAAAATGATTATATCAACCTCAGTGTGATGAGATAAATCTCTCCTCTCAGCAAGGGGAGGCTCCCTTCTTACTTCTTATTGAAACAAAACTAAAAGTTACTTTAAGCTAAAAGTATTTACACTAGCTTTGACCATGTAGGGGGTGTGTTACATTCATCCTTTTCTCTTCTTTCAGAAAAGATGTTTACAATGTTTCATGGTAATATTCAATAATGATTCTACACTTATAATATTAACCTAAATAGTAATCACCAATATTCTTGACTAAACATAAGAATAATCAAAGAGTACCAGCATACATATGTGATAAGAGACCAGAAGATACGCAAAAGCACAGAGTCTTTTCATTACCTTCAATGAGAGTTTTATAGTAACCAATGATGTAAGTTGAAGCACAAAGTCTTTAAACTCACTTCACAAAAAGATTCATGAACCAAGTGAATAATCTCAAGCACAAAGTCTTCAAATTATCCCTAGAAAGCTTTTAAAAGTAATCATATCACCAGTTGGAGCACAAAGTTTGTCAACTAACAATACCACTGATCCACGCGAATGTAATTGAAAATTATAGCACAAAGTCTACAAGTTCTCATCACGATTCATATACAAAATGAACAACTACAAGCTCAAAGTCTTTATTATCCTCCACTGAGAAACGTTTTCAACACACAGATTCAAGTAAATAATATAGCACAAAGTTTATATAACTTATCTTGAACGTTCTCCAATCATAATAACCAAACACCACTTTATCCAATCAATCAACAAGGGAAATCAGAAAAAATGCCATATGTACATCCTTACTCATACAAATTCGATTCAACACAAATTTTGATATCAAAATTTGCCTTCTTTATTGATTGGAATTAATCATGCAATTTGAACACAAAGTCTCAAAGTTGAGTCTCAATTTGGGCAGCACTTTGATGCATAAGATTAAAGATATATTTACAATCGAGGCCCTCTTTATTTATAGGAGAGGCCGAGAGTAAAAATAGGAAAAGTACAACTAACTATGACTTATTCAACAAGAAGAGTCCTTATTGATTTGGGACTTTCCTTGTTTTTACATGTAATTACATATTGAAAAAGTACATGTAAATATGTCCAAAACTAAATACAAAATGCATATGAACTACAAAAATATACTAAGGAATGATCACTTTCATCAACTCCCATTCCCATCCTTCTTCAGAAAATCCTCAAACATTGTCAACATTGTTTGCATCTCAAGGTTATCCGGTCCAGAAGTGTTCTCAGAAATGACACAAGTCCTTGTTACTAAATCTTTCAAGGAGGTAGAAGCCTTCTCATGCTTATCCAAAACTACCTTGAGAATGTCCAAGGTCAACTGTATATCCGACAACTTATCCATAGAAGCCACTGAGAAAGCTTGATCTTCGAACTCCTTTGGATCATGTTATTGAATGCCTGTATCATTTCATCTATGGAAAGAAACTTTTGGTCTCTTTGATTGGAAATTGCAGTAGCAATGGAGAAATGAGCATTTGCATGGGCTTTGAGGGGCTAAAGTGCGATTAGAGTGAAGAACTGAGTGAAAGCGAGCAAAGATTAACTTGGAAAATTTCCCAGAGTTAGAAAAATTTTAGGGAGTGAGTGCACAGGCGGAAAAAATTACCGCCCTTGTATGTAAGAAGGAATTACATTTCATGTCAGGGTGGCAAATTTTGCTGCTTCTGCATGTTAGAAGGTAAGCATTTACAAATGTGTCCAAGCAGCAAAAAAGCCCGCTTGTGCATGTTGGATTCTTGGGTAAATCATTACAAACTCCGTGTAGGGGTGGCAAAAATCGCCGCCCTTACACATAGGGTAAAACATGAAAAACAAACATGGGCGGCGATTTTCACTGCCCATGTATTTCTCAAAAAAACACAACATATATGCATTAGCGGTGAAAATCACTGCCCATGCATGTGGGAATAAAATAACTTTGTATGGGTGGCAATTTTCTCCACCCTTACACATTGAGGGAAGTTCTATCTTTAGCACGAGCGGTGAAAATCACCACCCCTTCTAATCTCAGGTATTTTACAACAAAACACGCATCTAGGGTTTTTATGGATAGGCGGTGGAAATCGCCACATTCGCATAACTAGAAACACAAAGACAAAAATGAAAGTCTAAAAACTAAACAAAAACCTCAACACAAAAAGTCAAAAACTAATGCTATTAACCAAAGGAATGATTTAGAAGAAGAAATCATTAAACGAAAGCATGAATAAAACTTACCCGGACGGCGAAAACTTTAGTTTGAATCCAAGAAAAATTCTCAATCCAAAACGCATGTCGGAATCATCCAAGGGTTTCCAGATGTTTAAATGAGTCTTAAAGGTGAATAGACAAGAGAAAAATGAAAACTAAAAGTGATTTAAAACATAAACAACTTATAAAACATTCACACGAAGTGCATTAAATGCACTAAGTGTGAACTAGGAGATGCACAGGCGACACTTTTTGCCGCTCCTGCATGTAGGGAGCATCAATATCAAAACATACAGTGGCAGTGATTTTTACCACCCTTGCATGTGAGAAGATATAACATCAATATGCAATGGCGGTAATTTTCACCACCCTTGCATGCAAAACAATTTTTTTTCTAACTCCTTAAAACTGCCAAAAACTCAAGTTTAATGAATTCACCACTTGATCTGTTTACGCAAAATTCAAGAAACCAAGGCAAGAAGATACTCAAATGGATTCTTAGGAGCTAGAGGACCACACATTAGGACAAGATGATTTGCCTCGATTTGCGTGCTTAGAGTTGTAGGCTACGAAACAGACAAGTTTCGTAGGGGTCATCCTACAAAATAAGCACAACTAATTTTGAGGATAACAAATCTTAATCTTTTTACCAGTCTGGTTTTCAATAAGAGCCTTAACAGCTTTAAATTGACTAAAGGCTTCAGATAAATACTCCTAAGGAAATATACCCATGTCATTCTACTATAGTCATCAATGAAAGATACATAATAAACAAATTTTGAAAATGAAGGAACATTAACAGGACCAAAAACATCAAAATGTATCAAGTCTAATACCCCAAAAGATATATGAGAATGAGAATAAAATTGAACATGGTTTTATTTTTTATATATGCAATGTTCACAAAAAACAAAATCAAGGCTACGATAATTCAATCCGTCAACAAGGTTTTTATTTTTCATGGTTTTTAGACCCTTCTCACTTATGTGACCAAGCCTCTAGTGCCACAACATTGTTTTTTATGCTAGCAGTTTTGTCTCAAAAGCAAGAGTACCCTTAGATACCCAGAAAGCACAACCATTAGATATGGATGCAACACTCCTCTTTGTTCTTGGTTCCAATGGTAAAGGTGAAGATTCTACAAATCTCTTCACTACAAGAATGGAAGAACTATTGCACTATATTGTGTCTGTAGCTAGTTCAAACAAAGTGACAATTGTTGAACACACTCAAATACTGAGAGGGGGGTGAATTAGTATTCAAACAAATCTCAAACCCTCTAGAGCAAATTAAAACTTAAATTTTATAGCATTAACAGAAACATAAAAGATCAACACAATGCACAACACCACATAACAGTAGATATACGTGGAAATCTCCAAAGGGCAAAAACCACGGTGAGAAAAGTTGCTAGAGGCTACTGTCTTAATCCAGCCTCACAAAAGAATCACAGTTACAACTTTTTTTAGGGATACAAACCAAGGAAGCTACTACTCCCTCAAGAAAGGTTTTAGGGTCACTCGCAAGGAAGCTACAACTCCCTATAGACTTTGTTTTAGGGCTTCAACCCAAGGAAGCAAATACACCCTGAACTAAGAACAAACTTAGAAAAGATTACAGCATGATAGTCCTTCTACTGTCTGAATCTGACAATGAAGCTTACTCCTTTTGATGATTGCACTTCTGCTTTGACAACTTCTGCAACTTCTTCAAATGTCTTCTTTGTAGCTTACTGACTCACTACTTTCATCCTTCAAGAAGTTTTTCCTTTGGCTCACTACCTCCAGCAATCAGTTAGGCACACTCTTCACTTCCTTATTGTCTCAAAAGTATCTTCAAGATGAATCCGGACAAGATCTATTACTTCTACTCTTTTTCTTTCATTCGCACATCATAATGCATTACACATCCACATTTGACTTCTTGCACTCACATTTGCAATCACACCTCACCTAGATCAACTAGGTTTACAATATATATGTGATATTACATTTATTACATTACAAGTCAACTAGAGACAATAAGAATATTACAATTACAAGTCGGCCAAAGATCAAACAGCATGAAATGTGTAGAGGAAAAGCCCTAAAATGAACTACATGCAACACCAGGAAGAGAAACACGCCTTGTGGATTCCAAAACACACTTAACCTGGTCCTAAACACCCTTCATAGCATCAGCCTTCAAAGAATAACATTTGCATGCTTCACACATTTGAAATAGGTCGACCTTAAGCAGGAAAATATGAAGCTTGTAGCAAGTTGGCCATTACAACTTGGCAGTACTCATGAAAGACTAAACATTACTTGTGCTTCTCCTAGATGAGTCATCATAACCCATACAACATCTCCAAACACTCCTTGAACTCCATACAATAAAGAATTTGTGGCGTACACCTTCAACATACCTCAATCAGCCAGGAAAAAGCATAACCTAGCAACACCTTCATTTCAGACCATATCATGTTCTGAAAAAACTAGAAAAAACCTTGTGGAGCAATATGAAACATCACAAGATCCTCAGGATCATTCTCCACTAGCCAATTCACCACTTCATACAGCAACAAGTTGGTGCATGCTAACAGACACTGAAACTAGCCATCAGACAATATAGTCCTGCACTCTGTCACTTACGACTTTCTCTATGAAGAAACAAATGATATGAACCTTTGAATGTAGCACCTTCTCAACACAATAAACTTAACTTTTGAACCGCATGATCATATCTTCAAAGGCAGAGGAATGTGGAGCATTCTCCCAAATAGTCTTCAAGGCAACTTTTTGCAGCAAAAACCATCACCAACATCTGGAGACCAGAGCCTCATTCTAGCAACACATACTTAGGAACAACAGGAGAGAGCATACAACATGCTACAAACCATCAACAACATTTCCCCAACATCAGCATTACTTCTAGTCCTCATCTTGATGCTTCTAATTGCATTACTTCTAGTCCTCATCTTAATACTTCTAATTCCCATCTTAATATATCATTATGATATCATCTCTGCTGAAAACAAACATACTCAATACAACTTTAATTGACATTAAACAAGGCATGGCATCCAACCATGAACATCAACAACATCACTGTTATCACACCATCATAGTATAACATCAGCATGAGCAACAATGACAGCTCAAACTAAGTGTTGACATCAATGACAACCACATCAGTGACAACCTTAGGTAACATATGTGCAATAATCTCTCACTTTGGCATTGATGGAAACACACACATTCTCATTCTCCCCCTTTGACATCAAGGACAAAGGGCAACTACTCCTCCCCCTTAGGGCACAAACTCTCCTTTTCAACCTTCTCTCCATTTGAAGTACATACACTCCTTGAAGCAACTCACAGGCTCCCCCTATCAGCAAAAACCACTACCTGCCCCCTGAGAGGTAGCCACCATCAGTCCAGGAAAAGATATAGAATGAATTACTCCCCCTGGACAAATGCACCAACTATGCATCTAGCAAGAAGAAGGAGGGGCAATTACCCCTAACTTCTGTTGGAGGTACTCAAAAGTATCCTTTGCAAGAGCCTTTGTGAAAATATCTACAATCTGATCCTTTGTTGGAACATATTCCAACTTCACTTTTTTATCTGCAGCCTTCTCTCTCAAAAAGTGATACTTGATTGATATATGCTTGGTTCTAGAATGCATCACTGGATTCTTGGAAATATTGATAGCACTAGTATTATCACACAAAATAGGAATAGGCTCATCATATTGTACCTTGATATCCTTCAATGTTTGCTTCATCCACAACACTTGTGTACAACAAGATGTTACAAAAATATACTCTACCTCTGTAGTTGATAAAGATATTGAATCTTGTTTCTTACTATGCCATGAAACCAATCTACTTCCTAAAAAGAAAGCACCACCACTTGTACTTCTTCTATCATCAACACAACCAGCCCAATTAGCATCAGTGTAAGCACTCAGATCAAAGTCATTACCTCTTGGATACCATAATCCATAATCCGGAGTACTCTTCAAATATCTGAATATTCTTTTTAATGTCGTCTCATGAGATTGCTTAGGATTAGCTTGATATTTGGAAACCAAACATACTACATGCATAATATCAAGTCTAGAAGCAGTCAAGTACAATAATCCTCCAATCATAGATCTATAAAGAGTCTGCTCAACCTCAGGTGACTCATCAGCCTTGCTCAAGTGACAACCAATAACCATTGTAGTGCTTAGTGGTTTGAAATCCTCCATATTTAACTTCTTCAACATCTCTCTAACATACTTAGCCTGAGATACAAAGATACCATCATCTAGCTGAATAATTTGAATCCCAAGGAAGAAAGACATCTCACCAATCATAGACATCTCAAACTCTTTCTCATCTCTTCTACAAACCTCTTACACATATTATCATCTCCACCAAATATGATGTCATCAATATATACAACAACTATCAGAATCTTGTCTCCCTCTTCATTAATGTAAAGATTGCTATCTGTAGTACCTTTCTTGAAACCTTGCTGAAGTAAGTACTTATCCAACTGAGCATACCAAGTTCTAAAAGCTTGCTTGAGTCCATACAAATCTTTCTTGAGTTTGCGCACCATGGATGGATCTTCTAATAGCTAGAAACCATCTAGTTGCTCAATGTAGACCTCTTCCTCTAAATCACCATTCAAGAATGCTAACTCGACATCCATCTAATAGACCTTGAAGTTCTTGTGAGCAGCAAAGGCAAGAAACATCTTGATTGCCTCCATTCTGGCTACTAGAGCAAAGGTCTCTCAAAGTCAATACGTTCAACTTGTGAATAACCCTTACACACCAATCTTGCTTTGTTCCTCACGACTTCACCATCTTCATTCATCTTGTTCCAAAACACCCACTTTGTTCCTATAACATTCTTATTAGCTGGTCTAGGAACCAATTCCCATGTCTGATTCTTCTCTATCTGATTCAATTCTTCTTCTATTTCCTTCAACCTTCCATCATCTTTGCTAGCATTAGCAAAGGTTTTGGGCTCTACCTTTGACAATAGGCACAAATTCATTTGCTCACTTACTTTTGCAAGCCTTCTCCTGGTCTGTACACCTTCATTCTTATCCCCAATGATCTGATCTACTGAATGATTCCTCTAAACATACTTTGTTGGAGTCTTAGGGATCTATTCTAATTCTTGTTCCTTCTCTTCTTTCTCCTCTACTTCTTCTTCTTCAATGCAAGGAGGTATATCATATCCACAGTCCTCTGGTTCTTGTGAGATCTGATACAAATCTTCATCTACTTTAACATTTGTTCTTTCAATCATTCTTCCCAATCTCTTGTTGTAGCATCTATAGTCCTTGCTTCTGGTTGAGTAACTAAGAAAGATCCCTTCATCATACCTTGAATCAAACTTTCCAAGGTCTTCTTCATCTCTCCTGATGTAGAGTTTGCTGCCAAAAATCCTAAAGTATTTGATAGTGGGAGGTCTTCCATACCATAGCTCATAAGGGGTCTTAGTTCTATTAACCCTCAATTGTACTGTGTTAAGCAAGTAGATAGTAGTGTGTACTCCTTCCAATACATATCAGGTAGATCTGCATCTTTCAACATTTCCCTATCCATCTCTTGCACAGTTCTATCCTTTCTCTCCACTACCCCATTCTGCTGAGGGGTCCTAGGAGCAGATAGATGTCTCCTAATACCATGATCTTCACAAAAATTTTCAAATTCATTTGAAGTAAACTCACCTCCTCTATCAGATCTTAAGCATTTGATCCTAGCATTGATTTCATTCTCAACTATTCCTTTGAAAATCTTTAACTTATCAAAGGCTTCATATTTTTCTCTTAGAAAAGTAACCCAAGTCATTTGAGAGTAATCATAAATAAGCAACATGAAGTACCTTTCACCTTGTTGACTCTTTGTTCTTGTTGGTCTACATAGGTCAGTGTGAATCAGCTCTAGTGGCATTGTAGAAGAATACTCCTTGCTCTAGAAATTTGTCTTTGTTTGCTTTCCCATTTGGCATTACTTAAATAATGTGTTTGCAGGCTTGGTTATCTTAGGCATATCTCTCACTGCATGAGTAGAGTTGATCTTCACCATATTATCAAAGTTGATATGTCCCACCACTCGTGCTACAGCCAACACTCACCAGATTGAGCCAATAAGAAGGTTCTTCCCTTTACCTCCTTTAGATGATAAATATCTCAATATATCCTAGTACCTTCTACAACTAGTCTTCCAGACCCTACCTTCCTGATCTCACAACCTTTGGCATGAAATGTAAGATTGTATCCTTTACTACACATTTGACTGACACTGAGGAGATTGTGCTTCAACCCTTTGACATAGAGGACATCCTCAGTCTCGTTCTTTCCATCAATGGTTATAACATGCTTTCCACAAATTTGTGCTCACTCATCACCACCAAAAGTTTGACAGCTCCACCATTCCACTTCTTAAGGCTGATGAACTTCTCCTTGTCACCAATCATGTGGTTAGAGAAACCACTATCAATTACTCAAGCATTTGCTTCTTCTTTTGCATGAAAAGCAATCCACACAACCATTGATTTTTCATTATCTTTGTCATCCTACAAGGTATCAAACTTCTTACATTTTCCAATATCACTATTTTTGTCACCAACTTTCAAGGCCATGAAAAGTGTTTCATCATTTGAATCATCATGATCCTCATCTTCTAAAGAATAGTTGTTCTCCATGGAATAAATTCTTCTTTTAGACTTCTCTCTTTTCTTGCTATCCTTTGATTCTTTAAAAGGACACTTAGAAGCAAAATGACCAGTTCTCCCACAATTGAAGCACTTTAAAGGTAACTTACCTCTGTATTTGTCAGTGCCCTTCTTCAATTTTCTCACAAAGTTCACTTCTATCTCATCAAGGTCACCATCTTGATCAATTGTTTCATCTTCTACCTTCTTACTAACTTCGAATGTTGCTTCCTTCTTTAGAGCCCCTTTCTCAAATTATCTCATTTCAAAGGCTGTGAGAGTTCCAAACAATTAATCTATTGTATAGTGATCCAAGTCCTGAGAATCCTCAATAGCAGATACCTTATGATTGCAATATTTAGGGAGATATCTTATAACCTTCTTCAAAATCTCATCTTCTTTCACTTCTCCACCAAGACCTTTGATGTCAATAACTACTTCATCCACTCGTAGCATATAACTAGCAATGTCTTCATCTTCCGTCATCCTCAGGATCTCAAATTTGCTCTTGAAGATTTACATCTTGGCTTGCTTCACTTTACTATCTCCTTCATAAATGTTGCTAAGTTTTACCTAGACATCCTTAGCAGATTTGCAACTCATTACCTTTAGAAGTTCTGAATCAGCTAGCCCACTCATGATAGAATTCTTTGCCTTGGCATTGTTATCATACAACTTGATCTCAGCTAGATCTATGGGATCATCAACAGGAGCAGTGTAACCATCCTTGACAGATTGCCAAACACCAAACCCTAGAGGGTATAGATAGCCTTCCATCCTTAGCTTCCAAAAGGTGTAATTTGTTCCATCAAACCTATATGCCTTGTTAGATCCATCATATGCCATCCCGGACCTTCCTCAAGTGATTAAGCTCCTTCTGAGGAACTTGTCTTTGATACCAATTATTGAAAACACCTAGATACTGAGAGGTGGGGGTGAATCAGTATTCAAACAAATCTCAAACCCTTCAGAGCAAATTAAAACTTAAACTTTACAAAATTAATAGAAACATAAAAGATCAACACTATTGGTTACCAAATCTACAGAGGGTTTGCCAGTTCCAATGCATGGGCGGATTCGGCCAACAGATTACGGGAGGTTGCGTGAGCTGCCTCCCCTTCACTTCTGGTTATGCCGCACCAAGAGGGGTGTCCCTATAACTAAAGATGTAACATTGACTAGCTCAATGATAGAAAGATTTAGCTTGACAGCAACAGGTAGAATACTCTCATGTATGGACCAAGATCTGCATGATAGATCACAAGGTTGGCAACATTCTTGGACATATGTGTCTAGTTGGGTATGAGAGTATGCAGGGGGTTCCTAATCCTACTCCTACAACTAACAGGTGGAAGTGTTGAAATGGGTGGACATAATGTCCTGGATGCAAGACAAGGGGTTTTGGCTCATAACTACTGATCCAGGAGCAGACTGGTGCCTATCCATTGGGCAAGGAGTCAACTAGACGTATACAACAGATGGTTTGCAACTTTCACTCAAGTTTCAGGGGGTTGGACTAATGCTTTCCTTACAAACATCACCCAAGAATGGGTATCTAACTGCCTCTACTTACAGATATCCCTGCTGACATGCAACCTTCCCCATGCTCAACCTAAAACAATTTAATCCACTCCTTGAATGGAAGTTAGAGATCAAACATGTGATACAGAAAACCATATCCTAGAACCTGAGAAACCCTTAGCAACCAGATTTAGAAGAAGGAGAATAACATGCAGCAAATGGAGACAAGAAGATAAACACATGCAATGAAGCATTTCTCATATAAAATCAACACTGAAACTGAAATATGTGCAAAATACAATCATGTTGCAACTCATAAACTCCACAATGGGATAAAAACAACCAAGATCATGCCCTGTTCTTCATTATTTACACAAAAATGCCCCAGGCCTTCAACAACCACCAATTGAGTAGCATCATCTACTTTTTATAGCAAGACTATGTACTGAATGAATTAATTAAAAGGGAGGCCAAAAATCCCACCAGATACACAGTATCAGAAAAATGGCGCTCAAAATTGAATGCGGCAGAGGGACCAAGAGGAAGGAGCAGGTGAACTCAGGAGATGCGCCACCGCTCAGAGACATTCCCTCATCAATCAGGTGGTTGAGCTATTCATTCAACCCACGCCTTCTGCAAAAACTACCATTAAAGTTTCACCAACCCACAGGCCCCAGAGATGTAGCAACAATGCGCCCATGGAGTTTCTCCCGCCAAAACAGTTGCAAATGCTCATCAAAAAACCCACGCTGCAGGCTCAAAATGTGGCCGTTGATTAAAAACCTATCGCTGAGATCCAACGGCACCAAAAAATGCTAAAAAGTCGCGAACCAACCAGACTGTGCCACATAGACACTTCGTGTTTCAATCGTTGGGCCATCGCAAACTTTTCCTTAATTATTTCTGCCGAGAGCCTACTGCCGAAACCATGCGCGGAAGCCACCACGTGGCAAGCTCCGCGGCACCCATGAAACATTAGAGACCCTCCGAGACACCCCCGCGAAAGCCACCACGTGGTGCCCCCCGCGCACCTCCTGAGAAACACTTTTGAAACAATATTGGGACCCACGCGGATGCTGACACTTGGCACCACCTGTAACACTTAAGAAACAGTAGGAAACAATACCAAAGTGGCTTCCACAGGTGACACATGTCACAAACTGTGGCTATCTCTTGAAACATTTGAAACTCCTATGAAACACAGGTGGAAGCCGACACTTGGCTCCCTCCGCCCCACTTGATACTTAATGCAGGGCCCACCACCATCCATTACTTGGCGCCGAAGGAAAAAGAGAGAGACATGCGGAAGCAGACACCTGGCAAGCTCCGTGGCCATCCTTTGAGACACATGGCGCCCTCCGCGTGCACAGCTAAAACTTTTGAACCATTCCTCCGCAAGTGACACGTGGCACTTTCTAACACATTTAAAACTTTAAACCGGGGCCCACCACCATGTTTCACTAGCATCGCGGGATACAAACAGAAACATACGCGGAAGCTAACACTTGTCAGCTCCCGTGGCCTCTTGAAACTCAAAGAAACTTTTTTGAAACTCCCACGGAAGCTACCACGTGGTGCCTTCCGCGGACCTGTATCTTAAAACAGGGTCCCACCCCCACTTCGCCACACATTGAAACATGTAGAAACTAACGCGGAAGCAGCCACCTGTCGGCTTCCACAGAAACTACAAAGGACATGTTGCACCCTCCACCTCTACATAGAAACTTTTTGAAACTTCAGAGGAGGCTGACACATGGTAGGATCCGCGAAGCCTAGAAACTTTAAGGGTCTTTTGGAAACTTGGCAGAGATGCGAAACTTTGAGAGTCTTTTAGAAACACTGGCGGACGCCTCCACGTGGTGCCTTTCGCGCCACTCTCAGAAACACTTAGAAACTGTGTTGAGACTCTAGTGAAAGCCGACACGTGGCACCTTCTGCGCATTCTTGAAACTTTAAGGGGCCGCCTCCGCTGCTAACACGTGGCACGCTCTGCGGGAAGCAAAAATAAAGGCACAGATTTAAACTGGGGCATAACACTTGGCGGTCCCACGGCTGGCAAGAAGAAACCCTCTCAGCCACTGTTAGAAACATTTAAGACCCAGAAACTGTAGCCCGACATGCATTTTTTATGCATCTGACCCATTTCTTCAAAGGGCGATAGTCTTTTCTAACTCGCAAATGCATATTTTCAATTGCAGAGGCTAAAAGTGTCAGGATTTTTGGAATTTTTGGGAAGGGGCCTGCACATTTAAATGTTTGAAACTTGAATGTTTATGCAGGCACCACCAAACACAATGCACAACACCCCATAACACCATATATACATGGAAAACCCCAAAGAAGAAAAACCACGATGAGAAAATCTGCTAGGAGCTACTGTCCTAATCCAACCTCACAAAATAATCATAGTTAGAACTTTGTTTTAGGGATACAACCCAAGGAAGCTACTACTCCCTCAAGAAAGGTTTTAGGGTCACTCCCAAGGAAGCTACAACTCCCTATAGACTTTGTTTTAGGGCTTCAACCCAAGGAAGCAAATACACCCTGAACTAAGAACAAACTTAGATAAGATTACAGCATGATAGTCCTTCTACTGTCTGAATCTGACAATGAAGCTTACTCCTTTTGATGATTGCACTTCTGCTTTGACAACTTCTGCAACTTCTTCAAATGTCTTCTCTACAACTTACTGACTCACTACTTCAGCCTTCAAGAATTTTTTCCTTTGGCTCACTACCTCCAACAATCAGTTAGGCACACTCTTCACTTCCTTTCTGTCTCAAAAGTATCTTCAAGATGAATCTGGACAGGATCTATTACTTCTACTCTTTCTCTTTCAGTCGCACATCATAATGCATTACACATCCACATTTGACTTCTTGCACTCACATTCGCAATCACACCTCACCTAGATCAACTAGGTTTACAATATATATGTGATATTACATTTATTACATTACAAGTCAACTAGAGACAACAAGAATATTACAATTACAAGTCAGCCAAAGATCAAACAGCATGAAATGTGTAGAGGGAAAGCCCTAAAATGAACTACACGCAACACCAGGAAGAGAAACATGCCTTGTGGATTCCAAAACACACTTAACCTAGTCCTAAACACCCTTCACAGCATCAGCCTTCAAAGAATAACATCTGCATGCTTCACACATTTGAAATAGGTTGACCTTAAGCAAGAAAATATGAAGCTTGTAGCAAGTTAGCCATTACAACTTGGTTGTACTCATGAAAGATTAAACATTACTTGTGCTTCTCCCAGATGAGTTAGAATGACCCATACAACATCTCCAAATGCTCCTTGAACTCCACACAACAAAGAATTTGTGGCGCACACCTTTAACATACCTCAGTCGGCTAGGCAAAAGCATAACCCAGCAACACCTGCATTCCAGACCATAGCCTATTCCAAAAAAACTAGAAAACACCTTGCACAGCAACAAGAAACATCACAAGATCCTCAAGATCATTCTCCACCATCCAATTCACCACTTCATACAACAACAAGTTGGTGCAAGCTGACAAACATTAAAACTAGCCACCAGACAATACAGTCCTGCACTTTGTCACTTACAACTTTCTCTGCAGAGGAACAAATGATATGAACCTTTGAATGTAACACCTTCTCAACACACTAAACTTAACTTTTGAACCACATGATCATGTCTTCAAAGGTAGAGGAATGCAGAGCATTCTCCCAAACAGTCTTCAAGGCAACTTTCTGCAACATAAACCTTCACCATCATCCAGAGACCAGAGCCTCCTTGTAGCAACACATACTTCCTTAGGAACAAAAGGAGAGACCATACAACATGCTACAAACCATCAGCAACATTTCCCCAACATCATTATTACTTCTAGTCCTCATCTTAATGCTTCTAATTTCATTACTTCTAGTCTTCATCTTAATGCTTCTAATTTCCATCTTAAAATATCATCATGTGATATCATCTCTACTGACAACAAACATACTCAATACAACTTTAATTGACATTAAACAAGGCATGACATCCAACCATGAACATCAGCAACATCACTATTAGCACACCATCATAGTATACCATCAACATGAGCAACAATGACAGCTCAAACTGAGTGTTGACATCAATGACAACCTTAGGTAACATATGTGCAACAACAATATGAACACCATTCGCAAGCATCATAGCTCCTCTGACCATCTTGCACCCTCCACTCAAAAAAATAACCTACACACCTGCATCATTCAATTTACTTACAAAAAGTAGGTATCACGCCAAACCAGGGATATGTAGAACACATTTGATTCCCTTCACTCGTCCATCAATAAATCTTATCAAAACTCTTCCAAGTCCAATAATCTTCAGATGAGAATCTTCTCCAAGGTGTACCTTCCCACCATCAAATTTTTTGTATTGTGTAAACCAACCCTTATGTGAGGCCAAGTGAAAAGATGCACCATATTTAATCAACCATGCACCTTCTGACATGCATGTGTAGCCAAGGCCATGACAAAGGCATCACCATCATCTTGGAAGGATTTATCAAACTCATCATCAAAGTCATTCTTCTTCTTATCCTCCTCCTTACAGTCTTTTCAAAAATGGTCAAGCTTTCCACAGTTCCAACATTTAGCCTTGGACTTACCAAGAGATTTAGATCTCCCACAAGATTTAGATCTTGACTTATCTTGCTTATTGTCCTTCTTCTTGCCTTTTTCTTTTGATTTTCCATGAATAGTTAGGGCCTCCGTGGCTAATTTAGAAGACTTTCTTTGCATCTCTTAAAAAATAAATGATGCGACCACTTCATACATCTTTAACTTGGTGGTAGTGCTCCCAATGGTAATAACAAGGTGGTCCCATGAATTTGGACAAAAACACAACAAAGTCATAAAACAATCCTCCTCCTCCATTTTTACTCCCACAGAGTTCAGCTGGTAAACTATAATATTGAAGTCATTTATATGATCTAATACAAATCCACCATCCTCCATTCTTAGGGTGTACAACTTCTTTCTCAGAAAGAGTTTGTTAACCAGATATTTAGCTTCATACAAATCTCTCAGTTTCTTACAAAGATTCTCTATGGTGGTTTCTTCATGAACATTCAATAATACTAAATCTACCAAACAAAGTCTAATAAGACCCTTTGTCTTTTTATCCATCTAGTCCCAGTCTTCTTGGTTCATTGTGCTAGGCTTTGTACTAGATATTTGATGCAGAGGAAGGTAGAAAGGTTGTAGTTCACTCAATGAACTTAACTTCCTTCTACAAGGTCTACAACGGTGTTTGTGAAAATAAAGCCTACACAAGGCTAATACAGAGATTTATCTAGCCTAGGACCACTATTTAGTGTCCTCCTCACAGGCTGTCTAACTCTTACCTTGGAGAGTTACTACTCAATCCCACCTTTCTACACAACCACCTTGATTTGACTCACAACTTCCTACCCACACCTCTACCAACATGATCAACAACACAAATCAACATATACTGACTTATGACAGGCATGAAACTGACCAAAAAAACTCTCATTCCACTCCTAATACAACAGTGGACAGCAAGTTTCTGTATGACTGTCTTTTGACAGTGACAAGGAAGCTTCTATCATGTACCTTTATGAACAAAACTACTGTTGATTTCCCTACCCACCATAATCTTCACATATATTTACTGAGGACAGCACTAACAAGAGTTTTTCTGACAAAAAATCCATAAATTATATAGGACTGTTTACCAAATGACTGTCTTTTGACAGAGTTAAAGAGGAAGCCCTTCTCTTGTAGCATAAACAAGGACTTAAGCCTTCAACACCCTTCCAAGACTTCAAGTGACCCTCAATTCTTAATGCATACTCAACATTGGGTGTGAGAAAACAACCAACTACTTATGTGCAGGCCCACATTGTGTTTAAAGGGCAGAAGACAGCAAATAGGAGGTTGACTGTCCTATGACAGTTTTCAAGTGACCACTTCTTCTTGTAGCCTTTGAGAAGACTCAATCTACAACCACTCCTTCCCAACAAAGATCAAAACATCACATGCATTCACAAAGACAGGTTCCACTGACTTGACACCCCACCACAGTACTGCTCTGACAGAAGAAGTACGGCTGTTTGACTGTCTTCAATGAAACAATGTTAGAAAGTAGGTTATTTGTGCAAACAAGAAGACATTTAACACCATGTTAGTCATTCACAAACCTCCTATGACCTTCATTGCTTGGTGCATGAACCAAATACCAAATTAAGGTGTTTACCATCCATCAAACCTTCAGACCGTACTGTACCCACGTGCATGACAGCAAACTATTTTTTCTGTCAACAATTGTTATTTGCCTTCTAAGGATTGTCTGGTTTAAGATAATGGGAAAGAGGTGTATTAAGGGTCCCTTGTCTGGAGTGTAGGACTCTTGTGCAGGTTTGTATCCCTCCTAAAACACAAAGAACAACTCCATTTTATCAACCTTATGACTGTTTTCTTCTACACTTGCTGTCTAATGCCTTTTCTTCACTAACTAGTCACTGTTTTGACTAGATAGAGACATACCAACCACTATGAAAGAAGGAGAACAACCCATCAAACATCAAAAACATGAAAACTACTATAATTTCCTCCATCCCATCAAAAGATGATTGTTCACCTTCAGAAGATAGAGGAAAAGAACTCCATTTTACCTCAAAACCCTAGGCAAAGAGGGTTTAACCCAGTATTTACAAAAAGAGATGAAACTAACAACACCAAATGTTTCAAAGACCAAAATTACTTGCAAATGAGAGCCACATCCAAGATCTAAATCATTTTAAAAAATTCACTTCCTTAGCAATCCGTACTTGGCCGTACAAAGATTGTTTTCACAGAAAAAATAGAAAAACACAGTTTTTTCTTCATAAAAACTCCTTCCTTCTATATATTTGGCATGTTTATACAAATTCAAGTTTATAGGAAGTTTCCCCAACTCTTGCACTTCCTATTTTGTCCGTACAACTGCCTATGAAGGCAGTAAATTGATGGAAAAGGCAGTTTGTCATAAAAAAACAAGTTTCTAAAGTGAAAACCTCCTAGAAAATAGGTCTAAGATAACTCCAAATTAGACTAGTCAAACAAATGACTAAGTCTTTATTACAAAACAAGAAATGGCTTTCAAAGCCTTAGGAAAAAAACCAAAATTAACAAGTTCACAAAATATTATATTTGAAAAAGAAATGTAAATTGAAGCTTTTGCACCAATATTATAGCCCATAGATCTTTGTCTATGAGCATATCTTTCATTTTGAGTTTCCACAACTCAAAATTAGTTCCAGTAAACTCTCCATCTCTATTTTAGATGTTCTTATCATATCCTTCTACAATAAGATCAAGACCCTCTTTGTGCAAGCTCCCACTCAAACAAATATTAGTACCCAAAAAAACCCTCTACCCAACACCTAGAATCTGAGGTGATTATGCTCTGATACCAAATGAAAGGAAGGTATGTGGAAATGCTTCCTACACTAATATTCTAAGGAGAGTGTTATGAAAATTTTCAATCTTTACAATTATATAAAGTAGAAACACATATAAACATAAAATAAACAATATACTATAACACAAGGTGTACATGGGGAAAACCCTTTTGAGAGAAAAACCCCATAGTCTAAATAAACCCAATGTATTATTTAGTAAACTACATGGTTACAATACACTTGCAAAGTAAGCCTTTATAGGAATATTACCAACATTCAAGTCTAGAGTGATTTTGGCAGCATTACTCTACATACAAATTAACCCATACAAACTACAACTCCAAACACCAATAATAGGCAAGAGTTCAAACTAGAAACCACACAAGGTTTTAGAAAACCATTAACAAATACCATAGAAGGTATGGCGCCCAAACCAAGACACAAATTTCCAACACCCTCCTTGGTAAAAGATCCTCTAGGCTATTTTTAGCATATTCTCTTACACTCTTACATTGTCATAAACCATCATATTGATCACCCAAACTTCGGCACCCCAATTTTTCCTCATTCAACCCATTCAAAGATGCTTCATGACATGTGTCCAATCCTATCATAATACTAGTCAAGATTCTAATATAACCTCCCTCTTATATTCTCATACACATCATAAGAATCTGTCATATTCATAATTAACTTGCAACTCCACAAGATGCCGACACATGGAAAAACTATGTCACCTCAAAGTGGGATGTCTACCTCCTCATGCAAGGATAAAATCCACTAAAGATGAATTCCATGTCACCTTCAAATGGGACACCAAATCTCCCACAAGAATATAAAATACACAAAAGATGAAATAGTGAATGCATACTGTAGATCAGGGAAAATCAGGGAAAATGCATGAATCATCAATAGCAACCACAAAACTATCTAAATCCAAGCCATAAAGACCCTAATCTAACAATGAAGCACAAGATGAACATAGAAATCAAATGATAAAAGCAATATTATCTAAATTCCTATGCCAAAGTTGATTTTCCTCCATTGCTCTTCTCCATTTTTGTTTGATTGCTCTCAGATTTGCAACATGCAAGAGATATGATAAGCTCAATGTGAATGATAGCAAAATTTTGAAGATTATGATTGTGGTTTCTTTGATGAATGTTTGATTGGATGGAATCTTGATTGCTCACTTCTGCAGCATAACAATGATAGGCAAGAATATCTAGAATGATTTGGATAGCATAATGATACTTGAAATGTCCCTCCCCAAATGGCTTGGGTGAGGCTTCATTTATAGGAGATGAGTGATATGAATGAACGACTAGAATTAAATTAGGAATGGATGGCTAGGATTAAATGATACAAGGAGTTGTAGTCATTTGACAAGTGTCTCATGAGGGTTGAATGAGAGGAATTAAAGTCAAATGGTCTTCCACTTACAAGGGTTAGAAGCTTCTACCCATGTGAAGATAGAGATAAAGGTGGAATTAAATAATAAAATTATTTAATTTTGGAAAGGAATGATGTGGAATACATTAATTAAATAAATATTTAATTTATTTAATTAATTTGGATGAGCGAAAAGTGGGAATTAATTAAATAAAATAATTTATTTAATTAATTGGCTATGAGAGGATAAAGGTGAGGGCTAATTTAAATAAATGTTTTTATTTATTTAAATTGGATGGTGGAGAAAATGGAAAATTATTAAATAATTGAAAACCATTATTTAATAATGTATAGAGTAAGAGGAATAAAGAAAAAGTGAATTAATTAAATAATTCAAAATTATTTAATTAATAGAAGAATATGACATTAGGAAATAGTTAAATAATTAAAAATTATTTAACTATGTGAGAAGATATAGACATTAGTGTGAAAATGTTACTCGCAGACTTTGGACATTTTTGAGTTTCTACACATACAAACGTATTAAAAATTAACATTAGGAATGCAAGGTTGAGACACCTTTTTCCCAACAATCCAAACATCTGGACTTCAGACTAAAATTCAAAAATTTGAATGTCCAGGATAACCCCAAAAATTGCATTTTTAGTGAAGGTTTTCTTTCATAGTCAGGGATAGCACGAAGATTATCTAGACATCCGAACTTCAGCGTAAAAATTAGAAATCCATAAGTTCGCATAAAACTGGTGAACGTGCAAGACTTCCTTTAAGTGAACAAAGAACTAAGTTAGCCTCATGTATGAATGTGGATGAGAGAGGAAGGGACTTCAAACAAAAGTCAAAAGTCTATGAAGGACACACAAGTCCATAAAGGAACATTGTGCAAGGGAAAGTGACAAAGAAGAAAGTCAAGGGAAGAAGGTGGAGGATGTGAGGAAGTGGAGGAGAGGAGGACTTCGGACCAAGGTCAAAAATCCTAAACACCAGGGGAATCCTGCATTTCCACATAAGGATAACTTAGAGCATTTAACTTAGAAATTTTCTAATTTTCTTGAAGTGTAAGCTTATGCCAAGATCATCAAAGGCTTGAAGATAAAAATTTTAAGTCTTTCACTTAGATTTTTAGTTTAACCAACTTTAACTTGACCTCTCTAAGGAGAAAAACTAAATCAACCAAGGCAAATCATATAAATCTCATGAAAGAGGCAAGGCAAACACATCAAATAGAAACTATAGGGGCCAAAACATAGTCTCTAATCAAATATCTACAAGGGCCCTATAGGAAACTAGACCAAACTCAAAAGCATTAAAGCACAGTGAGTCCTCATGCTAAGAAAGATATACAAGGTAAAGGCTCAAAAGGACAAACATTAAAAGTGAGGTTCCCTTATTTTTCCTAAAATTAGAGATAGTGTTGCAATCCATAAATAGTAACATTAAGAATTGTCACATCCTTGAGTATTTTGCATGTTTGGGTTAAATTACCCAATCCCCCTCTCCAGTTCTGGTATGTTTCCTATTTTGAATCTATTGGCAATGCTCTTGGTCGTTTCTTAGAGGAAGATGAAGCATTGTCAAACTGAGGCCAAACTAACTTTTCTCACATTCTCATGGACATTGACACATCTAAGGAGCTACCTGGGGATATCATCCTACTTGTTGGGGATAGACCATGGATTCAAAATCTTGATTATGAGGGTCTTCCTTTTTGTTGCAAGAGATGTTTAACCATTGGACACCTTGCTTTAAAATTCCCTCATTTGTATTGCAAGAAGGGTGAGGTGACTTGGTGGAGGAATTCCCTCCACGATCATTTAACTGTTGGCAACTTCAATACTGAGGATGATGAGTCCTTGGAGGCTCCTTATGAGTCAGTTCACTCTAGGGTTTCTGAGACTTCAAAAATTTGTCGAGATGGGTCTTCTCTGGGTCCATTACTGGCAGCCACACCTATGGTTCCATTGGTTGTTGGGCTATATGGTCCCAATTCTTTGGAGGCTTCAGTTCCACTCAACTCCTCTTTTAGCCCCTACAAGGGCTTAGGCTTCAATGGAGGCTAGTCCTCCCCTCTCTCCTCATTCTGAGTCCTTGGAAGATGACATCTCATAGAAGATTGTTCAAAGAAGGAAGAGAGTCTTCTAAAACATACTTGTGTTTCCCACACCTTGGTCAAGCATGTTCAGAATGATAGATCGAAGCCTGGGGTTGTGTAGATGGCTTCCATAGGTCTGTTGTGGGTGGTAACTTAGTTGTTGTTTCCTGAGTCTCTTTTTGTGTTGGGTTTCACTGTTGCAAACATTGTGTTGTGCTTTGGTTGATTTTTTTCAACCTATTATAAGGGGTTTCAGGTCCCCTTCAAAACTTGTTTTACCTCTAATCAAAAACATTAAAAATTGGCGCAAGTTTCAAATACTTGTTGCATTGATCAAATAAGTTACTATTATCTAGTAAATACTCGGTATAGGTCTCAACTAACTTCTTTAGGCAAATAACAAAAATGTATTGATCAATAATACATAGAAATCAAATGGAAGGTTCTAGATACATCAAACAATATATAATTCCAACCGCATCCAATGAGAACCATCTGTACTAACTTGAAATGCCTTTGATGACATGATTGTGATTGTGGTTGCAATTATGAAGTCCTAGATCTTGAAAACATAAGTTTGATACTCCAAACTTGACCTATACTACTACAAGACATTTGTAAATTAGAAAAGTACCTATAAAAGAAACATTAAAAGAAATATTTTTGGTTGATGCAAGATTTCTCTTGCACCCTGGATGCTCCTACATCACATCCTCATTGGTAAGTATAGGAAATCCTTGGGTAAATTTGTCTCTATCTTTACTAAAACAAAGAATCTTTTTCATTCTAATTTTGCTCATTATCTAGTACAGATGGATTTGACTTTAGGTTTTCCATTAGAAATTTGGTTGATATTAAACAATAATATATGAAACCAAAGCTAGAATTTAGATGGAGAAATTATTTTTGTATTGGACATTTGGCTACTTCTTGTCTAGGCAAATTAGGAAATCTTTTGGAAAGGCATCTTGGTGGAATAAAGAGAAGCAAAATCATTCAGAGAATATTGCTCAAAATTTTCCCTCTTCCAACAAGTTAGTTTTAGTGGAGGATTCAAAGGATCTAAAGGCCATTATGGAAAATGACAATAAGACTAAGGCCATGGCATCTACAAGCCCAAAAGAAGGTGCAACACTACAACAAGTTTCATCTCTAAAGTATTCTACTAACGAAGATTTTGGAAGTAAAATTATTGAAGATAATTGAGAGAATACATTTCCAAATATTCATGGTATGCAACTACAATCTCATCAAAATGGTAATGTGATGGAAGATGTTTCTAAGATGCTAGTATTAAAGGTTTGGTGGAGGAATATTTTCTCCAGGGAGATCAAGGTTGTGAATATGTCAATCTAGAAAAAAAATCTCCCCAACTAGCATCTAAAATTTAGTATCCCCCACAAATAGAGTGTAAGTTAAAGCTAATTCCTCACACATAAATTGTATGAGATGTAGGTCCCATGAACAAACCCTCATAATTTCAAGGGTGGGGCCCCTATAGAAACCCTAACTAATTAATTCAAAAAAACTATCTACGATTATTTTTTTATAAACAACACAAACCTTAAAGACCTATTACTAAATGCAACAAATATATGCTACTACACTCAATCACATAACTGCTTATCAAAATGTATTACAAAGAATAATTTTTTCCTAACATATAAATCTCTATAGATTATATATTGTATACACAAACACTGTGATAAACCATATTACAATAGTATCATCATTGTGATGATAAGCAATGTTGTTTCCCACAATGGAAGCATTGTATTATATCTACCAACAAATGACTTCTTCACATTGAAGCACACTTTCTACTCACAACATTAAGCATTATATCTGAGAGGAACCTCCTGCAACAATATAATGAAACATGCATGAAATAATAGAAATATATATGAATAGCAGAAACACCAAAGGAATTTATTGATCGCAGGCCACTTCAAGGGGGCAACCTCCTTTGAGCAAGCTCAATACAATAAATTCGTGGATGCCTTCATTGGCCTCAACACGTACTTATATACTAAGTCTAATCTAAACAACTATTACTTCCCATGAATGTGGGATAATACAATATACTCACAGGACGACTTACAAAGCATATGTGTCCAAATGTAATATACTAACAAAGTAAGGAGAAGGGTTAAACATGGGTTCCTAATATCCCCTCCCTCTTAGAAAAGCTTTGTCCTCAAAGCGTAAGATGTGGAAATTGTTGTTGAATCTGAAGGAGTGGTTCCCATGTAGCAATCTCTGGGTGCATTCCATGCCACTGAATTAATACCTCGGTGATGGATTAGGAGCGAAGATGACGAGTGCCCCTATCGAGGATTGCCTTCAATTCCAAAAGGATGGATCCTTCATTATCCAGTTGCGGTAAAATTGTTTGTGCTCTGTTGTTGGTGCCAAGAAATTTCTTTAGACAAGATACATGAAATACTGGATGAACGCGGGAAGGAGGAAGCTCCAATTTATAAGCAACTGACCCAATCTTCTGAAGAACATTATATGGCCCATAGAACTTTGGGGGTGTGTGTAAGAAGTTGAGTCCACTTTTTGGCCAAAAAGTGGAAGTCTTTTCCCTGATTTTTAGAATTTATCACATTTGACCTAAAAATTTGAAGCACTTAAATGTGGAATCTTGGAAAAAATCAGTAAATATGAAATGTAGTACTCAGAGTCTAGTTTCCAAATATGTAATTTTTTTAAATACCCAGATGATACAAATTGATTTTTAATAGGCATTTCTAAAAACCACTGTTTAAAAGTCACTTTTTTTTAACTATACCATGCACGTGTACATCATCCATATTTTGACCTAAATAATCATATTTTTCTAAATCCTTTTGGGAAAAGATTTGTAACTCACTGAAGCATGTTTTTCATATTTTTTTGTAATTTTTTATTGAATATTTTTTTTTGTTAATTTTTTATTGGCCATTTTTGGTGTTTTAAAAAATCATCGTGTACGTCACGCATAAGATGACCTAAACTTATCATTTTTTGAAAAAAAAAATTCAAATTGAAAAGAATTGTCTGAAGTACATTTTCGTACAATTTTTTTTCCAAAAAAATATTTTGATAAAAAGTGATTAAAATATTAAAAAAACTTGATAATTCAAGTTTATGGACCTGTTTCATCATAAATTAATTGAAAAATAGAAAAATAATCCAATTGTAGAAAAAAATTAGATATTTGGAATCTACACAGTCTCATCTATAATAGGTTTTAATTTCATCAAAAAAATCTGCAAAATAGGCCTTCAGACATATGCCCAAAGTCACTATTTTGTTGTGACATGGAAGATCTAGTCCATGAAAGTTTGTACGACTGAGGAGGCGGTATAGGAATGGATGAGGGCACAAAAATGACTATATTTTGAGAGGTGATCACCCACAACCAAGATCATTGTCTTCCCTCCAGATTTAGGGAGCCCCTCATTGAAATCCATAGAAATATATGTCCAAATCCATGTAGGGATAGGCAAGGGTTCGAGCAATCCAAGGAGTGTTGTTTCACCCTTGTTACATTGGCAGGTATCCCATTCAGCCACCATCTGTTGAATTTCCCTTTTCATTCACTTCCAAAAGAAGTTACGTTGTGCCCGCTCATAAGTTTTGAGGAACCCAGAGTGCCCTACCGATGGAGAAACATAGAGTTCATAGAAGATAGCCTACTGGACAAATTCCAACCAATTTGGAATAGGCATAGAAATAGGTGAAAGAGAAGCTTGGTCATCACATGTGCGAGAAAGAGAATCCGCCACAAGAGTGTCCCTACCCTTCTTGTAAGTGATCTCATAGTCATAACCCATGAGTTTGTTGATCCATTTCTATTGTGCTAGGGAGGAGACCCATTATTCTAGGAAATATTTCAGACTTTGGTGAGCAGTCCTGATGCAAAAATGATTCCCTAGCAGGTATGGCCGCCACTTCTGTACTGCATGTAAAATAGCCATCATTCGTTGTAGATCCGAAGGAGTAGTGGAGACCATAGATGGGTGCATCTGAATGGAATGAAGCTGAGTGATGACACCATGTAAATTCTCCTTAAGAAGCTTTTCCATGCGATGTGAACTTATGATGCTAAGAGACCCCAGTTGTAAGCCCTTCAACGTGTGTTTGTGCCCATTGTCTAAAAACTACATCCAAAGTTCAGAAAAATCCCATAAGATGGGTCCAAGTGTGTGTAACCATCGGGTGCCCAAAACCACATCACATCCACCTAAGGGCAAGGCAAACATGTCAGAGCGCAGGTTATAATCTCCAATAGAGATACGCACATTGTGACACTTCCCTTTGCAAAGTAATGTGCCCCCATTGGCAAGCATGACTTCAAAGTTGGAGTAAGGATGAACAAAACAATCAGCCTGTTTGGCTATTCGAGGGTCAATGAAGTTGAGTGCTACCAGAATCAATGAGTATTGTAAGAGGGAGCTTCTTGAAGTAACCCTTGACTCGCATGGTTTGTGGGGTGGTGACTCCTTCTAAGGCATGGAGAGATATCTCTAGTTGGTCTTCTTGAGAAGTAGGGTCAACAGGCGACTGCTGAGTTTCAACCTGATCAGCTACTATATCCTGAGCATCTGCATAAACTTCAGTTTCAGGTAGAGAATCCACATCCAAGAGATAGAGTTTTTGCTTGACACATCTATGTCCCTGAGTGAATTTCTCATCACAGTTATAACAAAGCCCCTTTTCTCTACGTGCCCGCATCTCTGCTTCAATCAAATGCTTGATAGGAGTTGTTCTAGGAGCTGGCATTATTTGAGGTCTTTGGGAATCCATATTTCTGAATGGAACAAAATTGGATTTGGAGCACTGTTGAGCTGTGATCTTGTCCTCTACCAACTTAGCCAACCCTAAGGCTTCCATCATTGTGCTTGGACGAAACATTTTAATCTCAGAGTGAATTACATCCTTCAGACCACTGACAAAACAACTCCTGAAGAATTCATCAGACAATCCCTCTGTGTGATTGGCCAGTTTCTCAAATTCTGTCTGATATTCTCTCACAGTGCCTGTTTGGTGTAGCTTCGTGAGTGCTCCTATGAAGTCATCAAAAGCACTAGGGCCAAATTGTTGCAAAATGAGTTTGCAAAAATCTATCCATTTTGGCTCGTCATGAGCCTTGATGTACCAACGGAACCATTGAAGTGCTTCATGTTCCAAATGAAAGGATGCAAGTGGTACTTTGTTGACATCAAAAGTATTATGCAGACTGAAATATTGTTCTTCCCGGTATATCCATCCAGTCGAATCATCACCATTGAAGCGAGGAAAATCAAGCTTCGGCCCACGAAAATTGCCGGAAGAAGAAAACCCTGTGTCTGCAGGAGACTCTAGCTGCCGTTTATTGTTCATGGCTGAATGCTGAAGATTGAGCCCAAGAATTTTTTCATCCAAATCTTCGAGTTTGGTCTTGAGGGCGGAAAGTTCATCCTCCATGTTTTTTGCTCCTGTGCGGGTGACAACCATAACCAAGAATTTTTTTTTTTTTTTTTTGGGAATGGGTAGAAAAGCAAAAATAGAAACTTTTTTAGTAAAGAAAAATTTGGATTTGGGAAAAACTCTAATGGGTAATTGGGGTTTGACTAGGTTTTGGACACTTTCTGAGGGAAAGGGGAGAAGAAAATGGGGATTTTAGAAGCGGGGTGAAAGATAGGGAAAATTTGTCCAAAAGGGACAAAGGAGCAGAAATATGAAATGAACACTGTGGCAAAATTTGAAGGCTATTGGGTGAGAATCAAAGAAGTTATGGCAAACCCTAAAAATAAACAAATGTGGGATTTCTAGCTTCGATAAGTGGAATTTGGGATAGGGTCCTCAAGGAAGGAAATATGTAGAATGGAATTTCAGGGGTTCTAGTGAATTTTGAGAGGAAACGAGGCTAAAGCAAGGAAGATATGGCAAAAAAATAAGATTTTTTTTACTCCTTTTTTTCTGAAACTATCCGCCAACTGCTCTGGACAGATTCAATCTGCAATTTGCCAGTTGTCAATAGATATGGGTCACGGGTATGTTCGGCTTCCTAAAGGTTCATTGGATTCACTCAACTACCAATGTTGTCTAACAGCTTGTGTATTGGGGAAGTACCCCTCACTCCACGACTCAAGTAAAATTGATAACCGCTTTGCCGCAAAGGATAGCTCTTGGTTTACCTCATGGATGGGAACTAGTCAATCAGGTAGGGTTGTTGCCCTTTTCGCTAGCAGGTCCTCTAAATGGGCCAGCTACTTCAGGGTTCCTATGGTACTCCTCACAATGAGTTTTAGGGCTATGCCCAGGCACTTCCCATAGTTAAGCGGATAGGGATTATTTCCTGATCTAAACCTACAATTGAAATGAACAATATAGATGCAAAAAAAGAACTACTGCAATAATCACAGCGCCTGGAGGCCATTGCGAAAAAAAATTGGCAGAAATTCCACCCAGCGAGCCCAAGAAAGCGCTCCGATACTAGATGAGAGGAACCTCCTGCAACAATATAATGAAAAATGCACAAAATAACAGAAATATATATGAATAGAAAAAACACAAAAGGAATTTATTGATCGTAGGCCACTTCGAGGGGGCAACCTCCTTTGAGCAAGCTCAATACAATAAATTCGTGGATGCCTTCATTGGCCTCAACACGTACTTATATACTAAGTCTAATCTAAACAACTATTACTTGCCATGAATGTGGGATAATACAATATACTCACGAGACCACTTACAAAGCATATGCGTCCAAATGTAATATACTAACAAAGTAAGGAGAAGGGTTAAACACGGGTTCCTAACAATATCCAACTTTTTATAACTGCAACAAACTTCTATATCATCTCTTCCTAACTACTAATATTTAATGAGAGAATGTTGTATAAGCTTTGTACCTACTCAAATAAATCCATAATCATTTCTACTAGATTCAAAATTATTAGATAAGCTCAAGGTTTATAGTGCTTTATTCATTTAGATAAATAAAAAAGATTATCATTTAGAAAAATATAATGTATATAGTTGCCTCGTGAATTTGAAGCATTGAAAATAAATACTTTTAATACACTGGTTATTCTACATTGAGAAGCATCAAGGTCATTTTACAAAGGAGTGTCAAGGTTATAGCAGTCATGATATTTCCACAGTCCATGTTGATAGAATAGTAGTGCTTCTAGTAAAACTGTGTGTTGCTTTTTTGCCTCAACGTTTCGGATCACACTCTATGATCCATCATCAGGAAGAAAAGAAGAGAGAGTAACTGAATTGAAATTGCAGAAAAAGCTTCTTAAAAGGATAGAGAAGGGTTGGGTGCGGATTACAATGATAGTCTAGGGTAAGGAGACCAGACTTGGAGTGGCTAAAAAGAAGCTAGGAGAAAAAAGAAACTAATAGAAAAAGAAAGAGAAATGAAAGAAAATTATAATAGAATAAAAGAGTCAAAAGACAAGTTAGCAAACCCTGAAAAGACTAATATATGTATCTACAAATTAGATTCATTCGGTGGAAACTATATATATTTATATACAATATATGTATATAGATAAAGGAATCTATATAATATATGTATAATAAATTACTATAAAAGATAGAACCTAAATAAAGAAAGACAAATAAAGAAAGAAAATATAAAAGCAATGAGTGTAGATATAAATATATATGAGAGTGAGAGTATGTACAATTTTTTTACAAAGAGATACGCATATAAATAGAAGAACGCTCCATTATATATGCGTATCTATATCAAGGGAATAAAATATAAAACTATAGAGAGAATATATAAACAATAAGTATAGAAATATAAAAACAATAAGCAAGGATAAAAATATATATCTATAGAAAGAAAAAAATAAGAACAAGGAGCATAGATATAAAAATAGGTATACATATATAGAAAGAATATATAAGAAGCAATGAGTCTAGATGTCAATATATATCAATGGAAAGAAAATCTAAAAGCAATAAGTCTAAATAAATATATAACGATGGAAAATATCAAAAAACACAAAGAATATAATTAAAAGCATAAATGCTAACGAGAAAAAGATTAAAAGCTTGAGATACTAGATGGATAAACACAAGAGAACAAGAGGCAAAAATGTAGAAAGGCAAAACAATAGATATACTTATATAGAAAGAATATACAATAGGCAATAAGTATAGATATCAATATATATCAATAGAAAGAAAATCTAAAAAGCAATAAATATAGATATAAATAAATATATATAGACGGAAAATATATAAAAACCAAAGTATATAATTAAAAGCATAAATGCTAAAGAAAGAAAGATTATAAGCTTGAGACACAAGATGGATAAACACAAGAGAACAAAAGGCAAAAATACATATATCTATATAACTATGTCATACAGATATATTTATATATATCTTTGGCATAAATATGTTTATCTTTATGCATTAATGCATTTAAATCTATCTAAATGCATTAATGCTAAAGATGACCCAGAAGGATAAATGATAGAGGACAACCACAAAGAAGAAAGAGAACAAGGGTTAAAGGAATAGAGACCAAGGATAAAGAAGGAATGAACGACCAGGATGGGGCCACAGAAGAAAGAGAAGCAACCAGAGGACCAGAATAGACACAAGGAGAGGCAAGGGAGCAAGGGGAAGAAAACATTCACAACACAAGGGAAGGCGCGAGAGGGGTAGGAGATCAAGGGGGGGATGGTGATTATGAAGAGAATTTAAAAGAGGATTCCAGGTTTGACTAAGGGTCCAACCATCATCTCTATTCAAGTTGGAGGGATGGTTACGAATGAAAATGGCTTCTTTAAGTTTTCTCTTAAAGAAATTATCTTCCTTGGCTAGGACAAGGGTGTCCTCTAGGCGAATGTGGTGTTTAGTGCTAGAGGAGTGGTCAGCTAGGGCCAATTTAGTAACTCTTTCATGACGAATATTTGTACAGTGCTCTTTGATTCTCGAGTAGATAGATCTCCCCATCTCACCAATGTAGGGGGTGCCACATGAGCAATCTATTTTATAGACACCAGAGTTTGAAAGGATGTCAGTGTGGTCTTTGGTGGATGGGATAAGGTTTCTGATGGTGGAGAGAGGTTTGAAAGCACACTTGAGGCCTTTCTTGCAAAGGATTTTGGCAATTTTATTGGAGATGCCTTCAATGAAAGGCAGGGTGGCACTGTAAGCAACATCAGAGTCTTTCTTGTTGGGATTGGTGTTAAGGTGGCTTTGGGCTTGTTTAAAATCTCTCTTTATGTACTTGTTGCGATATCCATTGAGTTTGAAAACTTTGGTGAGGTGGGACAACTCTTGACTAATGTGTTCATTATCACAAATGCGGAAGGCTCTGGTTGCAAGAGTTTTGAGGACACTAGCCTTATGGTTGAGTTGGTGGTGCAAGGAATCATGAAGATAGAGGTCAGTATGGGTGGATTTCCTAAAGACACAGCGACCAAGGGTACCATCATCTTTTCTAATGAGGAGAATGTCTAGGAAAGGTAGTTGGTTATCAGTTTCAAGTTCTTTGGTAAACTTGATATAGGGGGCAATGTTGTTGAGGTGATTGTGGAAGATTTCCAGCTGCTCCAGTCCATGTGGCCAACAAATGTTGGTATCATCCACATAGCATTTCTACCAGGTTGGTTTCAGAGGGAAGGAGTTCAGGGTTAGCTCTTCGAAATGCTCCATGTATAAGTTGGAAATGACTGGGGATAAGGGTGATCCCATGGTGACCCCATTGGATTGCTCATAGACTACGCCTTGGAAGGTGAAGAACGTGGATTTTACGCATAATTCAACAAGGGATGCAATTTCATCATTGGTTTTCTGCCTAACAAGCAAAATAGAGTCTTGAAGAGGGACCTTGGTGAAGAGGGAAACTACATCAAAGCTAACAAGGATGTCATTGGCATTAATCTTTGTCTTTGATGAAGTCAACAAAGTGGGTTGAATCTTTGATGTAGGAAGAAGATTGACCAATAAGGGTAGAAATAAGCTTGGACAAGTGGGCAGCAAGTTTATAAGTGGGGGAATAGGTGGTGTCAACAATTCGTCGCAATGGAATGTTAGACTTGTGAATTTTAGGTACACTGTAGATGCGCGGTGTCACTTCTTTGTGAGGAAGGAGACATTTTTTGGTACCATCATCCAAGGAGGAATGAGAGATAGCATTCTTCACTTGTTTAAAAATTTTGGAAATGGGATTGCGAGCGAGGACTTTGTAGCTCCCGCTATTGTTCATGTGGCCTAACATTTTAGAAATATAGTTTGGTTTGTTCATAATAACAGTGGCATTCCCCTTATCTACTTTTACAATAACAATATCTTGGTTTTTGACAAGTCTCTTGAAAGCAAGGAACTCGTCTTTGGGAATGTTCCATTTGGGAGGCTTAGCATGTCTAATGGCAACGGCACAGTCTTGTCCAACTTCGTCAGCCATGTCATTGGGAAGAGAGTGGATGACATTTTCAATTTCAATGAGAAAATCAACTTTGGGTATGGAGGACGAGGTGATGGCAAAACCAAAGCTTCTACAAAGAAAGTTAAGGGCGAGGGGTTCGATGCTAAGGCTAGAAAGATTAATGACAAGTTTTTCTTCCCAGTCATGAATAAAAGTCAATGGCTTAGGAATATGTTAGGGGGGCATTGGAATATTATAGGTGATACTACTTGACAATGAGAGGCAAGAACATGAGCTAAGAGGAGAGGAACACCTAGATTGAGCAGTTAAGGAGTTGGAGAAATAGGGGGTGGTGTGTGTGCTACATGTCACACGTGGTGAAGGATTAAGAAGGCATGATGAGAAAATGGGGGGGTTGCATTGGTTGGAATAAAAAGGTGGAGATCGGACGCATGGATGGCCCACCGATTGTGAGGTCATGTCGTTGGGAAAAGATGAAGAAGATAGAGGTTGGTGAGAATTAATATGATTTAATGGGGCTGGCGAGGATTGGTTGACATCCTTGTGAGGAGTGATAGAATGAGGAAAGACATCATTAGTCAGCAACTCACTACTCGAGGAGGAGCAAGGAGGAGGCTGAGTGGACACTGATCTAGAGGAAAGATTAACAAGATGTTCATCATAAATGTGAGAGTCGTTAAGAAATGAGGTTGCAGAAGGGACGGGAGCCAACGTACCTGAATCTGAGCGTTGACCAATGAGAGAGAGACAGGGATCCGCAGCACCTCCCAAATGTACCTGATGGTGGAAAGAGGTTTCTGTTGTCACTGGTGATAGAGAAGGATCCGCAACCAAGGATGAAGTTTTAGTTGTCGTTGGAGATGGTCGTGATCTAGCAAGAGAGAGGCTAGAATGGAAGTGTTGCAGAAGAATGCGTGAATAGGGACCAAAAGAAGGATGCTCCTGAGAGTTGATCTTCGTAGGAACAAGAGGGACGACACCGGATGGGACGTGTTGATCATGCAGGGTTGACTTGATGATTTGGAGTGATTGTAGGGAGCTGTGAGTTGCAGAGTGTGAAGCTACAGAACCGGTAGGAGGTTGATCAACTAATAAGGGAGCAAATACAATGTGAGAAGAGCCGATAGAGGAGGCGTGTTGGTCAGACTCCTTAGACTTGCTTGTTGGGTGCTGCTAAGGGAACCCAAACTCTGTAGCATGATGTTCTAGTGCAGGCCTGGTAAGTTGATAGGGCTGCTGATTCTTGTTTTGGAGTCTAGCGAACTTTTTCCTTTGTCTAGAGGTGCACTCTAGCTTGATACCCATAGCTCTGGCGTTGGAGGAAGTGTCAAATAGAACCCATAGGTCTGGGCACAGAGTATGTGCAAGCTCCAAGTGTCAAGGTTATTTTATACTAAGTATCAATATTTGTTAATAATTTCTTATTGTTTTCTTGATAGTTAAGTCCTTTATTTGTTACAAAAAGAATCTATCCTTGAGATGGATTGATAAAACAAAACTGTATAGCTTAAGTTTGTTTCAATATGAAACATGGACATTAAAAAAAATACAACTCTGGCAAAAATTATTATGATATGAAAAGGAACTAACCCTCTCTTAACATGTTCAAGCCAACTTGGGTATAAAATTTAGAAGAACAATATATAGGTGTCACATTTGCAAAAGATTTAGAGTGTCACAAACTACCTACAAAAATATGTTCTACTCTAAGCTCCAAGGTCACAAATTTTGAAGTACACATTGAATTAGATATCAAATATCTTCTAACAAATGTGAAGTGGGGGGTTAAGAAAGCACTATATTATATGCACTTCAACTTGAAGTTCCAAAAGCTATCAAATGGCAAGGCTGAATGGTTTCTAGTAATTTAAAATAGCTCAACATTATGCAAGCTTATGAAAAATGCAAGTTAGTGATCATTACAGATATCATTAATTACTCAACAAACCTCATTTCAGCTACACAAAATTGAGGAAAAGAAATCAACCTCTACAATCATTAAATCAAAAAGGATAAAATCCCCATTGTGTAGAACAATTAAAAGCATTCAAAAGCATAACATTTCACTTCATCTTGGCATCACAATTATGAGATCATGCACTCATGTTGTGGGATCACAGTAGTAAGAATCAACAAAAAAATAGTGATTAATCACTACTCGAGCTTAACAATCTAATTTGAATTAGATCACGAGTTTTTGTCATTATCATCAGTAGGTTGATTTATTTTTATTGATTTCACTTATCATTTCACACAAAAAGGATTTTGCATGGACCTATTGAAAATTCATGCCTAATTCCAACAAATTAAAATCTATTTTTGTGGAATTGAATTCATTGAGATCATTCACCATTTTAAAATGCTATTTGTCAATGCTGACAAGGCATGATCTTTGAGCTTGGAAAATTTTCTCCACTATTGTCATCCATCAAGCTCGTTTGACTCTTGAGATATGTGATGCAAGGTGTGAGTGATTTCCTTGTGAAACATCATAAAGAGTGGCAAAATCCAAGTGCATAATTATCTCACATGGGTGGATAGATATGAGAAATTGAACTTCAATTAATTTCCTTATGGCATCACACATTGACAAGATGTTCCTTAGATCCATGAATACATCTAATGGATTCAAATAGCCATAGATGCTTTTCTCCTTATTTAATATGGTGGTGGTTAAGGTAGGGCCACAATTTATGGTCCAATTTATCATAGATAATGTTTTTAATTATGTGGCAACTAGGTAAATTTTGATGAAGAAATATCTAATGTTGTTTTAGAGCCTATACTTAGATTAATTTTCTTGTGGTATCAAATATTGACACAATTTTCCTTAGATTTGTGGATAAGTCAAATGGTTAAAGGGACTTTTCTCCTTATTTGATTATGTGGTAGATAAAGTATGGCCACAATTATATGGTCTAGTTTAATTGGGTAAATTTTGATAAAGGGTCCCATGTTATTTTAGAGCCCATGAGCAAACATTGTCTTAATTTAAATCTAGAAGACATTTGTAAATTTCCATGGGATAATCTTGTTACCCAAGTTTTTGTTTTTCTGTCCCATAAGCTTTATTTTTCATCCTATACCAACTTGGGTCATCTTGTACCTTTTCAGTTTGGTTATCTTGTGAAAGACTTGTTGCAAGTATGTGAAATCGGTGTTGTCATTGATGTCAACAAGCTTGTGTTGTCATTGGTGCCAACTGTGTCATTTGTGTCAATTTCTTATGGTGCAAGAGTATGAGTAGTTAGTGTTGAATGGATATTATCTCTGAGATGAAGTTGTTGCAATGGTATGAGCTATTTGGTTGAGTGGCTTTGCTGAAGATGATCTGGTTGCTTCAAAGAGGTGTTGAAGATGTTGAGAATATGTTTTTTTTGGTTGGTTTCCAAGTGCTTTTGAGAAATTTTGATTAATAAAGGAAAGAATGTGTGGAAGTGGCATTTTGGTTTAAAGAGTAGTGTTCGGGTTTTGCTCTACATTTCCTCTATGTTGAAGGTCTATCTTTGCAGTTTGGATATGTTGTTCAGAGGTGTTAAGATTTTTTATATTCCAAATTTAGTGCTCTGGTTCCTTGTGCAGAGAAAGTTGTGTTCACCAGTGTGTGGATTGTGTCTTTGAGTTGTGTACAGATGTCTGGGAGAAATGTCTTTTCTCCACATTTCTCTGCAAAGAAATTTTAGATCTTGTGGTTCTGGAATTGTGCTTATAAGGTTTATATCTTTCTTCTATTGAATTTGTTTGTGGTTTGGTGCTCCAGAAGTTAATTTCTAGAGTTACACTGTATGACAGAGATAGTTAAGCATGTTGGATAAACAGGATAAGGTCGTGCGGCAAGTGAAAGTTGTTATGGAGGAATTTGTTGGTTATCAGAATGTTTCAGGATGTTCATCGAATACTCTAGATTGTGTTGCAGCCTTGCATGTGGTCCACAAGTCATCTTTGGGTTTGAGGAAGCGTGTACTTAAAAGTTCTTTGTGTTAACACAGGTTGGGCCGACCTTCGGTGTTTACACTAATTACAAATTTGCTTTGGTGTTTGTGAAAGTGTGGAGTAGCATGCTTGGATGAATTTAGGTCTAAGCTAAGATGTGTTGTGGTCTGCCTTCATTCCTTTCCACAGTGGGAATGTTTAGGTCCATACCTAATTTGAATTTTCTAGGTTAAATTGATTTGCCGACCTTGGAGAATGTTCTCAAAGTTGAAGAAAGTATAAATGAGTGTCAAGGGATCATGATTGAGTGAGCGCATGATGGATGTGATGTGAGTAAATAGAGTGGTTGAATGTGTGGTACAGTACAATCCTTCATGTGTTAGATTACTGGATGCAGTGAGCAGAAGGTGTCTATTATTCTTTAGTGATACTATGGAGGTAATGTTGGTGTTGTGATGAATATTAGTTCTATATTTTGAGCTTCACTGGAATTGTACTCCATGCATATGTCAAATGCAATTATAATAGTTCAAATCTTGGTAGTGAGCCACCTCTTCTATCTCTTTCTTTCTGGGCAGTCAGCCTTTCTTCTAGGAAATGAGCCCTTTGGTAGTGAGCCTTTTGTAATTTGGTGTTACTACTTTATATTGTGAGCTAATCCTCACCATGGTTTTTCCCTTCTTGGGTTTTCCACGTAGAATATGGTGTTCTCTTGTGTATGGTGTTGTTGTGATTCATTTTTTGTTATTTGTCTTTCATGCTTAATCATCATAATAGTTTAAAGGTTAATTGGATTAATGTGGATTTGAATGTATGTGAGGATTTTGGAATTTTAAGTTACAACTTATTCACCCCTCTCAGTTGTCTTGTGCATTCAACAATTAGTATCAAAGCAAGGTTCCTTGGAAGAGAGCTTAACCGCTTAAGGGAGATCCAGGATGGTGCACAAGAAGGATGTTCCCTAGTTCAATGGAATAGATTATGCATTTTGGAAAATAAGGATGGAAGGTTATCTAATTTCTCTTGGATATGAGATCTTGAAGGCTGTTGAGACTGAATACACTATACCGGACAATGGACCAAGTATTGCAGATGAGATCAAGGCCTATGAAACCAATGGTAAAGTGAGGTATGCTATTTTAAGCGGTCTTACTAATTCTGAGTTAGGGAAAGTCATGGATCTAAAAATTGCTAATGAAATCTAGAAAAAGTTAGAAAGTATTTATGAAGGAGATGATAAGGTCAAGCAAGCTAAAATGTAGAATTTGAAGCTCGTGTTTGAGACCATGCGAATGTCTCAGGATGAAAACATTTCAAGCTACTTGCATAGGGTGGACGAAGTTGTCAATGGCATCAAAGGTCTTGGTGGAAAGATGGATGAAAAAGAAGTGATATTGAAGGTACTCATAACTCTTCCTAAAGCTTACAGTCATAAGGTTTCTACTATTGAAGAATTACAAAATCTAAATCAGTTTACCAAAGATCAATTTTTGGCACCCTAACTGCTTTTGAAATAAGAGAATTTGGTACAAGTAGTGCAAAGGGTGAGACTGCCTTCATGGCTAGCAAATCTGAGAAGCTTGTGGAATCAGATCAGGAGGATTTAGATGATTTGGAAGCTAATTTTGCAAGAAGAATGAAATTGGGTACTTGTAAGTACAGTGGTAAGTTGCCTTTCAAGTGTTTTAGTTGTGGCAAGATACGTCATTATTCTTCAAGATGTCCAGAAAGAATTTTGAGGAGAAAGAATAAGGAGATCAAAAGTAGAGTGCCTAAGAAAAGCTACTATGTCAGAGAGGATGCAAGTATATCTGATGATGAATTTGATTATGAGAGTGATGACGATAATGAATGTTTGTTCGTAGCTTTAAGAGATGATAATGTTTCTACTAACTCTGATAAATGTGTGAAGGAAAAGGCTACGGAGGTAGGTCTTAATGCTGAAAGCACTTTGATATCTGTTTTTCATACTACATAGGAAAAGAACCATTGGGTCATTGATAGTGGATGCTCAAATCATATGATCGGTGATAAAAGTAAGTTTGTTAAACTTGAAAAATATGATGGAGGACTAGTTAGATTTCGTGATGATAGAGTTGCTCAGATATGTGGAAGAAGCTCAATTAGTTTTGATGGCAAGCATAATATTGATGATGTTCTTTATGTTAAAGGTTTAAAGCATAACCTCTTGAGTGTTGGACAAATGTGTAGCAAAGGATACAATCTTGTGTTTTAGGATGGTGGTTGTGAGATCAGAAAAGATTCTGGAACTGTGATAGCTACTAGAAAGAGGACAGATTGGAATGTATATCATCTCAAAGGTGGTGATGGTTATTGCTTCATGACTCAGATCAGTGAAAGTTGGCTATGGCATAGAAGATTGTGTCACATCAATTTTGATAGCTTGCTAAGGATAAGTTCAGTTCAAGCTATGAGAGATCTGCCAAAGATTACAAAGCCCATCAATGTTGTCTACAAGGAATGTCAGATTGGAAAGAAATCAAGAAGATGTTTCAAAGTCAATGGATATGATTCAGATGAGTTCTCTTGTAGAGAAGAAGAAAATGCTGATGAAAAGGATGTACATATTGAAGAAGAATCTCTGGAAGAGACTCCTAAAACTCCCAAGTATGTGCAAAAGCATCATTCTGAAGATCAAATCATTGGTGACAAGAACAAAGGTGTGCTGACAAGAAGGGAAGCTATTGAAGAACAGGTAAATCTATGTCTACTTTCTAAAGTTAAACCTAAGTCAGTGATTGAAGCAGGCCAGGATAAGTATTGGATCAAGTCTATGGAAGAAAAACCAGTACAGATTGAAAAGAATCAGACTTGGGAACTTGTCCCAAGACCAGCAAACAAGAATGTGATTGGAACTAAGTGGGTATTCTGAAACAACTGAATGAGTATAGAGAAGTGGTAAGAAACAAGGCAAGGCTTGTGTGTAAAGGTTACTCACAAGTAGAAGGAATAGACTATGAGGAGACTTATGTTCCGATGGCAAGAATGGAGGCCATCAGGATGTTTTTGGCTTTTGCGTTATTATACTTAACTGCTACTAGACCATATATTATGCATGCAGTTTGTCTGGTGACTAGATTTCAAGAAGATCCTAGAGAGTCACATGTTGCAGCAGTGAAGAGGATATTCAGATATTTAAAGGGCACTCTGGATCATGGCTTGTGGTATCCAAAGGATAATGACTTTGCTCTAAGTGCTTACACATATGCATATTGGATTGGGTGTGTAGATGACAGGAAAAGTACAAGTGGTGGTGTACTCCTTCTCAGAGGTAGAGTGGTTTCCTAGTTAAGCAAGAAGCGGGATTCAATATATCTATCTACTGTAGAGGCAGAATACATTGCAACAGGATCTTGCTGCACACAGGTGTTGTGGATGAGACAAACCTTGAAGGATATTAGAGTGGTATATGATGAACCTATTCCTATCTTATGTGATAATACAAGTGTTATTAACATTTCAAAGAATTAGGTAATGCATTCAAGGACAAAACATATATCAATTCGATATCACTTTCTGAGAGAGAAGGTTGCATAGAATGAAGTGAAGCTTGAGTATGTGCCTATAAAGGATCAGGTTGCTGATATATTCACCAAGGCTCTTCCCAAGGATACATTTGAGTATCTCTGGGAGAAGTTAGGGGTTATTTCCCCTTCTTTGAACTAGATGCATAAGGAGATGCATCAGTCCAGTGGAGTTCAAGTTTCATTCCTTATTTTGGACTGATGCTGGAGGCTACCTCTCAGGGGGAGCAATTAGTGGTCGTGATGGTTTTTGCAGTTAGGGGGAGTAAGTTCTAATGTTGGTTTCTTCTAAGGGGGAGCATGCAATGAAGTAAAAGAAATGATGATGTAGAGCAATAGTAAGCAGGTACAAGTTTGAGCAGTTGTCCAAAAGTATGATTGAAAGAGAGATGTGTATCCCTTTTCCGTTGATGTCAAAGGGGAGAGAGAGCAATGTGAAAAAGAAAAGAGTCAGTGTTCAGGGAGAGAGAGTAAGAGTTGTAAAAGAAAGAAAAAAAGGGGGAGAGTAAGAAAGAAAAGAAGTTTGGTGCAGAGTTGTGTCTTGATGGTTTTTCACATTATGTGTTGCCATCAATGACAAAGGGGGAGATTGTTACAAGTATGTGAAATCAGTGTTGTTATTGATGACAACAAGCTCGTGTTTTCATTGGTGTCTACTGTGTCATTTGTGTGAGTTGCTTATGGTGTAAGAGTATGAGTAGTTAGTGTTGAATGTATATTGTCTCTAAGATGAGGTTGTTGCAATGGTATGAGCTATTTGGTTGAGTGGCTTTACTGAAGATGATTTGGTTGCTTTGAAGAGGTGTTGAATATGTTGAGAATATGTTTTTGTTGGTTGGTTTCCAAGTGCTTTTAAGAAAATTTGATTAATAAAGGAAACACTGTGTGGAAGTGGCATTTTGGTTTACAGAGTAGTGTTCTGGTTTTGCTCTGCATTTTTTCTATGTTGAAGATCTATCTTTGTGGTTTGGATATGTTGTTCAGAGGTGTTAAGAGTTGTTATATTCCAAATTTGGTGCTCTAGTTCATTGTACAGAGAAAGTTGTGTTCACCATTGTGTGGACTGTGTTTCTGAGTTGTGCAGAGATGTCTAGGAGAAATGTCTTTGCTCTGCATTTCTCCGCAAATAAGTTTTAGATCTTGCGGTTATGGAATTGTGCTTATAAGGTTTATATCTTTCTTCTATTGAAGTTGTCTATGGTTTGGTGCTCCGGAAGTCAATTTCTAGAATTACAGTGTATGACAGAGATAGTTAAGCATGTTGGATAAACAAGATAAGGTTGTGCGGTAGGTGAAAGTTGTTGTGGAGGAATTTGTTGGTCATCGGGATGTTTCAGGATGTTCGTGGAAGATTGTGTTGAAGCCTTGCATGTGGTCTGCAAGTCATCTTTGGGTTTGAGGAAGCATGTACTTAAAAGTTCTTTGTGTTAACACAGGTTTGGCTAACCTTGGGTGTTTACACTAATTACAGAGTTGCTTTGGTATTTGTGAAAGTGTGGAGTAGCGTGCTTGGATGAATTTAGGTCCGAGCTAAGATGTGTTGTGGTCCGCCTTCATTCCTTTCCACCGCGAGAATGTTTAGGTCCAGACCTAATTTGAATTTTTTGGGTTAAAGTGATTTGTCGACCTTGGAGAATGTTCTCAAGGTTGAAGATAGTATAAATGAGCGTCAAGGGATCATGATTGAGTGAGTGCATGATGCATATGATGTGAGTAAATAGAGTGGTTGAATGTGTGGTGCAGTACAAGCCTTCATGTGTTAGATTATTAGATGTAGTGAGCAGAACGTGTCTACTATTCTTCAGTGATACTGCGGAGGTGATGTTGGTGTCGTGATGAATAGTGGTTATGTATTTTAAGCTTCACTAGAACTGTACTCCATGCATAAGTCAGATGTAATTATAACAGTTCAAATCTTGGTAGTGAGCCTTTCTTCTGGGCAGTGAGCCCTTTGGCAATGAGCTTTTTTTAATTCAGTGTTGTTACTACTTTATATTGTGAGCTAATCCTCACCATGGGTTTTCCCTTCTTGGGTTTTCCACATAAAATCTGGTGTTCTCTTGTGTATGGTGTTGTTGTGATTCAGTTTTCGTTATTTTCTTTTCATGCTTAATCATCATAACAATTTAAAGCTTAATTGGATTAATGTGGATATGAATGTGTGTGAGGGTTTTAGAATTTTAAGTTATGTAACTAATTCACCCCCCCTCTCAATTGTTGTGTGCATTCAACAAGACTTCTAAGTGAAAACATCTTTGTGCCTTTGTCAGCAATTTTGTGTGTTCGTGAGCCTCGTCGCTAGGTTTGTTTGTTCACAAACCCAATGATATAGCGATGATAGTCTGAAGCTTTATCAATGTCTTCTTCATCAGTGTATGGCATACTCTGCGAACTTGATTTTTTCATCCTCTCCTTGTCACTCAGTTCTTAACTTTGTGAATTCCCTGGCTGGGTGATGATTCCTTATAAATTTAGTTTGTAAATTTGTATTCTCGCCGATTAAAAAAATATAGTGTCTAACTCACATTGCTTGATTTGAAAGTTTAGGAACTTTAAGTTTTCTGATGAGAAAAGTTGACGATGAACATGTACAACATGAAGATCGTTCAAAAGTAAGTCGAGGTAATGTCTAATCCAAGAACCAATTGGTTCACTGGTGAAAGAGTTCGTCGATAACTAGTGTTGTTGATAAGAAGCGTCCATCAACTAAGGCATTGCTTAATTTTATGGTTCACAAAGAGAGATGTTTGCCGATAAGAAATGTTTGGCGATGGCACATTCTATTGACAATGTAAAATCTCATCAAAAAGGATTAGTCAAACTGATCAAAGATTAAGTCCATAGACTTGATGTTTGGCCGATAATAGGGAATCACAAGGTCTTATGGTTTGTGGGTTAATGAAGTAATCAATGGAATGGTTTGGGGTGTTGAAATGCACTAGACAACTGAGGGGGGGGTGAATCAATTGTCTTCAAAACTTTGACCACTTATGAACATTAACACATCAAACACTTGTTCACTATTATTTAGATTTGATCATGAAAGCATGAAATGAGAAAGTTAACATAACAACACCATCAACACAAGAGACACCAGGTTTTCACGTGGAAAATCCTAAAAGGGAAAAACCATGGTGGGTGTTAGCCCACTGAAATATATAAGTTATAACAATACCGAAAAATAGAGGCTCACTGCCTTAGGGTTCACTGTCCAATATGCTCACTGCAAATGTTTAGGCTCACTGCCAAGGGGTGGCTCACTGCTAAGGGTTGCCTCACTACCAAGATTGGTGAACTTATTTGATAGCATCTGCTCCATGTCTGGGTTTAGTTCCATTGAAGCACAGTATATCTCCTCTGCTTTGCTCTTTTACACCTTCACACTTATCTTTTCATTTTCACACTTAGATACCTTTTTTGCAACCACATTACATGCTTTTATACAATTCATCAACCTTGGAATGTACATCAAGGTCGGCATTACATTCATCAACCATTGGAACAATCTCCATGGTCAGCATTACAAACATACATAGAAATAGGTCTGGACCTAAACAAAACTAGCTAAGGGAAAAATGTATGTGGATCATGTTATGCCTTAGCTAGGACTCAAATGCAATCTTCTACACTACGACACACTTTCACAATCTTTGATGCATCTCCGCAAGTAGTGAAAACAACCAAGTCGGCCAAGACTGGTGTTAACAATAAACTTACTAAGAACAGTCTTCATCTACGATCTGAATTTCTCTTTGTGGACCAATCCAAAAGTAGGAACACGATAAGGAGACATTCACAAGCACATTGTAATCACCAAGAACATCTGCACAACCTTAAACCAATTTGTCAAGAGGATTCTTCAAACCGGAGCACTTAAACAACACTGTCAGCCACTGTCATAAAGAAAAGATTGCTTGCGGACCACCAAATCATGAACCATTGGAGTTGAAGGCACTTGTTATCATTACAAACTTGATTACAAAACCTTGGACTGAAATACTTAACTATGGAGGAATGTGGAGCATAACACATTCTCCTTGTCACCACCAAATATACAGAAAAAGTAGTTTTCACTTTGGTAAACATAACTTACTCAAATCTTCATACTGGAGGCTCAAACTTGAGATATAGTATCTTCAGACATGTCTCTAAATAACTTCCAATCCACAAAAAAAAGATATTCATTCTATAGGAAATGCAGAGCAATCTATTGGATTGTTCTTCTGTAGACAAAGATATTCTGCAACACATTGTTTCCACCGGAGAGGCAAATTTTCTCAATATCCTCAATATTAGGATCTCCAATACTTACATAGGCAAATACAAAGCATCTAACTCATTATAAGCAACCTTCAAAACAAGAGCACAGTTGACACCAATGACAACATAGATATGTTGGCATCAATGACAACACCGATTAGGCACATACTTGCAACATAGGGGTTATGAGCCTAGATGATACCCTGATGATAATGATATTTATTACAAAATTACATTAATTAGGCTCATCTCGTGCCCTAATTCATCAATATAAACATGTCGTTGAGGTTTATAATGCATTACCTTTTGGAGAACACATTTTCTACAAGGACTAGAGCTACTCTTCCACAGTCAGTTTGTTTTAGCTTGCAACTGTTATAGTGATTTGAGGTAAGTACATTGCCTTGTCACTCTTTCCATTTAAGTTTTGTATTTCTTGAAGTTGCTTGGGGTAATTTTTAATATTTCTATTACGAGTTCATGTCTACTAAACTTATTACATACTAGCCTCCTTCATAATTTTCCTTGCTCCCCATGATAAATCAATCCCTCTTAAGAGTCGTTAATTATGTGGTTTGGTGGTTAATAAAGTTTGTAAATATGAAGTATAAATACCAAGGGTTTGATGTATCTACCATAATTGAGAACAAGCTCGTGAGAATTAAGTACACTGACCTAGGGCATGTGGATTTGAAAGATTTCTGGGTTTGAATGACAACCAATCCTAGAGAACCCATAGCTGAGTCAACGTTCTCAAGTGGACTCACTCATGCTGGGGCTTTTCCTCCCGTTGTCTAGTGCCCAGACCTAGTATTAGCTTGCATTGAGAATTATCATGTAGAATCTTAACAAGTTAGGATGGTGAACGGTGATGTGATAGTGAAATTAGATGTTGAATCCATCAGCAACACCTTCAAATTACTGATATGGGAGAAATATGTTAACATATTTATGGAAATCGGATGGACGTATTATGTAGATGGAAAGAACTGGTGTAAGATTGCAATTGCCACAACTTGTCTTAAGAAATAAAAGAAAGGGAAGTCACAACTTCCAAAGAATCTGGTCAGGGCTCTTTTCAAATAGAATATTTCTGATATAATCACCCTTCTGCATAGGGTGGTGGGAAATGCAGATTATAATGAGTTTGTAGAGTGGATGTGCCAATTCATACTAGTTATTTGTAATGGGAAACAACATACTGACTGGCTAAGATTATTAGTAATCATCTGCATGATCAATTGGTTAATTTTTGAAGGAAGAATCAATTTCATATGTGTTCTTATCTTTTCTACATTTTAGCCAATACACAAAGGGTAAGGCCCGGTTTAAAGACTTCAGTTACCTTCACTAATGATACACAAGTGTATGATTACTATCCTCAACTACAAGAGGAAATTGGTAACAAGGATTACAGAAGAGTTAGTGATGCCTTCTTGATGTTTAATGTCAATAAAATCTATGGAAACCCTGAAGTTAGAATTTCAACAGAAGCAACAAATCTAAACGTTTAAGTTGGAAGCTACTTCATCCAATTTGATAGGTTCACTTATATAAGAATTGGTGGTTTTGAACAATCTCCCTATAAGCTTCCCAAATATGTCACAGATTATATTATATTCTTGAAAATATGTAGATAGATGTCTCAAGCTAGCAAAAAATACCAGGATTACAAGAAGGGGTATTCTTTCCCTTTGCAATTGACTCATTACACCTGCAACAAGCATGAAGATGCAAGGCATGTTAACACGATACTTTCCAAGTTTAATTTTCATCCATATGTTTCAAGATCATACTTTGACTGTAATAGTTTGGTGAAAGATAACCTGTATCCCCATTTACTACATGAACATCGTCCTCATCTTGAGGATTATTAGGAAGATTGCATGGATGAACATGAAGTTAGGAGGAGAGATTGGATGAGGTTGACAATTGATTAGATGAGGGCCTTTAATCTGGTATGGGACCTCTCGAATATTGTGGATGATTATTCTGATATGATGGATCAAGGCTACTATGTAGAAAGCTCCATGCCCCTACTTAGATTAGGATGGTCTGAGAAGGAGATTACCAATATATTTGTAAGATCTTCATTTGTGTTGGACAAAAGTAAAAAGTAGCTAAAATATAAAATGGTTGATCACACTGCAGGTTCTTCTTCACCAAAGGAGCAAATAATGACAAGGCAGAAGACTATTGTTGGATCTGCTTTCCAAGAAACACCTGTTAAGGATCATTTTACTAGATCTAAATCTATTTCAAAGGATGGAAATGATGGGGATGACAATCTAGATAGAGATGGTAAGTTGAAAGGGCATTGTGAAGATGATAGCAAGCAACCAAGGAAGAAGCTAGAAATTAAAATACCTCTTAAACCTTATTGTGAAGGAGTATTGAACCAAGAACAAGGGCAGCAAGATCATGGCCATAGATTGGCCTATTCTTCCACAACTCAGGATAATGTTTCTCCACCTTTAACACAGACTCCCCCATCAAGTTCGCATGAAGTAATATCTTCCCTACCTCCTCCACAATAGCAAGGATATGTTCCTAATACTCCCCCTCCTGATTTTATGCCTCTCTATGGCTGGTGCACATCCTGTCTTTCCATCACCAACCTAGTTGAGAGATGTTGGTAAGAAAAGGAAGTACACATAAATAATAGATCTAGGGTTTGATGCAGTTGCTAAATTCTACAATTGGATTGTCAACCTAAAAAAGCCAAAAGGTTGTCTAGGTTGATGGTTGACCCAGTCACAAAACATCAATTCGTAAAAATTGTTGAACTCATGATAGATAAAAATGAGAATGAACTTTATGTAGATGACTTCGATGTAAGCAATGTTGATTTGGTACCTCCTACTATACAGGGGGTATCGATAATGCTAAGTTGTCTGTAGAAATTTTAGCCACAAGGCTGGAGAAGAAAGAAAAAGAGAATGAGCTGCTAGAAGAACAGGTTGATATACTTACATCATACATCAAATCTATTGTGGATACCACAACCCATCCCTTAGATGCATCAATGGACACTCTTGTGAAGGTTCCTCCCAAAGGGCTGAGCCCAGATGTTGTTGATTATATAAGCAAGTATCAATTTCTGGATAGAGCTACTGAAGAATGGGTTGAGAAGTTGACAGTGGAAGGGATGTTGTATCTTCATGAAGTGATCCTCTTGTCTACAAAGATATCCACCAAACAAACCAAGGTCCTTTCTGAAATGAAGTTGGTTAAGAAAGAAGAAAGTGTGTTGAATATAGCTAAGAATGGTTTACTGGAAATGGTCAAGCTAGATACCAGTATCTTGGTTTATGAGAATGTGATTGGTAAGCCAGAAGATAGTGAGTCTATGAAATGGCTAAATACCATTGATTGGAAGTTCTTAATGGTTAAACAATGTTTGACAGACTTGAAGAAAATTGTCAAAAATTATACATCCTATTTAATAGACCTTAGAATCTCATGTGTAGCTCTAGGGATTGATATCCTTGATGAGACTGAAACAAATCTACTTGAAGTTCGTATTGTCAAGCAGGAATTCAAGGACCTATTAGAAGAGGTGTTAAAAAGTAAAGATACAACTGATGGGATTCCAATATACAAACTATGTAATATGTCTTCTTACCTCATGACTTTTAAAAGGGATATTGTTGTGTTTCACAAGAAGTATGAAGATTCAAGTAACATCCTTGTAATGTGGAAGACTCGTCTGAATATGACCACTATACCCAATGGAAAAGCACTCACTCCTATGTTGAATAGATTCAAAGTCTTCAAAGCCAAGATGGACGCTTCACAGGTTCTTGAAGATTAGTCAACGAAGGTTAATTAGGATGAGCGCGAAGACAAGGATGAACAGGCTGATCGAGATATTGAAGAGGAAGAAAGAAATGATATTTTGGCCTAGTGCCTTTACTTATTTGACTGCCAAAGACTTTGTAATGTATTTATTTATTTTGAAATTCAATGAACCTTACCTTCTTTATGCAATGTTAAAAGAAGTAAGGTTTGTTTTTAATTGGTCATTCCAAGAAACAGTTATAAGTTGAAAGTTAGTTTTAATGTTATTCTTATATAAGGAATAAAAAAAGAAGGATAGGGGTCTTTTGGGGAAATTACTTCATGATTAGATCATTGAGAATTCAATCATGTTTTAAATATTATATTTCAAACATTTGGGAGGTAAGGGGGACATTACATACGGACTCTGTGAAGTTTTCTCTTAACGGAGTATTGTGCTCCATTTTTGCTCATAAAATCAAGAGAATAGTGGCATTGAATCAAATTATCTGTTATGTTATGGGTTCTTCTTATGTTGAGTTTATGGCATTTTGAGTATCGAAAATCTTGCATCTTTTCTATGTGAAGTGTTCATAGCCTACCTTAGTCTATATATGCTACATGCATGTCTTCATTCTTGGGTTTGAATTTGATGCAATAGTGGCTTCACAATAATCAAGTGGTGCATTATCCAAATTCTATTCATTCTTGTGTTTGGTGAAATTGTAGTGATCATGTATACATTGAAGTTAAGTTTCTTATTTCTCTGTAAATGTGTTAGGCATTTGCATTTGTTGGTTCATCTTTATATCAGCAAAAAAATTTCTTTCTCGCTTTCAAGTTAAAAGCGTACCTATAAAACTGAAAATTTCATCTTACAAAGGGAGCTACCCATTTTCAAATGTAGAGAGTGATTACAAATTACAATTGTAATTCATTCAATTGTTGTATTGTTGTCACTATTTGTGGGCAAAACTATATACAAAGTTTAGTGACAAATCTATTTACTAAAAGCTTTTTGGCGACTCTACTAGGGACTAGAATAGACATTTCTAAGGTCACCTTTTCCACTTCAGGAGATTCTTATTCTTGAATAGTTACACTCAAATACATTGGTTTATTCAATATTGCAACATGTTAAAATTTTACCTGAGTTGAATTACTTTAAATGTTTCCTAGAGAACATGAATTAATACACACTCAGTGGAGACAATTACACATTTGATCAACTCACAGAATAGATTGATCAAACAATAGTCATTCCTTGCTAGACATAACGTTTCAGAAGACCTTCGTGCAAGGAAAGTCATAGTAATTAATGGTGCTACAAAAAAGATTTGGTCCCATCTTGCAACCAAATCTTAACTGGGTTGACGTAGAACAAGAAGATATTTTAACAGACCTGTGAAACATGGGTTGGAGACAAAGAAGAAATAATCAAGAATTTCATCAAGTCAATCAGGTTCTTGATAACAAAGAAGATTTAGGAAAAGAGCTTAATAGACAAGCAAGACAATTTGGTGTGGTGCATCATAACTTTATTGTTGAAGGAGTGGTTGTTGTGCCTAGAAGGGATCGACCCTTCCATATCCACGCTATACCTGATAATAGACAGCAAAGCCATCGTAACCAACAACAAAATGATTAGAATTGCCACCCAAATAACCAACAAAATAATTAATAGTGAGTGATCAAGTTGGCTAATAAAAGATACACAAGAGGTGATCATGGAAAAGGAGTTATGGATCCTGATTTCAAGAAATTAAGAGAAATTGATTTCATTATGAACTTCTCTTCTATCATAAAGTTATCTAAATCATCTAGTAGGTCACCCTCGCCTTCTAGAACACCAGGGAATTATTCCACCTTCCAAGCATTAGTGTTACACAGTATTGTTCTCCCTCTTACGGTAAATTTTCAAAATAATATGGGTCACAATCAAGGTGTAAAACCACCTGTCCTTTAGGGGGCTGCAATTGGCCCATTGTCTCTAGGAAACCAGCTGCATGATCTTCCCCATGGATCTCAGAAAATCATACCTAAATTTAGAGGAGATGGTAAGGTCTCTACAGACGATCACATTCATGCTTTCTTTGTTGCATGTTTTGTCTTAGGCATACAACATGAGCATGTATCAATAAGACTATTTGTTGAGTCACTTGTTGATGCAGTTGTTGATTAGTTTTATCATCTACCATCAGCATCAATTGACTCTTGGGCTGCAGTGATTCAAGAAATTGAAGACAAGTTTAAGAGTCTAGAAGATGAATATTCCTTGTTGGCAGAACTTACTCATATGAAGAAGGGCATCCATGAACCCACGAGGGAATTTATTGCTAAGTTTAATAAACTGGTTAATAAGATACCTGCAGCTAAGAGACCTGCTACTGAGATGAACAAAGTTTTCTTTATCAATGCACAACCACCATACATTAGCTATTAGTTGAAAAGAGATAGGGTAGCTACCTTGGAAGCAACCCAGGCATCCACCATAGAGATCGAAGAATATTTGCTCATAGCTGGGAAGTGGAAGAGAGAGCTTCAAAACCAAAAGAATCCTACCACTACTTCAACCGATCCCATGGTGTAAAAGATGGATAATGAGATCATTGCCCTTAAAAGACAGTAACCAAAAGTACAACAGTCTCAACAGCCATTTTACCAAGATATTCCCAGAAAAGGGTATGTACCACAAAGTAATAATAGAGGTAAGAATTTGGAATTACCTCCAGCAATGTAGCAGTTAGCCATAAAGGGGCCTTCTTCCTGTAGCAAGGGGAACATGATGTGCAATTTTCATTTTACCTCAGATCATGATGGTGCTTCCTCCCTAGAAATGAATAGATTTATGCAAATGACTACAATGAGGGAGGTCACTATTGAAGAGACTTCTGATAAGGAGGGACTTGTTCCCCCTGGCGACTCTACTACTTATTATCTAGAATATGAATCTGATTCTGATAGAGGAGAAGATATACTTACTGAATTGGATGATCAAGCCTTCTCTGTTCATACAAAGTATCAGCAAGACCAATCCCCAAAAGGAAAATCACATACTAAAACTCAAGCAAAGGATGATTCCACTACAACTCCCAAGTATATTCTATCTCAGAATGCAGCCTCTACACATACCTCTTCCCTTGGCACCAAATCATCAGGTGCTTCTAATCTTGTAACCTTATCTTCTTCTAATAAAGTTTATGATCATTTTGTTATTGTAGAACATTGTAAAAATATGAAAAATACAAATAACACAAGTTGAGTATTTAAGGTTGAATCCTAGCGAATTGGAGTGTCTTGTAAAGTATGTTAAGTCATATTTTTGTTCTTCACATGTAGCTACTCAGTCTTATGATTCCTTTGCTGAAATTTCATCCCATGGTACTTCCTCTAAAACTAAAGATTATAATCCCTTAGTATCTCATGAAAAACCAAATACTTTCTATATATCTATGTATATTGTTGGGTGTTGATTGAGTAATTCTATAATAAACTCAGGTGCCTCAGATAATGTAATGCCAGCCAAGGTTGCTTGTGCTTTGGGCCTCACCTTAACGAAAAAACATGGGTAGTGTTTTTCTATGGAGTCTAAACAAGAACCTCTGATTGGTTAGATTAAGGATGCCCAAGTGGCCTTGGCAACATATCCTAACAAAAGGTTGAAATTAACCATCCAAGTAGCTGACATACCTACCAGCTATGGTATGCTTTTGAGCAGGAGTTTTTGCAGAGATTTAGGAGGAGAAATCCAATTGGACTGGTCCCATGCCCTCATCCCCGTAGTAGGAAAGAAAGTTTGCTTAGACCCAAAATCCAAATCGAAGTTTAATGTGTTAAAATCAGATGAGACAAATTTTGGGAGGTACATGTTTTCTTTTGCACCTGGAGAAGAAACTTTAGAATTGATGGAGGAAAATGTAGCTTCAGGGTTATGGATTTTGGAGTTTGATGGAAGTTGTTCGAATTTAGGCTCTAGGGCAGGAGTTGTCTTGATCTCACCAAATGGGAAAAACTTTCCTTTTTATTATAGGATGGAATTCGAAAATACTAACAATATAGCAAAGTATGAAGCCTTGTTATTGGGGCTTGCAACAGCGAATGAAAAAGGAGTTAAAGAACTGAAAGCAGTAGGTGATGCAGAATTCATTGTTAAACAAGCGAGAAAGATTTTCACTGTAAAAGATGATAGGTTGAGACACTATAGAAACAGAGTTTGGGATAACATTGAGCATTTTGATGTTTTCTCAATTGAGGTTGTTCCAAGGGAGCAGAACACTAAGGCAGATTCAATAGTAGTGTTGGCATCATTGTTAATACATCCCTTATAAAATTGAACTCATTTATCATCCAAGTGTACCTGACAATGCAAATCATTGGCAGGTATTTGAGAATGACAAACAAATTATCAATTTCCTTGAAAAGGCAAAACATTTGCACATCTTTATTTTGAGGGAAGTACTTCTGAGTGTAGTGAAAAATATCCAAATCTAGATGATGTCACGAAGGATGGTGTTATCCAACTCAAGGGTAATATAATACACAAGGGGCTCATCTCTCTAGAAGACCTTTTTGATAGACATGATAAATATGTGAAAAATAAGGTCTAGAACGCTAAAAACAGCTCTGCAGATTACGAAAAGGTTAACATAGGAACTGTGGAAGACCCCAAGTAGTGTGCATTGGCAAATGTTGTACACCTAAGGAGAGGGAAAAGCTAATATAGTTGTTACTTAAATATAGGGATGTATTTGTATGGTGCTATGATTACTTGAAACACTTTATGAATGGGAAGTTTCAGCACCATATCCCACTGAAGCCTACGATATCTCCAGTTAGACAGAAATAGTGCCCTTATAATCCTAAAGTTGCAGAAGCTATTTTTCAAGAAATAGATAAAATGTTGAAAGAAAGGATTATCTATATTATACATCACTCAACTTGGGTGGAAAACATTGTACTAGTATGAAAGAAGAGGGGAGACCAGAATTTGTATAGATTTCATAAACCTCAATCAATCCTCCTTGAAGGACAATTATCCACTCCCGATGGTGGATCATGTGCTACAAGTTGTCTCAGGGTCAGAAATGATGTTGATGTTGGACGGGTTTTTAGGATATAATTAGATTGATGTGGCCAAAGAAGATCAACATAAGATAGCATTCACTACACCAATAGGGACTTTTGCCTATAATTGTATGCCTTTTGGTCTAATTAATGTTGGAACTACTTTCCAACATGCCATGGATTTATCCTTTGGGGATTTAAAAAATAAGATTATTGTTATGTATCTAGATGATCTTACTGTTTTCTCCAAGAAAAGAGAGGATCGTTTAGAGATTTAGAAATTGTTCTGGAATGATGTCACTTGCATGGTATATCCTTAAATCCCAAGAAGTTTATTTTTGGGGTCACTAAAGGAAAAATTCTAGGTCATATAGTTTCTAAAGATGGTATAAGGATTGATCCTGAGAGAGTGGAATCCATCCAGAAACTTACTCCACTAGTCAATATAAAAGGCTCGTGAAATCCTTCTTTGGGCAAGTTAATTTTCTGAGAAGATTTGTGCCTGAATTCTCTGAACTGACCAAACACATTGCAGATATGATGAAAGGCAAACATATTTTTAAGTGAACTGGGGCAGGTAAACAAGCATTCTTAGACATCCAAATGGCCATTGCTAATGCTCTTATTCTTGTGCATCTAGAGTTCGACAAGGATTTTACCATCTATAGTTATGCTTATGAGCATACCTTGTATGTTATTCTTGTACAGAAAAATGATCAAGGGATTGAGTCCCTAATTGCCTTTATGAGTATTTCGTTGAAGAAACATGAATTAAACTACTCTCAGGTTGAAAAACACACTTATGTGGGGGTCAAGGCAATTAAGAGTTCACGTTTTATGTATTGCATTCACATATCACAATTTGTGTTCCATAATCTGCAGTGAAGAGTATTTTAACCCAACAAGATATTAGTTGCAATAGAAGGGAGGCCTAGATAGCTAAAGTACAGGAATATAATGTGGAGATCAAACCAAGTTAGTTAGGGGCAGAGGTTTGTGTTAGTTGATAGCTGAGAATAAGGTTGCTGAATCAGAAGAGTTGCCTCTTGTGCTTTTTGTTGGAGTCAAGGATGATTGGTTCTCTCACATTGCCTAATTCTTAACATATGGTGAGTGTCTGTCACATTTGTCAACTAAGGAGAAAAGGAATATCAACTTGAAGGCAGCCAGGTATGTAATTTGGAACAATACTTTATATAAGAAGAGTATTGATGGCATGTTTTTAAAATGTGTAAACAAGGATCAACAGATTAGGCTCCTGAAGTTTTTCCATAATGAGGCCTATGGGGGTCACTTTTCTTCCTTTGTCATTGCATTCAAAATTTTAAGGCATGGATATTATTGGCCTAGGATGTTTAAGGACGCATATACATGGGTATCTAAATGTGATAAATGCATGCAATTCACTGGTAAACCACAATTAGCAACTTTGCCTTTAAGACCAGTTGTTGTATAAGAGCCCTTTCAACAATGGGGTCTAGATTTTATTGGTCCTATCAACCCACATTCAAGTGTCAGTGACACTCACATCTTGACCACTACTAATTACTTCACTAAGTGGGTGGAAGCAATACCTATTAAGAAGACTACATCAGAAGTTATTTGTGACTTTATCAAACAAAACATCTTGGTTAGATTTGGGGTTCCAATAAAAATTGTAACTGATAATGCTTTGAACTTTTCATCTTCTAAAATGACTTTGTTCTTCTATGATCATGGTATTTCTTTAGCACATTCATCATATTATTACCCACATGGCAATGGACAAGTTGAATCTAGCAATAAGAACCTGACTGCCATTGTGAAGAAATTAGTAAATGAGAACCAGAGAAACTGGCACAAGAAAGTTTTTAATGCTCTCTGGGCGAACAGGATCACACATAAGAGGGCAATAAGAATGTCACCTTTTGAGTTGGTCTATGGGATGAACAGTGCATTACCTATTCCATTGGAGTTATCAGCTGCAAATTTACAGAAGACAATCGAGGATGAGCAATTCCAGACTGCTCTAGAAAGAAGGATCATGTTTTTAAATATGGTTGAAGAACATAGAGAAGATGCTATGGATAAAATCACTCAACACTAGTTACAAGTAAAGAAAATATTTGATAAAAAGGCTAGGAAGAGGAATTTTGTAATTGGAGATTCAATGTTGCTATGGGACAAGAGGAGAGAACCAAGAGGATATCATGATAAGTTTGATTCTTTATGGAAAAGTCCCTTTCTTATTACACAAGTATGTAGGAACAATGCATTTATGTTATCTTACCCTGATGGGACTCTTATGCCTCTCCCATATAATGGGCAAAGCTTGAAATTATGCAATATATAAAATAGGTTTTTCCTCATATTGTACTATAGTTTCACATGTTTCCCATTTTGTTCTTGGTTTCTGTGTATTGTGTCTCTTTACCCAATTAATAAGGCTTTTGGCCAACTTGAGACTCCGTGTTCTCTTCGTCCTTCCTAATTCTCGTCCCTAGATAGAGCCAGTTGTTACCCAAGTTTTTGTTTTTGTGTCCAATAAGCTTTATTTTTCATCCTATACCAACTTGGGTCCTCTTGTGCCTTTTCCATTTGGTTATTTTGTGAAAGACTTCTAAGTGAGAACATCTATGTGCCTTTGTCAGTGATTTGTGTGTTCATGAACCTCGTCGTTGGGTTTGTTTGTTCGCGAACCTACCGATATAGCAATGATAGTCCAAAGCTTTATCAATGTGTTCTTTATCAATGTATGTCATACTCTACAAACTTGATTTTGACATCCTCTCCTTGTCGCTCAATTCTTAATTTTTTGAATTCCTCGGTTGGGTGATGAATCCTTCCTTATAAGTTTAGTTTGTAAATTCGTGTTCTCACCGATTAAAAAAATTTAGTGTTCAACTCGCGTCGATGAGCAAAGTTGCCAATGAACATGTACAACATGAAGATTGCTCAAAAGTAAATAGGAGCAACATCTAATCTGAGAACCAATTGGTTCGTCAGTGAAAGAGTTAAACGATAACTAGTGTTTCCGATAAGAACCGTCCATCAACAAACGCATTGCTTAATTTCATTATTTGCAAAGAGCAATGTTTGTTGATAAGAAATGTTCGGCGATAGCACATTCTGCCGACAATGCCAAATCTCATCAAAAAAGACTAGACAAACTGATAGAAGATTAAGTCCGCGGACCCGATGTTTGGTCGATAAAAGGGAATCGCGTGGTCTTATGGTTTGTGGGTTAGTAAAGTAATCAATGGAATGGTTTGGGGGTTATGAGCCTAGCCGATACCCCAATGATAATGATATTTATTACAAAATTACATTAATTAGGCTCATCTCGTGCCCTAATTCATCAATATAAACATGTCATTGAGGTTTATTATGCATTACCTTTTGGAGCCCACATTTTCTGCAAGGACTAGAGCTACTCTTCCACAGTTAGTTTGTTTTAGCTTGCAACTGTTATGATGATTTGAGGTAAGTATATTACCTTGTCACTCTTTCCATTTAAGTTGTGTATTGCTTGAAGCTGCTTGGGGGAAGTGTTAGTATTTCTATTACGAGTTCATGTCTACTGAACTTAATACATACCAGCCTCCTTCACAATTTTCCATGCTCCCCATGATAATCAATCCCTCTTAAGAGTCGTTAATTGTGTGGTTTGGTAGTTAATAAAGATAGTAAAGATGAAGTATACATACCTAGGGTTTAATATATCTACCATACTTGAGAACAAGCTCTCAAGAATTAAGGACACTGCCCTGGGGCACGTGGATTTGAAAAATTTATGAGTCCGAATGAGGGCCAATCCTAGAGAACCCATAGCTGAGCTTACGTTCTCAAGTGTACTCGCTCATGTTGGGGGTTTTCCTCCCGCTATATAGTGCCTAGACCTAGTATTGGCTTGCATTAAGAATTATCATGCAGAATCCTGACAAGTTAGGATGGTGAACGATGATGTGATAATAAAATTAGATGTCAAATCCATCAGCAACACCTTCAAATTACCAGTATGGGAGGAATATGCTAACATATCTATGGAAACCAGATGGATATATTATGTAGATGGAAAGAACTAGTGTAAGACTGCAATTTCCACAACTTGGCTTAAGAAAGAAAAGAAAGGGAAGTCACAACTTCCAAAGAATCTAGTCAGGGCTCTTTCCAAAGAGGATATTTCTAATATAATCACCCTTCTACATAGGGTGGTGGGAAGTGTAGATTCTAATGAGTTTGTAGAGTGGATGTGCCAATTCATACTGGTTATTTGTACTAGGAAACAACATATTGACTAGGCTAAGATTATTAGTGATCATCTGCATGATCAATTGGTTAGTTTTCGAAGGAAGAATCAATTTCATATGTGTTCTTACCTTTTCTATGTTTTGGCTAATACACAAAGGGTAACATGGCCCGGTTTAAAGACTTTAGTTACCTTCACTAATGATATACAAGTGTATGATTACTATCCTCAGCTACAAGAGGAAATTAGTAACAAGGGTTATAAAAGAGTTAACAATGCTTTCTTGATGTTTAATGTGAAGAAAATATATGGAAACCCTGAAGTTAAAATTTCAATAGAAGCAGCAAATCTAATCATTCAATTTGGGAGCTACTTCATCCAATTTGATAGGTTCACTTATATAAGAATTGGTGGTTTTAAACATTCTCCATATAAGCTTCCCAGATATGTCACTGATTATATTATATTCTAGGAAATCTGTAGACAGATGTCTCAAGCTAGCAAAAAGTACCATGATTACAAGAAGGGGTATTCTTTCCCTTTGCAATTGACTCATTACACCTGAAACAAGCATGAAGATGCAAGGCATGTTGACAGGATACTTTCCAAGTTTAATTTTCATCCATATGTTTCAAGATCATACTTTGACAGTAAAAGTTTGGTGAAAGATAACCTGTATCCCCATTTACTACATGAACATCATCCTCATCTTGAGGATTATTGGGAAGACTGCATGGATGAACATGAAGTTAGGAGGAGAGATTGGATGAGGTTGACAATTGATTAGATGAGGACCTTTAATCTGGGATGGGACCTCCCAAATATTGTGGATGATTATTCTGATATGATGGATCAAGGCTACTATGTAGAAAGATCCATGATTAAGATGGTCTAAGAAGGAGATTACCGATATATTTGTTAGATCTTCATTTGTGTTAGACAAAAGTAAAAGATGGCTAAAATCTAAAATGGTTGATCACACTGCAGGTTCTTCGTCACCAAAGGAGAAGACAATGACAGGGCAGAAGACTATTGTTGGATCTACTTCCTAAGAAACACCTATTAGGGATCATTTTACTAGATCTAAATCTATTTCAAAGGATGGAAATGATGGGGATGACAATCCAAATAGAGATGGTAAGCTGAAAGGGCATTGTGAAGATGATAGCAAGCAACCAAGCAAGAAGCTAGAAATTAAAAGGCCTCTTAAACCTTATTCTGAAGGAGTATTGAACTAGGAACAAGGACAGCAAGAGCATCGCCATAGATGGCCTCTTTCCAACAACTTGGGATAATGTTTCTTCACCTTTAACATAGACTCCCCCATCAAGTTCGCATGATGTAAGATCTTCCCCCACCTCCACAATAGCAAGGAGATATTCCTAATACTCCCCCATCTGATAATGTGCCTGAGTCTATGGTTGGTGCTCAGCCTATCTTGCCATCACCAACCTGGTTAAGAGATGTTGGTAAGAAAAGGAAGTACACACAAATAATAGATCCAGGGTTTGATGCAGTTGCTAAATTGCTACAATTGGATTGTCAACCTAAAAAGGCCAAAAAGATGTCTAGGTTGATGGTTGACCCAGTCTAAAAACATCAATTCTTAGAAATTGTTGAACCCATGACAGATAAAAATGAAATGAACTTTCTATAGATGACTTCAATGTAAGCAAGGTTGATTTGGGACCTCTCACTATACAGGGGGATATCCATAATGCTAAATTGTCTATAGAAATTTTAGCCACAAGGCTGGAGGAGAAAGAAAAAGAGAGTGAGCTACTAGAAGAGCATGTTGATATTCATACCTCATACATCAAATCTATTGTGGATACCACAACCCAGCCCTTAGATGCGTCAATGGACACTCTTGTGAAGGTTCCTCCCAAAGGGGTGAGCCCAAATGTTGTTGATTAGATAAGCAAGTATCAATTTCTGGGTAGAGTTATTGAAGAATGGGTTGACAAGCTGGCAATGGAAGGGATGTTGTATCTTCATGAAGTGATCCTCTTGTCTACAAAGATATCTACCAAACAAATCGAGGTACTTTCTGAATTGAAGCTAGTTAAGAAAAAAGAAAGTGTGTTGAATATAGCTAAGAATGGTTTATAGGAAATGGTCAAGCTAGATACTAGTATCTTGGTTTCTGAGAATGTGATTGCTAAGCCTAAAGAGAATGAGTGTGAAATGGCTAAATGCCATTGATTGGAAGTTGTTGATGGTTAAACGATGTTGACAAACTTGAAGAACATTGTCAAAAATTATAAATCCTATTTAATGGACCTTAGAAGCTCATGTGTAGCTCAAGGGATTGATATCCTCGATGAGACTAAAACAAATCTACTTGAAGTTGGTACTGTCAAGCAAGGATTCAAGGACCTATTAGCAAAGGAGTTAAAAAGTAAAGATACTACTGATGGGGATCCAATAGACAAACTATGTAATATGTCTTCTTACCTAATGACTTTTAAAATGGATATTGTTGAGTTTCACATGAAGTATGAAGATTTGAATAGCATCCTTGTTATGCGGAAGACTTGTCTGAATATGAACACTATACCCAATGAAAAATCACTCGCTCCTGGGTTGAACAAATTCAAAGTCCTCAAAGTCAAGATGGACGCTTCACAAGTGCCTGAAGATCAGTCAGCTAAGGTTAATCAGGACGAGCGTGAAGACAAGGATGAACAGGTTGATCGAGATATTGAAGAGGAAGAAACAAATGATAGTTCGGCCTACTGCCTTTGCTTATTTGATTACCAAAGATTGGAATGTTGTAATGTCCCCATTTTTGGGTTCTCTAGCAGTGCAGTTGTCATTGACCTTTTGGGTTTGTGTCATCTTGTTCAAAGGGGTAAATTGATATTACCAGTGAGCTCTGATGGTTTAGAGGAGTCATATGATGCTCTCAGAAGTTATTTTCAGCTTCTGATTTGGGCTCCAAGATTCTTGGAGAGGGCGTCTATTTATAGAAAGTTGCTCGGTTGGCTCTGTTTATCATTATTCTTCATCGAGATCACTCCAGTGCAATCATTTTTCGATTCTGATGCATTCCGGCAGTTTCCCCAAAATGAGTATATTAATGGCTTTATTTAATTATTTTACTAAGGTTGCTAAAATATTATTTCAAATATGTTAAGAGCACATTAGTGTTATAGCTCATCAAAACCGGGATGAAATGTTTTAAATTACGGATGCATTAAACAGGGACCTTGTGTGTCAAATTATCATTATTTTAATTAAAAAGTCATTTTCAGAGCTAAAATGGAGTTTTAATTAAAATATGAATTTTAAAATAGAAGCTTATGGAGAGTTTGGCGGAAAAAGTATAAAAAAACATTTGAGGGGCTCATTTGGTTAATGGAACTTATTTTATTTCTCTGATTGAAACCCTTGTGGTTCTGGAGATTGAACTTGGATTGCTGAGGGAAGATTAACGCAACTTCTTGAAGACTAGTTTTAGTGCTAAGAAGGGGTCGTGGGACCCATATCCACCTAGTACCATATTAAAGAGATTCCATTGAATGTTCTATATGATATGGAAATGGATCCTTTTATAGTCCACGATGCCGGGCGGCCTATTTTTGGCTCTATAGGTGGCTTATAACATATGGGACTACCTTATACTCTAGAATGTAGGAGGCACCTAAATGTGCTTCAAATATGAGGCATACATACCCTACCCCCTGCAGGATTTGAACTTGTGACCTCTCTTTCAAGAGGGCAAGTTTTTCACCAACAGGGCATACGTAAGGCTTGGAAATAAAGATGTTGAAGTATTGGAAATAAAGATGTTGAAGTATTTGTTAGAAATTATGTCAGTTCAAAAGGTGCATTGGGTTTAAGGAAGGAGGCATAGCCTCTAGTTGGAGTTGGTGGTGATTGGAGGATCTAGAAGCTTGTTGGTTGCCCAGCTGGAATTATACCCAAACATATATACTATTGTATTAAAGATTGAAGTCTGAGTGTGTTGTTTGGAAAGGAAGTCTGTCATATATTGAGCTGCTCACACATTGCCCAGCATACAGTTGTAATAAGTTGATGTGGAATTTGAGGTTAGAACTGAAATCTTTACATCTCTGTATTTCTGATTTTACAACAGCAACATATATCTTTGTTTTTGCAAGCATTTCCAACTTATAGTGTAATGCAAATTATTTGACATAATATCTATGTGAAGCATTTGAACTTGAGTATGATTTCATGATGGAATGAATAATCAAGAATATTAGTAACAGCTTGTCTAAGTTATTACAATCAGAATCTTTTGTATTCCATTTAATGCAAAGTGTTTGACAAAATGCCTCTTCACTATTTTGGTATTTGATAATGAATTTACGAATGAAACATCATCTAAATTCTGAGAGCAAGCTGTCAGCATTATCATTCACAGAAATTTCAGTGAGAACAACATATTGAAACTGTTTGACGAAATGCCTACACAATAGAAGTCAGAAAACTGTGGTTTTTTGGGAAAAAATTTGAGGGTGGTTATTACAAATGTATTTATTTATGTTGAACTTTATCGAATCTTGCCTTCTTTATGCAATGTTAAAAGAAGTAAGGTTCATTTTTAATTGGTCGTTCCAAGAAACTTATAAGTTGAAAGATAGTTTTAATGTTATTCTTATATAAGGAATAAAAGAAGGATAGGCGTCTTTTGGCGAAATTGCTTCGTGATTAGATCATTGAGAAGTCAGTCATGCTTCAAATATTATATTCAAAACATTTGGGAGGTAGGGGGTACATTACATACGGACTATGTGAAATTCTCTCGAAACAAAGTAGTGTACTCCATTTTAGGTCATAAATACAAGAGAACAGTGGCATTGAGTCAATTTCTCTGTTATGTTATGGGTTCTTATGTTGAGTTTATGGATTTTTTAGTATAGAAAATCTTGCATCTTTTATGTGTGAAGTGTTGATAGTGTGCCTTAGTCTATATATGCTACTTGCGTGTCTTCATTCTTGGGTTTGAATTTGATGCAATGGTGGCTTCACAATAATCAAGTCGTGCATTATCTAGTTTCTATTCATTCTTGTGTTTGGTGAAACTGTGGTGATCCTATATACATTGAAGTTAAGTTTCTTATTTCTCTGTAAATGTGTTAGGCATTTGCAGCTGTTGGTTCATCTTTATATTAGCAGAAAATTTCCTTTCTCACTTTCAGGTTAAAAGTGTACCTATAAAACTGAAAATTTCATCTTACGAAGGGAGCTGCCCCTTTTCAAATGCAGAGAGCGATTACAAATTACAATTGTAATTCATTCAACTCTTAGCACTGTTGTTACTATTTGTGGGCAAAATTATATACAGTTTAGTGATAAATCTGTTTGCTAACAAATCTATAATAGAGAAGGGGTGGACCATCTCAAAGCTAATCTACAATCACACCAAGGTAATTAATATGATGTGAACTTTCATCAATAGAAAAGGACTTAATTCACCCAAAGAGCGCCCAAATTTGCTACCCATTTTATCGCATTACAAAAGTGAACCTAAGACAAGTAGTTATTTTATCTAAGTGGGTTGAGTTTAGCTTTGCTATTCAGCAAGATGGGAAGTTCATCCCCAAATTTGCCTTCTATGAGACTTTTTTGTTAGATGCACAAGAAGTTCAAAGTTTAGAGCCATTGGTTAGAGTTTTGCAAAATAATTAATGGGGGATTCTAATCCCCCATGTGTTATTACTACTAAGTCATGGATAGGGCAAAGGAGGCTATTAAATCCAAAATACATGAGGAAGAAAAATATATGCCACTATTGAATATCATCGATAACATATGGAATCAATAAATGATTGCCACCTCTATACCGTTGGATACTATCTAAATCCAATGTTGTTTTATCACAACCCCTCCTAAAATAATGGAGCCTCTTGTACGAAGTAACAGTGGGCAGCTATAGTAGATTATTGTTGCTCGAATACCAATAGACAAAAAGATCCTTCTCAAGTATATGTGTCATAGACTCTATGACTACCTTAAAAACAAATATTATAGATAGAACAAGCAGGGTTTAGACCAAAACATTCTACAATTGACCACTGCATTACCCTCAGACACTTGATTGAGAAGGTTTGGGATAAACAAGGAGAAGAGGCCTTTTGTTGCTTTGTCGACTTTAAGAAGGCGTTTGACACTATTCCTAGAAGCAAGTTATGAAGTAGAATGGAAGAGCTAGGAATTCCGAAAATGTATAGAGTTGTTGTTCATAGGTTGTATGATCAGGTTCGAGCCAAAATTAGAACCAAACAAGGTTTATCAAAATGTTTCGGGAGTGACATTGGGGTCAACCAGGGTTGTCCGCTATCTCCTACCCAGTTTGGTTTGTACATTGACAAATTAGAGGAATAGATAGACAAGTTTGGTGGAGGGGGTGTTCACTTGGCAAGTTATGTAATAAAGTTGTTATATATGGATGATCTTATCCTAATGGCACAAACAACGCACGACTTGAAAGAACACTTGAAAGCTCTAGAATTGTTTTGTCAAGAGGTTGGGATGCAAGTGAACACCAGCAAAACTAAGATCATGATCTTTGCCTTCAAAAGAAAGAAGGCTTCGATGGAATTTGTCTTTGAAGGCAGCCCCCTTGCAAGCGGTCAATGAATACAAATATCTTGGCCTAGATTTCCACAATAAGCTCAGTTGGGAGACGTGTAGGGCAAAAAGGATACAAGGGGGTTGGAAAGCTTTATACTCATTGCAAAATCGATGCAGAAGAGCTAAATTGTAGGACTAGAAAACTAAGAGAACTCTTTTTGGGTTGTTGGTGGTGTCGGTGGTGCTATATGGGTGCGAGGTTTGGGGTGGCAACACGTCAGAGATGAAGTTGAGATAGATAGAGAGGTTACAAAAGCATCTAATCACAAGTAGTTTCAAACCAAAAGCGTTGGTTCCTTATGAGATTGCACTAGTTGAGGCCGATGCCTTTCCTGTAGAGACATCAGCATTGACCCGGATGCTAAGTTACTTAAAGAGGCTTGAGAACATGGAGCTGCTCCAATGGCCCAAAATGGCTTTAGAGGATAAATTAGAGAGAAGGAAGAGTATGTGGATGAAACAAAATGACAAGTGGATGAATAAGTGGGGTGTTAGCATAAAAGAGTACCCAAATACTAAAGAGGATATTACAAAGTACATGCAAGAAAAAGTCAAAGTAAACATGTGGACAAGGCAATGGGGGAGGAAAAGAGAATACTACATAAAACATTTCAACCCTTCTTATGACCACACAAAAAACTACATAGGAGCGAAAATAAAATGGAAAGTAAAAATGTTAATGGCCCAGCTAAGGACTAGTTTGCACCAACTTAGATGTGAAACCGGAAGGTGGACGAGACCGAAAGAAGAGTGGGCTGAGAGAATATGTTGTTTCTGTACTTTGGAGTTAGTGGAAACGAAATGGCACTACATCATGGAGTGCCCAGCTTACAAAGATATCCGGGCCAATTATCTTAATACTTTAAATGGGCTCCTTGACCAACTTGTTTGAAGAAGAGGGGATAACTAAAATTTACAGTTTATTTGACCAAGATTCATAGCAGAAGGTCTAGGATCCAAAAAGAAAGGGAGTTCAGTTAGGCGTTGTGTGGGCCGTCTACCTTTTGTGGTTCTTGGTTTTCCGAAGTGTTTTGGTTCTCTTTGCTATGTGTTTTGGTTTCTAGTGATCCCATAGATTCTTTGGCCTCATGGACGTTATTAAAAGCCTTCATTCATTCATTCAACATTGATAGAAAGTAATTTTGGTCAAGACAATGGTGGATATATTTTTGTAAAGGAGCCAAATCCCTATAATAGATAACAATATGCATTTTTTAGCCAACTCGCTAATTTTTTGGCTTCTTAACATGATTAGGGGAAAAGACCCAATAGATGAGATAGTTCCAATGGCTAAGATAGTATATGTGCATTTAAGGCCCAATATTTTTAAAAGATTAGTACTAGTAGTTATGACTTTAAGGTTGTTAGTGTTACTATAAGTACTAATAATTCAATGAAATATGCCCTTTAGATTTAAAAAACAACCAATCATGTGATGCCACATCAGCCCACCAACAAAACATGACTTAACACACCTATTGGTCCACCCTTTTTTTTGGTAACTATTTGACGCCTCAACAAAAAGCATGCTAATGTGGCATCATATTTAGTGATGTGGCCCTAAAACCTTAGATATACGCAGTGGCATTGCCAAGTAAGCTACTGTAAAAATTTTGGAGTGAATCAAAATTGCCACATATGATTTTGAGAGGCGTGAATTTAGGGTGCTCCACTACTAGGTCCTCTCCCCTATTCGACTCAAAGTGAATTAACAATTTAAACTGCAGGTGCTGACGAGCGATGCCGTTAGAGCGACATCACATTTTGTAGCCTCCTAATTGACCATACCCTAATAAGTTTTGTTTTGTTGCTTTGTGATATTATATTATTATTTATTCCTTTCCGTGTCTTTCAGACTTGTTTCATTTTTGTTCACTATGCTCTTTATTTGGCATGAAATGAAAAGAGGATCATTTTTCTCTATTTTCATGAATATTTTAATATATTTTAGTTTCATGAGTTTTTCTTGATTAAATGTAATTTGGTTTGGCAAGCCAATCTCGATTCAAAGAATTCCGTACATATTTTGAAGATCAAACATTTCAAGAAACTGATAATCACAAGACTAAACATCCGAGGTGCACAATGATATAATACTCATGTATATGCTGAAGGATAGAGGAACATGAATTTGAAATAAAAAGCAATGGCCATCCCAAAAGAAAATACCAGCATTTGACTCTGGAATGAAATGTGCAATTACATGACCAATATTCTGAAGTTTACTGCCTAATGTACTCGAGAATTGAATTAATAACAATAATGCTCATCCTATAAATCATAACGATAGATCACTGAGTGATCCAAAATGTTCATGCAAAAAAGCACAGTTCAATCCAAAAGCTAGGAATCATCTTCATGGAACCGAAAACTCAAGCCTACTAACAATAGTGCTCATTCCCTGACATGGTCCCATTTCCTGCACGTTTCACTTCAATAGAAAATTTGTTTGCAATAGATACTACTTTGTAGGGTACATAACTTCATTTTACCCTACATATGATGTTATAAATACAAGGGTTTGCTGATAAATTTATCCAGAGTTACATTTTCATTGTGACCTTACTAATAAAAGATGCACTGTACTTTTCAGTGAAACAAATGAATTAGCTACACAAAAAAGAAATAATGCAGATTTTTCCAAAATGAAACGATAAGAATGTTGAGGAACACATATACAACAAACTGAAAAAAGCCAAGCAGCTTTCTTTAATAACATAGAAATTTGGCAGCATGCATACACATGCATTGGCTTTCACAATGCCAGTGTAATTTTCTTACAGCCAAATGAGGAGAATGGTCTTTCATATGTGAAAAAACAGAAACCCTTAATCTCCAAGAAACTTCTGCTTTTTAGTTGTGTTCATATAAGGCCTGATCACCCATTCATTCTGAGCTTCCATTTGATCAAGTGTTCCCAGTTTTATCTGCAGTAGACAAGGGGCAACATAAGGAAAAGAAATCAAAGGAAATAGTGGCAAAGTCTACAATTTCCATTGTGTATTCAGACCAACGATTGCTTCTATTGTAGCATTTACTTCTTCATGGATATGTGCAATCCAACAAAGAGGAACAAAACAAATAACCTCACTAACATAAACCACCACAATGCTCCAATCATCAATTGTCAGACTGCTATTTGATTCAACCCTGACTTTCTCAGTTCTTACATAGGTTAAAATGTAACGGACTGTCCATTATTAACATCCATTACCAAATCAACAAAAAAAGGAAACTTATTTTCATTGCAGATCTATAAGCAAAACTTACTACACCACTGAATCATCAAACTTACTTGAGAATGGGACTAAAGTTTAAACCCAGTACTTAATACCAAGTTTTAGGATTTTTAATAATAATTTCAACAGGACGCAGATCTTGAACTGTAGGGCAAGTCTAGACATTTAAAAATAATAAAATATAAAATCTGAGAATTACATTGTTGCCATATGAAAATTAAGAAAATATTCCTGACAATTGCAGATCAGAAATATATAAAAGAGCAATGAACAAGAGATACTATCCTACACAGGCAAATAATTCAAACTCTAGTGTCTGAGCTCATCTGCTGTCGTGCACACAAAATATTTTAAGATTGTCACTTTTCAACCCGCAAAAATTATGTGTACCTATACATGTGTATTCATACATACATACATACAGGTGTATTCATAGTAAGGATTTCTTAGGTTATTTTTGCATTTTTTGCATTTTTTTAAATGCACTTTTTTTTTTTAACCTTGCAGATTCTCCCCAGGTTCGCCAAGTTTCCCTCTCCGGCCAAAAGCACAGACCTAAGCCAAACCCAGGCCAGACTCAGACCGGGATCAAAACCCAGTGTGGACCTGTCTGAGTTCACCAGGGTTCCTGGCAAACCCAGCTTCAGAGGTTCCATGCTTGAGCAATCCAGTTACTCTAGACAGCCTTCTATAAGATAAACATCCCAAGGACCTTGCAACATATAATCATAGAATCAAATAACCGGCATAGTAGATATGTCCTCCATTACATGAAAATTTGACCTCTTTTATATTGTTAAAACATGTGACAATTTTGTTCATTGTGTCCTATGATTATGGTGTTTAAAAACATCATTTATTGCCATGTCCTAAGTTGTTTCATGATAAAAAAATACGTTGAAAGTAAGTCACTATATGCACCTGTATCATAATGTTGAGTTAATTTTAAGGATGCAGTGAGCATATGCATCTTGTGTAATTTATCTGTATGAATTGGCGAAGTAAAAACAATGTACACTATGTTGCATTGCTGAATAAGATCTTTTTGTAGTGCATTCTTGTGTTACTTATTGTTATTGTATACTGTATACTGAATAAAATATGGGTTACAAACATTTACAAATTGAGAAATCTCTAGAGTCTTGATATTACTTTTGTGTCTTTCTTATATTGCAGCCTTTTGACCAAAGAGCATTCCTCTTATCGACATTTTGTTAGCTATCTCTAGAGTCTTGATATTACTTTTGTGTCTTTCCTATATTGCAGCCTTTTGACCAAAGAGCATTCCTTTTGATATTACTTTTGTGTCTTGACTAAAGAGCATTCCAAGAACAGATCTAGTTTTTGATCATTTGAGAGATTCCTTACTTCCACAAGCTTAACGTTAAAAACCTTTATATATAGTCATCCATTGTTCCCATTTGTTGAACTCTTGTAAACTAACTGAAGGAATTGCTCATACAGGAATTAGAATAGTGCTTGATCAATTCTGATGTAAATATCTTCCATGTGAGTTCAAAGTTACTTTCCTCCAGCCATCTATACCAAGTAAATTGTGGAGGTCCTAAATATAGACTGGTTGTGTGCACCCATTCATTTGTCAACACTTTGTTGATGTCAATGAATTGCTCCATCTAGGATATCCAAGTGAGAGGATTCAAACCATTAAATTTGCACATCTCGATTTTGGGAATGAAATTGTAGGAGTATGCCGCTCTTCAATCTTAATACTTGATTGTGAAGAATATTCATTCCTTGCCCTTATCTTGCCTTTGTTCTCCAAGATCCTTGCCTCTCTTTCTAGAAGTGTTTGTATCTGAATCGAGATTGGCACCATCTAGGACTTGTAGTCACCGATTAAAGAGTTCAAATCTTGAACCTGATCTCCCAAGTATGGTCCTTGCTACTCTCTCAAGGTAATGTCTTCCACTTCCATTTCCTTCTCAGCCAAAGTCTTGTTCAGTATTGCAGCTGATCAAGATTTCCCACAAGTTGATGGACCCACAATACTGCATCCCCGACTTAAAAAATAAGGATACCAACAAGTATCAAATGGATATATGCACCTTGACAATTCCAAGGACCTACTAATTTGCTCTTTTGCACTTGAAATGAATGCCAAAATCACCACTCAAGATGGTTACTGGTTTGCAAGATAAAAAAAATTGCCCTAGTTTCCTGCCAAAAGAAATTCACTAAAAAACAGATTTGCATCCATTTTACATCATCAGATCTCCCTCAATACTACACCAAATCCTTATGACTACTTTTCGAAAAGCTCTCAAAATTCTCTTTCCAAAGAATTCAAAATCACTTTAATTGGACACCTGTGTGAAGAGAACAAACATGTACAAGACGAACTATTTTTCTAGAAATAAAAGTTCAGCCAAAATCTTTTCGCAAATCGATGATCTGATACCACTTCTAATGAATTTACTTAATGCAAGAGCAGAAATACAAATTTAATGGAGATGATCTCCTATATATAGATCTCCTCCTAATAACATAATGGAGGGATAAACCATTAATCTCAAAGTAGACCTACTACAATGTGTGTCTATTCAGCTAGCACATACCCCTATACAACTCTGGAATCAAGGGTGTAACAAGCTGGCATCTCCTAGCAACACCATGTCTCCTAAAAACCTCTTGGAACTCAAAAATTTTCTATATAAGTTTCTCAAATATACATCCCATATAAGTTTCTTAAATGTCATATAAATAAATGGACCTTTTCCTTGTGCATAATTGCTTGAAGAGTGTTTAATGAACTAAAGAATAATGCTAATAATAAACATATCTTGCTGGTTTTTGCATGAAAATTTAAATGTTAAAAATAAAAATGAAATTTGTGCTGATTTGTAACAAAAGATCTCGTCATCAAATCCCAAAGTAGTACTAGTTAGAATAGAAAACAATAAGGAGGATAAAGAGACTCTAAATAAAATCTGTTTCAATTGCTGGCATATTTACCATGCTCGATTGCACCAAGGCAATCTTCCACTAGGACAAAAAAAAATTTGACCCACCAAATTTGTTCAGTCCAGTCTGGATGATTTTACTTTTTTATTTGTTAAACTAAAAATAATAAAAATACCAAAAAAGAAAAAAATAATAATAATAATTTAGCTCTATAAAGAGAGATACTTGCCTTCCCTCCAAGCCATTTAAGTCTAAATAAGCCTTGGAAGCACATGGCATTTGCTGCAATGGACTGTGCATTACTTTTTCTTTTTAGTCTATCCATGACCAGTGTAATCTTATAGCCTCAGCTTTGTGTGAGGCTTGCAGCACTGCTGTGCCCTAGGAACTGTTCAAGCAGCATGGTACCGGAACCTTCATGACATGCTAACCTCGACAATTGTTTGATCAATTTATTGTATAAATGCATTTTAGTTTAGCTAAGTTGATTTTTCATATGCCATTCCACATGATAAAACATATATTTAAATAAGCTTATACTGTTAAATATTAAAATATAAGGTATCATTATGGTAATCACTTATTTTAAAGTCGATATAAATTTATATGGGGTGAACTTCTAAACATTGAAAATATATATATATATATATATATAATAAAGGTTTGCAAATACACTGGAACAAAAAATGAGTATATCTATAATATATTTATTTATAATAAATTTGAATTTTGAATGTCCTCGCACTCTTTTTTTATATTTATCTACTTATAAGTGTAATTTATTTTTAGGAATATTTATAGATAGAGTTCCTCAAGGACTTTGATCTTCTTTATCTTTTATATTTTCCAAACCAAAATGAATTTTTCTCAAAATTCCAAACTTCTGAAACTGTTTATCCTTGCGAACAAACCAAACCTTTTCAACACTGTAAACTATGATTGATTGCAATGAGAAAAAAGGTACTCAATGTCTGTAGCTTGAGCTAGTTAACATATACCTGATTTGTATTTGAAACTTTCTTGTAACTAATGAAACATTGAAAAGCAAAACAGACGAATAAGGAGTTCTCTATGGCCATCAGCTACTGTAAAAAGGCCTTCGATATTATTCAAGCACAATATAGGTAAAGTAGGACATTTGTGTACAACGAAAAGTAGCAACTATAATTACTTCAAACATTTTCAGATAGTGGATCTCTAACACTATGGAATAGAGTTAATTCTTTAGGAACCTTAGGGAGGCTCAGATTTTTTTATTTGATCTTGTTTGAGACCTCTTGAATCAGTTTGTTTTCTGAGGTCTACTGGGCTTTCATGAAATGTAGTTCAATATCCATATCGTGCAATTATTCATTTCAGAAAAGTAGTTATTTCAAAATTTTCAATCTTCATTTATAAATCTTGTAATTTTTTACTTTCTGAAAGTTATGCAGCATATTCTCTTCATTCTGGTTGCAACAGATTTTCTGTAGTAGATCACTAGAATATATGTCTGATCATTTTATTAGGTGTTATGTACTGGACTATTTCCATAGATATAAATTAAATGTAAATTATAGGTTCAAGTGCCATGGTGTAAACAATATTAATGTAAGTTTCTACATAAATGCGTTAAAATGAAGGGTCTCTCAGAAGTTGAAATAGAAATTATGTTGGATACAAGAGGTGAAGATATATACACCATGTTGCTATTTTAGAAAAAATATGTTTATGCCCCCCTCCCTACTTCCCTCTCATTCTTCCAAGTATAATAACTAATAAGCACTAAACAATGGCCACAAATGTCTCTTGTGAATGGAGTCATTGTAACATCAAGAAGGTAAGCATGTAGAAAAGGAGGTTATACCCAACCTGGTAAAGACGTAATTCGAAACGTGGACCAACCTCCTTGAGTTCAACTGATTTCGGACCTCCAGGTTTTTCATAAACATGATGCCTGTGAATTCACAAGCTTGGTCAAAGTGCTATTGAATAATGAAAGCAAACACAATGCAAGTACGTTAAAGGATTCAATAAAACAGACAGCTAAATATTGTATAATGTAGTTAATAAAACTATAGACCTGCAGATATAAATAACTGATGTCAAAACCAGGAAAATGACGAAGCAATATTGTTCGTTCTATTAATATGGATTTGGAGCTCTCTAGATCTCAGTTCATATTTTTTTAACAATTTAGAATAAGAACTGTGGGTGAATCTGGCAATCTGAATGGAATCCCTGAACTCGTACAGAACTTGTCCTGGATCCATCTTACTCATGGGACTCATTTTTGTAGTGAATACTGTTAAATTAATTATATAGATCCTTCAAACCCAAAATCCAATCTGCACCATATCTGGAAACAGGTTCAACCAGTAAAATCTAGTCATTTTAAAAAATATATAAAAGAATTGATCTTGAGTTTATGAAACTTATGCATTCTTAAATGAATTTTGCAAAAGCAAGCACAGTATTTAAGCCGGGATAGACAGCATCTGTTGACCCACAAAATAATGTCTTGCAGTATTATAGCAACATGACCATCCTACTGACAAGCAAACAATCTCTACTTCTCTGCCCTTCCAAAAATTGCTTTTTCTGGGTTCAAGTAACCTATCATCTGGTCAAACAATTGTTTTTTAATGTTTTAGTATCTTATGTACACCCATCCAACAGCATCAAGATATGTAAGATATATTAATGCCTTCTTAGTTATTTCTATCTCTCCTTTCCTTGTCTGCTGTCTTTTTCCTTCAGTTTCTAGCTGAAGTCTCATTAGCTTCCTAGGCCTCGTTTTTGCTGTCCTGTGCTTTCTTTTCCTTCGCTTTTTTAAGGTTTAAAATAGATTTTACTAAATTGTGATATGTCCATAATGGCAGATATTGTGAGATTCTTCCATGGAAGTACTTAAAGTTTTAAACATACACGGACCAACCTGATACAATTTCTATCATTTTTATCCTTCCTATTGTCTTCTTTTGGTTATCTTTTCTTATGAACTTAAAGTTGAAATCTTATTTTCTGCCTAGACCTGCAATTTTGCATTTGCTTTCCCTTCTTTCAAAATGCTTTTAGCATCAATTTTACTAAATTGCATAAATTGATTTGGGTGGCTTAAGTTAATGTTTTTCCTCGTGGAAATTAGACCTTCCTGTGGAAGTACTCACAGTCACACATGTCTCAAGCAGCCAACTTTAAGACACTGAATATAATTGTCAATTTCTCTGTTCCTATAGCTATTCCAGTATCTATCTCTTGCTCACAGATATGCAAACTTAGCAACTATATTAAACATAGAGGATATCTGTGTCACAGCAAGTGTTTTCTACGACCTGTGCAGACTTTTCATAGGTTTTCTAGTTTAGAGCTCTAAGTTAAGAACACCAAAAATTAAAGTGGGCAGTGGTCCTTTTTCTATTACTATAAGACTCAACAAAGCAAGCCAAGCAAGCAAATTGGAGAACATCCCTTACTGTTGACAACAGTTCTGGCCTACCAAGATTTATTAAGAATAATTGCCTATACACTAAGTTTCCGGGTTCTTTGCCCGGAAGCACCAGTCCCGTACCGGTCAGGAGCGGTGCGGGAGCAGCGACAGGAGCGGGTGCGGGAGCGGTGACTAGAGCGGGCAAGGCATGGACCCGCCGCCCCGGGTTCCTGTTGGCAAACCCAAAAGGAACCCGAAGTGACAAGGTTGTGCCCCAGGTGCTCCCGAGCGCTCCCAGGCGCATTAAAAAAAAAATTAAATTATAAATTTTCTTTTAAAAACTAATAACTATATAAATATTATATATGCTATATTATAAATTTATATATTATTATATTATTATATTATATATTCTATATTATATTAGATTATATTATATTATTATATATTATTTATTATATAATATTATATAATATATTATATTATATTATTATATATATTATATTATATTATTATATATATTATATAATTTTGTTTTAAATTATAAATTTTCTTTTAAAAAACTAATAACTATATAAATATTATATATTCTATATTATAAATTTATATATATATTATTATATTATATATTCTATATTATATTAGATTATATTATTTATTATATAAATAATATATTATATATTATGTAATATATTATATTATATTATTATATATATTATTATAATATATAATATATATTAATATATTATATTATATTATATTATATATTATACATTATACATTATTATAAATATTAAATTAATATATTATTATAATATATAATATATATTATATTAATATATATTATAATTATAATATATTAATATATTATATTATATTATATATTATACATTATTATAAATATTAAATTTTATTTATATATCTAGTACAGCCGTACCCAACCGTACCCAAATCAAAGAAAAAAAATTGTCGTACCGACGTACCACAACCCCGTTCCCGTACCCATACCAAAATGGGCAACTTAGCAAATAAGAGACCAAAGGGACTTTGGAGATGACATTTCAAAATGAGGCTCAAGATGTTGCCAACCAACACATAGCCAAATGTATTTACGCAAATGGGATGTCATTCAATGTTGTTCGCTCACCATATTGGCAAAAGATGGTGAAAAAAATTAATGAACCCCCAACAGGGCATAAGGACCCGAGTTATGAGAAGGTGCGTGGCACCTTATTGGAAAATGAGGTCAAGGTTGTAGATGATTCATTGAAGCCCATAAGGGATTCATGAGTTGAGACAAGGGTGTCAATTATCTCCAATGGATGGAAAGATGCAAAAAATCAGCCTTTGATTAATGCAGGGTTACACGGGGACGCATCCCCGCTTCTTCCAATGACATCCCCGTCCCCGGTGGCGTTTCCAGGACGGGGGGGCGGCGAAGGACGTCCCCTTGGCGTCCCCTGTAAAACTAAAATGTAAGAGACGTTTCGGAAACGGCACAAAATTATCGGGGACGGCAAAAATGTTTTTGGGGACGCCTGGCCATCCCCGAGACGGCCGGGGACGTCTCCGGCGACAGAAACAATTAAGTCTGCATTATTTCAGAAGCAATTTATTCTACATTCCTATTGACATTTGACAATTACTGTATAGTGTTCAAGAGCATCACGCAACGTAACTCATATACTGAAGAGAAAGTGCAATATTAATAAGACAAGAGAGGGACATAGCATACTAGTAAGAAGATGGAATCTGATTTATTTCATCTCTGAGCTGGTAAGAATATTGCTTTACCCACTTTTGAATTTAGAATAAAGACAGAAGACAGATGACTGAGAAGACAAATTAGCAACGATAAGCAGAAGTTAATGGAGGCTTGGTGTTTAAGAAAGAATGCACACCAAGTTCAAGAAAGACATGCTCAATAATCATGCACACATAGATGTTGGAATCTTCTTGTGGATCTCTATCATATCAACTAAAATACTTTACCATGGTCTCAATTCTGTCTTGTAGCATGAGTTGCCATGGATTATGTGTGGTGCTCTTGCAAGTGCCAAGAATGCTAATTGATGTTGCAAGATTATGGTGTGTAAGATGATGAATGAAGTACTTACTATGCATTGAAGAGACAGGTTACGTAATAAGACTTCTGATCTGAGTCCTCGCCGCCTTCTATATTTAACCCAGCGATTTCACATTTCTGATCTGAGTTGAGTCGAGTCTGTATCTGCATTCCTCCTTCTGAGTTTTGAAGTTTTCAGTTTTCCTATTTGAGACTTTGAGTTTAACAGTTTAATCACTTTAACTTTACTTTAAGTTTAATTTATAATTTTATATTGCTGTTTAATAGTTTATGCTGCTGTTATATTATTGCTATCATGATATCTCTATTTCTTTCTCTCTCTCTGTATATAATATATTTTGAAAAATTCACACACACACACACACACACACACACACACACACACACATATATATATATATAAATTTTTAAAAATTCATATATCGCCGTCCCCAAAAATTGGCCCTCGGACTGCCGTCCCCAAAACGCATCCCCTGCCGTCCCCCCATCCCTGTCCCCGAAACGTCGTGGAACGTAGGATTAATGTCATTGCAGTGTCCCCTAAAGGGGCAATGTTTTGAAAGCCATGGATTGTGAGGGGGAGGTGAAGGATGTGCAATTTATTGTTAACATTCTCATTGCAGCCATTGAAGATGTGAGACCTTGTAATGTTGTTCAAGTCATAATGGACAACGCAAAAAATTTTAGAGCTATTGGGTTGTTGGTTGAGAAACAGTATTCACATATCTTTTGGACACCTTGTGCTGTCCACTCTCTCAATCTAATGCTATAAAAGATTGGAAACAAAATTGATTGGATTAGAGAGTTGTATGCAGAGGCCGAGGAGATCCGAATATTCATCACTCGCAAGGCATATTTAGATCATTTTCTAAATTGGAGTTGTTGAAGGTAAGTGAAGCAATATAAAATTTTATGTTTTAATTTCACAATTCTAATTCTTCTTTAAAGTTTATTTTTAAATTTTTCAATTTTAATTATTTTATTTTTTATTTTTGAATATCAATAGGTTGTTGAGATTTGTTTTGCCTCAAACACAATCGTATTGAGACAACTTCCGAAGGATCGACCAGAGGCACTTTCTAACATGGTTATTAGCCATACTTTGTCCATATGGAGGCAAAGCAACAATTAGAGGGCATCAAATGTTAAGAGGGTGATCCTAGATGACTCTTGGTGGGATCGTGTGGAGTATCTCCTTGGTTTCACCGAGCCCATTTTGAGCATGATTCGTTATACTAGACATGGACAAGCCTTGCAAGGAGGAGATATATGATGGCATTGATTCAATGGTAGAGAAGATAAAGAGCATCATAAATGAGAAAGAACAAAATCCTCAAGAAATTTTCTTCAAACAAGTGCACAAACTTATTGAGGATAGATGGAACACAATGACCACCCCGCTACATCTTCTTGCATTTGCATTGATTCCAAAATATTATAGTGATAAGATTCTTGTCGTGCCAAATAGGATTCCCTCATGGAGAGATTATGAAGTGTTTCAAGGGTACAAGGCAGCATTTCGTAGACTCTTCCCTGATCCAGATTTGTAGGATAGTCACGAATGAGTTCGTTGATTTTATACACTCCAATGGTCAAAGCATTGAGGCTCTTCGTGATAAATTCAAGAAAGATGCTCACAATTGGTCTCGCAAACAAAACCACCCTCGGGTCTCGCCTCCACTCGACTGGCTACTACCACAAGAGCAAGAGTGACTTGGAGGTCGTCCGTAGCAAGGAGGTGGTCTAGCAATACTATATCCTCCTACTCTTCTTCGGCTGCCTTAGGGTTCATTAAGGTTGTCTTGGGTGAGGATGGTCTAGGCATGGTGGTGCTCCCAGGTGGAAGGCTAGCATTTGGAAGGATTTTGAGGAGAAATTGGTGTCTTCTATTCCCTAGGTTGAGCAAAGGCTATGGCTCTTGAAGTTGCTTCTTCCAAATCATTATGAGGGGCTTTTCTTAGGCCCAGGGGGGAATAATGTGGTAGAGCAAGGAGTAAGGTCTAGTGGTCCAATACAGTCGTCACCTATGTTATTGGGTAATGAGACGAAGGAGGAGCAAACTATGGCTATGCAGAAAGCAATTACAGTGACGAGAGTGTATTGTGCAGTTGTGAGTAAGGTGCTTGTTGGTTTGAGGGTGACCCATAACAAGGGCCATCTTGAAGTGGCAAGCAATTATATCGTTCCAATCCTATTTAAAGATTTTGTTCATTTCACCAAGAAATAAGCCGAAATCTTATATCCCTCTTTGGATCACAAGTGGAAAGATAATGTGCAAGGCGCAAATGCAATAGAGGTTGGAATAGCTTGTGTGAGGGTTGGTGCTCAGTTGTCAAGAGTGGGAAATTTAGGTGTGTGCGGGTGAGTGCATATGTAGGTTGTTTTTTGGTGGTTCTGGGGTATCGAGGCTAGGCTTAGGTTTTTGGTTTGTGATATGTGTTCTTGCCTGAAGATAACGTGCAAGGCGCAAATGCAATAGAGGTTGGAATAGCTGGTGATTGGGGTGGTGCTCAGTTGTCAAGAGTGGGAAATTTAGTTGTGCGGGTGAGTGCATATGTAGGTTGTTGTTTTTTGGTGGTTCTGGTGTATCAAGGCTAGGCTAAGGTTTTTGGTTTGTGATATGTGTTCTTGCCTGTGTGTTGGGTGGTACTGTGTTGTTCTCCGTTTTGGTGGCTCTAGGTATCCAATGTTCGTGGATAAGAATTGTTTGTTGATGGAGCCATTTTCAATTTTTTGTTCAATTGTCCTTATTGAACATTATAGTCTTTTCTTATGATATTGTAATGTTGTTTTATTTAATATTTCTAGGTGGGGGCCCCAATAAAATCCCCCACTAAATTATCTAAAAATAATATTATATTTTAATTTAACAAATTAATAAGTTATATGATAACATACTTTTAAATTTGCATTTACTCTATTTTATTTTAGAATAAATTTTGAAATTTAATTCAATTATTTTTTATGCTTAATTTTGTGAAATTTAGATAATACAAGTTGGAATTTAATTCAATTCATAAATATTTGTTAAGTTAATTGTATTAAAATTTTAATTTTTGTAGGAATTGATCTATGTTTTTAATTACATTTAAAATCAGCTTACTGGAAACTAGAAAATATTCTAAGAGAAGCACGGTCGATGTTGGATTCTTTCAAAGCATACTCTCTTCAACATTGTTTTAGAGAGGCTAATGGTGTAGCTGACTTCCTATCTAATCAAGGTATAGATGCTAGTAAGGACCTCATCATAAGTGATTCACTGGGATGTTGGCAAGGATTGGATCTTGTTTTGGATATCGCCACATTAGGAGAACTACAAAGCAAAGAAGGCTATAAAAGCTATCAAGTTCCTCGTCAAGATGGCAAGACTACTAAAGAATGAAGATGGAATGAGTAGTACAAAGGCTATCAAAATTGATGTAATAGATCTGGTAGTTATTTCTCTATAGGTTTATAAACTTTCATAGTATATATAGGTTTATGTAGTTCCTCTACTATCGAATCCTTAGCTGCTCTAATGTCTATCTCAAGGTTTCAACTTGAGATTTTGATATATATTCCCTTTTAATGGGCACTGCAAAAACTTTCAAATCTTTTTTTGAATGATATATATAAAGGGAGAGGGGCCCATGTCCCTCAATTCACAAATCAAAATAATATTAGTTTTTAATTTATTAATTCCATCCTTCCAATTTAATTTACATTATATTTATTTTTTATTTTTTATATTTTGTAACTTTCGAATAATATGAAATATTTATGTGCTTAAGTTGTGTTTTTACAATATTTTCATTTAACATTGCATTCTATTATATTTTCATTGTGTTACTATTATTGATAATTAAGTTGTGTTTTTTCAAGATTTCTATTGTGCTTTTATTAAAAACTCATTCTAAATTAGTATTTATATTTTTATTCTTTAAATATGTATGCATAGTTTTAATAGTTTAAAAGGTTGAACATGTTTTTTGTTTTTCACTTTGAAATTTGAATTACTTCATGGCATAAGCATCATCCAATGTTGATGAAGGGAATAGCAAGTCGATCAAATCGGACCCTAGATCCCAATTGTGGAAATGCATCACCATTATTGACAAAATATGAGGTGGTGGATGTAATGCCCACCATAGTGTGTGCCTTGTGTGCTTTTGATTCATGTGTTCTATGATGTTCTGAGTGTGTATCAGTATGATTGTGTTAGTTGATTTATGCATATATGATTTTATGATGTCGATTGATTGTGGACCCATGTTTATGATGCTTATGCAATATTATGCCATGTTGGGTATTATGATGTGCTTCGGCTATTTTATGTATGGAGCAGGTATGCCTGATGGTTTACTTGAGTGTGCAGGTAATTACAGGGGTTAACTAATGTGGGAAATGTGGAGAAGGTTGACATGGGACGCTAAGCCATCTCACCCTTATCCTTGTGTTGTGGAAACCCGTGATGTGTGTTTGGTATCATTTGCGTGTGTTTCCTTAGCATTCGTGCACTTTATTTTAAAATGTTTCGAAAAGCGTGTTTTCCGTGTTTTTAGATTAAATTAATTTTTAATTTGAAGACTGCTATTTCTGCTTTAATTAAAATATTTGTTGCATCATTATATGCTTGTGGAACAAATTTGAGTGATTTCGGTTTAATTCTAAAATTTGATATTTTTTCGTAAAAAGGTAGAAATTGCATTAAATATGAAAACTAAATGCCTAGTATGGCGTGTTGTACTTTTCGGAATGAGACTGAGTTATATGGCAATAACCTATTTGGAATAGTTGAGTTTGTTTGACTAACTATTTCTCTGTTGCTTTGAGTGAATTAATTGGACGTTTTTAGTGAAATGGAATTATTAATGTGTTATTTTATATGCCTATTTGATTTGCAAAAGACATTCAATTATTTAATTGTTGAATTAAATGATTTAGTTGTGCAAAGGCTATAATTTTGAATTGATTGATTAAATCACTTAAAGGATTAATTTATTACCAAAAAAAGGGATAGTGTCTTTGGAGAAATAAAAGAAAAAAGACATGTATTTTACATTATTCTTTTTCTCTCCAAAATTGCTCTCCTTTGTTTGAAACCCTCTTGCTTGAAAAATGGATATCTGATTGCTTGGAAGGGAGTTTTGCTTGGAATTGCTTTAAGTTTGGATTGGATTCAAGAGCTCGATGTTTGCTTGTTGTGTGTGGATTGAATCTGACATTCAACCTCATTCTTTTCCTTAGATTTCGCTTGTATTGGAAAGTAAGTTTCTCCAATCTTCTCATTTAAATTGTTTTATTTTGTTTCCTTCATGCCACACCATCTAGAATGGTTGAAGATGGCTTTGCTTAGTTGTAGGAAACTTAGAAAAAGTATTTCTGCTGGTTATTTATTTATATCATGTATTTTCTATTTTGGAAACATAGAAATACAGACAAAACCCTAGCAAATTTTCTGTGGAAATCCCCAACTCATTTTTATTGCATATATTGGTTGTTGGGCATGTTATCTATAATGGGTAGTTGTTAGATCATCCATAGCTATTGAAAAACAAAAGTTAGAAAATTGGTCGAACTTTGGTCAAGGTGCCAAAGAGAGCTCCAATGGAGTTTTTAGGGCCTTATGGTTATTGTGCACTTTTAGAAAACATGAAAACTGAATTCTATGCATTTCCTTTATGATTTGCTTTGAGGGACGAGTTGACTCCATATTATGTTATTCTGCATCTTATGAGACTGTTATTTTTTGAGACATTTTGGTGCATTGAAATCCGTGCCACTTATTTATGTATTTTTGAAAACCTAAAAATTGCTTTGTATGCATTTCCTTGATGTTTTAGTTTGTGAAATGAGTTGTCTCCCAATTAGAATGGTATTTTGCATCTTTTGAGAATATGTTGTGTTTTTGTCAAAATTGTGATTTTGTCACCTTGAAATCCGTGCCATGCCCAATTGGTCAAATTGGTGCTATGGGTGTTTAGGAAGAGGTCTAGGGGTAGGAAAGGAGTGGCTTCTATCGTGCACCGCAACCCAAAGAGGTCGTTGGAATTTATCAAATGGAAGTTTTAATCAAGAATAACATTTAAACACATTGGGTAATAAAATTTAATAATAAGATCATCTACACCAAACTGCATGTGCTGGTGAAGTGTCCGCCTTGCTTGGGTTTGGGTGTAAAGAGCAATCTTTGGTGTAGTGTCCGGTTGCTATGAGGAGGTTATGCCCTCATGTTCTACTGCGAGGTGAGTATTGCCCTCGTTTGACACTCCTTGTCCTAACTACCTAGGTCTCTCTTCCTTCTTCCACCGTTGGAGTTTGACTCGACGTGTGATGTTTACCATGTGATTGTATGTGCATTGTGATGCCTGATTCATGCTTGTATGTGTCTATGATGGATTATGATTTATGCCTCGTTTGGTGTGCATTGAAGGTGTGACTATTTCCCTTATGCTTGAATGTTGTTATGTCATTCTATTATGTTTTGGCGAGTGTGTCATATGTTACTTGAATGCAATTGGATGGTAGTTGTACCATGTGTTGTTTATATGCATTGTATTGGCAGTTGTGTCATGTGTGTTGTGTGCATTGATTGGTGTGTATTCCATATGTTGCTTGTAAACCCTGGATGTGTGAGATGCTCTTAGCGGGTTTGCCATGATCACCTTCTTCGTAGCTCGGGGGTTGCCTAGAGTTGCGGAGACATCTATTGCACTCGACGATGGCAATATGGTTGGGAGGTGAGCAACATTTCCCCATTGGTCCTTCATGATGATCTTCAGGTGCTAGATGGATTCCTTGATCCTTTTGCAGGTGGTTTACCTTGTGCTTTGTGCCTTGTTGCACCTTGGAGACCATGTTGGTTTTGGGTCGTTTATGCACTTGTATTTTATCATTATTGATTATTGTAACCTTTGTAATGTAGGTCTTTTGAGACCCTTGTAATAAGATGTAATTAATGCTTTGAGTTGATTTAAGATGTTGGCTATGATTCATCTATGTTTAGGATGAAGCCCTTCGAATATTGTAATTATTGGATATCGTCTTGTATTTTTCCACGCCTCGGTTTGTGAGGACGTTGGCATGTTTGGATAGATTTTACATGTTAGAATCTAGCTATGTTAGCATGTTTAGACTCAGTTATTTGATGTTGTATTTGATGTTTATGGATATGTTTGTGTTGGATCGTATTCATCCCACATAGGTGGTGAGGATCCTATCTTTCTTTTTGGCATGTGTCGACGTTGGTGTCGAACATGCATAGCCTTTTGTATCGCTTTTGTCCTTTTTGACATGTGGACATAATTGGTTCAACAGCTTAATGTTTTTGGTTAAAATGAATCATCTTTGCCATGGATTACTATTTTTAGCCTCGTAGGTGTTTTGGTGTCATTTCCATGATGTGATATGCACTCTTGGATTATTCCCTCATTTGCATTGGGATGTGTGCCTTTACATGAGTTTGACTAGTGACCGTTCTAGTTGGTTGAGGAATCGTACCTCCTAGTTGTACTATCTCGTGGGTGAGCGTTACCCTTGTGTTTGGGATGTCTTGTGTCATCATAGAATAGACTGAGGTGGATGTCACCCTCATCCTACTCCATGTGTTCGCGAGGGAGCGAGGTCATGGACATGTATCTGATCCTCGTCATGGAGTGAGCTCCACCTCTCTCTTGGTCATTGTGGTGAGTTGTCACATGATGGGTGAAGTCTTCCACTTGTGCCACCTTGCATTGTTCAATGGTGATGTCTTTTTAGGTGTTGTTGTACATGTTGCAACACCTTGTGTGTGCGTGAGTGCAATGCGAAATGTAAATGTTGCACTTGCAAACGCGAAAAGTTTGTTGGTTCGGTGTTTGTCCGGCTAATGTCCTGTGTGAAAGCTTGGGGCATTACAGTGGAGGCTATAAACGAACATGCCACGAGTGCCTAAAAGAGTACAAAGGTTAATATACCAGGGTTTGTGGCCACCTTTGCCACAAAACAAAGTTAGGGTGTGTTGTATGTCTTAGTCTAGATGTTGGTGGCAAACTGAGAAAGGGGTTGTGAACTACACAAATTGCAAGATATCAAATAGAGCAAAATGAAGTTGATAATCTTGTTCAAGTTTCAAAACAAAGGTCAACGCCATTTGTAGGGTTTCATCGTGGAGCTTTAATAGGCCCCTCTATATCCACAAACAAGGACATCTACAAATCACAAGAGGAGCAATTTAGGACCTCTTGAAAAATCATGTAATTTGTAGGGTCTAGAGGATACAAACCAAACAATCGCCCACTGCTTGTATGCAAATGGGATTGCATTTATTGTGGTGTGGTCTTTGTAATAGCAAGAGATGGTTAGGTCAAACAATGAGGCACCAAAAAAGATACACAAGTCCAAGCTACAAAAAGGTCCATACCACCCTTTTGGCCAAAGAAAGACACATTATTGATAGATTGTTGCAAATGATTCAAGCCTCATGGCAAATCTCAAGGATTTCTATCATTTGTAATGGATGGAAGGATGTTAGAAATAGGATATTCATCAATGTGATTGTAATTAGAGCAAAGGGGGCAATGTTTTTGAAATCATTTGAATGCAAGGCTGATGAGAATGCTACACAATTTATTGTCAATATTCTGATTGAAACAATTGAGTTAATGGGGTCAAAAAACACTGTCCAATTCATCACGAATAATGTAAAGGTATGCAAAGCAGCAAGGTTGGTCATAGAGACAAGATATTCCCACATTTGGTTGGAGCTACTAGGTGTCACTTTTCTAAATTCTCAATTATATTTTGTATTTGGAAAATAAATCATTTTTATGAAATGGCATAAAGGATTTGTTTTCGAAATTCTTTTTTTAACTTTTTTTTTTAAATTGAAAGTGGTTGAAACTCTCTTTGCCACACATTACATTGTTCTTAAAAGGGTTGTGAATGTGAAACAAGCCTTAATAAGCATGGTGATTAGTGAAGTTTAGATAGTTCGGAGGCAATCTCAAACAGAGAACAAAAATCAAGGCTATCATTCTTGATGGTGATTGATAGGCTGAAGTAGACCATTTGTTCTCTTTCACAAAGCCAATATATGCAAAGTTGGAACTGCTAAACATGCTAAGTAGACTATTTGTAGTCACCAAATATCATAAGTCATTTTATAAACAATTTGCTAAGTTGGAGCTACTAAATGTGACTTTCTAAATTCTCAATTATATTTTGTATTTTGAAAATAGATCATTTTTATGAAATGTCAAAGGATTTGTTTTTGAATTTATTTTTTTAACTTAATTTTTTTTAAATTGAAGGTAGTTAAAACCTAAGTCGCAAGGTTCACTGAATTTCGGCAATGGAGTTTTAAATTCGGCAGACTTCAAAACATTTTTTAAAATTCGTTGAAATTCGCCGGAAGTTTGTACGAGTGGAGCGGTTTTCTAAGTAAAATATTTTTTTAAACCTTTTATATTGCTTTTGTTCGTTTTTCCCTCACCCGAGAGCCGAAATTTTTATTAAATTTTCTTTCCATTCAAAGTTTAGGGAGTGCACGAAACAAAATTTAGTTTTATAAAATTTAATTACCTAGTCGATAGGCTTTTATATGTGAGCATTATAGTGCTCCGAAAAATTAAAATTGTCTCACACCGTTAAAAAAAAAACTCACGCAGGTAAACTTTCTAAACCCGTCAGTTGTTCCTATCGGGTCTTCTGATTCTTATTGTTATCGGTGTATTCCTTGTGCAAGTGCTAGTATTATAATTTAATAATAATAATACCAAATATTTCTCTCAAGTTCGCTTTATAATTTAATATTTTAAAATTTGAAATATTGAAATTTAATATATTTAATATTATATAATTTAATAATATTTATAATAGTTAATATATTTAATATTATATAATTTAATAGATTTATTATTTATATTTAAAAATTGAAATTTAATATATTTAATATCATATAATTTAATAATATTTATAATAGTAATATATTTAATATTATATAATTAAATAATTTAATATATTTATTGTTTATATTTTAAAAATTTAAATTAATGTAAAGCGAATTTAATCACGAATGTTTTTTTCAAATTTTCCCTTGGCGAATTTATTCCGAATTTCATGGTTGCCGATTTTGAATTCGAATTCGAACCTTGTGACTTAGGTTAAAACCATAGTTATAAGACTCACCAGGACTCGACATGTCCCAAGGCGAGCAAGTCAAAACAGGTCCTAGGGACTCATGACCTAGCGAGCTCACCAAGTCTGCCAGACCCGGCAAGTCCTGTTGAGAAGACTTGGTGAAGTCAATGAAAATCAGGGGCAAAAAAAAAACAGAAAAAGGTTTAACATAAAAGCGTGAAAGTCAATCATTTTTTTAAGGGTTTGGAGGACTTTTTAAGGACAGTTAAAAGCGATAAAATTATGAAAAACGACATTCACCAAGAAGGTTTGTGTGGCCTCAAAGGCTTTAATTTGAGCTTGGTGGCAAAGGCTCTGCCCCTCGACCTCGTCCTGTATCACCACAAGGAGCACGCCCAAGGCGCTGCCTCCAAACCGCCACTCTAGTTTTAAAAAACAAAAAATAAAAATCGTTTTGGGACATGTTGGATGAAAAAGCAACATTTTTTTATTCTTTTGCCTTTTTCCAATTAAATCCCAAGTAATTGAATTACATTTATACTTCTGGTTTTCTAAGTCAATCCTTATCCTAAGTAATACTCCTATGGCTGTAGCAGCATTTGCAGACTTGTCTGAGATATAAACACGACTCCACATGGAGATAGCAATGTTGGGTTGAACTTGAGATACAAGCTCCTTTCTACCATAGTTCATGACTCCATATTGTGATTTTTGTCTTTAATGCAATGGATATCATGAGTTTCGTACACCTAAATAACTTGATAATATTTATATATCTAAAAATATTGTTTCTTTCAGCTAAAATCCACTTTTATACTCATGTGATCGATGTATACTTGTGTATGTGATCAAAGGAACTTCTATTTGATTAGTTTATTGTGTATTTAAAGTTTATTTATTAAGGGTGCATGAAACAAGTTTTAAATCCTTAAAAATCTCTATATTTCATAGTTTTTTCAATTTGCCACGTCTTGGCCAAGTCTGAGTCCAAGTCAAAAATCAGCTTGCCAAGTCCGAGCCGTGTCCGAGTCTTGTAACACTGGTTAAAACTCACTTTGTCACAGATTACATGGTTCTTAAAGAGCTTGTGGATGTGAAACAAGCCTTGAAAAGTATGGTGATTAGTGATATTTGGATAGTTTGGAGGTTATCATGTCCCTATACTAATGATTTCTAATTGAATTGATTATACATTATTCATTCAAATTGAAGATATGAATGACATTAAAGTATTGTAAATCAATTAAATAATATTATTTTATAAATATTTTTATATAATATATTTATGTATTTATAAATAATAAATATAAATACAATTATAATATTATAAATTCTGATATTATTATAATCATAATAATTATAATAATATATATATTATATAAATATAAATATGTATATTAATATTAATATAAATATAAATAAATATTATAATAATATTATTATAAATGTATATAAATAAATATATTTACAAGAATAAGCAAACATTCCTTAAGGCAGTGCATACCATAAACTAAGAGTTAAAAGGCAAGCAAATAATATTAAGGCAGCATCTAATACCACGATCCCATAAGGAATCGGAACTAAGTTCTAATGAAAGGCAGCGATGCTTTGAAAAAAGCACCAAGAAATAATATAAGGTGCAACGAATGACTACAAATAAAACAAGAGTTTTTAGAAGCAATTGCTGCGAACTAAATAAAGAAACAGTCACGTCCCTTTAGAAGGTGGTGACCGATAGGCAAGTGAACAGTCCTTCAAGAAGATATATAAGAGGATTGATTGGACAGCAAAAGCATATCTCATCTCATCATACAAGCACACACCAAACACACAATTCATACACATTTTCCACACTTCCAGCGATCTGCAAGAGACTATCAGACCAGCGTCATCATAAAGGAGAATTATCCAAGTGTTGAAACAGCGTCATCAAAACATATATAGATATCTGAATTAATATTCAAGGGGCTGACAGCCAAGATAGAATTGAAATATATATAAATAAATCAGACTAATATATAGGCAGTGAACTGCCATATATATATCTATCCAAGTGATAGAAATACTCTACAACAGTCCTATAAGGAAATCTTATTTGATAGCAGCCTTGTGAGGAAACAAGGCAATTAGCATTCTAGAAATTCATCAAGGAGAGCACAGCTACAAATCGGTATGATCTTTCTAACTTATATTTATCTATGCTTCGTCTTCCCCATGATATACTAAGGATAAGTGAATAGTGCCACGTCATTAATCTTTTCTATTACCCCTACAAGGACGGTTAAGTAGTTGAGGAAAGGCGGATTAGTTGTTAATTGATTCTCACACGGTAGGTGACCCTCAAGTGGTGAGGAATTGCCGTGTGTGCAATGAAGCCCTTGAGCCAAATGGTGAGGAATTGCCAGGTGTGCAATGAAGCCTTTGGGCCTATGGCAGTGGAGAACAAGTACCAGTTAACTTATACAAAACGTGACCCTCAAGTGGTGAGGAATTGCCGGGTGTGCAATGAAGCCCTTAAGCCAAGCGGTGAGGAATTGCCGGGTGTGCAATGAAGCCCTTGGGCCTATGAATATTATTATCCAACGCCTTAACCAGTATAACTATATACCTATCCTCTGCTAGGGCTAGGTTAGATTAGCGACTAGGCACAATGATAACTATTCCCAAAGTATATCATGAGGCAAAAGACGTATCAAGTATAAGTATATTAAAATATGAAGAAACACAATTGAATATATGCTCTCTCCAATTATGTTCTTGTTCATTATTATTATGATGTAGTTATTTCATTACTAAATTGAATTTTATTGGTACTAATGTCTCTGTCTAGTAGTCATTCTTGTGAATAGATTGAAAAATTAAGGACAACCAAGAAGGGGGCATTACAGAGGTAATCTCAAACAAAGAGCAAAAATCAGGACTATCATTTTTTATGGTGATTGGTTGGCTCAAATAGACTATTTGTTTTCTTTCAAACAGCCAAGATATGCCCTCTTTGGTTTTAGTGACACAAATAAACCAATATTGGGCGACATCTATGATTGCATAGATACAATGGTGGAGCAAATCAGAAACATCATCATGGCAAAAAGGCTAAACCCCTCCGAAAAATTTTACAAGCAAATATATTAGTCAAGAAGAGGTGGGATAAAATGACAACCCCTTTGCAGCTCTTGGCATATGCTTTGAATCCCATGAACTACCATGGTGAGATGTTGGCAGTGCAAAATATTACACATCAAATGCGGATATAGAGGTAATTGATGGATATGGAAAGGCCTTTAAGAAGATGTATATAGATCCTATAGTTGCAACAAAGATTCTAGATGATTTTGGGACCTTTGCATCCTCTTATGAAACTTATGCAGATGTTGATTCATGGTAGATAAGAAAGAAACAGACCCTATTAAGTGGTGGAATTTCCACAATGCATAACTTAACGTCTACAAAAAATGGCAATCAAACTTCTTTCATAGGTTGGCATTCTATGAATTATATTCTAATTTAAATTCTTTCTTGTTTTATTTTTTATTTGATTTTTTGCTTCTTTGTAATTTGTGACATTAAGTTTTTATTAAGTTTTCAGTTCTTCAACTGAAAAGAATTGGAGCACATATTGCTTCACCCATTATGTGAAGAATAATAGGTTGGCAGCCAATGAAATAGAGGCACTTGTGTATGTCTATTCCAATATTCATCTCCTCTCACATTCCTTCACAAACTATAAGAAGGGACCTAGTAGGCTTTGGAGTGTGTAGCTTGAGATGAATGAACATTAATGAGGATTCTGACACAAGAGGATCCTATGGTGCATCTTCATCTGGGTCTAATAGTGCAGTTGGTGGTTGTATGCAATCCAACTATCTTAGCTCTCCAAAGAATCTTGATGATGTGGAACTCTAATTCCGAAGAATAATGATGAAATTTGGATAGTATGTGATTCTATCAATGTATTTGTTTTAATGACAAAATTATATCTGTAAGTACAAAATTTTTGGAATATAGTAGGAATGATTCTATATTACTTCTCAAGTAATGAAATCTCCTCTTATAGCTTATATGTGTGTTAAAAAGTTGTCACACACACACACACACACATACATACATATATATACACATGAGTTTTTTATTTTTTATGAATGTCATATATATATTACGGAGCCTTGAAAGACAGTGGTATCCATGTCCATGCAATTCTGTTTCAAACCCTATTTAGTTCCACTACTAAAAGGATGGTTGTTTTTTGCCTCAAATTCTATTACAATAAGGAAAAGACCAAAATGTAACATCATTCTAACTGAACAAGGCAGGCCAACTTCTATACATGTCTACTTTTCAGTGGTCAAACATCAGTCCATACTCCTCAATGGTCAACTAACACTTACAATTTCAAAGAAGATCCCTGTGGTTTAAATTCAAAGATAGACCATGCAGCTTCAAAGCTTACATGCAGAGCAACATACTCTGTCCAATTATGCCCATACATAAAAAGATAAACCAGCTTAGCAGAAAGGAAATGTTGAAATTCATATTAGCATCTCTAAAGCTTAGTAGAAAGGAAATGTTGAAATTGATATTAGCATCTCTAAACAACTTTTTTATCCCTAGGAAATTACATAAGACATTAGGGTTGTGATTTTATTTAACATGCCTTGAAACAAATTGTAAGATTCAATGAGAATTCAATCACGAGCCTAGATCTAGGTGAATGAAGACAATTTACAAAATTTGTAAACAAACACCTCTAAGATGCATGAATCAAGGAGATCGTGTCCAAAGGTCATGAATTTAACTTACAATAACTTCCGATCAAGAGGTGAGTTAACTCAATCTAACTAAGAGGTCAAGAGTTGAACTGTCAATCAATGGATCAGCTAACTCAATATGACTAAAAACAAGGTGGCCTTGATTGAACAAGTGTGGCACCTAACTACCGTCAAGACACCAATGGCACTTGTGTACCTAAAGTCAAGGTAAACACGTCATTATTAGCTACCTAGGTCAGAATAATTAAATATTCCTAATATCCTAACTTTTTAATAGGTGCAAAATTACACCAACACCCCCCATAAGTGCAACTTAGGAGGAAGAAGAAATGGGTTCTGACAAAACAAGCAATATGAGGTAGCCATGCACAATGATAACCCCCCCCCCCCCAATGAGAGAGAATGAAGAGAGACACTAGGTAGCACCCCCAAATGTGATGCCTCCTGCACCGGAGATGGAAAGGGATGACAAAACTGGCTAAAAAATATTCCTTCCCTAGGAAGTAGACCCAAAGATGCATGTAGAAGGTCTTCCTAATCCACGAAGGAAAAAGAAAGGAAAACACAAGATGTGTGTCTTTGGAAACTATGCATCAATCCCCAAGTCGGTGAGATGAGAGGTGCCAAGATCGAATCAAATGTCCTAGGATGGTGACAACTCAAAACATTGTGGAAACTATTGTAGAACAAGTGCCAAAGATGAAGGAACAACAACTAATGCTGAATTGTCATCAAAGAGCAAAATCAAGTTCTCAATAGTGTTCTCCAAATCTACAAGGTAAGACGCATAAAACAAACTTGAAAGATGTGTCTAGTACTTGTCATAATGAATTGCCTCTAGAAAACAATCATGGACCTATTACACCGAATCACTAGAAGCTCCATCTTAAGCAATGCTAAACTCAGTCGAGGCAAGTGAAGATGGTGGAATCTCAGTGCACGTCATTGGACTACACTACTCATCCACCAATGAGTCCACATCTAATGCCTAACTGTATAAACAATGAAATTTGTCGATGCTAGAATACAAGAGACTAGAAGAGTAGAATCAAGAACGTTTGTGGCTGGGAGATGATCCATAAGGACATCATCTGGGATTGGAGGATCATCAGGATCTCCAAATGCTTCCTAGATGCTAATCCAAACATCAAGAGGGCAATCCATATCAAGACAATCAAAGTCATCTTCAATATCATCAAGAGCACATATCATGTCAATAATCCCAAGGACTTCCCTCATTTTGATTTTCCACCATTTATTCTCATGATTACTAGGATCAATCCCATGGAGATAGGGTAAGAACTCCTTCCACTCAAGATGTTTTAAGAGCACGTATCAGCAAACCTTACAGTTATGTTCATCAAAATGAATAAGTGAAGGATAGAAAAAACAACCAAATGAACCTGAACATGATATACTATTACAATTTTTAGATAAATTTATTTTATAATTAATGATGCAACTATTACTGTGAGTTACGGTTTATTAATGTAAGCAAAATAAGGAGATCCTAAAACGGGACATTACACATCTAAGGAATACCAAATATAGAATTGAAAAAGATCTAAAACCCCTCCCACAACCTCAATATGTTCTTAAAAGAAGCTTTAATACTTGTCATCTAAACCCTTTCCCCCACAACATGGAATGACATCCCATATACCAAGTTTAAGAGATGTATTAAAATACGCACATAACACTGAAGTGGGGAATGAAAGCAAGAAATGACTAAGGGAAGACCTGTCCTTAGCCATAAAACTTATAAGTAATAAATTCTATTCAAATTTTGCCTTTACATGATTCTACCATAGTCACATAGAGATATTGGGTACAGATACCAGTATGGAGACGAAGACACCATTCAAATTAAGATTCACAAGTGAGGAATAAAAGTATGACTATATTATATATAACTATAGTCACTACATGATGTGGGTACAGGAATGGGGATGCAGTCCTCAACCTTATACTGGAGTTTCCTGATGACTATGGTGTCTTTGTTCAAAAGTTCAAAACCTTAGTTATGGTTATAACTTATGACTCAACTTTGTTTATCTCTTCAAAGAAAGCAAAACAATTCTGGGAGTTAATGAGAGATGAATCATTACTTCAGTTACCATAAGTAACAAAAGTCAGGTAAAAATCTGTAGAAAGAGTTCATAATTCTTATGTGCCTAATACAGCTTCCTTCACTTATTAATACAAATACAAAAGTGTTCTAAAGAGACAATACACTTAAAAAGGATAAACTTTTGATTTATGATTAAAAAAAATTAAAATACAACTGAATCTTACAGCTAATTAAAAGCAATTCAGGGGTCAGATGTACCTGAAAGATACGTAATCTGACTGATTTGCAAATGTTATGATGCGCTTTGAATCAGGTTTAGGAACTGGAAATAGATACTTCAAAATGTTTGAAGTTCTTTCACCAAGCTTTGTCCAACCCAAACAATAAAAATAAGACAATGAAGAAAGATGCACATGGAAGGACTTGACATGAAAGATATATTTCAAATGTAGAATGCAAAGAGAACTAGAAATCAACAATTAAAAAAGAAAATATCATTCAGCTTTTTAAAAGATAAAAAAGTATGCCAACCAGCAACATAGATATAGAAAAAAGTAAAATGCATAAGATGTCACATAAGGTGCCGAGAAAGTAATTGAGATATAAAACAGATATTTCATATTTATCAGAAATATGAAAATTGTGAAGGAAGAAAGGGAAACATGAAGATAATACAAGGACTTTCCTGCTCAGGAAACAAATGCCTAAGCCATTGCAAGAATAATCAAAAAAACAAATTAATATTTTGAAAACATATCAACTTTGGCAGCTGCTAACTAGTTCTAAAAACAACGAATACAATGCATTTACCTTAGGAAAATAGGCCATACAGAAAAGGCAGTAAGTGCTACAACCTTTAGAACTCATTAGTCCTCTGTGACACACAGTCTGCTGTAACTTTAAGTATATGGATCTGTTGGGCCACTGATCTAACAGATTCCAATTTGAATTATGTATCAACTAATCCTCCTTTCTCCTAGATTAATTGAAATGCATATGCATTATAACTTGAACAATAGCTAATCCAACAAAACCACAGAGATAAGTAAACTATATACACTTCTACATATGACTTGCATTGGGCCGAAAAACAGAAATTTGTCATAACTAGAATTACAGTACAGGCTGTATTGGAAGAGAGGAACAAAAACCAACATAAATAATCAAGAAAAAGTATGCAGTGCAGCTTCTCATACTTCTGAAAACTACAAAGAACAAAACAAATGTCCACAATGGGAAAATTAAGAGGCCAGTGTTATAGACATGGCAAATACAGAATGCAGAATCCATGCAAACACACAAAAGTGGCCATCTTCCAGGTAAGGTGAAAGTATCGTCAAAAAAAAAAATTGAGAACTTTCATATATAGAATAGTTTTAGATACCTTGGTAGAGAAATTATGAAGAATAAGATGAGGATAAGCCTCTGACATGGTTCCAACAGCCTTCTTATCTTTGATATCATGCCTTGTCACCTGTGAATTAAAAAACATACAGGAATTTTAATCCTCACTTTCTTGAAAATTCAACTTGTGCATGTAAGGTCAATTTCAAATATTCAGAAATTGTATAGCATACCACATTGTGTAATCCAAAGTAGGCAGTTGGACCAAAGGGTAAATGGCACACAATTAACCCATCAGGCTCCCCACGGTGCTCATGGACCATAACAATATCTGTAAACTCATGAGAGCGACAGGCCTCCACAATTTCAGATATAACCTACAACACAGTTTTTATTTAACAAACAGGAGAATATGTGGGAGATAATACAAAATCAGAAATATCATCACAGAAATTAATAAATCTATCATTCTTTCCTTACATCTTTATATGTTTTTCAACAAAAAATACACTGCAAAAGTGGGTCAGAGGGAATGCAAGAATCCAAACGGCACGCATCTCAAAGGGACTTAAGATTAAGACTTGCCCTAATCCAAACTATTTAAATAGAATACAAAAGATCACCAGATTTTCTAGTGAGAAGAGATTGCATAAATCGCTAAAGCTTACAACATGTATTGAACCTCAAAATCCAAATTAGAGGAAAAAAAAAACATGTAGACCATTATTAGCAGAATACTATAGTTCCTGTATAAAAGGAGAACTGTGTGTATTACTTTGCACACTTAGCTTCCTAAAGACTGGATGGAGACAACCAAAGACTCGAAGAAAGATTCACAGTCTTACAAAAGTTCTAGAGATAAAATTAAACACAAAAACTAGACAACATTTTTCCTAGATCTATTGCATAATGTAAATAGTTTCAGGACAGTTTACAAATTAAAAAAAAAAAATTATTAATAATTTTATTACTGTTTTTATAATTTTTAAAATATATTAAATTATAAATTATAGCTATAAACTTATATAAAAAATTATAAATTATATAAATAAATTAATAATAAAATAATAAATTATAATTATCTAATTTTATTATTTATATATTTTATAAAATTAATTACATAATTATAGTTATATATTATATAATTAGTTTTATAATTTATATATAAATTATATAATTAATATAAATTATAAAATAATTTATAATATTTTATTATTTATATATTTTAATTTTTATTATATATATATTATTAATTATATAGTTATAATTTATTATTTTATTTATATTATTTATAGATATAATTTATAATATTATACTTTTTATACTTTATGATTTATATATAATATAAATAATAAAATAATATATATATATATATAATGTTGCCATACCGTACCCGGGCCCCCCAAAAAATTACCGTATCTGCGTACAGGGTCTCAACCTGTACCCGAACCCATACCAGGATCGGCAACTTAGTAAATTTATAATAGATTATGGTCAAACTGTAGATCTATTCCAAAATGCAAATTTCAAGACAGTCTATAGCAAATCTGATGGATGTGTGGTGATTTTGCTAAATGAGTAGATTTGTCTTCATAAATTTGTTCGGGCACCCTTGGCTAGATTGGTAGAATTGGTTGCAGAATAGGGGTGGTAAAGAGTAAACTGCTGCTTGGGTTAACTTACTTGTCAGCTAGAATGAGATTTTGAAATGTTGTTGGATGTACGTAACACCTGTTGGGATGCTGGTGGACTTATTTCAAGTTTACTCTATTCTGAGCCCTTATGGAAAATATAGCACCATCTGAGCGTTGGCACCTGACCAACATTTTTGGGTCTGGGGTCCCTTAACTTTAGGTGTCTTTAGTTTTTAAAAAGGCTTACACAACACAAAGTGCGTAGAGTAGAACCTCAAGTTCCTAAGAGATATTTGAACATTTATCAATGGAAAGCAGTTTTTTTATAGCCTGGTCTTCCAGACAGAAGAAAATACAGTACAAAATATAATAACCTGATTTCACAAATAGGTGATTTCTTATCATCCTCTTCATAGTTAAAATTTTTAATGCTGCTGGAAGGTTTAGCTGTGCTTGCCTTACAGTTCTGGCTTCTCCTAGAAGAAAGCACAGTAACCAATTTTAGTGTATCAAGAAAATGTAAAGCATTTAAGAGGTCATGATTGCAGAATGAACACACAAATTTTCAGAAGTGTAATATAAGTCACAGAAAAATGCATTACAAATACAAGTTCAAAAAAATTAATACATCACTGGATTAAATACCACAAGAAAATCAAAGACATATAACTAACCTGACCACCTCGGTTGATCCTTTGTGCATTAGGAAATACAAATTTTAGTTCCTGCAATAAATAAATACTATATGAATGCAAGCCCGGCACTTTGGACCCCAAACATGAACTCCCATAATACACAAACTGAAATAAATGCAGGTCCAGACAACTAACCTTGACAAATTGTGTAAGCCGACTGCTTGGGTTACGAGAAGTACTCAACAAAATCTTTGGATCCCTTTCCGATGCATTTGCATACTCATCATCAATATGTGTTTTTAACACTATTTCATTCAAAGCAGCATCCATAAAAAATTTAGTTTTCATCCAGTTGCATTAAATAGAAGAAAATAGAACAGAACCAATTCAACCAAAAACTATCTTTGTTATTTTAGTTTAAGCATAATTGCAACTTAACCATGTTGTTGCCAAAAATAGCATTTCTGATGTAAATTGATTTAGATGGTCATCAACTAGATTATTACCCATTGTCTATTGAATCAAAGAATGCAATTAATTTGTGATCAGTCAGATCCTTTTGTTGGAGGCATTTGGTTCCCTGAATTTTGTGCTACCCCATTCTTGAGAATTTGAGATACACATGGAAAAAATAAAAAACATTAATGGATGATGCATAATTGAGATGTGTTGCTAAGATCAGATACATAGTAACTAGACATCAAATAGATGGTATTGGGAGAGCACTTAAATAAATTGTAACCTTGAATAAATGATAAATTCCATTGTAGGAACATTTTCCCTTGTGTTTGCCCTTCTTTTTACAGATACAAGAAAGTGGGATTAATAAAATAATAGAATTTTATAGAACATCATTCTGAGTATTCATCGCAATCAAATTATCAACTTTCCAAAAAACGATAGCCATTAAAATCCTAGTCCAAGGTCATTAAATTTCTAACTGATCCCATCAATGGGGGTCTACTGTGTTTTTCCTTGTTATTATTGTTGTATCATTTTCTTCTTTTAGAAAATGTTATTTTTGTATTGGCAGGGTTGAACTGCAAACCATTGGCTGAAGCCTTTCTCAAGAAGAATGATTTTCAGAGTCGATGAAGCATATATTGTGATAACCGATGTAGCACATATAATGACTACAGGAATTCATTGGAGAATGAGAATGTACCTATAAACATTTGGAAAGTTACAGAGGAAAGAGTTCCTATAGCTTGCATCCAAGCATTGTGAATATTCGTGGGTTCTAAAACATTTTTCTTATGGAGGTTTTTTATCCTAGCAAAATTGTAAGTTGTAACTTCCATTGGTGGAATAGATGCCAAAACTATTGTGAACAATATGTGAGCTCTGACTCAAATTGGAGGCACACATATGGATAAGTGTTGGTGGTGTTGTGTCTTAACCGAATGCTTGACATATTTTCGTTTGGTGTGTTTAATTATGGAGTAAAACTAAAAATGGTGTTTCAATGTCGTAGCAAAGTGATGGAAACCAGACAGTAGTTGCAAAACTGGGTTTGCCTTTTTCCAATTTATTTTTAAAGTTATTGCTAATAGTAGCAGAAATTGTGATTTCTCACCACTCACTCATTTCTGCAGTTTTTTCGCTCAGAAAATTGTGATTTTCAGTAAAACGCACCTGCACCAGTTTTTTCCCACAGTTTTCCCAATCTTTTGCATGATTTTAACCAAGTAAATCATCAAAAATTGCATCTGCTGCTTACTCGCCAATTGATTCCACTCCCCCCCTTTTTCTGTGCAGCAATTTTTTTTCCAAAAACCCTAACCCTAACCCATTTTTTTCCCAATTAAATCGCAATTTTTTGAAAAAAATCTTCATCTATTGGTGTGCCAATTTATTCCCGAGAACAATCTTTGCTACTATGATTGGTATTATTCTAAAGAGGGCAGGCAAATCTTTATTACTCAATCATTCTATATAAAAGGAGAATATTGAAGTGTATTTTGACTTCTATTGTTGTATTTTTATACATATAAATTTGTGTTTTTGTTAATATTGTTGCAAGTGTTTTTTCAAATATTGTAGTGAGAACAGGAATTTTAAATATTATGAGAGCCATTGGAGATAATAATTCAAAGCAGATATTTCGAACTATAACACATTGAGGTGCATCTTTATTTCATTCCTGAGCTAGCACATTAAGGCAAAACTAATCTTGTTTAATGTGGAATTAAAGATCAAGTTGTTGTTGACATCTTCACAAAAGCTTTGTTAAAAAAATATTTCAAATCGTTAGAGATAGCCTTGGTTGGGCAGATAAAGCCCATCCTGATCTGGCTATGCCCTCACCTTGTTCCAGGGGATCTGCAACTTGAACTTCTGTGGAAGAACAGATGTTGAACCCCAGTTGTTGGGATAAGTCTCTCTTGCTGACCAGTGAGAGTTGAACAATGACCAATATTACACAGCATACACAGCTCTGTATTTTGTGTATAAATGCATCTCCCATTTTGGGATAAAGCCTAATTGTGGTGCACCTGATAATAACAAATGAAGAAGTCTGTAATTTATTAATGTATTGTTAGATGTAGAACTTGTGATTGACTTGAAAATTGTTATTAGCTTCCTTATTGCAGAAATTTCACTTGAATGTTGTTAGTTACTGTAAGCATCCACCAATATATAAAATGTTTTAAGTAAATGCCATACAGTTTTACTTTTATGAATTAAAAGTTGATAGTCAGACAGTAAATAATTTATATAACCCAGAATTATTGTAGAATTTATTGGAACTAGGCTGAGTTAGGGATGTCATAGGCATGCCTGATGGTACCATAACTAAGCTGAATATTATTTTCAGGTCGATCTGCTAACCTAACAATGAATTTGGTGATTGAAGTGTGAGAAGAGTCGGATCATACAAAATTTGTGGAAGGGTGTAAGAATCACATTATGTATGAACCCTTTCTTTGTAATTATTATAATATAAAAAATTGTGTGCTTCGGTTAGTGGGATGATATCCTCCATTAGGATTCGTTTTTCATAAGAGTCTTTTGAGGGTCAATTGGGACCAATTTTGTGGGTCCATTTGGGACTCTAAGTTTGTGGGTCCATTTGGGACTCTAATTTAACCCAGATGTAAGAGGCAAAAGAGCTGAAGTAAGAAAAATGTTAGAAAGAGACTTTTAGGTAACAGAGTAGGGCATGTTTTTGTGAAAGCAGTTCTTGTGCACAAGTCAGAAGACTGTTTTGACAAAGCAAGCCTCCATACAGTCCTGGATTTTGGCCTGAGTTCACATCCATGCCCTCTCCGGAAAGTGATTCCTTTCTGTTATTTACTGTTTCTCTAGGTTCAGAAACGTTACAGCTACAGTTTTTAAGTCCATTTCAGCAGTTTCTTTCAGTTTTTCAGAAGTTTCCTATGCTCCCCCTGGGGACGCATCCCCTACATAATTTGACCCCATCCCCCCTATATATAACATTTCGGTCACGCAAGGACGGATAGGAAACGTCTCCACCCCATACCCGATTTCAAAAACAAAAAAGGAAACGTTCCGGGGACGGGTTTTTTTTGCCAGGAAATGTCAAGGGATGGCTAGCCAACCCCTACAGCCCAGGCAGTTTTATACTCACTTTTTTTAATTTAAAAAAAAAAAACCACAAAAAATTGAAAAGAAAAAGGCGATGGGGGTCCACAAGGACCCCCGCACCCCTTTAAACCAACACTAAACCTAAAACAGTCCCAATAACAACTAAAAACAAAAAAAAACTCATTTTGACATTTTCCAGTTTGTGAAGAAGACAGAGAGAGAGTGGCAGTGAGAAGAGAAGAGAACAGCAGTGGAAAGAAGGCAAGAGAGCATCAAGTCTACATCATTTGAGGTAAGCTTACTATCCATTGTTCATTTGCTCAAATTCCTTTGCATTTTTTTTTTGTTTTATTAAAAGTTCCAAACACTTAGGGAGGGTTTTTTGTTTGTTTTCTGTTCTATGTTTGCACTTGCAACTATGTTTTGATTTTTTGACAAAAAAACAATGAGCAGTAGAAAGTAGTGAAGGTGAAGAGGTTCAAATTCAACAAAGAAGTCATAGAAGTACTGCTGGGGGTTCTTTTGGAAATGGGAGTTTTGCAGGGACTGTGAGTTCAAGTAACCCATTTGAATGCCCTTCTAAACTCCTCTAAATTTATGCAAAAGGCCCATTTAATTCAAAAAAACCTCTTTGACAATTTGCAACAGCCATAGACGAAGACAAAACAAAAATTAGACTAGGGGTAAAAGATTGTGAAAAAATAACTCTCGCTGAGAAGGCTGAGGTGACTAGGTTGCACATGGAGGGGGAGGTAAAAAAATAAGGGAATTCCAATAGAAACTATGCAACCTAGTGTGTCATTGCCTATCCAAACCATAGACATTGACATTGGGAATCAAAGGGGAGAAAGTTCTACCAAGGGAAAGAAAAGAGCTACTACCATTACAGGGTTGTTTAATGCACAATCATGAAAGGTGGCTGAGTCTTCCATTGCCAAATTTTTCTGTGCCCATGCCATACCATTTTATGTGGCACATTCTCCGTATTTCAAACAAATGTTCAAAGATGTAATTGTTTTTGGTCCTCATTTGTCCCCCCTAGAGAACATAAGCTACGCACCACCTTCGTTGATAAAGAATATTCTAAGGTGAGTGTGTTGATGGAGAAAATGAGGCAAACTTGGGTAAGGGATGGCTGCTCTATCATCATGGATGGGTGGACCGATATTAAACATTGGCCACTCATCAATATCATTGCCATATGTTCAGCTAGCTCTTATTTTCTTAGAACTATTGATTGTTCAAGGAAGAGGAAGGATGCAAACTTCCAATTTCAAATTTTGAAGAATGCCATAGAAGAGGTCGGGACATTTAATATTGTACAAGTGGTTACCAATTCAGCCCGTGTATGCAAGTTAGCTGGCTTGATGGTGGAGGGTGCTTACAAGCACATTTTTTGGACCCCATGTTGTATTCATGCGTTGAACAACGCATTGAAATACATTGTGAAGATAGATTGGGTGAAGGCAATGGTGGTAGAAGCTAGAGACATACCAATGTTCATTTGCAACCATCATACCTCACTTGCTTTGTTCAAGACTTTTTCAAGGAAGAAATCCCTCAAGCCCATGGATACTAGATATGCCAGCTACTTCATTTTGTTAAAGAGGACGCTTGAGGTGCAAGAGCCTCTACAATTAATGGTGGTTAATTTAGAGTGGAATATATTGCCAAAAGCAAGCACAACTAAAGGAAAAAGAGTGAAAGAAAAGATCATTGACGATGATTGGTGGTCCACAATGAGGTAAGAAATTGTTGATTTTATTATTAAATTTTTAAAAAGTTAATTTATTAATGTTTCTAACTCGTAAATTATTTTCATTCTTTATAAGAGCATTCACTATTTGTCATTTGAGTTGATATTTTTTGAAATTTTAGTTTTTATAACTTGTTTGCACTTACAGATATGTTTGCTCCTTCATCTCACCTATTGTGCAAGTTATTAGATATGTTGATACAGACTCTCCTAGCCTTAGAGAGATTTATGAGACATTTGATAGCATGCTTGGACAGATGAAACAAGCAATTCACAGCAGGGATCATACTTTGGGATTTTATGAGGAGCGTATTAGGCACACTATGACATGGCGGTGGAACACTATGAACACCCCACTTCATATGGCAGCCTATGCTCTAAATCCCAAATGGTATGTTTGCTCCTTCATCTCACCTATTATGCGAGTCATTAGATATGTTGATACAAACTCTCCTAGCCTTAGAGAGATTTATGAGACATTTGATAGCTTGCTTGGGCAGATGAAACAAGCAATTCATAGCAGGGATCATACTTTGGGATTTTATGAGGAGCGTATTAGGCCCATTGTGACATGGCGGTGGAACACTATGAACACCCCACTTCATATGGTAGCCTATGCTCTAAATCCCAAATGGTATGTTTGCTCCTTCATCTCACCTATTGTGCGAGTCATTAGATATGTTGATACAAACTTTCCTAGCCTTAGAGAGATTTATGAGACATTTGATAGCATGCTTGGGCAGATGAAACAAGCAATTCATAGCAGGGATCATACTTTGGGATTTTATGAGGAGCGTATTAGGCCCATTGTGACATGGCAGTGGAATACTATGAACACCCTACTTCATATGGCAGCCTATGCTCTAAATCTCAAATGGTATGTAGCTAGGCCTGGGAGAGTGCCTCCATCTCATGATGAACAGGTGAAAGAAGGGATCATGAAGGTCCTTTGGAAAATATATACTAAGGAGAAGTCTACTATACTTCGCACATTGTGGCTAGCCTTTGTCAATCTCCGCAGTGCAACCTTTAGCAAACCAAAGGCAAGGACGGATAGAGCTACATTAGCACAAACTGAACCTATTGGATGGCGGATGTGGCATGGCAAGGATGCACCAAAGTTGAGGATGCCTGGCACTCACATCCTTTCACAAGTTGCCAATTTCTTTGTTACAAAGCAGAATTGGTCCATATAGCTTCATTCAATTAATCAAAAGGAACAACCTTACCTCTAGACGAGCAGAGAAGTTGGTGGTCGTGCATAGTGCCTTGTGGCTACAAGACGACAGACTCCTGAATATCGTAGACTCTAGCTGCACATTGGGATGTTGATCTTGAAGATGCCATACAGGTTGATGAGGAGGCGGCACGGGAGGGATCGGTTGGGGTTCCATTGGATGAGGCAGCCCCTCATAGTGGCAATGACTCCAATTTTGATGCAGTGTTACCCGATGCTGATTAGGGACAGCTGCATGTTTTCTATGTTTTTGTTATTTTGTAGTTAAAACTTGCAGCCTTTGAATATTTTGTTGTAATTTTATATAATATATATGCACATTGACAATGAGAGAAATTAAATTTTGTTAATTTGTTAATGTTATGTATTAAGGTTCTATAATGTCTAGGATGAATGTCTTATCAATGTTCTCATATGGCTATTTGAAATTTCCTTATAGTTTAAAATTTTCACTATTTTTTTAAAGCAATCAACATCCCCTAAAAAATTGCCTCCCAAAAAACCCGTCCCAAAAAACGCATCCCCCCATCTCCTGCCGCCCCCATCTCAGAAACTTGGTGGAGCATAGGTTCAAGTTTCAGATTGTAGTTTCCAGCAGTTTCAGATTTTATTAACATAACACAGATTTCAAACATTGCACTAGTTCAGACTTTATAGCATTATAACTACGTCCTACAGTATCTAGGATTTCACGTTCAGTAACATATTTTCATTCAATTTCAGCTTCAGATTTGGATGATTAGAAAACCTACAGCTGACTTTAAGTTGGGCTCACCATAATTATGGGTCAAGTTGATTGTATGAGGTAAGGCATTCAGAATTTTGTAATATCTATCACTATTGACATAATGGTGTATGGTTGGGTAACTGTCTATCCATTTATAGTTACTTTCTAATTTAACGAAAGTTGAAATCAGACAGAACTAACAGTTTCTAATTGGGATACTCTGACCTTTAACAGTCTTGATTCAACTCGCATGCTTGCCTGCTGGGTCTATGAGAAGAAGTGAATTGATGTGCTGAGGTCTGTGAAAAGGCAAACTAGGTTAGATGACTTGGTTTAAGTTTATTAGTGAATAAATGAAAGTTGAAAGAAAGGAAGATTTTTTTTTAATATTTCTGATAGCCTACAAATGTAGCTCAAATCAGCATCTGAGCCACCTAATACTAATACATAGCTCCTTACGAGCAATACAATACTTAGCTCCTTAAACATTAACAATTAGATAATATTAGAAATTAGGATCTTAGGATACTAATTATTATAAATAAAATGTAAAATAAATAAAATGAGAATTATACAAGCATAGATTTAACACATTACACAACATATACATTATTCACCCTTGACCCACCCCAGACCCCCACCCACCACCATCCCTCCGCTGTCCACAAACTTAGGCTCTTGGTATCCCCGTGCCCCCGTCGGGAAACTCTGTGGAATCTCTTGAAGATTTTAAAAAATTTAATGAATTTGAGAGAAATTCATCAACATTCACTCTTATTAGTACTCCAACAAGTCTAATTCACAAAATGATATTGAAAAAAAAATCTCCTATTTGTCTTTTGAGAATCAACATAACTCTTATGATAGTTTTGCACTTCAATGAATTGCATTCTAATTTACACCAGTTACTTCATCTTTTAATCCAACAACTTGATTCTCAAGGTTCTTTGTGCTCAATAGTGTATTATATGTCAATTTTATAATATCTTGATATGGTGTCATTCAAGGAATGAAACTACTATTGTGTGGGAACACCACCAAGAGCAACTTCAGCTTTATTACACTTGTTGATCTATGCAACACATATTCTCATTATATCTCTAGACACATGGTTCACCCTCATTATTTTTTATCCTTATTATGGTTCACCCTCGGTATTTTGTATTCAAATCCTTTTCTTAGAGCTTGAGCGTTTGTGTTCATCTCCACACCCAAGGACGAAAACCTTCTCGATTTCCATTTCAGATTGGAGGACGAAAACCCTCTTACCCATTTGAGATTATTCCATCCAGGGATTGCATTTGTACTGAAAGATTGAAGTTTATTCCAATTTCAGTTGGTTTTTGAAGATTTCTAGTTGTGCTGAAGATTTCCAGTTTTCAGTCTGGTTATTGAGATTTTCAATGGTGTTGAAGGTTGCAATTAAATTCCAAATTTTGTGGTAGTGCATATTCTATTTGGGAGGGTTTACTAGTCGTACATATTATGCAGCCTGTCGTACAGATTAAGAGTGTGTTGTAATATTCTTAAAGGTTGTTGTACTTATTTCCAACAACATCTAATACTTTGTAGTTGTCGTACAAATAAAAAGTGAGTGTCGTACAAATTATCAACTGTCGTAACAATTTCAAATTACCAAGTCTGTCATACGGTTGGGAAATCATCAACCACTGCTTTGTTAGGGATCACCGTACCATATTTGAATGCCAGATTGTGCTGTTTTGGGCACCAATCGCAGCTTTCTTAGTCAGAGCATATTTTGTATCTGCTGCAATACTTGTGAGTTTATTCATTTTGCTGTACATCTATGTGATATTAATTGGATTCAGCTAGATATTGTTGTTCACATCAGTATTTTATAAACACTCAGCTGCTACAATATTAATCATATCTGAAAGTAAGCATTTCCATTATTTGTGCTATAATATTTACTACTGTTGTTCAGTGTTTATTATGGGTGTTTTGTAGATATTACTTTGTAATCCATATATATTTCAGTTTGCATAAATCAAAAAATACAAAAAAAAAATTGCATATTTTATAAAAACCCAGAAAGGGACACTACATAAGTCCAACACCCCAAAAGATTTATGAGAACTATAGGAAAACTGAACGTGGTTTTGTTTTCCATATACACAATGCTCACAAAAATCAAATTCAAGATTACAAACTTTTAACCCTTCAATAAGGTTTTTACTTTTCAAGGCCCTTAGACCCTTCTCGCCTATGTGGCCCATCCTTTGGTGCCACAACATTGTCTTCTCAGCTGGTAGCTTAGACTCTCATGCATGAGCACCCTTCGGTACCCAAAAAGCATGACCATCGGAAGTGGATGCAAAACTCCTCTTTGTTGTTGGTTCCAATGGTGAAGTTGTAGATTTTACAAATCTCTTCATTATAGAAGCAAAAGAGCTATTGCACTGAACCATGCATGCATCTAGCTGAAATAGAGTGCCTATGCAAACACCCTTAGCAAGCACCATAGCCCCTCTCACCATCTTGCACCCTCCACTTGAGAAAACAACCTGCACACCCGAATCATTAAATTTACTTACAGAAAGTAGGTTTCATGCCAAACCAAGAATATGAAGTACACCATTGATCCCCTTCACTCGTCCATCAGGGAAATGAATCAAGACTCTTCCACAGCCAAGAATATTTAGATGAGAATCATCTCCAAGATACACCTTCCTACCATCATATTCTTCATACTTTGAAAACCAACCTCAATGTGAGGTCATGTGGAAAGAAGCCCCACAATCTATCAACCACACACCTTTTGATGCATGTGTTGCCAAGGCTACGACAAAGACATCACCATCATCCTAAGAGAAATTTTTAGACTCATCATCAAAATCATTCTTCTTTTTCTCCTCCTTGTAGTCTCTTCTGAAATGGCCAACCTTGCCACAATTCCAACATTTTGCCTTGGTCTTACCAGGGGATTTGGATCTCCCACAAGATTTGGATCTAGACTTGTCTCGTTTCTTGCCCTTCTTCTTGCCTTTCTCTTTTTGTCTTCCATGAACAGATAGAGCGGCCTTAGCAGATTCAGGAGTCTTTCTTCACATCTCTTCAAAAAGTAGTGATGCCACCACCTCACCCATTTTCAACTTGGTGGTAGTGCTCCCAATAGCCATAACAAGGTAGTCCCATGAATCTGGCAAAGAACATAGCAAAGTCATACACTAATCCTCCTCGTCCATCTTCACACCAATGGAGTGAAACTAAATCACGATCATATTGAAAGCATTTAGATGTTTGGCCACAAAACCACCATCCTCCATCCTCAGGGTATACAGTTTTTTTCTTAGGAAAAGCTTGTTTACTAGGGATTTAGCCTAATAAACCTCACCCAACTTCTTCTAAAGGTTCGCTATGTTAGTCTCTTCATGCATATTCAACAATACAAAGTCTACCAAACAAAGCTTAATGAGACCCTTCACTTTTATGTCCAGTATGTCCCAATCTTCTTATTTCATTGCGGTAGGTTTGGATCCGGATACTGCAGCCCGTAGATCTCAATCCACAAGCATATTCTCCATCTTAAGCGTCCAAAGCTCAAAGTTTGTGCCTGAGAATTTCTCCATTTCTATTTTTGGCATGCTTGTCATTTTCCCTACAACAAGATCTCCTTCTATGCAAGCTCCCACTTAATCCAAGATTAGTACAAAAACCCTTGTCCCTAACATCTAGAATCCGAGATGATCAAGCTCTGATACCAAATGAAAGGAAGCAACAGTGCTGAATATATTTCCTACAATATTGTATGAGAGGAGATATGTGCAAAAATTAAACTAATCACACATTTACAAGAAATGAACACAAAAGCAACATACCATAACACAGTGACTTACATGGGGAAAACCTTTTCCAGAGAAATACCCCACACTCCAAAGCAGCTCAATGTATTATTCAATAATTAATTGTTACAATACAATTGCCTTTACAAGAATATCACCAACCAAAGATCTAGAGTAATTCTAGCAACATAACAATACCTACAAAACTCACTATCAAACCTCCATCTAAGCACCCAATAAATAGGAGACGTAATACATGAAACCATCAAATGGTAATTAGGAAACCATGAGCTAAAATCATACAAAATGTGACACCCAAATCCCTAGTTAGAAATCCAACACCCAAATCCCAAGATGAGTCAATGGGCTAAAATAGCATATTCCTTCCACCTACCATAAGCTCGTCGTAATCCACTCACCCACTTGGGCGCTTCATCTGGCTCCATTATCTCCATTCAAAGATGCCCTATGGCATGTCATAACATGCATCATAAGTTGGTCAACAAGTGTAACTCCCTCTTACAGTGCTTTTATGTGTCAAAGATGTTTTTACATTTCCAATGTGGGAGGCCCAACTTTCTGAGACCATAACTTTTGATTTGGGAGGCCATTTGGACCCCTTTTTTATTATAGAGCTCAAAGAGATCTACGTATCAGGCATTTAGGAACTGATGCCAAACAACCTAGAATATTTATTTTGGCCAAAAACAACCTCTACAGCCCAAAAATTGAGTTTTTCTATTCTATAGTCTGGAAATTGCATTTTTTGTAATCTTAACATTAGGAGCAAGGTTGAGACACCTTTCCTAACACACTTGTCTACAAAAAAATGTCAAGATCTCGAAGGAGACTTTCAACGCCTTTTAAGAATATGATTAGGCCAAAAGAATTGTTGTTAATACAAGAGGCAAACACTTGCTAGTCTATGCTCACCCAAGACCAAAACTAGTGCAATATTAATTGCATTTGGCTGATGGGAGAGCTGAAACACAATTCATTGTGACTAATAGGGTGTCCTGAGAAACAATTGTATCCCCTCAAGGTCCCCCAGCCCCTCTACCTAGAAACCAACATTTTCTACTAAATCACCCCTACCCAAAATCTTTGTTTCTGCTAGGAAGAAATTCTTAAAGGACTCCTAACCACTTATCAATCTTAGACACCTAGGTGTGGCAATGGCCTGGCTTAGAAAGTTTACCATATGCTAATGGTGTGAAATACCATGCCCAAATGGAACAAATGGAGAGAAGCTTTCCTCATTGAGCTCAAAGGTATAAAACTAATTCCAAACTTCCAAGAGCTCTCACCCACATTGCACTAAAGAAGAGTAAGGGGAGGAGATGGCAAAGGAAGAGGCAGAGGTGGTCATCAAGGCAGAAGAAGTGGTATTGAAGTTGATTTTCCAACTACTAGGGAGCAAATGAATACAGAGAAACAACATGAGGATACCGTATAGGCTGAGGTGGCAGCAGGGCCTAACACAGGTTAGGGTGGGAGGTACTAGATAGTAGGGAAGTCAACCTGTGTGCAGCTTGAGTGCCCATCTTATCATATGGTTAGAATATTTTTATATGGTTTTATATGGTTTTTCCCATTTGGTTACGTATTATTGTGTATGCTTATTGGATGGATTTCAAGATGTATTAGCAGTGTTTTTTGAGATGGCCAATCTTTTAACTTTCTTTACTATGTTTCGTGACTAAGACTTGTACCCAACTTTTCCAAGCAGCATCCGCGGAGGATGCATTCCCAAAGCCTAGAAGCTTGTCCCAAAAAGTCCAGGATGTTCTAGCGATGGGGATGGGGACAAAAAGTGCCCCTCTCGTCCCCCTTTTTAAAATGAAACTGGTACATCCCCATAATTTTTTTCCTAAAAGTGGGCATCCTGATGACATCAAGGCATCTCCCATGCCGGCCACTTTTGAACAGCGAAAAAAATGTGGCAAGCTTCTCATCAACTTGTTGCAACCGAGATCAAGCCTTCTTAGTAGAGAGGAGGGTGAGGAATCTAGGGGGCCTTCCAGGCTTGGCAAAGCTAAACTGATAGCATTCACTTGCTAATCTGCCACATGTGATTCCAATCCATTCACACAAGGACTAGGAGGGCTTGTTCCTCTATCAAACTCTAGTTGAACCAAAATGCATTCACAAACAAAATGATAAACATCAATTCTTTGGCATAAATTTTGTCATACAAAAGCAAGGATATAAATAAGACAGCATCACTGGTTAGCAGCAAGGCATGAAGTATAAAACACACATCCATTAATGAAAGTTGGACCTGCTGAAAGAAAGAGAAAGTTCAACCTGTTTAAAAAGGCTTATTCAACTGTCAGCTAAGAGCCTTGTTCTAGATAGAGAATAAGTTAACATTAAAATATGTGTAGAAGGCTGCCCACAAGAAGAGATCCTTATCCTATGCTTTCCGAAGGATATACATGGAACCTTAAACTCAATTTGTTGTTAAATGATCTCTTCAATGGTTCTACACGACTAGGCAAACTTACACCAAGCAAGTTAAATTCACCAACATCATAATTGAATCTGTTTCAGACCAACACTGTGTTGGGCTCATGTTTATATTATTTGTATCATTTAAATGTTCATATTTATTAAATTGTAGCATTTTTAGTTAATTTTAGGTATTTATTATTATTTGTATTTAAATGAATGAAGTTGCTGATGCTGAACTCCATGTGGAATAGCTTGAGTGTTTTTGTTTCCATGACTCCGTATATTTAAAATTTTAATGTGAATACGTTATATGGAGTGGACTGGCTATGTGGCAGGCATGGTAAGTAAAGAATACTGAGAAAACCAAGGACTGATTAATGATTTAACAAGAGCTGGAAATCCTGCAAGAAACATTATTGTTAAGATGCCACGGTCTTTATCTTTAACCCTTTAATTGATGCAGCATGGTGCATTGTTTAAGATATTGCATAAATGCATAGAAGTTGGCTGTTTATTCTTATGCACTGAAAGCAACATTCACACCATGGCTGGCAGGGCGTGTCACATGCAAGATCCAGCAATTAGATCAGAAGGCAAAACCAGACCTTGGTGAAGCATTTGTAAATGCTTAAGTTCCATTGCATAAAAAAATTCTTGATGATGTTGCACTAGCTTGACCTCTCAAAACATCAGTAGATTAAACCTTTTGGGGAAACGTGGCATTCATTGTGAGAAACTTTGGAATGGTCAAAACAAGTTGTGAAGCTATTCTTTGCAAAATTTATGAAGTGCAGCTAAATGAAAATTGTTGTTGAAGAGACTAATCCCACACTAGAATTCTACATCATGATCTTTGGCTTATCTTTCAGTGAATGTTGGATAGAATGATAATTCTATTGCACATAGAAACATAAGCACTTAACCCTAAATGGTGTGTGTACAGGCATGGTAGAGTACCTCCTGTTGAAGATAACATGGTGAAGGAGGATTTAATGAGGACCATTATAAAGATGTTAGTTAGAGATAAGGCACAAACACTTCGGGACCAGTAGGTCAGATTTGCAAGGCTTAATGGCCCAAATGTTAAGACAGGGGAAGCAGAGGGAACAGACTCACTTTTGCCTAGAACTTAAAAGAACCACATTGGATGGTGGTAAATATATGGGAATGGAGATCAACCCTACATAGACAAATATGCTTATCTTTTGAAGAAAGGAGAATCTAGTTGCAGTACACAGTGTCTTATGTCTCCAGGATTAGAAGAAACGTCAGATAAAGATGTGGAAGATGTGAATCAAGGGTTGGTTGAGATCCCACCGGATGAGCCACATGATTCAGAATCAGACAGTGAAAGTGATGATGACAAGTCATTCAACATAACTCCTGGAAGTACATGATTCTGAAGAAGGGGATCGATGCTCTATGTTTGCATTTTGATCCATTTAATAACTGGATGAGACACATAATTCAGAATCTGACAGTGAAAGAGATGATTACGAAGCATCTGGTATGCAACCCGTGCAAGTTGATGAGTTCAAATAAGTACCTAGTGATAGTTGACGCTCCATGCGTAGCATTTTGATCCAATTAATATCATTGATATTATCATGTCACACAACATTTCAACTGATCTAATATCACGATTATTAACATGTTACGCGATGTTTTTTATGTAGTGGATAATTTTATATCCATGTTCTATCATTACAGACAACAGGGTAATCACAATCAGAGCTTAATGTTTATGTTTTTTTGAAAATTTAAGTTTCAATTAATAGATGATGGATATGTCTTTAGTCGCTTGAGTTTTTTCAAATTTTGGAATGTTTAAAGATGCATAATTAATCAAAAAAAGCCTAAGAATTTCCTACTTTTTCATCATTTTCTAATTTTCTGATAGTTATTGATTTGATATTTTTTAATCTGTGTACATCCATCCTGGCCTCTCATCCTCCCCTTAAGGAAACTCATGCTTGCCCCAGAAGCCTAACATGGAAAATCCTTAAAGCTCCCATAACGGCTCTGTATGAATGCACTTGGAAAAACGAAGCTCCGATTTAAATTCACGGGATTCGCCCAGAAGGAATAACTTTTTAGTGTAAAATTCCACATCATATCTTGTCCAGTGCCACAAATTGATCTTGTCGTGTAAAAGAAACAATTTCCAGGGGATTTGGAAATTTTCATTGCAGAATTTGTGTGCCAGTCAACTAATGCTCAGGAACCTACGCCTAGGGTTTAGATTTTTTAAAATGTAAGACTTCACCAATAGGAAACAGTAAAAAATAAAAGAAGAAGAAGAAAAATCACTGCTCACCGGCCGTCTGATCATCTTCTAAATCGATTTCCCTGCGCAAAGCCTCGTCTTCATTCCTAAGCTCTGTAGGTATAGGCTTCCCTTCTGCAAACACACAAATTACACACTAACTATTACAAAGCAAATATACTAGCAGGAAACCCCTACTGCGATTTTCAGACAAATCAAATATGAAGAATCTAAAGCAATATTAATAACAAAGGGAAAAAAAAAAAATTAACCAAAGACAAATCAAAAAGACTTGCCTTCCAATGCTTGTCTAATTTTACGTTTCTTTTCATAAAGCAATCGTTCCTTTCCCTCCAAGCTTTTGCGATACAGATATTCGCGCCTCAACCTAACATTCCTGCGTAACATTTTTTAGCAGATTTCTCGCTTCAACCTCTGTAGTTCCACTGCTTTCTTAAATCTCTTTCCCTAACCTGATAGAGTTTTCAGTTGATACTGTGTAAAACAGTTGAATGACATCGCAGCTAGGGTTTAGGGTTTAATGAAATTTTTATTACTCTTCGACGCTGTTTTTGTTTTCCAAAAGAAATCTTTGATTTTCTTTTCCATTAGTCATTAGTCCTCGTGCAAAGGGGAAATTAGTAGGGCTATGTGATTTCCCATTTAGTTTTGGTGGAATGTTTTAATGTAATAATATATTAGTAAGTGGTATATTTTTGTATACGGTTTGGTTAGAGGTCTGATTTTACATTTACCTTTATTTACGCTAATTGATATCTATTTACTATTTACCATTTATTCATCATTCTTGCACTTTCATTCGAACTAACTTCTATTTATTTGCTCCCTACTTAAAAATTATAATTTTACCTTAAGGTTCATTTTCAAGTGGTTTGGGATTGACCCAATTCAATCCTAATGTGCATAGGAATGAACCTAAAATAAAAAGCTTTGAATTTAGATTCAAACTCTCTACCCCCTTTCTACTAACCTTTATGAACTGACTTAACACACATTTGTGCAACATATTGTTACGTAGTGGTATTTAAAGACATTCAATGTGCTCTTAATGTCATATGGGAGAACAATTAAAGCATAGTTAACTTTCTAAGGGAATCAGGTTTGCAAGCACCACCCTCTAGGTCACATGCATGTGTTGCATATGTTGTCTTTGATATCACTCATTATCATTAATCTGGCTCGCTGAAGGGGTTTGACCTAGGAGAACATGATCACATATCAAGTTGGTAAACTCCTAAATGGTATCCTTAAACACTACATAGAGAAGTTCAATGATCTAGAAGATGAAGGTGAATAGGTTTTCAAGTGCATATTCTATTAGGTCCATCACACACAACACATATCGATGGTAGATCAAGTATGCAACACTCGAATTTGAAATTGCGGTGCTTGAGATTGAACTCTAAGGATTTATGAGATAGTCATCAAGCTGAGGACATTAATTTTTGAACAGTGGTGAATTGATCCTCAATAGTTTCAAAGCTATTATTATTAATTTTAGAGTTAAGTACCCCTAACCCTTGCATTTAATTTTCTTACATTGTTACAATTATCAAACCCAAGTCTTTTATCTAGGTTGATTTGTGTCTAATTGACTACATCTAATTACTTAGCCTAAAAAGATTTATGTAAAAGGGGTTTTATTTTTCTTGTATTTTTGTGAACCTGGCATTCTTAAACCCCCTAGGGTTTTGCCTTTGGGATTTTTCCTTCTAGATTAAGGTTTTTCAAATCTAATTTTATGACTATTTTATCTTGTTTTAAATATGATTAAGGTTTCATTTCCCTTTCCTTTTTGTCCTTCATAAGTTTATCTTTTTTCTAGGTTCTATGGTTCATAGTGTGACCTTGCTTTCACCCATCTTGCCCACCTTTAATTTGACCTCTAGAATTTAGATTTCCTTAGGTTTTGGATCCATCTTTATTGATATGCTTGTCATATTTTAATTAGGTGGCCATTTTTCTTAGTTGATATATCTGCATTCATTTTTAATTTTGGCATGTTCTTATCTCTGACACATGATCTATTAATCCTTGATACTCTAATGACATTTTTATGTTATGGATGAGGATGTGTTTTCTACGGAAGTGTTATTATATCATATACTTGTTTTCCCTCCTTTATTGAGTTGGTTAGTGCCTATTTCCATTTAGACATACTCACTACACTTGTCCATAAGTTTCATATTGATTCTATTTCACCTATGGCTTGTGATGGTGATGATCATGTGAGTGACACATCTAGGGTGATGGACATTGATGAGATCAATTTCAAGGGAGAAATTTAGATGTATTAACGCAACACTTCCATTGGATTAATATAGACTTGTCCTCTCTTTGATGGTGGAGTTTTTTCCTAAAAGGGTTTCTCCATATACATCAAGTGTTATGAGTGTATTTTATGTGATTGTTATTTTTGTTAATGTTATTGTTGATTATATGTCTCTCCAAAATATTTAAATGATTAATCACAAGTTTAGTAAATCAGATTTATTCACTATTTGTTGAGGTTTCATTTGTAACTTAGTTTACCCAATTTATCAACATAACTCATTTTGCATTCATAAAGCACACAAAGATCATGGTTGTTAACATTCAATGATAAAAACAATAAAAATGATTGAAATCATAGCTACTAAACATATAAAATGGTTGAAAATCAACATATAAACTCAAAAAAGCTCTCTTTCAAAGGTAATGGTAAAAATAAAATATCACTTTCAACTATTTATGTTACCATATATAGCCTAGGCACCCATTTACCCCTATTATTATCGCTTTCCCT